>AP025048.1:26175718-26315247 GCA_036186865.1 Eustoma russellianum
CCGCCAAAAAAACCAGATTCGGTCTGATTGTGAGGAAAAAGAATTCGAAAAACCAAAATCCAATGCAAAACGATTAATACTACTAGCTGTGTGTTTTGGCTCTATCAAAGCTATTAAATTTAACCGATGCTCATGAATTAATTGATGCATTCTAGGGAGGGAGGCACTCATGCCTCTTATATTCCATATCATAATATTCATTGAGAAAGAGTAGTGTTACTTCCCTGAATCGCATGAGACGCACTGCGTGTGAGCACAGTAGATGGAGGCAACGGAGGAAGATCTTTTCGAGACCGACGTTTCCGACGTGGAACCACAGGAATAAAGTCTGCTGAGTCTGTTGTGTCTTGCAACCGCGAAATAAGAGTATCTGTGTCTGCTGTTGGTGCCATTAGATTAATACGGCGGACAACCTCATCTGGGACAGTCAGATCTTCCGAGGGGGGTTCTTCGGTGGGAAGATCATTATCGGATGAATGGCCCATTTCACAAGTATCAGAAACATCCTGCAATGTATTATTGCCAGGATGTATTTCGGCCTCCACATTTTCTGGGTCAGCCGATATATCACAAGGAGGTTGTGATACAGCAGGCATTGGTTGATCCTCTGGAGGTATGATAGGTGCGTCGGATGGTTTAGTCTTCACCGGCGTCCAACGCTGCAGGGGGCGGCGCGGTGGTGGAGGAGCAAATATATACTATTCTTATTATAGAAATGAAATAAAATAAACAAAAGAAAAGACAAGATAAGTTGTCTTGGAATAAAATAAAACAAAAAGAAATAAGGAGACAAGATGGTCAAGGTACAAGACTCCATAAGACATCTTGGATTCCTATGCAAAGCATGAGAATCCTTGTCCCCTCTTGAAGCCCCAAGATGACCGCCCCCCCAGGCACGCCCCCTCCCCCTTTGTCTTCTTCATGAAGACTTCTTCTACTATCCAAGAAGCTCTCTTCATCTTCAAGTTCATTCATGGAGCTCTTCTTCATCTTCAAGTTTTGAACACCCTCAAGAACTCACCTAAGCAAACCATTGAGGACTCATTGAACACTTAGTATACTCCTCTATCCTCATCATCAAATTCGGCCATGAAGAAGCTAAGAGTGTAAGATCATCTTCATCCTCAAGCCTTGAAGAACTCATCTAGGAGAAGATTCTTCAAGCTACTAAGAGAAGCTAACATCTTGGTGGTTTGAATCCATTTCAAGCTCCATTCAAACTTCATTTTGTGGAGGAAGACTTCATTCCATTTCAACCAAGGTTCAAGCTAAGGAAAAGCTCTAAGGTTCAAGGAGGCAAGTATACTCTAGCCAATCTTGCCTTATTTGTGAAGTGCATGCTTGAATGACTAGCCATTTTTAGGCTAAGAATCTTAGTTGAAGATTCTAAGAACAAGACATGAAAACTAGTTGTTAAAAGAAAAGTGTTGGTATGAAAAATGACATGTTCTAAGTGTAAATGGCAAGGCTGTTGGAATGAGTTATGTGTAGCCTAAAATGAGTTATGAGACTTGAAATAACTATGTTTAAATGTGTATTTGATGTATAGTAAGTCATCTTAAGGAATGAAGTTGGTTGAAGAATGCTTGAACAATAAAAAGTGAAGAAGTGCTGAAACTACTGGAGCTGGACAGATTGGTGTAGCTGATTGTGTGACCTGAGAACGAACCTTAGAAGTGTTCAATTAAGCTAATTTTTGGCATGACACTAGCTCTATGTGTGTAGTACAAGCGAGAGTTGGAATTGCAGTAAACAGAGTTATGGTTTAGTTTTAAAAAATCTTTTGGTAAAACTGCTCAAGATGAAATTACTGGAACTGGGCAGAACAGTGTGACGTGTTGCATGACCTGAAAATGAACCTTAGGAATGTTCAAATTGACTAAGTTTTTGGTATGATGATAGCCTTATGTGTGTACAAGTGTGAGAGTTGGAATTTTGATAAAAGGATTTGTGGTTTATCCTTAATCCAATTTTTAGTAAGAGTTGGTCATCCAGAAGTACTGGAACTGGGCAGATTTATGTGTCGTGTTGAACGACCTGAAAATGAACCTTAGGAAGGTTCAAATGGTCTGATTTTTGGTACGGTGATATCCTTATGTGTATAGTAAGTGTGGGATTTAGAATTTCACTAAAAGGAGTTGTGGTTTCTCCTTAATGAAATTTTTAGTAAGGGTTGGTCAGACAGAAGTACTGGAACTGAACAGTTTTATGTTGCATGTTGTACGACCTGAAAATGAACCTTAGGAGTGTTACAATTGGATAATTTTTGGTATGGTGATAGCCTGATATGTGTAGTTAATGAGTGAGTAGGAATTTTAGTAAAAAGGGTTGTGGATTATGCTTAATGAAGTTTTTGGTAAAACTGCTCAAACAGAGTTGCTGGAACAGAACATATTTGAGTAGTAAGTTGTGTGGCTCGAAAATACACCTTAGGAATGTTCAAATGAGCTGCTTTTTGGTATGATGATAGTTTGATGTGTTTATGACATCTATGAGTTGTAATTTTGGTAAAAAGAGTTGTGGGTTGGTCACAATTAATTTCGTGATATAACTGCTCATTCCAGGTTCCGCATGTACCCATTTTGGGAAAGTAATTAGATGACCCCCTTAAACTTATTGGATTGCTTTGGAATTTTTATGGTAATTACCTAAGGCATATATGTACATGTTAATGTAAAGAAACCATCATAAAACCACCATTTTGATGGTTAACAACTGAGTTGAAGTTAGTCATACAAAACTGGAAAACAGGACAGTTTGATGTCATAAGTTGTAAGGATTTGATCTTGCTCTTTTAAGCTTGAATGTGATGTTTAGCCTTATGAATGTTGTTCCTTGGTGTGTTGGCTAAGTTTTCCAGGTGATGGATCAAATTGAATAAAGTTTTATGAACCATGAAATTGAGGTAAGACGGGTACTGCCCTGCTGATTTCAGCAGTACCCTTTGATGATACTTGATGTTTTGAGGTCGTTAGACATTTCGGAATGTTACGAAATTTTTATGACATGTGTCTAAGACTTCATTATGCATGTCTATGACATGAGTTGAGGAAAATGAGCACGAATTGATGAGCATGAGGCTGCATGAACAGAATGTGATAGCTGGACAGTTTTTCCAGCTTAAAAGACAAGTCAGTGCATGCACGTTATGATGTATTTGTTTCACGAATTGCATGTTGCATATCATGCATCGCATTGTCCATGTTTACACAGTTTATGAAACTGATTTTTATGCTAAAGATTGATGAGAAAGCGTTTTTGAAAAGAGATTTTCATATGATTTATGAGATTGTCTTTATGCTAAAGATTGATGAGAAAGCTTTTTTGAAAAGAGATTTTCATATGATTTTATGAAACTGATTTTATGTCATAGAATGATGCGAAAACGCTTTTGAAAAGAAGTTTTCAGTTTGTGAAAGAATGCTCATGACTGTTCAGGCCCGGAAATGATAGACCTGATAAGTAAGACCGTTCAGGCCCGGATATGATAGACCTGATAAGTAAGACCGTCCAGGCTCGGAGATGATAGACCTGTGAAAGTAAGACCGTTTTCAGATCCGGATATAATAGATCTGAAGGAAAGACCGTCCAGGCCCGGAGATGATAGACCTGTGAAAGTAAGACCGTTTTCAGATCCGGATATGATAGATCTGAAGGAAAGACCGTCCAGGCCCGGAGATGATAAACCTGTGAAAGTAAGACCGTCCAGGCCCGGAGATGATAGACCTGTGAAAGTAAGACCGTTTTCAGATCCGGATATAATAGATCTGAAAGATCTCTACTCCTTGTTTTATGACGAATACGATTTGAAAGAATGAATGAAAGAAAAGATTTTCATGTTTTCATTATGCACTGCATTTGCATAATCATACGGATTGCATATGGTCATGAGCATGATGTCGAGTCTATATGCACTGAGTTGTGTCTTTACGTGCTTCGTGACTAAGTTATGATTTTGTTGCCTTAGTGGCTATTGACGGAAGGGTGAGATGCTAGCTAAATGCTAGATGTAAGGTTACTTAGGTTATGACCTTGTTATCTTTCGTTACCTAAGTTACAATCTTATTGTTGTTGTTATGTAAGCTATGATCTTATTCCCTTTATGATTAAGTGATGATTCTATTCCCTTGGTGGCATTTGAATGGAAAGACAGGTATGATGGTAAGAGACCTAATTTTTGGGGGATTTGATTCTTGGGTGTACTTTCCATTTAATGCATGATTGTTTATGGTGTACTTGCTGGTGACTTTGTCACTCACCCCCCCTATTTTTCCTCCCAGAGGCTGCAGGGAACAAGGTAGAATGGATTGAGGATGGACCTAGAGCCCCTACCTGTGAGTGCAGCGAAGGATGGGCAGATTAGGAGACGTGACTTGACGATTATGACTGATGACTGATTATGTAGTTGTGATGGGAAACATCTACTTTGAAAATTCGATACTTTGATTTGGGTTGTAAAACAAAGAATGATCTAGTGGATGTTTTTAATTCAAAGTTTTAAATTCTGTCACGGTTTCGCATACTTACCTGCGTGTAAGCGCGCAAATCCATGCATTATGCCATGGATCATGATACGTACGAGATGACGCCTAGTACTGTCCTTAGTGAAGTACGGCGGACGAACCGACTCCGGCGGGGCCGGGGTGCGGGGTGCCACACCAAAAATGTTCCATGTGTCGTGTATGTAGAAAACCGAATTTTTCGACGTTTATCGATTGCCCGATTTTTCTCTAATTAAATTCCAACTTTTTGCACATGTCATATATATTATGTTACACATAATATGTATAAATTAAACTTTAATATTCAGCACTTAGGCTGATCTAAAGTGGCGCCCAAACATGTGTCAAAATTGAAATTGGAATCTCCACAATTTAGCCTTAATTGAGGGTGATTTGTGTGTGCCAACATGGAATGATTTTATGGCTGCACATACCATGTAAGCCACGAAATTGGAGGCCATTTTTGAAGTATAGGGGCTGGCCATCTATTTATGGCAAGTACGTGACACGTTGGCGAAGTTTCGGTATTCACCCGATACGACAATTTTCGGTTTAGAACCTTTTAACGTGTCATAATAAATTTGTCATCACCATGACTTATATCAAATGATATAAGACCCGAATATACTCATAAATATGAGTTAAGTATAGTGGTGTGACGTTAACGTACGTACGTAAAATATATAACGTGTCGGTAGTACATTGGAATATATGTGTATGTGCCTTTTTTTAAAAAATCTGAATATATATATATGGTAAATGCGTGTGGGAAGGAGTAGGAGACTTTCCTTTCTTCAACTTGTTGCCTTTGTGCCTTATCCAAATATGGCTTCCTTTAATGAGATACTTAGTTTAATTAACTAAGTACTTCACTTAGTGAACAAGTTTAGTTCATTAATGATGGCACCTGAAAAAAGTTCAAACACAACAAATGCTTGCCATTTGATGTAAGATTTAAAGCTTCATGGCTCGTTAGTACGACAACATTATATATGAACTATATAAGGCAAGTTTTACGCAACAAAGTGTCATGTCATGGAATATGTCATGCATTTCTTTAATACACGTTTATTTAAATCATGTATTTTGAAATCACTCAAACCCCTTTTTCTCTACACAAACATGCTAGATCGCATCATTTCTTCACAAAAGCATGATAACGACAAAACCGGATTAGGATACGTTGAGAAAAACGAGACACTAAACAAATCAACAAAATTCAATCCGTCTAAAAAAATAGATGCGTCTAAGACATATGTGGCACCTAAGAAGGCGCCTAGATCCCCCCTATGTCATCTCATCATGCTTCATCTTCATATCATACGAGATATAATTTTGTGCTGTACAAATATGAAAAGAAACCATTAATGCATACACGGCATTCATTTACCATAAATGCATCTAGATCACACTCCATACACACCAACATAAGAACATATCAAAAACAAAGATCATATTATGTGCATGATGGGATTCTCGGCCAAATTCCAAACACATATCCACATGACGTCTATTATGTTGCGTCTTCATCTCCTTTTTCACCTTTTGGAAGACCTAGAAAGGTCACCCAAATTTGGGTACCAAAAGGGACATTTGCAAAGGGTTGAATAAATAACCCTTAAGAACGCACTTTTGATATTATTGCATAATACACTTGAAATGCATGATTTTTATTGTTATACTAATTGCTATTTGTTTCTTGCATGCACTTTTGATTTTATTTCCAAAATAAAGGGGGAGAGAGAATGCATGATTTAAGGGAGAGTGAGAGTGATTTAAGGAGGTAAAAGAGTATGATTGCACAAATCAAGGGGGAGAGAACTCAAAATTCAAAATTTAAATTTGTGCACGATTGGAGGGGAGTGGTTAAATTTAAATCATGAACTAAGGTTATTTTGTAAATCATCAAAAGGGGAGATTGTTGAGAAAAAGTGTTTGAGTGATTCACAAAATACATGATTTAAATAACGCGTGTTTAAGCAATGCATGACACTGTTTATTACTTGACACGTTTTTGCGACAAACTTGCCTTATATACTTTATATATAATGTTCCCGTACTAACAAGCCATGAAGCTTTAAAGCTTACATCAAATGGAAAACATTTGTTGTGTTTGAACTATTTTCAGGTGCCACCATTAATGAACTAAACTAGTTTATTAAGTGAAATACTTAGTTAAATGAACTAAATAGTTCATTAAATAGAGACATATTTGGAGAAGGCATGATGGCAATAAATATGGAAATGGAAAGTCTCTTCCCACTCCATTCACACGTTTTTATACATATAATATATATTCATATTTTTTATAAAAAGGCACAATATACATATATTCCGATGTACTACCAACACGTTACATATATTACGAACGTACGTCAACATCACACCACTATACTTACCTCATATTTATGAGTACATTCAGGTCTTATATCAAATGATATAATTCATGGTGATGACAAAATTATTACGGCACGTTACAAGGTTATAAAACGAAAATTTTCGTATCGGGTGACTACCGAAACTTCGCTAACGTATCACGTACTTGCCATATACAGATTGCCAGCTCCTATACTTCAAAAATGGCCACAAATTTCATGGCTCACATGGTATACTCATCCATGAAATCATTCCATGTTGGCACACACAAATCAACCCCAATTAAGGCCAAAGTGTGGAGATTTCAAATTCAACCTATTTTGTCACATGTAGACGACTATGTCTCAGCCCTTATGAGCAGAATATTTAATTTATTTTATTTATATTATGTGTGACATAATATATATAACATGTGCAAAAAGTTTGAATTTAATCGGAGAAAAATCGCGTAATCGACAAAAGTCGAAAATTCGGTTTTCTACGAACACAACACATGGAACGTTTTTGGCATGACATGTAACATGTATCTAGACACTTTTTACATATTCAATACATATTAAAGTTTACTAGAATATTCAAATTAGGGCTGATTGAAATATGTTGAGAAATATGTTTGGATAATTTTCAAAGTCATTATTTTAAATGGTGAATGCTTAGAAATATCACATATGGTGTTATAAGTAATTAAAGGATGAAAAAGTGAAGAAAAATGACGTGGATCTTTCAGACAAACACACATGGATCGATCGATGTACATCATCCCCTATCATGGATCGATCGATGTTGGACTAAGAAGAACCAAAAACTTGCTGTGAGACGTCGATCTCTCACGTAGATTGATCGATGTACGTCAGCCCCTCACGTGGATCGATCGACGTACGTCAGCCCCTCGCATGGATCGATCCACGTCTCATAGAATGTTTAGGATTTTTAGAAATATTTTTCTAAAATGTGTTAAAATGGTTGTTTTCATTTGTATATGATTTATACATGCTCATTATGTGAATCTTATGTGATTTTGATGATTTTAAATGTATTGTGACTAACGTGCCTTGGAAGTTTCTACAACTTACCAAAAATGGCAAAATTGGTATTTCGAGTTTTGTAGGAACATCACGTGGTGAAAGTATTTCAAGGATGTATTCTTATACTATTTATCATGACAAATGTGATATCATGATTATTTCTGACTATCCGGGTCATTTCTAGAGTTTTCATATACTAGGGGCATTTTGGTCATTTCACTCCCAAGTGTATTTTTGGTATTTTCACTCGACGAATCTCTTGAACATATTATTATCTTCATTCTGGAGCTGATTTATTATTAACTTGAAGATAATATGGTGATTCTTTATCTTATTCTCTCACATGATGATATTGTTGACTATAGCTGAATATGTGACGATTTGAGATACCACATTCTATTTTTTCTTGAAGACGCTCTTATGTAGGATCTGCAAGGTACCACTAGAAGGGGGCTTGAATAGTGGATGCAGAAAATATAGTTTTTAAAATAGTTTTAAACCAAAAACCCAACTTCTGAAAACAGTTTCTGTTTTCAGGACTAGTATTAAAATGTTTTGAAAACTAGGTTGCAGGTCTTCAAAAATTCTGAAATTTGGAGAGAACTTAGCCTCAGATGTTCTGATTATCTCCAAAAATTGTAAGATCAAAATTCAACCTCTAACCACTTGAAAATCGTTTGTGGTCAGATTGCGCAAATCTGTCAGAACTGGTAGTCTGTTTTAAAATTTTAATTCCTATTTGTCCTTAACTGCAAATTCTCTGAAACTTTAATGACTAACTACTTATTAGTTATATTTAAATGGGTTGAAACAGTTTTGAAAAATTCCTTTGGGAAGTTAGTCAAATATGATTAAAGTCTCAACTTTTGCAAGCCTGAAAATCAGACTGCATTAGTCTCAGAACTTTGGGCCTTTGGATGACTTATACTTGTCCAAAACGGTTGAAACTTGCCCCAAAAGATCCTTAAAACGTGTGGCTATGACTTTGGAAAGTTTCGTGATTTTTGAAATTCGTTTACTATTTTTACCAATGTGATTAAAAACGATAAACAGTGCTGAAACTGAAAGTAAGTGCTGAAAGTAAATAACACTAGGAATTTTATATTGGTTCGGTTATAAACAACCTACTACAGTCTTTGAGGACATTTTCATCGGTTAGAACTAATCACATAACACAAATAACACCTTACCACAGGGTTGATGGAGTTACACACCAACTCCAACCCTTTATAAACCTTGTATGTGAATACAATGATCATGAACACCACCACCTTGCAAGAGCAAGATTGATCACACCTTGATCAATCTTTTACAAAAATAAAGAGAGTATGTGGTAGTCTATATGAAGCCTATTCAAGTATATGAATATGAGTACAATAGGCTTTTAGAGAGAAGAAAGAAAGAAAGTGTAGAAGAAGAGATAGAAGACTCCTTTTGCACTTTTGAATTTGTGAGGCTTGTCTTGCTTTTGTTTTGCTCTATTCTCCAACAATGTGCCGCCCCTATATCCTTGATCTTCCTCTTGAAAATTATCTTCTAAGTCCTTGGAAGAGTGTATTGCATCATTGTGACATGTTCTTGCTTACTTGGCACCTCCTCATTGGATAATCATTAAACTCTTGCTTACTTGGCACTCATTGATTGGATGGATTTTGTCATCACTTGATGACTAGATAAATATAAAATTAAACCTCAAAAAGCATGTGCCAATTAGCCATAAAATGGTTGCCATAATTCACATAATCATCTCACATAATTAGCAAGACAAATAACTCCAATTTTATCTCATAAATTTCGGCCATATGCTTATTCCACATGCTGAAATTTTCAGCATGTGTGATATTCACACAATATTCAAAACATTACTATGTATGTATAAATTAATTCCTTGAAGATTGAAGAATCAAATATGTTGAATTTAGAGCATAAAATCAGCCACAACACATTCCAACACACGCTGAAATTTTCAGCATGTGTGATATTAAAAATATCATCACATTATGTCCATAACATTTTTAAAACATTGCCATATTATCCCTCAATCAATCCATAAAATTCAACATAGAAAATATGACTAAATTAAGTGTAAAAATCGGTCATTCTAATGCACACATGCTGAAATTTTCAGCATGTGTTACAAATGTGACATAATTTGAATTGTTACCTTGTGTAGCTCCTTTCTTTATGTCACCAACATTGTATGCTTCATTCTTGGCCAATCAAGATGCCAACAAAGCTCCAAATATGCTCCAACATGGCTGTAGTATGCATGTGACATGATGGTACATGTGCTGAATTTTATTTTTGCAAACTTTGTAAAATAGTCCACATTTAATTATACACACATGGTATATTCCAATCAGCCCTTAATTAATTTTTCTAGAACACTTTAGAATGTATGAAGTATGTAAAAAGTGTCTAAATCCATGTTATATGCCATGCCAAAAATGTTCCATGTGTCGTGTACGTAGAAAACCGAATTTTTGACGTTTATCGATTACCCGATTTTTCTCTAATTAAATTCTAAATTTTTGCACATGTTATATATATTATGTTACACATAATATAAATAAATTAAAATTTAATATTTAGCACTTAGCTGATCTTAAAGTGGCACCCAAAACATGTGTCAAGATTGAAATTGGAATTTCCACAATTTGGCCTTAATTGAGGGTGATTTGTGTGTGCTAACATGGAATGATTTTATGGCTCATACCATTTAAGCCACGCAATTTGTGGCCATTTTTGAAGTGTAAGGGCTGGCCATCTATTTATGGAAAGTACGTGACACGTTGGCAAAGTTTCGGTATTCGCCCGATACGACAATTTTCAGTTTAGAACCTTTTAACGTGTCGTAATAAATTTTTCATCACCATGACTTATATCATATGATATAAGACCTGAATATACTCATAAATATGAGTTAAGTATAGTGGTGTGACGTTATCATACGTACGTAAAGTATATAACGTGTCAGTAGTACGTTAGAATAAATGTGTATGTGCCTTTTAAAAAACTCTGAATATATATATATATATATATATATATATATATATATATATATATAAATTGTTTAAAATCGCGTGTAAAGGGATGAAGAGGACTTTTCTTTCTTCAACTTGTTGCCTTTGTGCCTTTTCCAAATATGGCTTCCTTTAATGAACTACTTAGTTTAATTAACTAAGTACTTCACTTAATGAACTAGTTTAGTTCATTAATGGTGGCACCTAAAAATAGTTCAAACACAACAAATGCTTTCCATTTGATGTAAGCTTTAAAGCTTCATGGCTCGTCAGTACAACAACATTATATATGAACTATATAAGGCAAGTTTTATGTAACAACGTGTCATGTCATAAAATATGTCATGCATTTCTTTATAACACGTTATTTAAATCATGCATTTTGAAATCACTCAAACCCCTTTTTCTCTACAATTTTCCCCTTTTGATGATTTATAAAATAACCTACATTCATGATTTAAATCTTATCACTCCCCCTTCAATCGTGCATAAATTCAAATTTTGAATTTCAAATTTCAAATTCGCTCTCCCTTTGATTTATGCAATCAGTTTCTCTCTCCCCCTTAAATCATGCATTCTCTCCCCCTTTATTTTAGAAAGACAATCAAAAGCATATGTAAATAAAAAAATCATGCATTTCAAATAATATTAAAAGTGCGTTCTTTAGGGTTATTTATTCAACCCTTTGATAATGTCCCTTTTGGTACCCAAATTTGGATGACCTTTCTAGGTCTTCCAAAAGGTGAGAAAGGTGATGAAAACGCAACATCATATACGTTAGGGGCAAATGCGTTTGGCCTTTAGCTAAGAATCCCATCATGCATATAGTATGCTTTTCGTTTTTTGATACGCATTTCGGTTTGCATGCACGGGGAGTGAGCTATATGAGTGTTGCATATGCATTAATGGTCTCTTTTCACATTTGTACGACGCAAAGTTATGTCTCGTATGATATGAAGATGAAGCACGATGAGATGTCATAGGGGAAGGTCTAGGCGTCTTCTTAGATGCCATATATGTCTTAGATGCATCAATTTCCTTTGATGGAATGAATTTTGTTTGTTTATTTAGTGACTCACTTTTCTCAACGTATCCTAGTCTGGTTTTGTCACTATCATGCTTTTGTGAAGAAATGATGCGATCTAGCATGTTTGTTCCCGTGTCAAATTTTTTCACCATTTTCTCTACATCTGTATTCCTTGATTTCAAGTTTAAAATCTCGGATTTCAGTTCAGTGCTCTCAGATGTCAATGATGAAATTTCAGACTTTAATGAATTTATAATGCAGGACGACTCTTCTTTTGAATCGTATAATTGAGATACAAGATTTTTGTTAGAAGATTCTAACAATTTCTTGTCTTTAATTAATCGCTTCTTTTCTTTTGCAAGAGTCTTTGAGAACTTATGCAACTCTAAACATTGACTAAATAAATCATTATATGAACATTCAGAATCAGAATCAGAGTCAGAAGATACCTCATTTGATGCCTCAGATGTAAAGCATACTTGTGCCTTTTGTTCTTCCCTATCATCAGTCTCAGAGTCGGATGTGTCACTCCAAGTGGAGGCTTTGAAGGCTCTTCTCCTTTGTTTAGGTTCTGAGACGAGTCTAGTTTTTGTCCAATCCTTGTCAATTTATTTATTCATTTGTTTGTCCTTGTTTGGACAATCATATGACAGGTGTCCAGGTTGTCCACATTCATAACACTTTATTTCCTTATTTTTATTTTTATGATCCTTAGATGAGGTAGACTTATGTTTAATCGATTTTCTCAAGATTTTTCTTAATCTTTTAGCCATCGTGATTAAATCTTCATCATCGGAATCTATGTCACTATCATCTACGACGTATTCATTTGATTTAAATGCTATAGCCTTATCATTTTTGGAAATAGACTCAGAATATCTTAAAGTGTGTTTGTTTTCATATTCCTTTAGTGATCCAATTAGTTCTTCCATCTTAATCGATTTAGGTTCTTTGCTTTATTCTATGGCCGTTACTTTAGGGTCCCACTCGTATGGAAGGCTTCGCAAGACCTTTTGTACCTTTTCCTGCATAGTAAAGGCGTCAAAGAGAGGAGGCCCTTGACTGGACATACCTTCTTGCTCGGTTTTGAAGTTTGTGGTTGCCATCTCACTTAGATCGTTGGATCCTTTTGATGTGAGTGTTCCTGCGCTCTGACACCACTTGTAGGATCTGCAAGGCACCACTAGAATGGGTGGTGGTTGAATAGTGGGTGCAGAAAATATGGTTTTTAAAATAGTTTTAAAACAAAAACTCAACTTCTGAAAACAGTTTCTGTTTTCAGGACTAGTTTTAAAACATTTTGAAAAATAGGTTGCAGGTCTTCAAAAATTCTAAAATTTGGAGAGAACTTAGCCTCAGATGTTCTGATTATCTCCAAAAATTTTAAGATCAAAATTCAACCTCTAACCACTTGAAAAATCGTTTGTGGTCAGATTGCGCAAATCTGTCAGAACTGATAGTCTGTTTTAATATTTTAATTCCTATTTATCCTTAACTCCAAATTCTCTGAAACTTTAGTGACTAACCTCTTATTAGTTTTATTTAAATGGGTTGAAACAGTTTTGAAAAATGCCTTTGGAAAGTTAGTCAAATACGATTAAAGTCTCAACCTTTGCAAGCCTGAAAATTACACTGCACTAGTCTCAGAACTTTGGGCGTTTTGATGACTTATGCTTGTCCAAAAGGGTTGAAACTTGCACCAAAAGATCCTTAAAACGTGTGGCTATGACTCTGAAAATTTTTGTGATTTTTGAAATTCGTTTACTATTTTTACCAACGTGATTAAAAACGACAAACAGTGCTGAAACTGAAAGTAAGTGATGAAAGTAAATAACACTAAGAATTTTATACTGGTTCGGTTATAAACAACCTACTCCAGTCTTTGAGGACACCTTCCTCGGTTAGCACTAATCACACAACACAAATAACACCATACCACAGGGTTGATGGAGTTACACACCAACTCCAACCCTTTATAAACCTTGTGTGTGAATACAATGATCACAAACACCACCACCTTGCAAGAACAAGATTGATCACACCTTGATCAATCTTTTACAACAATAAAGAGAGTATGTGGTGGTCTATATGAAGCCTATTCAAGTATATGAATATGAGTACAATAGGCTTTTAGAGAGAAGAAAGAAAGTGTAGAAGAAGAGATAGAAGACTCCTTTTGCACTTTTGAATTTGTGAGGCTTGTCTTGCTTTTGTTTTGCTTCTTCTCCTCTTTATATCAACAATGTGCTGCCCCTATATCCGTGATCTTCCTCTTGAAAATTATCTTCTAAGTCCTTGGATGAGTGTATTGCATCATTGTGACATGTTCTTGCTTACTTGGCACCTTCTCATTGGATGATCATTAAACTCTTGCTACTTGGCACTCATTGATTGGATGGATTTTTTCATCACTTGATGATTAGATAAATCTAAAATTAAACCTCAAAAAGCATGTGCCAATTAGCCATAAAATGGTTGCCATAATTCACATAATCATCCCACATAATTAGCAAGACAAATAACTCCAATTTTATCTCATAAATTTCGGCCATATGCTTATTCCACATACTGAAATTTTCAGCATGTGTGATATTCACACAATATTCAAAACATTACCATGTATGTATAAATTAATTCCTTGAAGATTGAAGAATCAAATATGTTGAATTTAGAGCATAAAATCGGCCACAACACATTCCAACACATGCTGAAATTTTCAGCATGTGTGATATTAAAAATATCATCACATTATGTGTTGTACTCCAACGATCATGTATGTGAAAACTATGAATAAGAGACGGAATGAAAGCGATAATTTCTTTTAGCGCGTGTTACTTAAGTCAACTTAACCCTCTTTACTTAATTATTATTGAGGTGATACCAAGCCAATTTAGATAAGGAAACTTCAAGAAAGTAGTACATGAAATATAGAGATATATGAACCATACATACCACTATGTATTATGTGCGTGTATATGATATGTGCATATGAAATGTATAAATACCTACATGCGTATACATAGGAGGATATATATATATCTAGTACACGTACATATAGGCGTGTGTATATATAAATACATACATATGCTAATCTTGGAATACAATATGGTACATGAATTAAAATTACAAGAAATATCAAGTTGCCCAAAGGACCCAAAATTTCGGCCTAGACATGGATAGGTTCTAGAATTCTCTAGCCAATTTTATTAGTTAAAATAATTACTTAAAGTCTACTACACCATTAAGACAAGAAGTTATCATGCAAAGAATAAATAGAGAACAAAATAGACATGCATTTAAGGAACAAGTAAGACAACTCATTAAAGAAGGAGGTAGTATGGTTGAGGTCATAAAGACCCCAACCCAAAACCGCCCCTTATGTCTAGAAATGGAGGATTTTAAATCCTACCATGGTCACTTTTTCCTTAAACCAAGATTAAGATAACCATGATTTGATAAAGTAACTTGGGTTAGCACTAAAGTAACCATAGTTGGAAAAAGTAACCAAGGTTATTACTAACCTAACCTTGATTAACACTCATGAGAACCCTAACCCTCCTATTTCTCCCTTCAAAACCGTCCACCCCCTTCCCAAGTCCCCTACATGTTTTAAATTAAACCCTTCTAGAAACATCTACCTTCTCATCATGCAAGAGCATAACACTTAGACAATCTCCATCTCCCTCACCAATATTCGGCCCTTTCATCTTGAAGGATAGGAGTTCAACTTCACTTTCAAGACTCAAGAAGACATCTAGGTAAGTCTTTTTCCAAGCTTCCTTAAGTGAATTCTTATTTTGGTGAATAATGAAGCTAACATGAATCCTCCCCTTCACATCAAAACCGTGACATCCATGGTTCAAATAGGTGAAAGCCATCAACTTTCTTAGGTGGAGACATATTGTGGTACTTGAATCTCTACTCAAGCTCATTTTGGTAAGATGCTCTAGCCCTCAAACATATCCTATTTCCCCTATTGACTAAAGACTAATCTTTTCCTTCTATTTCCCTTAAAACCGTAGGCTTAAGGTGAAGAAGGAGAAGGATTTCAACTCAACTCACTCCATAACCAAGAAAAGACAAGAGCTTTAGCTTGAAGAGGCAAGTATACAATGATCTCTCATGATTTATTTAAAGAGTTTGTGACTTGAATGCTTAGAAGTTCTTAAGATATGATCTTTAGTTGAATATCTGAAGTTTGAGACTATATCTTAGTGATTCCCTAAGAACAATGCCTTGCATGTCATTTATTCCTTCAAAGATGGAGTCTTTTCCTATATGCATTATGGAATGAGGCTGATCTAGAGTGAAATAAGGTTCACCTAAGTAGGTCTAGACAAGATTAACTTATGGATATAACACGAAAGGTCCTAAGAAAAGTATACATGTGAAAGACTGGAGCTTTATGAGGTTGATTGTAGGATTAGACTAATATTACTCTTGAATGAGAATACATGCTTGAATATGTGTCGTAAAATGTGGTTAAGGCACCACACAAGTTTCGGCCCAAAGTATTGAGTAGGAGGTAAACATGGACATTTGACTTGGATAGATGACAAAATAGCAAACCACTGGAATTGGACAGAATAGACTGACGTTTTAGATGGCTTAGAACTGATCTTTTAGACCTTCATTGAAGCTGATTATTGGTACAGCGCTAGCCTCGTGAGTGTAGTACAAGTAAGAGTTGGAATTTCGTTAAAAGCAGCTACGGATTATTTTAAGAAATTACGCGGTAAAACTGCTCCAGCTGAAATTCTGGAGCTAGGCAGAATTGAACACTGACTTTAACGACTTAAAAGAGGACCTTGTAGACCTTCAATAAATCTGATTTTCGGCACAAAGCTAGCCCCATGTGTATAGAAGAATTTGAAGTTGTAATTTCGTTAAAATGAGCTATGGTTAATTTTTAATAAAATATTTGGTAAGACTGGTCAGACTTGAAAAACTGGAACTGAGCAGAATGGTAACCTCTTTTGGTTGGCTTGAAAGGAGACCTCGTAGAGGACCAATAAAGATGATTTTTGGCATGGTAATAATCCTATGCCTGTAGAGGACATTCCAACTGTAATTTTGGTAAAACAAGTTCTGGATTATTTTATATGAATTAATTAGTCAAACTGCTCAACTGAAATCACTGGAACTAACCTGAAGTTTAGTAACGATTTTCTAGACTCAGAAAGGGGACTTAGAGATATAAAAATAGGATAAATTTTGGTAGGATACTAGTTCCACATGTTTAATGACTTGTGCGAGTTGGAATTTCTGAAAAAACGAATCACGGATTTGCCGCAATTGAATTTTTGGTAAAATAGGTCAGTTTAGCTTCAGCACCTAACCCATTTCGGAAATTAAGTAAATGAGCCCCTTTATGGTTATCAAAATAATCTGAAATTTTTACAACATGTATCTAAGATTCCACCAAACGTATTTGTGACAAAAGATTATGGAAATGGACCCATTTGGTTAGCCTAACCGCCCCATGATTATGAAGTAAAAGTCTGAAAATATTCGGTTCCAAAACCATGCATGTTGACATGTTATAAGGAGTGCCTACGATTATTCATGTCATGACTTGCATTGCATATCACTACATGTATCACGCATGATCATGAAACTGACTTTTATGGATTTTACTTATGCAAGCAAGTTTTATAAGCAACTATGTTTTCGTTATGCATGAAAAGTTTTTACGGTACCATGTTTTTTAAAGAAAGCTTCATGATTCCTTTGCCGGCCAAGCATGCGACTAACCCGACTCCAGACCCGGGGTTAATTGGTCTGATGACATGATATGTTATGGACCCATTCAGATCCGGGGTTAATTGATCTGATATCTGTTCTGGACCCATTCAGACCCGGGGTTAATTGGTCTGATGATATGTTCTGGACCCGCTCAGATCCGGGGTTAATAGATCTGACACTCCGTTTTACGACATCTTACTTTATGGGACCAAAATGATGTTTTGACATGACATGACATGATGCATTGCATCTTGCATAACTCACGATCATGAAGACATGTTGCATGATACAGTTAAGGGTTATAAGTTATTATTGGTACAGCATTACCTAAAAACATGCTTAAGCCGAACGTCAAGCAAGCTCAAGATTTAAGATCAGGTATGAATTATGATTCTTTGAGGTTTTTGGGGTAATACATTCATGTTATGATTCTTTACGTATTTTATGGTAGTTTATTGTATTCTTGCTGGGTGATTTTTATCACTCACACTTTATTTTTCCCCAGAGTCAGATAATGCCAAGATAGAATGGATTGAGGACGAGTCGATAGTACCTTATCCGTAGGCGAGGAGTATGAAGGGAGCTAAGCTTAAGGACTTTTGTGCTGCCAAGACGTTTTGTATTATGACTATGTTTGGACTCTCTGGATTTTGGTTATGTTATTTTGTGGGACTACTGCTTTGGGAACTTAGTATTTTCATAATGCATGTTTAATTTGAAAAGTTTTAATTCTGCCGAAATTTTACTACCATGTTGAATGTTAGCATGGGAGTCCAAGACTTATGTTATGGATGTTCGCATGTTATACGTCTTGTACTCTCCTTAGTGAGGTACGGCGGGTGCACCGTATCCAGACGAGGCCCGGGTGCGGGGCGCTACAGGTGGTATCAGAGCCCAGGCTCTAGATTTCGGGCAGAACGTAGGACTAAGTTATGATTTTAGCAATCTAAGTTTGATCTTAGACCTAAGTTATGATCTTAGATGAGTGATGGCCTTAGACTAGGACCACGTAGACCGGGTTTAGGATGAAACATGATAAAGTATCCTGAACTATGAAAGTTAGGTCTATGACGTAAGACGTGCCCTTTCCTTCTATATTTTAAAACTTTGAATTATGGTCCTTGGTCAAATAAATTGATGATTATTCCGATATTCTAAATAGACGATAAACCCATAAGTGCAGATGGTGAGACCACGTGGCAGACCTCCGAGAGCACGACCAGCTGCTCAGGAGCCCATCCCTCCACCACCAGAACAGGTCTCGCCGCCACCTCATCCGGACCAGGATCCTCCAGCACAGAATAATCCCCCACCGGCTCCACCGGCACCTGTTCCTCCAGTCATCCCGGATATGAATGCTTTCCAGGACTTTTGTCAAGTCGTTACGCAAATAGGGCAAGGCCTAATTCATCAGAATGCTCCACCTCAGCCACATCAGCCAGTAAGGGATGCCCATTACTATTTTGAGAAGCTCAAGAGAGCTAATGTACCACCGTTTGAGGGAAAACCTGACCCAGATACTACAGAGAAGTGGCTAGATGAAGTTGAAAATTGTTTTGAGCTAATTCAAGCCCCAGAGGAGATGAAGGCTCAGGCTATCAGACCTTTCTTAATCAGTGAAGCTAACCAATGGTGGAAGACGAATCTGCAACCTTTGCCCAGACCGATTACTTGGGAAAGATTTCTGCAAGAATTTCATAAGTTCTATATCCCTCCGTCAGTCAAATTGCAAAAGAGGCATGAGTTTGAATCTCTGAAGCAAGAGTCGGGCATGACAGTAGCTGAGTACGCAAATAAGTTCATCGCACTTGGGAGGTTTTAGCCTGTTACTATGAACAATGAAGAAACAAAAATGTTGAAGTTTGAAATAGGTCTAAACCCAAGAATTAGGACATGGTTGGTAAATGCAAATCCTGCCAATTTTGGAGCACTCTGGATGCATGCTACCGTATAGAGAGAGATATTATACGAAGAGATGATGTGGGTCAAAAGCGAGAAAGACAAGGGACCAGAAATGAGAAGTATAGGAAAATGGCTAAGAAGAATTTCAGAGGATCCGTTCGTCAGGGACAATCTCAAGGACAGAATCAGCGCCGTAAGCAAAATCAAAATAATCAGCCGAAGAATCGGGCCCCATCTCAGCAGCCAGCAATACCAGTATGCCCTCATTTCCAGAAGAGAAACATGGGAGAGTGTAGGTGGAAGACAGGTAAGTGATTTGGATGCGGAAAGGATGGTCATATGATTAAGGATTGCCTGGAAAAGGGAGCATAACCACAACAACAGCAAAGGAACCAGCGGCCACGTGCAAATGCAAGGGTGCACGCTATGACTGATGCTAATGTTGAGGAGACCGTTGACGTAGTGACTGGTAAGAATTAAATTTTTATGTCTTCAATACCTTTCACTTATGCATAACTATCATATTGCTTAGAAAAACGTGTCTGGTTCAGGAACTATCTTAGCGTGTAGCATACCTGCAAATGTGTTGTTCGACAGTGGTGCTAGCCACTCATTTATCTCAAGGAAGTTTGCTAAGAATATCGATCATTATCCAGTCCGATTAGATTCACCTTATAGAGTACAAGCAGCTGGCGACCAGGTGCTTGTTTCCCATCACATATTCAGAAATTGTGCCCTTGAGTTTAATGACCAGTTGTTTGAGGCCAATTTGATCCCCATATCTATGAGTGATTTTGACATGATTCTCGGAATGGATTGGCTCTCAAAGAATCATGCTCACATTGACTTCCAAAGCAGGCAAGTTATCATTAAGAACCCAGCTCAAGAGAAGATGTCATTCCAAGGAGGAACTAAGTTAAAGAAATCATCCAAGAAAGTCTTTGTTAACGCAGCTCGTGTCAGCCAAGCATTAAAGAAAGGTCATGAAGGATTCTTGGTTTATGTTTTAAGTGCTGAACAAGAAAGCCCTACCCTTGCACAAGTTCCAGTTGTTAATGAATACCCTGATGTATTTCCTGATGATCTGCCTGGACTACCTCCTGATCGCGAGATTGCTTTCGAAATAAACCTGGTTCCAAGAGCTGAACCTATATCAAAAGCCCCTTATCACATGGCACCTGCGGAACTAAAGGAGCTAAAGGAACAGTTGCATGAGCTGTTAGAAAGGAAACTTATTCACCCCAGTGTTTCACCTTGGGGTGCTCCGGTGCTATTCGTGAAAAAGAAAGATGGAAGTATGCGCTTATGCATCGATTACCGAGAGCTCAACAAAATCACCATAAAGAACAAGTACTCGTTACCCCGGATTGACGACTTATTCGACCAGCTCAGGGTAAGTAACTCATAAGTTTTAACTTGACTAAGATTTAAATCCATTGAAACCCTATCTAAAGCATTTTTTAATGCAAGGATCTCGAATTTTTAGTAAGATTAACCTACGATCTGGATACTTTCAATTGAAGATTAATGCGGAAGATGTCCCTAAGACTGCTTTCAGAACCCGCTATGGACACTATGAGTTCTTAGTCATGCCTTTTGGTTTGACCAATGCCCCTGCCGCCTTTATGGATCTCATGAATCGAATCTTCCATGAACACTTGGACAAGTTCATAGTGGTCTTCATAGACGACATCTTGATTTATTCACCTGACGAAGAGACTCATGCAGCCCATTTGAGAACAGCCTTGAATATTCTAAGAGCAAGGCAGTTGTATGCTAAGTTTAGAAAATGCGAGTTCTGGCTGCGAAATGTATCATTCCTTGGTCATGTGATCTCAGAAGATGGGATTTCGGTGGACCCCAAGAAAATTGAAGCTATCACAGAATGGCCCAGGCCAAAAAATGTTACTGAAGTAAGAAGTTTTCTCAGACTAGCCGGATATTACAGAAAGTTTGTTGAAGGATTTTTGAGGATAGCTGTTACCCTCACTAGATTGACCCAAAAGAAGACCAAGTTTGAGTGGAGTGCCGATTGTGAAAAGAGTTTCTCGGAGCTAAAAGCAAAGTTGACATCCGCTCCTATCCTAGCTCAGCCCACTCCTGGTGAGAAGTACGTAGTGTACAGCGATGCTTCGAAGAATGGTCTCGGATGCGTCCTTATGCAGAATGACAAAGTGATAGCCTATGCATCCCGACAGTTGAAACCATTTGAGCAAAACTATCCTATCCATGATCTTGAACTTGCCGCAGTGGTATTCACGTTAAAGATATGGAGGCACTATTTATATGGCGAAAAGTCCGAGATCTACACAGACCACAAGAGCCTAAAGTACCTCTTTACCCAGAAAGAGCTTAATATGCGGCAACGTAGATGGTTGGAATTGATTAAAGATTATGACCTTTCCATTCAATATCATCCGGGAAAAGCTAACAAGGTCGCTGATGCATTAAGTCGGAAAACAAGCCGCCCACGGCAACTACCTCTTCAGCGAGATATGGAAGAATTTGGCCTAGAAGAAGTTGACTCAATCGATGAGGTTCTCGCCAAGTTAGTTCTTGTCCCATCATTAATTGATAAGATCAAGGAGCCTCAAGGACTTGATGAAAACTTAAGAAAGGTCAAGGAAAGGATGGAAGAAAAGCCGCGAGATGACTTCGAGATTCGCAGTGATGGCAGTTTATGGTATCAAGGAGGGTTATGTTTTCCCGAAAACAAGGAAATCAAGGATGAAGTCTTGATGGAAGCTCATAACTCTCGATTATCTATACATCCTGTAGCTAATAAGATGTATCAAGATCTCAAGCAAAAGTTTTGGTGGCCCGGTATGAAGAGACAAATAGCAGAATTTGTTGAGCGATGTTTGATCTGCCAAAGAGTGAAAGCCAAACACCAAAGACCTGCTGGATTGTTACAACCCTTAGAAGTGCCAGAATGGAAATGGGATCACATCACCATGGACTTTGTGACCGATCTACCCAAGACTAAGCATGGGAATGATGCTATATGGGTCATTGTGGATCGTTTGACTAAGTCTGCTCACTTTTTGTCTATGACGATTAAAGCATCTCTGGAGAAGTTAGCTTCTATGTATATTGATCAGATTGTTTGTTTACATGGAGTGCCCATAAGCATTGTATGCGATCGCGACCCCCGATTTACGTCGAGATTTTGGACAGCCTTTCAAAAGGCAATGGGCACAGAGATAAGAATGAGTTCCGCATTTCATCCTCAAACAGATGGACAATCCGAAAGAACAATCCAAACCCTTGAGGATATGCTACGCGCTTGCATTCTTGATTTTGGAGGAAGCTGGGATAAAAGTCTTAAGCTCGTTGAGTTTTCTTACAATAATAGCTTCCACAGATCTATCGGAATGGCACCTTATGAGGCATTGTATGGACGAAAATGTCGGTCCCCACTCTATTGGGACGAAATTGGAGATAAAATCTATGCAGGACCCGACATTGTTGAGCAAACACGAGAGAAGGTAAAGTTAGTCCAACAAAGACTAAGAGCAACGCAAGATAGAACGAAGATATGGGCAGATGAAAGAAGGAGACCTTTGGAGTTTCAAGAAGGAGAGAAAGTCTTTCTGAAAGTTTCACCGACCAAAGGAGTTAAGAGATTTGGCATCAAAGGAAAACTAAGCCCAAGATTCGTTGGACCTTATGAAGTGCTTGAGAAAGTAGGCGACGTTGCGTACCGCTTAGCGTTGCCACCATCTCTTTCTCAGCTGCACGATGTATTCCATGTTTCTCAACTCCGTCGATATGTATATGACCCAAGCCACATCCTTGAAGATCAACAGTTGAAGGTTGAAAAAGATGTAACTTTTGAGGAGGAACCGTTAAGGATAGTTGATCGGAAAGAGAAGGCATTAAGGAAGAGATCCATATCCATGGTGAAGGTACAATGGAAGCATCATTCGGAAGAAGAAGCAACTTGGGAAACGGAGGAAGACATGAGGAGTAGATACCCCTACCTTTTTGACTAGTTCCAAATTTTTGAGGACGAAACTTATGATAAGGGGGGAGGATGTTGTACCCCAACGATCATGTACGTGAAAACTATGAATAAGAGACGGAATGAAAGCGACAATTTCTTTTAGCGCGTGTTACTTAAGTCAACTTAACCCTCTTTACTTAATTATTATTGAGGTGATACCAAGCCAATTTAAATAAGGAAACTTCAAGAAAGTAGTATATGAAATATAGAGTTATATGAACCATACATACCACTATGTATGTATGTGCGTGTATATCATATGTGCGTATGAAATGTATAAATACCTACATGTGTATACATAGGAGGATATATATATATCTAGTACACGTACATATAGGCGTGTGTATATATAAATACATACATATGCTAATCTTGGAATACAATATGGTACATGAATTAAAATTACAAGAAATATCAAGTTGCCCAAAGGACCCAAAATTTCGGCCTAGACATGGATAGGTTCTAGAATTCTCTAGCCAATTTTATTAGTTAAAATAATTACTTAAAGTCTACTACACCATTAAGACAAGAAGTTATCATGCAAAGAATAAATAGAAAACAAAATAGACATGCATTTAAGGAACAAGTAAGACAACTCATTAAAGAAGGAGGTAGTATGGTTGAGGTCATAAAGACCCCAACCCAAAACCGCCCCTTATGTCTAGAAATGGAGGATTTTTAAGTCCTACCATGGTCACTTTTTCCTTAAACCAAGATTAAGATTACCATGATTTGATAAAGTAACTTGGGTTAGCACTAAAGTAACCATAGTTGGAATAAAGTAACCAAGGTTATTACTAACCTAACCTTGATTAACACTCATGAGAACCCTAATCCTCCTATTTCTTCCTCCAAAACTGTCCACCCCCTTCCCAAGTCCCCTACATGTTTTAAATTAAACCCTTCTAGAAACATCTACCTTCTCATCATGCAAGAGCATAACACTTAGACAATCTCCATCTCCCTCACCAATATTCGGCCCCTTCATCTTGAAGGATAGGAGTTCAACTTCACTTTCAAGACTCAAGAAGACATCTAGGTAAGTCTTGTTCCAAGCTTCCTTAAGTGAATTCTTATTATGGTGAATAATGAAGCTAACATGAATCCTCCCCTTCACATCAAACCCGTGACATCCATGGTTCAAATAGGTGAAAACCATCAACTTTCTTAGGTGGAGACATATTTTGGTACTTGAATCTCCACTCAAGATCATTTTGGTAAGATGCTCTAACCCTCAAACATATCCTATTTCCCCTATTGACTAAAGACTAATCTTTTCCTTCCATTTCCCTTAAAACCGTATGCTTAAGGTGAAGAAGGAGAAGGATTTCAACTCAACTCACTCCATAACCAAGCAAAGACAAGAGCTTTAGGTTGAAGAGGAAAGTATACAATGATCTCTCATGATTTATTTAAAGATTTTGTGACTTGAATGCTTAGAAGTTCTTAAGTTGAATATCTTAAGTTTGAGAATATATCTTAGTGATTCCCTAAGAACAATGCCTTGCATGTGATTTATTCCTTTAAAGATGGAGTCTTTTCCTATATGCATTATGGAATGAGGCTGATCTAGAGTTAAATAAGGTTCACCTAAGTAGGTCTAGACAAGATTAACTTGTGGATGTAACACGAAAGGTCCTAAGAAAAGTATACATGTGAAAGATAGGAGCTTTATGAGGTTGATTGTAGGATTAGACTAAGATGACTCTTGAATGAGAATACATGCTTGAATATGTGTCGTAAAATGTGGTTAAGGCACCACACAAGTTTCGGCCCAAAGTATTGAGTAGGAGGTAAACATGGACATTTGACTTGGATAGATGACAAAATAGCAAACCACTGGAATTGGACAGAATAGAGTGACATATTAGATGGCTTAAGAAATGATCTTTTAGACCTTCATTGAAGCTGATTTTTGGTACAGAGCTAGCATCGTGAGTGTAGTACAAGTGAGAGTTAGAATTTTGTTAAAAGCAGCTACGGATTATTTTTAAGAAATTACGCGGTAAAACCGCTCCAGCTGAAATTCTGGAGCTAGGCAGAATTGAACACTGACTTTAACGACTTAAAAGAGGACCTTGTAGAGCTTTAATAAATCTGATTTTCGGCACAAAGCGAGCCCTATGTGTATAGAAGAATTGGAAGTTGGAATGTTGTTAAAATGAGCTATGGTTAAATTTTAATAAAATATTTGGTAAGACTGGTCAAACTTAAAAAACTGGAACTGAGCAGAATGGTAACCTCTTTTGGTTGGCTTGAAAGGAGACCTTGTAGAGGACCAATAAAGCTGATGTTTGGCATGGTAATAATCCTATGAGTGTAGAGGACATTCCAACTGGAATTTTGGTAAAACAAGTTCTGGATTATTTTATATGAATTAATTAGTCAAACTGCTCAACTGAAATCACTGGAACCAACCTGAAGTTTAGTAATGAATTTCTGGACTCAAAAAGGGGACTTAGAGATATGAAAATAGGATAATTTTCGGTAGGATACTAGTTCCACATGTTTATGACTTGTGCAAGTTGGAATTTCTGAAAAACGAATCACGGATTTGCCGCAATTGAATTTTTGGTAAAATATGTCAGTTTAGCTTCAGCACCTAACCCATTTCGGAAATTAAGTAAATGAGCCCCTTTATGGTTATCAAAATAATCTGAAATTTTTACGACATGTATCTAAGATTCCACCAAACGTATTTGTGACAAAAGATTATGGAAATGGACCCATTTGGTTAGCTTAACCGCCCTATGATTATGAAGTAAAAGTCTGAAAATATTCGGTTCCAAAACCATGCATGTTGACATGTTATAAGGAGTGCCTACGATTATTCATGTCATGACTTGCATTGCATATCACTACATGTATCACGCATGATCATGAAACTGAATTTTATGGATTTTACTGATGCATTGCATCTTGCATAACTCACGATCATGAAGACATGTTGCATGATACAGTTAAGGGTTATAAGTTATTATTGGTATAGCATTACCTAAAAACATGCTTAAGCCGAACGTCAAGCAAGCTCAGGATTTAAGATCAGGTATGAATTATGATTCTTTGAGGTTTTTGGGGTAATACATTCATGTTATGATTCTTTACGTATTTCATGGTAGTTTATTGTATTCTTGCTGGGTGATTTTTATCACTCACACTTTATTTTTCCCCAGAGCCAGATAATGCCAAGATAGAATGGATCGAGGATGAGTCGAGAGTACCTTATCCGTAGGCGAGGAGTATGAAGGGAGCTAAGCTTAAGGACTTTTGTGCTGCCACGACGTTTTGTATTATGACTACTTTTGGACTCTCTGGATTTCGGTTATGTTATTTTGTGGGACTACTGCTTTGGGAACTTAGTATTTTCATAATGCATGTTTAATTTGAAAAGTTTTAATTCTGCCGAAATTTTACTACCATGTTGAATGTTAGCATGGGAGTCCAAGACTTATGTTATGGATGTTCGCTGTTATACGCCTTGTACTTTCCTTAGTGAAGTACGGCGGGTGCACCGTATCCGGACGAGGCCCGGGTGCGGGGCGCTACATTATGTCTATAACATTTTTAAAACATTGCCATATTATCCCTCAATCAATCCATAAAATTCAACATAGAAAATATGACTAAATTAAGTGTAAAAATCGGCCATTCTAATGCACACATGCTGAAATTTTCAGCATGTATGACAAATGTGACATAATTTGAATTGTTACCTTGTGTAGCTCCTTTCTTTATGCCACCAACATTGTATGCTTCATTCTTGGCCAATCAAGATACCAACAAAGATCTACATATGCTCCAACATGGCTGTAGTGTGCGTGTGATATGATTGTACATGTGCTGAATTTTATTTTTGCAAACTTTGTAAAATAGTGCACATTTAATTATACACACATGGTATATTCCAATCAGCCCTTAATTAATTTTTCTAGAGCACTTTAGAATGTATGAAATATGTAAAAAGTGTCTATATACATGTTATATGACATGCCAAAAATGTTCCATGTGTCGTGTACGTAGAAAACTGAATTTTCGACGTTTATCGATTACCCGATTTTCTCTATTTAAATTCCAAATTTTTGCACATGTTATATATATTATGTTACACATAATATACATAAATTAAACTTTAATATTCAGCACTTAGATGATCTTAAAGTGGCACCCAAAACATGTGTCAAGATTGAAATTGGAATTTCCACAATTTGCTCTTACTTGAGGGTGATTTGTGTGTGTCAATATGGAATGATTTTATGGATGCACATACCATGTAATCCATGAAATTTTTGTCCATTTTTGAAGTGTAGGGGATGGCCATCTATTTATGGCAAGTACGTGACATGTTGGCGAAGTTTCGGTATTCGCCCGATACGACAATTTTTGGTTTAGAACCTTTTAACGTGTCGTAATAAATTTGTCATCACCATGACTTATACCATATGATATAAGACCTGAATATACTCATAAATATGAGTTAAGTATAGTGCTGTGATGTTATCGTACGTACGTAAAGTATATAACGTGTCGGTAGTACGTTGGAATAAATGTGTATGTGCCTTTTAAAAAATCTGAATATATATATATATATATATATATATATATATATATATATATATATATATATATTATATATCCAAGACAAAAACTTTCGGCCATGCCCTTGCAGCGAGTTTCTCGGCTGGCGGCGTAGCCGCCACCGCCGCGCACTGCCTGCCTCCCATCGCCGTATTCTGCAACCAAGCCATCTCACCACCATGACCGATTCCACAGCCGCTGTTGCGGCATCACCCAAGCGTTCCTTTGCGTCGCTCTTTGCACCCACAGCCCAAATCCAGCCGAAACCTGTTCAGACATACAAAGGCAGCCCCATGATCACATTCTTAGAAGAAAAAATCAATTCTTTAGCAGCTCCTTTTCGTTATACATTGGTAGGCACATTTTGGTATGGTCGTCCGCCATTAGCTACCATACGTTCGGCCATTGATCGGATTGGCTTCGTTGGGGCAGTAAAGGTGGGGCTTTTAGATCCCACGCATATCCTTCTTCATTTTGATCAAGAGCTTGATTACATCAGATGCTTTTCCAGAAGAGGATGGATTATTTCAGGCAAGCAGATGCGAATTAAAAAATGGACGCCAGATTACGATCCAACAAAAGAGGTGCCAGTGGTTCCGATTTGGGTCACGTTTTCAGGTTTACCTCTTCACATGCATCGCAAAGATTCGCTCTTTCAAATTGCTTCAATGCTAGGCACACCACTTAAATTGGACTCAGCAACAGCCACGATGAATCGTCCGTCAATGGCACGAGTCTGTGTTGAATTGGACGTCTCCAAAGAATTGCCACAAAGGATCTTCATCCAAACACCATCTCGCGTAATCATGCAGAATGTTGAGTACGAAGATCTGCCGAAATACTGCTCCTCTTGCTATAAACTCGGACACGTACTTGCCGAATGTGGCACTGAAAACCCTACACAACCGCGCCTGCAGGAGAGCGAGCCAACGGAAGTTCCACGCTCAAAGAAATCAACAAACACACAGAAGCAACGTTGGACCCCCAAAAAGGTGGGGACTTCCACTGCAGATCCGATCATAGAACCTGATGCTCACCATTCAGCAGAATTGCAACCGGATCAATGCATTAATGAATTGCCATCATCCCCAGATATGATTGTTGTCAATACTATATCCAATATTCAGGATATGTCACGTTTGAAAGGTGTCGATGATTTAATTATAGGAGAATTTCACAAGACTACAATACTTGATTCCCATTCGGATGCAGAAGCAGATCCATGTTCAGACGAGCAAGATCGAACTGCAACAGATCAAATAGCCGACTTAATTGAAGCAGCATATATTGATTCACGAGCTACTGAGAATCCAGCAGGGGGAGACTTGATGGATCATGCTAACATTGATACAGCAAATGCCGACCTAGACAGACAAGCAACCAACATACGTCCAGATACTCATTTAAGCCAGGGACCTCGACCCAATAGACGAACTCAGCCGCCTTCTCCCCGCTTGACCAGGTTACGTGCCGCGCACATCTCAAACTCTTTTGATCCTCTTTCCCAATGAAGCTCTTATTATGGAATGGTAGAGGAATTCGTAGTTCATTTCATAGACTACTCTCACTAATTCGTAAGCATAATGTCTACTTACTAGTTATAATCGAACCTAAACTCCGATCCAGTGCTTTACAATCATATCAGTTGCAATTTGGATTCTCTAATGCAATATCCATATGTAATGATCAAATGTGGTTTTTTTGGAAGGATGCATTTCTTGCTAGAGAAAGCGAAGATTATGGCAGTCAGCATCATTCCATAAAATTACAATGGCGTATTACAGGCGAATGCTTCTGGTTTACAGGGGTATATGGGAAGCATACAATTCTACAGCGGAGAATTCTATGGGATGAATTACGTCATTTTCATACATCACTTGATCTCCCTTGGCTTATCGGAGGTGACTTTAATACATTTCGAACGCTGGATGAACATAGGGGCAGATCACATCCGTCCTTACGTACATTCCAGGACTTCAATGATTTTATTCTGCATTGTCAATTACATGAAATACAATTTCAAGGCTCCTCCTTCACATGGACGGATGGAAGAGGTCTAGGACGAGTGTGGCGACGCTTAGACCGGTTCTTCAATTCGGATTCACTTATAGATCTCTTTCCATACATGCAAGTTCAACATCTCTCGCGTGCCACCTCGGATCACTCTCCTTTGCTTCTAACATGTGGCTTGGATGTCCCAAGAACACCATCCCGATTTAGATATCTTGACGTTTGGGCAACCCATGCTGATTTTGACGCATTCGTGATACATAGATGGCAATCATATCCAACTGTAGGCGGCATGTGGGGCTTAAATCGTAAGTTATCTCTTTTGAGTAAAGATTTGCGTCAATGGAACAAGGATATATTTGGCAACATCTTTGATGCGGTATCCCTAGCAGAAACTGAAGTTAAAAGCGCAGAACGTGACTATGATGCTAACCCTACGGACTCTACGCGATCTGTGTATCATCAGCGCATGGCTGAGCTGCAATTGGCTCAAAACCGCGCATATCTCTATTGGAAACAAAAGGCCAACATTAAGTGGGTGAAGGATGGGGATGCTAACACATCTTTCTTTCATCAAACAGTTAAGCATAAACGATGTCACCAGATGATACGTAAAATAACTAAATAGGATGGCACAATATTGGAGCAACAAGGTGACATCCAAGCGGAGGCTGTTAGTTATTTTTCTCATCTCTTTGCTGAGGAACCTATCTCAGACTGTGAATTAATTCTTCAATACATTCCATCGCTAATAACGGCCGAAGATAACGCCATGTTGACGGCCATTCCTTTGATGTCTGAGGTTAAAGATTCGGTCTGGGATCTCAATCCGACAAGTGCAGCAGGTCCGGATGGCTACCCGGGCTCTTTTTATAGGCGGTTTTGGCCCCATATCCAGAATGATGTTCACAAAGCCTTTCAAGAATTCTTCTTGGGTATCCGAATGCCTAAAGCAGTGGCAGCAGCATCCGTTATTTTGATACCCAAGGTTAGTAATCCCCAATCTTTCGCAGATTACGGGCCCATATGCCTAACAAATTTTCTTTCTAAGGCCATCACACGGCTGCTCGCAACCAGGCTGGGACGTATCTTGCCCAAACTCATATCTCCTGAACAAGCGGGTTTTATGAAGGGCCGCAACATCACAGAGCAGATCTTGTTAGCACAGGAAATGGTTCATGTCCTCGACAAGCAAACACGGGGAGGGCAAGTTATTATCAAATTAGACATGGCAAAAGCTTTTGATAGGGTGAGTTGGACATATCTTCAGCAACTCTTGCAATGCATGGGTTTGGATGCTCGGTTGGTTCGTATTATCATCAATAACTTGCGTAGCACGTCATGCTCAGTTTTGCTCAATGGCCCTTTGACAGAATCATTTCCTGTTGGTAGGGGGTCAAGCAAGGGGATCCTCTATCCCCTTTGCTTTTTATTTTGTCATCTGAAGGATTTACACGAGGACTGAATCATCTTATACGAACGGAGAGCTTAAGGGATTTAGAGCAGGCCGCACTCCTTGTATTTCACATTTGGGATTCGCAGACGACCTATTAATTTTCCTAAATGGTGCACCATGAAACTTATCTAAATTTCGAAAGTTTTTGGATATATACCAGCAAGCCTCGGGTCAATTGGTAAACTATAATAAAAGTCAGTTTGTTGTGGGACAAGGAACCTCGGTGGCTCAGGCATCCACTGCATTAGGGATGCGATCTACATCGCTGCCCCTTAAATACTTGGGTTCATACTTATACAAGGGTATAAATAAGGCCAGGTATTGCTCCAATCTTCTAGCTCATTTTGATGCTAAGTTATCGTCTTGGTCTACCAATTTCTTGTCCATGGCGGGAAGGCTAACTCTTATCAAGCATGTCCTTAATACATTACCCACACACCTCATTGCCAGCTCTAGATTGCCTAAGGGCATCATACATATTCTTCATAAGCGAATGGCATCATTTCTATGGAAAGGTCGTCATCATTGGCAATCCTGGTCTACTATATGCCAGTCGCGTGAAGCGGGTGGATTAGGTGTTTGGTCTCTTTTGCATGTCCAGCAGGCATATGATTGTCAAATATAGTGGAGGTATTTCACTTCCAACAATCTTTGGACAGCCTTTTGTAGATCCAGATATGGTCATCGTTCTTCCATCTATTCACATATTTATGACTCATCCACATGGAAACGCATAACATGCACGCATGAATTCATGGAGGGTCATACTACCATACTGAATGGTCTGTTGCATTGGACACCAGAGGAGAATGGTCAATTTTCAATTCGGTCTGCATACAATTTGATATCAGCTAGGTTGCCTAAAGACGAGGCCAAGTACATTTGGTGGAAAAACACACATCCAAGACAAAAGGTCTTTCTTTGGCGTCTTTGGCATTGCTCGCTTCCAATGGTGGACAACTTCAGCGGCTGGAATACCGTTTATCCATCTCAATGTGTATTTTGTCGGCAATCTCATGATTCCCAAGATCATGTATTCTTACATTGTCCGCTTATTCGTCCTCTTTGGGTTGACATGTCTATCACATTCCATGGCCCGTTGCCTTCTTCGCGTACAATCAAATGTCACTTGCTTCGATGGTGGCATAGGTCATCAACTGGAACAATGGCAGGTCAACTTCTTGCCGTCGTCCCGTCTATTGCGGTGTGGGAAATATGGAAAATGTATACTTCCTGCAGGTTTGGGGAAGAAACTTTTGATTATGGTCAGCTTTACACAAAGCTCAAGAGTTCAATTTACACATGGTGTGCCTCAGTTAATGGGAAGAAGTTTGCCCGCAATATGCCGCACCTTGTGGCTCAGCACTTTTCTCCTCCATTGCACATGAAACGCGCCACTATTGTACGTTGGATACTCCCACCATCAGTCAAGTTAAAATTAAATGTGGATGCGGCTGTAGGTAAACACATGTCAGCGGGAGCGGCCATACTTCGAACGTGCCAGGGTTCCTTTCATTCGGCCATCAGTTTTCCACTACCACTTTTGAGTCCGCTACGGGCTGAGATTCACGCTTTGGTGATTGCTCTCATGTACTATGCTCAGCATCATGACAGTCTTATAGTTGAAATGGATTGTCAATCTTTGCTTACCTTGTTGGCTGACCACGATTGAATCACAGGAGAGCTGTTATCGGATATTGCCCGAGCAGCACAATTTCTCATACTTAATAATTCTACACTTCAATATTGCCCAAGAGAAGCTAATTTGGCACCACATAAGCTCGCAAGATATGGATATCATTCTCCCGGTCTCACTCGCTACTCTTCGGTCCAAGCCTTGCCATGTGAGGTACGAGGTGCCTTGTATGTGGACCGTCATCTGCCAACACTTTGACTTTGATCCATGACAGCCCACTTTCTTGGTTGTTGCCTGTGTTTTCGAACGCAGGCAACCACGGTGCGTTTATCCTTTGTCTGTATGATTCTTTGGCATGCTGCATCTTTGTATGATTTTACAATATTTCGGTTCACTTTTGCTCTGGTGTCTATTTTTTCATGGTGGCACATCCGCATGTTGTCCACAAGGAGCTACCTGCACATAATCTGGCGGCTGGACAAGAGATCATGCATGGCTTTTACTTGTGTCTTGTCGTCTTGGTTTTCATGCCAAGACGACTTCGGTACGTTTTCCTCTTCATTTGGTCTGCTGCTGCTCACATTCATCTTGATACTCCTAATGCCTCTTTTCCCTGTTGCTGAGGTACTGATCATTACGCAACCACAAATTCTTAGCAAGCTCTTCCTGACGTTCAACAAAGTCAAGTGCGGCCACGCAATATATCAAGTCTACATCAACGACGTCCCATCATTTTCCATAGCATTTCACATTATTCCATTCATATATTCCTTCACATATACGATATGCGCAATTCCCCGTCGAATAAATATGTACGCTTTTTCCTTCGTCAAGGTTTTATGCACAAGGGTGGTTTTACTTGACAAGGTTTTAATGCGGCATATCATATTCGATTGGAGAAGCACAATCATTCGAGCTTTCTATTATGTTTTTACATATACTGAAATTTTGTAATATGGCTTTTCTCCGCCATAAGTGAGACATTAAATAAAATATTCTCTTCCAAAAAATATATATATATCTATATATATATATATATATTTGTTTAAAATGGCATTTAAAGGGATGAAGAGGACTTTCCTTTCTTCAACTTGTTGCCTTTGTGCCTTTTCCAAATATGGCTTCCTTTAATGAACTACTTAGTTTAATTAACTGAGTACTTCACTTAATGAACTAGTTTAGTTCATTAATGGTGGCACCTGAAAATAGTTCAAACACAATAAATGCTTGCCATTTGATGTAAGCTTTAAAGCTTCATGGCTCGTTAGTACAACAACATTATATATGAACTATATAAGGCAAGTTTTATGCAACAACGTGTCATGTCATAAAATATGTCATGCATTTCTTTATAACACGTTATTTAAATCATGCATTTTGAAATCACTCAAACCCTTTTTTCTCTAAATCTTATATATGTTATAAGAGCACATTTATCATCGTTATTCAGAGATATTAAAGGTGTCAAAGGTGTGGAAATGTTCATGACATATAAGAAGAAATATTGAGAATTTCGGTGTTACACGTTGACATAATCTTGTCAACTATTATCTATTGATTTCTTCTTCAAAAATCTGAGTTGCTACACATATATGTATGCTCAAAAACATGCATATACAGTTGGATATGAGGTGGTATTCATTTTATTGGTGACAAGTGGACAAATCAAAAAGAAGCTGGTTGGCAAAAATGCCAACTTGGAAATATTCAAATGTAGCCAAACGGCTACTTGGTTGTCTTGGCTATTTTCAGCAGATTTTTTGAGACAAAATGAAGCTCTCACATGTCCTATTGTTGTGCTTGGAGTTGAGGATATTTTGGTGGTATTATCCTTTCTTATTTTATTAAGGAAAATCAAAATATATTTTTGCAAAAATGAAAGGTAGCCAACGGCTACTATGGGATATTTGGAACTGAATTTTTATTTTGAAGTTGTCAATGCCCACATGCCTATTCTTGTGCCAAGAAGTCGAGTTATTATCTTCTCCATATTATCTACATTTTACAAAGGATAAATGAGACAAGCCAAGGTGGAAAATCGGCCAACAAGGTGATATTCATGATGGACCAATTATGTTGTCTCATTTTGCCAAGTGTACAAAGGCCAACCATGTAGAGAAAAAGGGGTTTGAGTGATTTTCAAGTACATGATTTAAATGTGCACAAAAACGAGCATAAGATAAATGTGCATGATATATTACTTACAACATGCCTTATTTAGCTTGTATATAATGTTGCCGTACTAACGAGCCATGAAGCGTTAAAGCTTACATCATATGGCAAACATTTGTTGAGTTTATACCATTTTCAGGTGCCACCATTAATGAACTAAACTAGTTCATTAAGTGAAGTACTTAGTTTATCAAACTAAGTAGTTCATTAAAGGAAGCCACATTTGGAAAAGACACAAAGGCAACAAGGCTAAGGAAGGAAAGTTTTTCTCCTCCTCCCCTCTTTAAAATATACACGCCATACATATATATATATAAATATATTTTCAGATTTTTTTAAAAGGCACATGCACATGTATTCCAACGTACTACCGACACGTTATATATTTTATATACGTACGTTAACGGCACACCATCATAATTAACTCATATTTATGAGTATATTCAGATCTTATAGCATAAGATATAAGTCATGGTGATGACAAATTAAATACGACACGTTAAAAGGTTTTAAACCGAAAATTGACGTATCAGGCGAATACCGAAACTTCGCTAACGTGTCACGTACTTGCCATAAATAGATGACCAGCCCCTACAATTCAAAAATGCTCAAAAATTTCGTGGCTATGATGTAAATTACAGCCATAAAATCATTCCATGTTGGCACACACAAATCACCCCACATTAAGGTCAAAATGTGAAGAGTCCAATTTTAATTTTGACACGTGATAAATGGCGCCACTTTAGACCAGCCAAGTGCTGAGATTTAAAGTATATATTATATATATTATGTGTAACAAAATATATATAACATGTGCAAAAGTTGGAATATAATTGGAGAAAAATCGGGTAATCCATAAATATCAAAAATTCGGTTTTCTACGCACATGACACATGGAACGTTTTTGGTACATCATATGGCACGTATCTAGACACTTTTTATATATGTTATACATCTTAAAGTGTTCTAGAAAATTAAATTAAGGGCTGATTGGAATATAACATGTGTGTATTATTAAATGTGCATTATTTTACAAAGTTGGCAAAAATAAATTTCAGCACATGCACATACTCTACGCAACGCCCCTACAGCTGAGATGGAGCTTATTTAGAGCCTTGTTGGCATATTGATTGGTCAAGAATCAATCATACAATGTTGGTGAATTAAAGAGAGAAGCTACAAATGGTAAGATTTCAAACTTTGTCTCACTTATAACACATGTTGAAAATTTCAGCATGCTAAGCTTGGCTGGCCGATTTTTGCACTTTAATATGACATATTTTATCATCTTGAATTATGTGATTGATTGGGAGAAGAAATGGAAGTAATTTGAATATTATTTAAATTCATAAAGTGTGATATTTTATATATCACACATGCTGAAAATTTTTTCGGCATGTGTGTGACATGTCATGGCCGAATTCTTGAGCTTAAAAGTATCCAAGTTCATTTCCAATGTGATAAAGATATTTACCATCAGTTGGTGATTTATTTAAAAAAGAAAAATCAAAGAAAAATGGTAATATTTTGAATTGTACAACCATGTAACACATGCTGAAAATTCAGCATGGTAAAACCATTATGGCCGATTTTTGTGTCCTAGCAAGGAAGGAATTATGTCTTGCAATTTATGTGACAATCTTGTGTATTATGGAAATAATATTATGATTGATATTGGCAAACGTTTTAAGTGTTATTCTCAGATTTTTCCAAGTCATCAATGATGACAACATCCAACCAATCATGAAGTGCCAAGTAAGCAAAGCTTAAATGATCATCCAAAAAGAAGATGCCAAGTAAGCAAGATCATGTCACAATGATGTCTTACATTCTCCCAAGGACTTAGAAGATAATTTTCAAGAGGGGGAGGACCTATAGTGGATGGCTGCAACAAGGTTAAAAGGAAAGAAGTTGAGCAAAAACAAGAAAAGCACAAGCATAGCAAAATCAAAGTGAAAAACACCTAGCTCTTCTTCTTCTACATTCTCTTTCTTTCTTTCTTCTTGAAAGCCTATTGTATTCATATTTTCAATCTTGAATAGGCTTGAGATAGACCACCACATATTCCATATCTTTGTAAAAGATTGATCAAGGTGTGATCAATCTTCATTCTTGCGAGGTGGTGGTGTTCGTGCGAATTGTATTCGTCTTACAAGGTTTGTAAAGGGTTGGAGTTAGTGTGTAACTCTATCAACCCTGTGGTAAGGTGTATTGCATGTGTGTGATTAGTGTGAACCAAGGAAGGTGTTCCTTGAAGACTGGAGTAGGTTGTTTATAACCGAACCAGTATAAAATTCTTGGTGCCATTTACTTTCAGCATTTACTTTCTGTTACTACACAGTTTATTCATTTTGTTGGCGTTCATAAAAATAGTAAACGACTTTCAAAAATCACAAAAATTTCCAGAAACATAGCCACACGTTCTAGGGTTAATTTGGCACACGTTTCAACCCTTTTGGATAAGTATAAGTCAATCAAACATCAAAAGTTCTGAGACTAGTGCAGTCTGATTTTTAGACTTGCAAAGGTTTAGACTTTGATTGTAATTGACCTACTTCAAAAAATAATTTTGCAAAACTGTTTCAACCCACTTAAATATAGTATATAAGGAGTTAGTGGTTAAAATTTCAGAGCATTTGGACTTACACACAAATAGGAATAAATTTTTCAAAACCGTCTACCGTTTCTGGCAGATTCGCGCAATCTGATCACCAACGGTTTTTGAAAGGGTCAATGGTTGAATTTTAATTTGAAATTTTTAAGGGAACCTCATAACATCTGAGGCTAAGTTCTCTCAAAAGTTCAGAAAATTTGGAGACCTATAACCGGGTTTTAAAAACGTTTTCAGAAGTTGAGTTGTTTATGTTTAAACAAATTTTGAAAACCACACTTTCCGTACCACCTATTCAACCCCCCCCCCCCCTTCTAGTGGTGCCTTGCAGATCCTACAATTGGTTTCAGAGTGCAGGAACACTCACAACAAAAGGATCCAACGATCTATGTGAGATGGCATCCACTAGCTATAACACCGTGCAAGAAGGAATGTCAACCATAAGGCCTCCTCTTTTGGACGGTGAGTCTTTCATTCAATGGAAGGTAAGAATGAAACTTTTCTTTATGGCAATAGACATTGATCTTTGGCCAATTATAGAAGATGGTCCTTTTGTTCCATCTAAGTTATCCACCGTAGATGGAGTCACTCTAGTAGTTGTTAAATCTAGACAAGAATGTACAAATGATGATAAAAAGAAACTTAGCATGAATGCTAAAGCCATGCAAATACTATTAAACGGCTTAAGTAAAAGTGAGGCTAGTTACGTGTCTAATTGTTCTAGTGCTTAAGAGATGTGGCATATTCTTGAATGAAACATGGAGGGACTAGCCAAGTAAAGGAGTCCAAAATTAATATGCTTATGTCCACACTTGAGTCCTTTAAATTATTGCCAAATGAGTCTATTGTTGAGATGGATTTACGCTTGACTAACATTTACAATTCTCTTGAGTCTCTTGGCAAAGCCTTCACTATGCAGGAAAATGTACAAAAGGTCTTGCGAAGCCTTCCGTCCGAGTGGGACCCTAAAGTAACGGCCATAGAAGAAAGCAAAGAGACCAAATCGATTAAAATGGAAGAACTAATCGGATCACTTAAGGTATATGAAAACAAACTTGCTTTAAGACATTCTGAGTCCATTTCTAATAATGATAGGGCTATAGCATTTAAATCAAATGAATACGTCGTAGATGATAGTGACATAGATTCCGATGATGAGGACTTAATCACAATGGCTAAAAGAATAAGAAAAATATTGAGAAAATCGATTAAACATAAGTCTACCTCATCTAAGGATCATAAAAATAAAAATAAGGAAATACAGTGCTATGAATGCGGCAAACTTGGACATCTATCATATGACTGCCCTAATAAAGAAAAGCAAACAAACAAATACCATGACAAGGATCGGAACAAGAATAGACTCGTCTCAGAACCTAAGCAAAGGAGAAGAGCCTTCAAAGCCTCCACTTGGAGTGACACATCCGACTCTGAGACTGATGATACGGAAGAACACAAGGCAAAAGTATGCTTTGCATCTAAAGCATCAAATGAGGTATCTTCCGACTCTGATTCCGATTCTGAATGTTCTTATGATGATTTATTTAGTCAATATTTAGAATTGCATAAGTTCTCAAAGACTCTTTCAAAAGAAAAGAAGCGATTAATTGAAGACAAGAAATTGTTAGAATCTTCTAACAAAGATCTCGTGTCTCAATTAAACGATTCAAAAGAAGAGTCGTCATGCATTATAAATTCATTAAAGTCTGAGATTTCATCATTGACATCCGAGAACACTGAATTGAAATCCGAGATTTCAAACTTGAAATCAAGGAATGCGGATGTAGAGAAAAAGTTGAAGAAATTTGATACGGGAACAAACATGCTAGATCACATTATTTCTTCACAAAAGCATGATAGTGATAAAACAGGTTTAGGATACATTGAAACAAATGAAGTATCCATTAAACCAACCAAGTTTGTAGTGTCTAAGAAAGTAGACACTCCAAAACCAAATATGGCGTATAAGATGACGCAAAGACCCCCTCTCCCCACATTTCATCATACATCTTCTTCATATCATGCGAAGTATAATTATGTGCCATATAGAAAGCCTCTGATGCATGTGCGACATTCATATCATACAAATGCGTCAAGATCACGTCCCGTGCATGCAAATCGAAATGCATATCAAAAACAGAAACCATACTATATGCATGATGGGATTCTTGGCCAAAGGCCAAACGTAGTTGCACCTAACATATATTATGTTGCGTTCTCATCACCTTTCTCACCTTTTGGAAGACCTAGAAAGGTCACCCAAATTTGAGTACCAAAAGGGACAATTTCAAAGGGTTGAATAAATAACCCTTACGAACGCACGTTATATGCAATACATGATTTTTTCTTCATCTTTACAGGCATATTTTGATTTACTTTTCAAAATAAAGGGGGAGAGATAGTATGATTTAAGGGGGAGAGAGATACTAATTGCATAAATTAAGGGGGAGCGACTCGGAATTTAAAATTCAAGTGTTGATTTTATGCATGATTGAAGGGGGAGCGATAGGATTTAAATCATGTGTATAGGTTATTTTGAAAATCATCAAAAGGGGGATATTGTAGAGAAAAAGGGGTTTGAGTGATTTTCAAGTACATGATTTAAATGTGCACAAAAACGAGCATAAGATAAATGTGCATGATATATTGCTTACAACTTGTCTTATTTAGCTTGTATATAATGTTGCCATACTAACGAGCCATGAAGCGTTAAAGCTTACATCATATGGCATTACATTTGTTGAGTTTATACTATTTTCAGGTGCCACCATTAATGAACTAAACTAGTTCATTAAGTGAAGTACTTAGTTTATCAAACTAAGTAGTTCATTAAAGGAAGCCACATTTGGAAAAGGCACAAAGGCAACAAGGCTAAGGAAGGAAAGTTTTTCTCCTCCTCCCCTCTTTAAAATATACACGCCATACATACATATATATAAATATATTTTCAGATTTTTTTAAAAGGCACATGCACATGTATTCTAACGTACTACCGACACGTTATATATTTTATATACGTACGTTAACGTCACACCATCATAATTAACTCATATTTGTGAGTATATTCAGATCTTATAGCATATGATATAAGTCATGGTGATGACAAATTAAATACGACAAGTTAAAAAATTTTAAACCGAAAATTGACGTATCGGACGAATACCGAAACTTCGCTAACGTGTCACGTACTTGCGATAAATAGATGGCCAGCCCCTACACTTCAAAAATGCTCAAAAATTTCGTGGCTATGATGTAAATTACAGCCATAAAATCATTCCATGTTGGCACACACAAATCACCCCACATTAAGGTCAAAATGTGAAGAGTCCAATTTTAATTTTGACACATGATAAATGGCGCCACTTTAGACCAGCCAAGTGCTGAGATTTAAAGTATATATTATATATATATTATGTGTAACAAAATATATAAAATGTGCAAAAGTTGGAATATAATTGGAGAAAAATCAGGTAATCCATAAATATCGAAAATTCGTTTTTCTACGCACACGACACATGGAACGTTTTTGGTACATCATATGGCACGTATCTAGACACTTTTTATATATGTTATACATCTTAAAGTGTTCTAGAAAATTAAATTAAGGGCTGATTGGAATATAACATGTGTGTATTATTAAATGTGCATTATTTTACAAAGTTAGCAAAAATAAATTTCAGCACATGCACATACTCTATGCAACGCCCCTACAGCTGAGATGGAGCTTATTTGGAGCCTTGTTGGCATATTGATTGGTCAAGAATCAATCATACAATGTTGGTGAATTAAAGAGAGAAGCTACAAATGGTAAGATTTCAAACTTTGTCTCACTTATAACACATGCTGAAAATTTCAGCATGCTAAGCTTGGCTGGCCGATTTTTGCACTTTAATATGACATATTTTATCATCTTGAATTATGTGATTGATTGGGAGAAGAAATGGAAGTAATTTGAATATTATTTAAATTCATAAAGTGTGATATTTTATATATCACACATGCTGAAAATTTTTTCGGCATGTGTGTGACATGTCATGGCCGAATTCTTGAGCTTAAAAGTGTCCAAGTTCATTTTCAATGTGATAAAGATATTTACCATCAATTGGTGATTTATTTCAAAAATCAAAATCAAAGAAAAATGGTAATATTTTGAATTGTACAACCATGTAACACATGCTGAAAATTCAGCATGGTAAAACCATTATGGCCGATTTTTGTGTCTTAGCAAGGAAGGAATTATGTCTTGCAATTTATGTGACAATCTTGTGCATTATGGAAATAATTTTATGATTGATATTGGCAAACGTTTTAAGTGTTATTCTCAGATTTTTCCAAGTCATCAATGATGACAACATCCAACCAATCATGAAGTGCCAAGTAAGCAAAGCTTAAATGATCATCCAATAAGAAGATGCCAAGTAAGCAAGACCATGTCACAATGATGTCTTACATTCTCCCAAGGACTTAGAAGATAATTTTCAAGAGGGGGAGGACCTATAGTGGATGGCTGCAACAAGGTTAAAAGGAAAGAAGTTGAGAAAAAACAAGAAAAGCACAAGCATAGCAAAATCAAAGTGAAAAATGCCTAGCTCTTCTTCTTCTACATTCTCTTTCTTTGTTTCTTCTTGAAAACCTATTGTATTCATATTTTTAATCTTGAATAGGCTTGAGATAGACCACCACATATTCCATGTCTTTGTAAAAGATTGATCAAGGTGTGATCAATCTTCATTCTTGCGAGGTGGTGGTGTTCGTGCGAATTGTATTCGTCTTACAAGGTTTATAAAGGGTTGGAGTTAGTGTGTAACTCTATCAACCCTGTGGTAAGGTGTATTGCGTGTGTGTGATTAGTGTGAACCAAGGAAGGTGTTCCTTGAAGACTGGAGTAGGTTGTTTATAACCGAACCAGTATAAAATTCTTGGTGCCATTTACTTTCAGCATTTACTTTCTGTTACTACACAGTTTATTCCTTTTGTTGGCGTTCATAAAAATAGTAAACGACTTTCAAAAATCACAAAAATTTCTAGAAACATAGCCACACGTTCTAGGGTTAATTTGGCACAAGTTTCAACCCTTTTGGATAAGTATAAGTCGATCAAACATCAAAAGTTCTGAGACTAGTGCAGTCTGATTTTCAGACTTGCAAAGGTTGAGACGTTGATTGTAATTGACCTACTTCCCAAAAGCATTTTGCAAAACTGTTTCAACCCACTTAAATATAGTATATAAGGAGTTAATGGTTAAAATTTCAGAGCATTTGGACTTACACACAAATAGGAATAAATTTTTCAAAACCGTCTACCGTTTCTAGCAGATTCACGCAATCTGATCACCAACGTTTTTTGAAGGGGTTAAAGGTTGAATTTTAATTTGAAATTTTTAAGGGAACCTCATAACATCTGAGGCTAAGTTTTCTCAAAATATCTGAATTTTTGGAGGCCTATAACCTGGTTTTGAAAAAGTTTTAAAACTGGTCCTAAAAACAGAATCTGTTTTCAGAAGTTGAGTTGTTTATGTTTAAACAAATTTTGAAAACCACACTTTCCGCACCACCTATTCAACCCCCCCCCCTCTTCTAGTGGTGCCTTGCAGATCCTACAAACCAATGATGAGAAGACATTTGGATTTGATGATGAAGATGGTGACACATTGGAAGTCTTATCTCCAAGGCTCAAATCACTCTATAAATAGAGGTAATGGTGAAGAAGATGAAACACACTTGAAGCTCACAAGCATTTGTTGAATTGTCTAGCTATCATCTTCTTCTTGTTGTTGTTCTTGTTCTATTCTTTGTAGCAAGGTGCTCTTATTGTTTTTTTGTGCTACAAGCCTCTTGAGCTTCATTTGTAAGATTGATTAGCCATTCTTATAAGGCTATGTCAATAGGTGTTAGAGGAGTTGCAACTAAGTGTTTCTTAGAAGGTGATTATCCAAGTCTTGCATAGGGTTGGTGTATAACCCAAGGATCAAGCTTGGTTCTTGTTATAAGGTGATTCATTTGATAGTGAAATCAAAGTAAAGGTGTTCCTTGGGACTGGAGTAGGTCACATTGACCGAACCAGGATAAATCCTCTGTGTTCTTGTCTTGTTTCTTCATTTCTGTTTTCTACCCCTTTTTACTGTAGATTTCACACAATTTCTCACGTTTTGAAAAAATAGCTAAACATTTTCAAAATTCATGATTTTTGGTGGAGTTATATTTCAGACTTTTAGCTTTCGTTTTCAACAAGTATCACTTGATTTGAGTAAGGGAAAGTTAGTCTTTCAGTCTTTGTAAGATAACTGCTCCAATCTGGCTGCAATCTGACCAGTTTTGAGAAAACTTAAATTCTGTATTTATCAAGAATTGTTTAAGGTTAGAGCCCTTCTGGAAACATCATTTACACATCCTAAGGAAAGTTTTTATATAAAGATCAACCTTTTTGGTTGAGTATTCAAAGAGAAATACGTTTAGCAAAATCAGCAACATTCTGTCCAATTCTGTCTAGATTGACCATCTGAATCTTTTTATTTGTTTGAAGGGACAAACGATCTTATTTTTTTCTGCTTTTTGAACAGAGTCTAGTTAACACATTAAAGTTCAATTCTGGAAAGTTTCATAATTTTTAGAGTTGTGTACAATTAGATTTGAATTTTTCAAAAACGGATTCTGAATCTGAGGTGGTCTCACATTCTGTTTTCAAAGGGAATTTTTGCAAAGGGTTGTAGTGTAATTTCCGCTAACCACTATTCACCCTCCCCCTCTAGTGGTGTTTATTGCAGGTGCATGGTCCAACAAAATATACCATACATGGGTAATTATTGTGCACTATTTTACAAAGTTTACAAGAATAAAATACAGCATATGTTGGAGACTATGTACATGCCTAATGCAGACTTGGTGGAGCTTATGTGGAGCTTAGTTGGAATCTCAATTGGTGGAGAATAAGCCACACAAGGTTAGTGACATAATGGAGGAAGCTACACAAGGTAACATTTTAAACTTTCTAGCAAATGAAACACATGCTGAAAATTCAGCATGTGAGAATAGGCATGACCAAATTTTAGTCTTGAATTGTGATGAAATTTGCTTCCAGATTTGTGGAGATAAATTGTAAAATATTGGTAATGTTTTGAATTTCATTTGGCACATTTTTTCATTTTATTCTCCGATTGTTTTAGCCACTAAGTGATGATAAAACTCATCCAATCAAGGAGTGTCAAGTAAGCAAGGCCAAGACAATCATCCAATCAAGTTGTGCCAAGTAAGCAAGATGGTGTCACATCTATATAAGACATTCTTCCAAGGACATAAAAGAGAATTCTCAAGGTGAAGAAAAGCCCTAGGGGGCGTCCAAGAGTAGATAAAAAGAAGAGAAGAGAGCCACACAAATGCAAGACAATTCTCATAATCTCTCAAGTGAAAAAAGAGTCTTGTACTTTCCACTTCTACATTTCTTTCTTCTTCTTCTCCTCTCAAGCCTATCGTTCTTATATTCATTATATTGAATAGGCTTTGATTAGACCACAATACACGTTTAAATTTCAAAAAGTTGATCACGGTGTGATCAAACCTTCATGTGTTCGGTGGTGGGGTTCGTGATCGGTGTGATTGCTTGTATCACTTGTTTAAGGGTGGAGTTGGTGTGTAACTCCAGCAACCCTTATGGTAAGGTGTTATTTGTGATTAGTGATAACCGAGGAAGGTGTCCTCGAAGACTGGAGTAGGTTGTGTTAACCGAACCAGTATAAAATTCTCAGTGTTATTACTTTCAGCACTTTACTTTCAGTTTCTAGCACTTTGCATTGTTTTCATTGCAATAGTAAAAATATCAAACGACTTTCAAAAATTACCAAACTTTGCAGAAACATACTCACAGCTCTTAAGTTTTTTTGGTGCAAGTTTCAACCCATTTGGACAAGATAAGTCAATCAAATGTTAATAGTTCTGAGACTAGTACAATCTGTTTTCAGACTTGCAAAGGTTGGAACATCAACGTATTTGACATATTTTCCAAAAGAATTTTTCAAAAATATTTCAGCCCATTTCAATACATATAGTAAGGGTGTTGTCATTAAACTTTCAGGCCATTTGGAGTTATGGATTAATCGGAATAAAATTTTCAAATCAGACTACTGTTTCCTGTAGGATCTGAGGCGCTACCAACTCTCCCAAAACCAATTGGTGATAGGAGATACGCATACCCTAGCCTTATAGTGCATTCAGCACACACAAGCGCCTACGACATTCGATTTTTTACACGGCTAACATGCCGTGGGACAATTGCTGCACCTCAACAATCTCCCCCTCAGCAATTGCTCCCGCTGGGAATCGAACCCGTGACCTTGGCTCCGATACCACTTGTAGGATCTGAGGCACTACCAACTCTCCAAAAACCAATTGGTGATAGGAGATACTCATACTCTGGCCTTATAGTGCATTCAGCACACACAAGCGCCTACGACATTCGATTTTTTACAGGGCCAACACGCCATGGGACAATTGTTGCACCTCAACAAGTGGTATCAGAGCGCAGGGACACTCACTTCAAGGAATCCAATGATTCAGTGAGATGACAACCACAAATCTCAAAACCGAGCAAGAAGGTATGTCGATCCAAAGGCCTCCACTTTTTGACGGTGAGTCGTTTATTCAGTGGAAACTTAGAATGAAGCTTTTTCTTATGGCTATAGATATAGATCTTTGGTCAATCATTGAAGATGGTCCTTATGTCCCATCTAAGGTATCCACCGTAGACGGAGTCACATTAGAAGTTGTTAAAACTAGACAAGAATATACGAGTGATGATAAAAAGAAACTTAGTATGAATGCTAGGGCCATGCAATTGCTTCTAAACGGATTAAGTAAAAGTGAGTCTAGTTATGTGTCAAACTGTTCAAGTGCACAAGAAATGTGGAGGATACTAGAAATGAAACACGAAGGCACGAGTCAAGTAAAAGAGTCAAAAATAAACATGCTTATTTCCACACTTGAGTCGTTTAAATTATTGCCTAATGAGTCTATTGTTGATATGGATCTTCGTTTGACTAACATTTACAACTCTCTTGAGTCTCTTGGTAAAGCTTTTACCACGCAGGAAAAGGTACAGAAAGTCCTACGAAGCCTCCCATCCGAATGGGATCCTAAAGTGACCGCTATAGAAGAAAGCAAGGAAACTAAGTCAATAAAGATGGAAGAATTAATCGGATCACTTAAAGTTTATGAGAATAAACTCACCATACGGAAATCGGAGTCATCTACAAGGTAAAGCTATTGCTTTTAAATCAAATGAATACGTATCCCCTCCCTCCGATCACGTAGATGATAGTGATTCTGAAACGGATAACGATGACTTAATTCTATTGGCTAAAGGCTTAAGGAAATTTACGAGAAGGTCATTTAGGAACAAAAATAAGGGTACTACAACCAAGAGAAATAAAAACAAGTCAAATGATAAAGACGTTAAATGTTATGAATGTGGCAAACTCGGACACTTATCATATGACTGCCCCAATAAAGAAAAGCAAACAAATAAATCCCTGACAAGGAGCGGAACAAAAATAGACTCGTCTCAGAACCCAAACAAAGGAAACGTGCTCTAAAGGCCTCCACCTGGAGTGATTCATCTGATTCTGAAACTGAGACCGAAGAGGAGACTGCACAAGTATGCTTTGCATCCAAAGCATCTAATGAGGTATCATCTGACTCTGACTCTGACTCTGAACCCTCTTATGAAGATCTTTTTAGTCAGTATTTAGAACTGCATAAATTCACTAAGACTCTCGCTAAGGAAAAGAAGCGATTAATTGAAGACAAGAAACTATTAGAATCTTCTAACGAGAATCTTGTCGCTCAATTAAGCAATTCAAAGAAAGAGTCATCATGTGTCATTACTGTATTAAAGACAGAGATTTCATCATTGACCACTCAAAATAATGAAATGAAATCCGAGATTTCATGTTTGAAATCAAGGAATACCGATTTAGAGAAAATGATGAAACAGTTTGATACGGGGTCCAACATGTAGCGCCCCGCCCGAAACCAGAGTTCCAGCTCAGTGCACCCGCCATACTCTACTCCATAGAGTATAAGGCGTCGATACCATACATGTGCATGTCAACATGAATTGTAATCGATATAACGGAAGCATCTTAAAATAAGCTCACGACACGCATAATATTATTACAAACCGTTCAAATCCACACAACCACAAATACAGCTTCTCACGATAATTTTATTACATCACAATAAAATAAGCTCACACAACAGGTACATAGCTTCAGCCTACATCTTCGCTCATAGATACTCTATCTGGGGTTCCTCCTCAATGAACACGGCATCAGGGTCCCTATTCTCTGAAATGTTAAGAGGCAAGTATGAGCGATAACCACCATCTTTTAATCGCTCAGCAAGTATTCTTTATTGATACTTCATGTGGATCATACATGGGAAGACAAGTAGTAATAAAGTAACAATATACATAATTACATCTCCATTCACAAATGACAGCATTATATATAAGGATAATACAGAACATAAAATTTTGCATCGTATCTGAGAAATCATATCATTCTTCCTCAGCATAACCTTAGCGTACTTTCCATATTTGATTACTAAACCATCTTATGCTAAGGTCATAACTTACATTCATCACGTCTACGTACATGATCTTCTTTAATTTTCTTAAGGCATAATGATCGTACAAATATTCTAATCCTCACCTAAGGGACATGATCATGACATGATGCATAAAACATGACTTTTAGTAAACATAACTTTTCGTAGTCATGACATGATTTTCATAACTTGTATAACGTGACATATTCATAACTTGCATAACATGACATTTTCATAATATGAAGACATAACATTTACATCATTGGCTGTAGCACTTTTCATAAGAATAATAACGCACGACATACCGAATGATTCCCCATATAGTACATGTACAACATAACATCATGAACATAGGTACATGTGCTAACGGTGACGCATTATGACTGAGATCCCGTGTCCTAGACCCGGTGTTACACTCAGCCGTAACGTGAACATGGGCCCCTGACACCTACCACTCCGGTCCCGATGTCAGGACAGCGCTATAACATAACAAAACATAACATGATCATAACATAACATGGGTCATTGGAATCATCTGTCTCGTGTTTATTATTCCTATTCATATGAACTTTAAACATGTGATTTAAAAACACTTTGATTTCATGCAACATGAGACTCGATTATATGAAGGTACTTTGATCATTCTACATTTTATAATATCATCACTTACTTAATTTCCTTTTACGTATCACAACTTAAAGAAAATACCATTTTCACCTCCAAATAAATATCATTCGGCTATCACACTAAAACAGCCCCCTTTTTCCATCGTCATCACACAATAATTTGGTAACTTCTATTCCACACATACATTTCATAATTCATAACTTAAATGCCTACATCATGAAAATTTCTAATTTCTTTACATTTCATCTAAGATTTCATAACTTACGTTTTATCATAACCTATCTATGTTAGTATAAATATAACATGTAACATATCATGTACATACATTGTAAAAGTTAGTAGTCTTATAATTACCCATACATAAATATGACCTATTTATGTTTCATACTTTTCATAACATAATTTACATACTTAACTTACTTTCATAACTTAACATATTCATCATATATACATATATACTTGTATAAAAATATAATAAAATCATTATATATATATAAGGCTAAAAGGGTATAAAAAAATTCTCTCCTTGGGGCGATCGACGGCTGAGGCTGGCGGCGTAGCCGCCACCCCCTCTCACTGCACCTCCGGCCTCGCCTTTCTCCTCTCATCCTTCTCCTCCGCATTGCCATCTCCCTTCGCAGTAAAGTTGAGTTCTTTTTGGTTTTCATGCATGCAAGCGGCGGTTTTTTGCCATGGATCATCCGCGCACGTACGCCTCAGTCCTCCATGCATCATCATCGACGTCTCTCCCTCCACGTGAGATCACACGATTCAAAGGAGTTCCTGCTATCAAATTTACGCACGAGGAGGTAAAAAATCTATCCGCCCCATTTCAACATTGTCTTGTAGGCACATTTTGGTATGGTAGACCAAGATTAGAAGCCATCCGCACATGCTTCGACAAGATCGGTTTCTCTGCAGCAGTTAAAATCACCTTGCTTGATCCCACCCATATATTGCTACATTTTGACGCAGAAGTAGACTATTATCGTTGTTTCTCACGTCGCACATGGACTGTCCTAGGTTATCATATGAGGGTTACTAAATGGACATATGATTTTGATCCAAAAGTTGATGTTCCCATTGTCCCAATTTGGATTTCATTACCGGGATTGCCTATTTATCTGCATAGTCATGACGCACTACGTGAGATTGCACGAATGATAGGGACGCCACTGCGGCCTGATACTGCCACATCTAATTTATTGCGGCCATCGGTAGCTAGGATCTGTGTTGAGATAGATGTATCCCAAGAACTGCCACAAAAATTATATATTCAAAGTGCGGATCATCAGTTTTTTCAACCGGTGGAATATGAAAATTTGCCTTCATACTGTACTACTTGCAGAACCTTAGGTCATGCTGCCAGCTCTTGCAAAAAAGATAATGCCACTGATGCAGAACCTGCTGCTTTACCCCAAGCCCAACTGACTACAAAGCACACATCACGTCCGCAGCGTTGGACTCCAAAAAAAGGAATCCCGCTGAGATTTGATTTAAATCCTCCGTTGATCCCTTCCCCAACAGTTCAAGCGGATGTAATACCCACTGTAGCTCATGATGACACTGCTGAAATAGTCCCAGACGCATATCCACATGATGTTCCACATGTGGATCCACATGTGGATCCACATGCTGATCCACATGTTGAACTAGTCCCAGAGGCTTCGCGTACTGCTTCACATGATGACAAGGGACAGTACTCAGATTTGCTACCACAGCCACAAAATCATATCCCAATTACTGATAAACAGGATATTACACGCCTTATTTCAACGTCGGTGGAACCTTTACCAAGAGATGCCTATCCGGCTTCACCAAACTCTGGTCATGCAACAGACACGGATGATTATGTATCTCTACCGTTAGCAAGTGCTGCTGATCTTAGGACTGCGGCTGAGAATATCACAGCAAGATTGCACCAACAGACTGATCCACCACAATTGGAACGAAATTTAGATAACATAGTGGTTGGAGGCATCATTGAAGGAACACAGAAAAGACATCGTACGAAGAAAAAGGATGTGATCAGACCACCCCCTTCAACCATGGTTACAAGATCTTCCACAAACTTGGAGCCTTCGTCTCCAAAATGAACTGCATAATATGGAATGTAAGGGGTTTGTGCACCTCCTATAATCGTGTGCAGTCTTTGGTGCGACAGCACCACATTCATTTACTTATTCTCATTGAGCCCAAGCTGCCGGAATCAAAGTTGGAATTATATAGGCTCAAACTTGGTTTTACCAAAGCAGCAATGTCTTTAGATGGGAAGATCTGGGCCTTCTGGATTTCAGCATTACTGTTATTTTCAGAGATTAAACAAGGGTACAGAAACATTTCGCTACATTTTCAATGGATACCAAGTAACACATCCTTTTGGTGGACAGCAGTGTATGGTCCACACACGATGTCCGCACGTAGGCAACTATGGTCTGACTTGCAAAATATTTCAGATAATCTGCAGGAACCGTGGATTGTAGGGGGTGATTTTAATACCTTTGCTTCCTTGGATGAGCATAAAGGATTATCGGTACCAACTATTCGTCAAATAACAGACTTTGCAACATGGATCAACACGGCTGGTTTGGTAGACATTCAATATCATGGGTCCAAATACACATGGTCGGATGGAAGAGGCCTAGGGAAGGTAAGCAGAAGATTGGATAGACTACTATGTACGTCCTCGTTTCATGATGCATTTGGCACAGTTCAGATTCAGCATTTAAACCGTGCCACCTCAGATCACGCTCCACTGTTACTCACGTGCCACGATCAGCAGACCATAGGCCCACGTTCATTTCGTTTCCTGGATGTTTGGTTGACTCACCCGGATTTTATGCAGTTTATGCAGCATAATTGGACCTCTTATCCAACAACTGGAGGTATGCAGGGTTTATATACTAAACTACGCCTCTTAAAAGCTGATCTGAGGCAGTGGAACAAAAACGTTTTTGGCAATGTCTTCGATGCTGTAGTGGATGCAGAGGTCAAGGTAGTTGCGGCAGAAAAAGACTATGACAACCATCCTACAGATCATCATAGAGCACAATATCATCTGGCAAAGGCTGTGTTGCAATCAGCGCAAAAGAGGGTCTGCCAGTTTTGGCAACAGAAGGCGAGGGTGTCTTGGATAAAGGAAGGGGACGCCAACTCTGCCTATTTTCACAACATTGTAAAAGACAAGCAACGAAAGCAGAAATTAGTCCGAATCTCATCAGTTAATGGACAGGTATATGATCAGGAGGCTGATATCCAAAATGAAGCTGTCAGATACTTTGTTGCGATCTTTCAAGCTGAGCCAACCATGGGGTATGACAGTGTGCTGCAGTACGTCCCATCGCTACTAACAAACTCAGAGAATGCAAGTCTGCTGGCTATGCCTCAGCTTCCAGAGGTGAAAGAAGCGGTCTGGAAGCTCAGCCCTACCAGTGTGGCAGGTCCAGACGGCTACAATGGTCGTTTTTACAGACATTGTTGGGATATTATAAAGATGGATGTTCTTAAAGCTGTGCAGGAATTCTTCATTGGGATTAAGGTACCTACATCGATGGCAGCTGCGTTAATCACTTTAATACCAAAGGTGCCATCACCAACCACGTTTGCAGATTTTAGACCCATATGCCTCACTAATTTTGTCTCTAAGGTGGTCACACGATTGATTGCTACTCGTCTTGCCCCTCTCTTACCAACTTTGATTTCACCAGAGCAATCGGGCTTTCTGCCAGGGCATAGCATTACAGATCAGATACTCCTAGCAAAAGAAATGGTACATGTCCTTGACAAGCCTCAACGTGGAGGACGTGCCATCATTAAACTTGGCATGGCAAAAGCTTTTGATAGAGTGTCTTGGGAATATTTACGTCTCTTGTTGATGAAGATGGGTTTCAAGCCATTCTTTGTGAGGCTGATCATCAACAACTTATCTGCCACCAAATGCTCGGTACTAGTTAATGGTAAACCATGTGGCTTCTTTGCCCCAGGTAGAGGCGTCAAACAAGGAGACCCCTGTAGGATCTGCAAGGCACCACTAGAAGGGGGCGGTTGAATAGATGGTGCGGAAAGTGTGCTTTTTAAAATTTCTTTAAACTTGAACAATTCAAGTTCTGAAAACAGATTCTGTTTTCAGGACCTGTATTAAAACGTTTTTAAAACCAGGTTAGAGGTCTCCAAAAATTATAAAATTTTGAGAGAACTTAGCCTCAGATGTTATGAGGGTCCCCTAAAAATTTCAAATTAAAATTCAACCTTTAACCCTTTCAAAAACCGTTGGTACTCAGATTGTGCAAATCTGCCAGAAACGGTAGATGGTTTTGAAAAATTAATTCCTATTTGTGTGAACGTCCAAATGATCTGAAAATTTGACCACTAACTCTTTATATACTATATTTTAATGGGTTGAAACAGTTTTGGAAAATTCTTTTGGAAAGTAGGTCAAATACAATCAAAGTCTCAACCTTTGCAAGTCTGAGAATCAGACTGCACTAGTCTCAGAACTATTGATGTTTGATTGACTTATACTTGTCCAAAAGGGTTGAAACTTGCGCCAAATGAACCCTAGAACGTGTAGGTATGTTTCTGGAAATTTTTGTAATTTTTGAAATTCGTTTACTATTTTTACGAACGTGAACAAAATGTATAAACAGTGCAGAAACTGAAAAGTAAATGCTGAAAGTAAATTGCACCAAAAATTTTATACTGGTTCGGTTATAAACAACCTACTCCAGTCTTCAAGGAACACCTTCCTTGGTTCACACTAATCACACACACGCAGTACACCTTACCGCAGGGTTGATAGAGTTACACCTAACTCCAACCCTTTACAAACCTTGTATTGTAAGTACATTTCGCATGAACACCACCACCTTGCTAGAATGAAGATTGATCACACCTTGATCAATCTTTTACAAAGATGAATGAATGGTGGTTTATATGAAGCCTATTCAAGATTGAAGGAAGTAAAATACAATAGGCTTTTTACAAGAAAAGAAAGAAAGAAGATGTAGGAGAAAAGAGGCTTGGCACTTTGATCACTTTAGAATGCAAATCTTGGTGTTGTTTTTGTTTGTTCTTCTCTTCTCTTCCTTATAGGAACCAGCCGTCCCCTCCTATGCCTCTCCCCCTCTTGAAAATTTCCTTTTAAGTGCTTGAGAGAGTGTAAGACATCATGATGACAATGCTTTGCTTACTTGGCATCACTCCATTGGACCATCATTTAGTCATTGTTTACTTGGCACCTCTTGATTTGCTCAATATTGTCATCATTTGATGACATGGAAAATCTGAAATAATCACTAAATATTTGCCAAAAAATCAATCATTAAGTCATACCATAATTCTCAAATTCTCTCATAAATTTCAAGACAAGAAAATATCTCCTTTCCTCCTCAAAAAAATCGGCCAACATCTTTTTTTCAATGCTGAAATTTTCAGCATTTACAACATGGGATAAATTCAGATTATTTGCCATTTTCCTTTGAATTTTTCTCATAAAAATAAATCAATTATATAAGGTAAGTCTTGCTAACAAATGAAGAGTGAACTTGGACACAATGAGGGCCAAAATTCGGCCAGCACACCCTTCACACATGCTGAAAAATTTCAGCATGTGTGATATGTAAAATATCACACTTAATTACCTTACATAATATTTAAATCATTTCCATAACTCCTTCAATTAATCCTTTAATGAAAAATTGACAAAATATCTTGTCTTAATGATGAAGAATTCGGCCACCATATGTGTAACATGCTGAAATTTTCAGCATGTGACATAAGAGAGGTATATGTTGAATACTTACCTTTTGTAGCTTTTCTCTTTGATTCATCAACATTGTATGATTGATCCTTGACCAATCAACATGCCAACAAGGCTCCACATGTGCTCCATCTCAGCTGTAGTAACGTTGGAATGTGTTTGTACATGTGCTGAAATTTATTTTTGCTAACTTTGTAAAATAGTGCACATTTAGTAATACACACATGTAATATTCCAATCAGCCCTTAATTTAATTTTCTAGAACACTTTAAGATGTATATTATATGTAAAAAGTGTCTAGATACGTGTCACATGATGTTCAAGAAAAACGTTCCATGTTAAGTGCGTAGAAAACCGAATTTTCGATATTTATCGATTACCCGATTTTTCTCTAATTTAAATTCCAACTTTTGCACATGATATATATATTATGTTATACATAATATATATAATATATAATTTAAATTTCAGCTCTTGGCTGATTTAAAGTGGTACCATAAACATGTGACAAAATTAAAATTAGAATCTTCACATTTTGGCCTAAATGTGGGGTGATTTGTGTGTGCCAACATGGAAAGTATTTTTGCCTGAATTTTCAGTGATGTGCACGAAATTTACATCAATTTTTGATGTATATGGGCTGGCCATTTATTTATGGCAAGTACGTGACACGTTGGCGAAGTTTCGGTATTCGCCCGATACGACAAATTTCGGTTTAGAACCTTTTATCGTGTCGTATTTAATTTGTCATCACCATATCTTATATCATATGATATAAGACCTGAATATACTCATAAATATGAGTTAAGTATAGTGGTGTGACGTTAACGTACGTACGTAAGATATATAACGTGTCGGTAGTACGTTGGAATACATGTGTATATGCCTTTTTAAAAAAAATCTGAAAATATAGTATATATATGTATAAGTGGCGTGTGACATTGAATGTGGGGAGGAGGAGAAGACTTTCCTTCCATAGCCTTGTTGCCTTTGTGCCTTTTCCAAATGCATCTTCCTTTAATGAACTACTTAGTTTATTGAACTAAGTACTTCACTTAATGAACTAATTTAGTTCATTAATGGTGGCACCTGAAAATAGTATAAACTCAACAAATGTTCGCCATATGATGTAAGCTTTAATGCTTCATGGCTCGTTAGTACGGCAACATAATATATAAGTTAAATAAGGCAAGTAATGGCAAGTTATCATGCATACATGTACACTTGTGTATATATATATATACTCAACGTTTATATATATATATATATTCAATTTTCTTATTTTGAAATCACTCAAACCCTCTTATTTCTACAATCTCCCCCTTTTGATGATTTTCAAAATAACTAGTGTACATGATTTAAGTGCTATCTCTCCCCCTTGAATTATGCACAGATTTGAAATTTGAATTTCGAATTTCAAATCCGGCTCCCCCTTGATTCATGCAATTAGGATCAATCAGTGACCAGTCAGTTCTCTCTCTCCGACCAATCAGTTCTCTCTCTCCCCCTTAAATCATGCTTCTCTCTCCCCCTTTATTTTGGAAAGTTAATCAAAAGATTCCTGTCAAAAAGGAAAGTACATCAAATAATATCGCATTAAATCACATCAACAGGAATCATGCCTAATTTAGAACGAAGAGATTCAAATGTGGCTTGATTTAAGGCCTTTGTAAATATATCCGCTACTTGTGATTCTGTGCGTACGTGATCTATGACAATATTACCATTGTTAACATGATCACGAAGAAAATGATAGCGAACTTCTATATGCTTAGCCTTAGAATGTAATACGGGATTCTTAGACAAATTTATTGCACTCATACTATCACAATATATAGGAATTTTATTTACGGTAATTCCAAAGTCCGAAAGTTGTTGTTTGATCCACAACAACTGTGTGCAACAGAGGCTAAGAGCCATGTACTCAGCCTCCGTAGTGGACAAAGCAACACTTGCTTGCTTTTTGGAAAACCATGAAATAAGGGAATTTCCTATAAATTGGCAAGTTCCGCTCGTGCTTTTTCTATCTATCTTGCAGCCACCATAATCTGCATCAGTGTAAGCATGTAAGTCAAATGTAGAATCCTTATCGTACCAAATACCTAAGGTGGGCGTGTGCTTGATATAACGGAATATTCTTTTTACCGCATTTAAGTGTGACACCTTAGGTTGACTTTGAAAACGAGCACACATGCATACGCTAAACATGATGTCAGGCCTACTAGCAGTTAAATATAGTAAAGAACCTATCATAGATCGATATAATCCATTATCAACGTCTTTACCATGTTCGTCTTTGTCTAATTTAGTAGTAACACTCATAGGCGTGGGGGATGGTTTCAAATTTTCAAAATTGAACTTCTTGATCATGTCATTTACGTACTTAGCTTGGCTTATATGAATTCCTTTATTCGTTTGCTTAATCTACAAGCCAAGAAAATAATTAAGTTCACCAACCATAGACATTTCAAATTCAGCTTTCATACAATTTTCAAAATCTTTAACGAGTCTATGTGAGGTAGAACCGAAAATAATGTCATCTACATAGATTTGAATAATGAGTAAATCGGATTTTTCTTGTTTCAAAAACAGTGTACTATGTATAGTACCACGTTTAAAATTATTTTCTAAAAGAAAAGTAGCAAAACGATCATACCATGCTCTCGGCGCTTGCTTTAGACCATATAGTGCCTTCTTTAGTTTGTACACGTGATCTGGATGTTTCAAATCTTCAAAACCGGGTGGTTGCCTCATGTATACTTCTTCTTGTATAAATCCGTTTAGAAAAGCACTTTTGACGTCCATTTGATATAATTTAAAATCTTTCAAGCAAGCAATAGCAAGTAAGAGTCGTATAGCTTCTAAACGTGCTACGGGTGCAAATGTTTCATCGTAGTCTATTCCTTCTTCTGGATTATATCCTTTAGCTACGAGTCTTGCTTTATTTCTAACAACCTTTCCTTCTTCATTCATTTTGTTCCTAAATACCCACTTTGTGCCTATTATTGTCTTATCTTGTGGTCGTGGCACTAAATCCCATACATCATTTCTAACGAATTGATTAAGTTCGTCATGCATAGCATCAATCCAAGATGAATCACTCAAAGCATCATGCACATTTTTGGGCTCAATTTTAGAAATCATAGCATGAAATTCATTTATTTCATCCGAAGTGATTCTTCTACGTGGTCGCACACCGTGAGTGATGTCGCCTATGATGAGATCATGTGGGTGATCTCTATGCCATCTTGGTTGATTATTTTCTAAGTTATCATGCATTTCTATATGATCATGCATTTCTAGTGTCTCATTCATCTCATGCATATCAAAAGAATCATTATCTTCATCCAAAACGGGTTTCAATTCAAAATCATCATCATATTCCTTTTCTTTATCAATCTCTCCAAATTCATTGAATTTAACATGAATAGATTCTATGATTTGTCTAGTGAGAGGATCATAACATCTATATGCTTTTGAATTTATGGAATACCCAATAAAAATGCACTCAATTGATTTGGACTCAAACTTATCTAAGTTATCTTTTGTATTCAAGACAAAGCATTTGCATCCAAACACACGAAAATAATCTATCTTAGGCATGCGATCATTCAAAATTTCGTAAGGCGTCTTGTTTATTTTCTTTCTTATAGATAGGCGATTTACAATGTAGCATGCACAATTTACGGCTTCCGCCCACAGAAATCTAGGCAATTTATTTTCGCAAAGCATGGTTCTAGCGATTTCTTGTAGTGTGCGATTCTTTCTTTCTACTACTCCATTTAATTGCAGGATCAAACGGACATGCCACAGCAGATATTCTGGGCATGAGACTTGGGGCATTGCCAATGAGGTATCTGGGTGCACCAATTCACAAAGGAATTTGCCGCAGCACACATTGCTCTACTCTCTTACAGCATTTTGAGAAACGTGTTAATGGATGGTCCACCAAGCTACTAAGTACAGCAGGACGGCTTGTTTTAATTAACTCGGTCTTATCCTCTATCCCATTGCATCTCTTTGCCGCATCACGATTGCCTGTCAGCATAATAAAAGAGTTGGATAGACGAATGTCGGCTTTCTTTTGGGGAAATAAGTGTAGATGGCGATCATGGAAGGAATTGTGTTATCCAGTGTCAGAGGGTGGTGTAGGGGTTCGCTCACTTCAGACACTGCAAAAGGCCTTTGATTGCAAAATTTGGTGGGCATATCATCAAGGCTCCACATTATGGGCCACATACATGCAGCAGAAATATGGAAGGAGAGTGCACTATAGACCTTTGTTGTATGATTCTCCAGTTTGGAAAAGAATCTGCAGAATAAATGACTTTTGTCAGGCGAGATCTCAACGAGGACATGCGGGATGGACTTGGTTGCCGGATTCGAATGGACAGTTCACACTAAAGGGAGCTTATGAAGAATGTAGAACTGTAAAAGCCACCTTGCGAAGCACTAAGTATATTTGGTGGCCATGCGCTTCACCCTCTTGTAAGATGTTTATATGGAAACTTTGTAATGGTGCACTGCCGTTGCCAGACAACTTGTCCAACTTTCTGATCATATACCCCTCGCAGTGCCCGTTTTGCAAAAACAACACCAGCACCATTGATCATTTGTTCTTGCAATGCCCTATAATTGCTCCAATATGGCATAAATACACGGTTTGGTTTGATGGACCATGTCACACTCACACTTCTTTGCGTTCCACACTCTGGAGTTGGTGGTTACGATCATCTTCTACATCTCTGCAAGGCCATCTGAAAGTAATAGTCCCTCATTATATATGCTGGAATATCTGGAAAGAATATGCATGTGTAACGTTTGGGCAGGACCAGTCACAACCATATCTATTGGAAGAACGCATCCGTATGGACGTATATAGTTGGTGTGCGTCCATTTCGGGGAAAAAGATTGCTACTACTATTCCCTCTTTAGTTGCATTGGGTTTATCTCCTGTACTACGGCCACGTCGCTTAGTTCTGCTAAGATGGAGCACTCCACCCCCGGGCAGACTAAAACTTAATGTCGATGCTGCAGCGGGACAACGAAGGGCTGCAGCAGGAGCCATTATCCGAGATTCTTCTGGCCGTTTTGTTCAGGCAATCGCGTTTGCTTTGCCCAGCTTATCTCCACTGCGGGCAGAGATACAGGCATTACTTTACTCTTTAATATTCTTCTCGCAACAACATTCAAGGCTGATTATCGAAACAGACTGTTTAAGCATACAATCAATGATATCTGCACAAAGATACACTGGAGAGATGCAGACGGACTTACAGCGACTAGGACTTTTCCTTCAGATTACAAGCTCTGTTCTGTAATATACGCCACGAGAAACAAATTCTGCTGCTCATCATTTGGCAGCCCATGCGATGCAGCACACAACTTTAAGTGTTTTCTCATCTTCAACACAGTTACCACCGGTAGTCAGAGGCTGCATTTTCACGGACTTATCAACACCATCTTTTTGTCCTGATCATGGCTAGTTTCATTTTATCTGCCTGTATCACAGCATGGATACAGGCAGCAACAGTACTGCATCGCTCACTCATCTTTGTGCTTACACTATATCATTTCATTTCTTACATAAGTTGTGATCTGCCTATCTTGCGAGGCACATGGATTGGCACATGGTTGCAAGATTGGTGGAGATACTGGTCTCTGCAGATAATGTTCATTTCATCTTCATTGTTGTCTGCGCTTTACTGGAGTGCAGACAACGCCGGTACGTCACTCATTGCCCTAAGAGATGCTACTTCACAGATTCGGTATTATGGCTTTAACGCATACTATTTTTGTTGCATGGGTTATGATGGCATGTCTACCATGATCATGAGAGCTTTGGATCCGTCAGTATCAACGACATCAACCTACGTCTACAGCATCTATCAAGCGCGAATGGCTATACTGGACTCTACCTTTAAATCCATGTTTGTAATTTATTTTGCCAACCATGTTCGCTACAATTATATAAATATGTACGCTTTTTCCTTCGCCAAGGTTTTATCCACAAGGGTGGTTTTACTTGGCAAGGTTTTAATGCGGCATATCATATATAATTGGCGAAAGGCAATCCTTACGTTTCTGCATTACTTTGTCAATTACGATGACTTTGTTGTATAATGGTTTCCCTCCACCTTAAGTGAGGAACAATGTTCTAATAAAATATCCTTCTTTGCCTAAAAAAAATATAATAAAATCATTTTGTCACCAAGTCTAAAGGCCGAATATATATACATGGTATATATATATATAAATCATTTTATGCTATATTATATAATATATACTTCTATAAAAATATAATAAAAATCATTTTGTCACCAAGCCTAAAGGCCGAATATATATACATGGTGTATATATATATATAAATCATTTTATGCTATATTATATAATATCCAAAACTTATTCATTTTCAATTTACATACTTAACTTACTTTCATAACTTAACATATTCATCATATATACATATATACTTGTATAAAAATATAATAAAATCATTTTGTCACCAAGCCTAAAGGCCGAACATATATACATGGTATATATATATATAAATCATTTTATGCTATATTATATAATATCCAAAACTTATTCATTTTCAATTTACATACTTAACTTTCTTTCATAACTTAACATATTCATCATATATACATATATACTTGTATAAAAATATAATAAAATCATTTTGTCACCAAGCCTGAAGGCCAAACATATATACATGGTATATATATATATAAATCATTTTATGCTATATTATATAATATCCAAAACTTATTCATTTTCATATCTTAACATATTCATCATATATACATATATATACTTGTACAAAAATATAATGAAATCATTTTGTCACCAAGGCCTAAAGGCCGAATGTATATACATAGTATATACATGTATAAATCATTTTAAATATCAATAGTCATATTTAATGTATATAGTATACTTATGTGTACATAATACAAATAAAAATTATTCATAATCACAATATAACATAAAAAACCGAAATATATATAAATAATACATAGGTGCATAATACATAAAACATAATACACCAATACGTGTTCATTTTCTCTCTTTACATATTCAGAAACCATATATATATATATATATATATATATATATATATATATATATATATATATATATATATATATATATATACTTTCATACAAACTAGTATATTTATTTATATGCATCTACACATATTTGCCTACATATATATATACATGTATATGAAGATCCGTAGATATATACATATGTAGATCTATACACTTATACATACATATATATATATATATGTACATACATACTTTATAATATATATATATATAAGCGTGTTTATATATAATGCATATATATGTACATAGTGTGCGTGCATATATAGTGTATATATGTATATACTTATTACTCAAATATAGATCTATACTTTCTTTAAAAGAAATCTTGAACATACTACATGATGATCCAACTTTGATATGAACATAAATGCTTAGTATTTGTAAAACCATGAAGGATCTAGGAAGAGTACTTGCCTTGGTTCACTTTTCTTACACTTAGATGATGGTTCCTTCACTTGGTTTGGAAGAGAATTCTTCTTCCTTCCTTCCTAGTATACACGGTTTTTTTAGGGTTTAAAAGAAGGGTTAGTGAGTAACTAAATATATGGAAGAATCAAACTTAAACTTTATAAAGTTCTTACCTTGGTTGCATTTGGTTCTAGATGCTAAAACCTTCTTGAATCTTTCTTAGTTGATGGAGTGTTTATGGTACTTGATTTGAGTGATGTTGGTGTGAAGAAAGGAGAAGAAAATCTTCTCCTTGTTGAAGGGGAGAATTTCGGCCAAGAGGAAGGAGAAGGGGTGTTGGAGTGTTCTTGAGTTTTTTTCCTTGGAGATAGTATGAAATTTGTTGGTTGAAAGTGTAATTATGTGAAGTTTTAAAGGAGAATTATTTTCCTACTTTTTTCCTAAGGGGGCCGGTCAAAGAGTGGGGGGGAAATGGGGTGGGAGACAAGCTTTTGACAAGCATGGGGTGGAGGGATGGGTTAGGATGAGATTCTTGAGCATGCTATTATTTTAATCCAAGTGTAAGACAAGTTGTCTTCACTTTTCTTTTTCTTTTTCCTTTTCTTTTACTTTGTATGTATATATATTTGTTTTTCTTTTATTTAATGTGGTATAAAATTGTTGTGTCATGTATTTCTTTTTGATTTAATTTATCCTAATAGTAGAAGTTGTTACTAACTAATTTAGTTGGGTTCTTATTGTATAGACTCAAACGTTTGTGATATTTTTGCTAACGTATTTGGTATACAAATCTAGTTTTATGAATCGTACCCTACGAAATTATATTCACGGTATTGGAAGTCATTGCGACATAACGAATTTCCGGGTTTAACATTCTCCCCCCTTATAAAAAGTTTCGTCCTCGAAACTTACGTACCTCATACGAACAGTTGGGGATATTGCTTCTGCATTTGCTGCTCCGGTTCCCAAGTCGCTTCCCGCTCAGTATGATTACTCCACTGTACTTTCACAAATGGAATTGTCCGTCTCCTCAACACTTGCTCCTTACGGTCCACTATCCGTATGGGAACTTCTTCATACGTAACATCGTCTTTAATAGTTACAGGTTGCTGCTCCAGTATATGATCCGGATCGTGTACATATTGCTGTAACTGAGATACGTGAAACACATTATGTACCTGGGATAAGGTAGGAGGTAAGGCCAACTGGTATGCAACAGCTCGAACTTTTTCTAGTATTTCATAAGGGCCAATAAATCTAGTGCTCAGTTTCCCTTTAATCCCAAATCTACTCACGCCTTTGGTCGGTGAAACTCGCAAATATACTTTCTCGCCTACTTCAAACTCAATCGGTCGTCTCTTTGTATCAGCTCAGCTTTTGCTACGATTTTGAGCAGCTTTCAATCTATCACGTATCACCTTGATCTTTTCCAGAGTCTGCTCCACCAGTTCCGGACCCATAATAGTTCTCTCGCCAACTTCATCCCAATATAATGGAGATCGACACTTCCTTTCATACAATGCTTCAAAAGGTGCCATACCAATAGAACTGTGATAGCTGATATTGTAAGAGAACTCAATTAACTTCACTGATTTGTCCCAGCTAACCTTGAAATCCAAAGTGCAAGCGCGTAGCATATCTTCCAATGTTTGTATGGTACGTTCTGACTGTCCATCGGTCTGCGGATGGAATGCTGTACTCATCCGGAGTTCGGTACCCATGGCATTTTGGTAATCTTTCCAAAATCGCGAAGTAAAACGTGGTCTATCGCACACGATACTGACAGGTGTTCCATGTAGGCTGACTATCTCATTCATATACATGCTGACCAGCTTTTCTATGGAAGTCTGGATTGACATGGATAAGAAATGTGTCGATTTAGTGAGACGATCCACGATTATCCAAATCGTATCATTACCATTGCGAGTCTTAGAGAGTCCGGTAACAAAGTCCATCGTAATATGCTCCCATTTCCACTCCGGAATCTCTAATGGCTGTAATAGTCCTGCCGGCCTCTGATGTTCTGCTTTAACTTGTTGACAAGTGTGACATCTCTCCACAAACTCCGCAATGTGTTGCTTCATGCCGTTCCACCAATAATTTCTTTTAAGATCCTGGTACATCTTTGTTGCTCCCGGATGTATAGACAATCGCGAGGTGTGTGCTTCCGTCATGATCTCTCTTTTAATTCCATCAATGTTTGGCACACACAATCTCTTTTTGAACCAAAGACTGCCATCATTATACAACTGAAAATCCTTTACCGGTCGTTCTTCAAACTGCTTGACAATGTTCACTAACTCGGAATCACTCTTTTGCGCCTCTTTAATCCTGTCAATTAAAGTGGGAGTGATCATCAATTTAGCCAGAATATTTGCAGTCGAGTCAACCACATCCAATCCAAATTCAGCTATCTCTCTTTCTAGAGGCGTCTGCCTAGCATGACTTGACTTCCTACTCAATTCATCCGCTACCTTATTCGCCTTACCCGGATGATAATGGATAGCGAGATCATAGTCTTTCATCAACTCCAACCATCTTCGCTGTCTCATATTTAGTTCCTTTTGGGTGAAAAGATATTTTAAACTCTTATGATCCGTGTAGATTTCGCATTTCTCTCCATATAAATAATGTCTCCATATCTTAAGCGCAAATACAACTGCCGCCAATTCCAGATCATGGGTGGGATAATTCTGTTCATAGGGTCTCAACTGTCTTGATGCATATGCAATTACTCGTTCTTTCTGCATTAATACACAACCTAGTCCATTCTTCGAAGCGTCACTATATACCACGAATCCCTCTCCTGAATTTGGTTGTGCTAATACCGGTGCCGATGTCAATTTCTTCTTAAGTTCGGTGAAACTTTGTTCACAATCAGAAGTCCAATCATATCGCGTCTTTTTATGCGTCAATCGAGTTAATGGAACTGCAATCCGTGAGAATCCCTCAACAAACTTCCGATAATAACCTGCAAGTCCTAAGAAACTCCTGACCTCAGTCACATTTGTCGGTCTCGGCCATTCCGTAATAGCTTCAATCTTTTTCGGGTCTACTGAGATACCATCCTTAGACACAACATGACCCAAAAATGCAACACTATGGAGCCAAAATTCGCACTTGCTGAATTTAGCATATGGCTGCTTCTTTCTTAGTACATTCAGTGTTATTCTTAGATGCTCTGCATGGGTCTCCTCATCCGGTGAGTATATCAGAATATCGTCAATAAATACCACCACGAACTTATCCAACTAATCCTGAAATACTGTGTTCATCAAATCCATGAATGCTGGGGGTGCGTTGGTCAGTCCAAATGACATCACTAAGAACTCGTAATGTCCATATCTTGTACGAAAGGCAGTCTTAGCGATATCTTCCGACTTGATCTTTAACTGATGGTAACCAGAGTGAAGGTCAATCTTGCTGAACACTTTAGCACCCTGTACGAAAGATTATATTGATTTTTATAAAAGTTATATATTTGTTATTTAATTATTTAAATTACTTACCCTTAATTGATCAAACAAATCGTCAATTCGAGGCAGTGGATATCTATTTTTGATAGTGATCTTATTCAGCTCTCGGTAATCGATGCAGAGTCGCATGCTGCCATCCTTCTTCTTAACGAACAACACCGGAGCTCCCCATGGTGATACACTTGGCTGTATGAACTTCTTATCTATCAACTCTTGCAACTGTGATTTCAATTCCTTTAATTCGGTTGGGGCCATTCTATACGGTGCCTTTGAGATTGGTTCAGCTCCTGGAACGACATTAATCTCAAATTCAATCTCCCTATCCGGAGGCAAGCCTGGTAGGTCATCTGGAAATACATCTGTGAACTCCTTGACTACTGGAATACTGTCAATCGATGGGGTCTCGGAATCCTTGCCAAGAGCATACACAAGGAATCCTTCTCTACCCTTCTTCAGTGATCGAAACGCTTTTGCTGCTGTCAGATAAATATTCTGTGGTATCTTTTTCATCTTGGAGTTCTCTTGATAAATCACTTCTTCCCGCATTGGATCCTTAATCATCACACGTTTACCACGACAATCAATGTATGCATGATGTTTGAACAACCAATCCATGCCTAGAATAATGTCGAAGTCCCCAATCTGTATAGGAATTAGGGTAACTTCGAACTTCTGTCCTCCCATTTCTATCTCGCAATTCTTATATACATGCTGTGAAATGATCATCTGATCACCAGTTGTTTGAACGCGATAAGGTGTATCCAGCCAAGTCGGACAACTACCAAGGTTCTTAGCAAACCTTTTTGATACAAAGGAATGGCTTGCACCACTATCAAATAATACGTTGGCAGGCATGTTGTTCGTTAATATAACACCTGAAGCAATTCATAATTCAAATATGCAATTCCTAAGCAAGCAGATAATATCATAAACTTTTCAAAATGAAATATACCTGTCACAACGTCTGGGGCTTCCAGAACCTCCTCATCTGTCATCACATGCACTCTGGCATTGGCCCTTGGGCTATCTCTCTGCTGAGGTGTGGCCCTCTGGGGTCCCTTCCTGGGTTTAGCACAATCTCTGATCATGTGTCCAGTCTTTCCATAATTGAAACATGCTCCAGTCTTCAATAAACAGTCTCCCCTATGCTGTCGCTGACAAGTGGCACACTTAGGTATCGCAGCTGCCTGTGGGGGAGGTTGTGGCTTCGGTGGCTAATAATTCGGTTGATGTGCACGTCCACCATCGCTTTTAGCAGTCTTAGTCCACTTACTGGATTGGCCATCTCCAAACTCTTGGGGCCTTTTGCCCCGGCTGTCAGAAACACGCCTGATAATGTCCCTTTCTACTCGATAACAGGCATCCAGCAATTCACCAAAATCCTTCGGGCTGGCATTCACAATCCAGGTGCGAATGCGTGGGTTCAGTCCTCTTTCAAACTTAATCTTTTTCAGTTGTTCATCTCCCATAATTGCTGGAACATATCTTCCCAACGCAGTAAATCGGTTGGCATAGTCCGCCACTGTCATTCCTGACGTCTGCATTAGAGACTCAAACATCCCTATTTTCTTCAAGGTAACTGATGGTGGAATATAGAATTTGCGAAACTCTCTCAGAAATTGTTCCCAAGTAACTGGAGCTGGCAAATGCTGCAAATTAGTGGTCCACCATTCATCGGCTTCACCAGTCAGAAAAGGCTTGATAACCTGGGCTTTTATCTCCTCTGGTATTTGAATCAGCTCAAAATTATTCTGTACTTCTTTTAGCCATTTCTCGGCTATGTCAGGGTCAGATCCACCTTCAAAGTTAGGAATGCGGGCTTTCTTCATTTCCCCGTAAAAAAAACGAGTACCATGCTGTGGTGGAGGTGGTGGCGGTGGCGGTGGAGGTGTCGCATGATTCTGGTGGCCGTTGTTACCTACCGCCTGTCCTATCTATACCAGAGCTTGCAGAACAGCCTGCTGAAAATCTCCCTGACCCTGCTGCTGTGGGGTTGGAGGCACCTGCTCAGTGTAAAGTGGAACCGATCCTGTCTGCGGGGGTATCTGTGGTGGTGGAGGAGGGAGTAACTGTGCAAGTCTGTCAGCGCGCGGTCTACCTCTAGGTCGTGGAGACATCCTATTGAAGGCAGCATCATTAGTAATAATTTACAAATGAAATCAATTTGTCTTCCCGACTAGTTCAGAATTTGTAAAATTAAATTTTATTTTTTTTATTATTATTTTTTTAATTGGGGACTTAATAATCCAAGAAAAACCTTTAAATGTTATGTAACTATCCCTAAACATTCTAAGGATTCTAATCTAGGGATATCACTCTTGGTCTAAGATCATATCTTAAGTTCTAGGATCATCACTTAACTTCTAAATGCTTACTTGACTGTTCCCGCCGTGGATCTAGAGCCATGCTCTGATACCAACTGTAGCGCCCCGCCCGAAACCAGAGTTCCGGCTCAGTGCACCCGCCATACTCTACTCCATAGAGTATAAGGCGTCGATACCATACATGTGCATGTCAACATGAATTGTAATCGATATAGCGGAAGCATCTTAAAACAAGCTCACGACACACATAATATTATTACAAACCGTTCAAATCCACACAACCACAAATATAGCTTCTCACGATAATTTTATTACATCACAATAAAATAAGCTCACACAACAGGTACATAGCTTCAGCCTACATCTTCGCTCACAGATACTCTATCTGGGGTTCCTCCTCAATGAACAAGGCATCAGGGTCCCTATTCTCTGAAATGTTAAGAGGCAAGTATGAGCGATAACCACCATCTTTTAATCGCTCAGCAAGTATTCTTTATAGATACTTCATGTGGATCATACATGGGAAGACAAGTAGTAATAAAGTAACAATATACATAATTACATCTCCATTCACAAATGACAGCATTATATATAAGGATAATACAGAACATAAAATTTTGCATCGTATCTGAGAGATCATATCATTCTTCCTCAGCATAACCTTAGCGTACTTTCCATACTTGATTACTAAACCATCTTATGCTAAGGTCATAACTTACATTCATCACGTCTACGTGCATGATCTTCCTTAATTGTCTTAAGGCATAATGATCGTACAAATATTCTAATCCTCACCTAAGGGACATGATCATGACATGATGCATAAAACATGACTTTTCGTAAACATAACTTTTCGTAATCATGACATGATTTTCATAACTTGTATAACGTGACATATTCATAACTTGCATAACATGACATTTTCATAATATGAAGACATAACATTTACATCATTGGCTATAGCACTTTTCATAAGAATAATAACGCACAACATACCGAATGATTCCCCATATAGTACATGTATAACATAACATCATGAACATAGGTACATGTGCTAACGGTGACACATTATGACTGACATCCCGTGTCCCAGACCCGGTGTTACACTCAGCCGTAACGTTAACATGGGCCCCTGACACCTACCACTCTGGTCCCGATGTCAGGACAGCGCTACAACATAACATAACATAACATGATCATAACATAACATGGGTCATTGGAATCATCCGTCTCGTGTTTATTATTCCTATTCATATGAACTTTAAACATGTGATTTAAAAACACTTTGATTTCATGCAACATGAGACTCGGTTATATGAAGGTACTTTGATCATTCTACATTTTGTAATATCATCACTTACTTAATTTCCTTCTACGTATCACAACTTAAAGAAAATACCATTTTCACCTCCAAATAAATATCATTCGGCTATCACACTAAAACATCCCCCTTTTTCCATTGTCATCACACAATAATTTGGTAACTTCTATTCCACACATACATTTCATAATTCATAACTTAGATGCCTACGTCATGAAAATTTCTAATTTCTTTACATTTCATCTAAGATTTCACAACTTACATTTTATCGTAACCTATCTATGTTAGTATAAATATAACATGTAACATATCATGTACATACACTGTAAAAGTTAGTAGTCTTATAATTACCCATACATAAATATGACCTATTTATGTTTCATACTTTTCATAACATAATTTACATACTTAACTTACTTTCATAACTTAACATATTCATCATATATACATATATACTTGTATAAAAATATAATAAAATCATTTTGTCACCAAGCCTAAAGGCCGAACATATATACATGGTATATATATATAAAAATCATTTTATGCTATATTATATAATATCCAAAACTTATTCATTTTCATATCTTAACATATTCATCATATATACATATATATACTTGTACAAAAATATAATGAAATCATTTTGTCACCAAGGTTTAAAGGCCGAATGTATATACATAGTATATACATGTATAAATCATTTTAAATATCAATAGTCATATTTAATGTATATAGTATACTTATGTGTACATAATACAAATAAAAATTATTCATAATCACAATATACCATAAAAACCGAAATATATATAAATAGTACATAGGTGCATAATACATAAAATATAATACACCAATACGTGTTCATTTTCTCTCTTTTCATATTTACAAACCGTATATATATATATATATATATATATTTTATAAAACGTGGTATTTTATTCAACAAATCCCTCACTTGTGTCGGAGGAAAACCATATTACATCCAAATGAATCAGTAGATAGAAAAGCAACTGATTATCAACATTCCGGCAATATATGATATGCCGCATTAAAACCTTGCCGAGTAAAACCACCCTTGTGGATAAAACCCCGGCTAAGGAAAAAGCGTACATATTTATATGCTTGGATGGTTGATATTTGCGATTGTGTAATGAATGAGAGAAACGTAACCGCGTTCTATACAAACATAATAAAATAAGCCAACCAGCAGGAGCATCTCTGAAGCGCCGCAAATGCCCGTCAATGTGGTGAAAGTAATCCGCAACGTATGTTTGGTGCCAATGTATCCAAAGAACAACAACGCATCCAACAAGGGTAGCTATCGAGTGGGTAGGTGAGGGCCATACAATGAACATACTCAGGTCGCCAAGATGAAGTCCCATCCGGGTTCGCTCCCACGCAGCCAGAGAAGAAAGAGACAAGTAAATCTTAACGCTGGAACAGAGAAAAATCGGAGAATTCTGGGTATAGATCAAACCTGTGCTGCCAGCACAAAACAAAGAGCCGGCAGATAGACATGTAAAGAGCCAACTCCTGCATTCTAAAGGCAAAAAAGGACCACCACATGCGTCAGTCATCCGAGAGATGCGATATCGAGTGGAAACCAGCCTTGCCTGCACCAGATGCAGTGCAGGCAGAAAGAAGGGGTTGATGCCAATCCATATGGAAGACTACATGTTTTGTAGGGTTGCAACCGCACGCCAAATTGCGCTCACAGTTACCACAACAGCCATTGAACATGGTAATAGAAACAACATTAATATGTCTGAGCAAAAAAATGATGTAGCAGCAGCGTATGATATAAACATTATGCGTACCGGGTCTGCCCGTGACTGGTAGGACACGGGCAGAATGTGTAAAATAACAGCAATCCATTAGACAGTGCGCAAGTACGCCGAAGTGAGATCCAGTTCTACGGAAGCCTTGACCATGGATGGAAGAGTATGACGGTTATAAAACCCCGTGATAGGATGCAGCATTGCATGTTGGGCAAGATAATGAGCCGGCATATTATTCTCCCGGTACGTATGAAGTAGCACGAGCTGATGATGGCTGACCAGGTTGTGAAGCAGCCGAAGATGATAATTTCCTGTTGGCTGACGAGGCTTACCAAGACATGTTATCATTTGAGCACAATCCGATTCTACCATGATCGAACGGTATAAAGGAAGGAAATAAAGCAGGCCAAAAAGAGTAGCCTGAATCTCAGCCTGTAACGGTGTACCGTGAGGTAGACGAAAAGAGAGGGCTTGGATGCAACATCCATCATGATCACGCACTATCACTCCACCTGCAGCATAATGCTGGCCAACTGATGCATCCACGTTTAACTTTAGACGACCAGAAGGGGGGGTTTGCCACCGAAGAACTCAAAGACGAGGAGCACGAATCCGAGGGAGCCAGGAGAGAGAGGGCAATGGGCCTGCTGCCAACTTAGTCCCATGGAGGCGCATTGTCCAGACATGTATATCAAAATGAATAGAATTTCGCAATGCCGCTGTCGAGAAAATTGTTGTGTCCCCATAGATGAGTTGTGCATATTGACGCCAAATGTTTGATAATATTATTGCAGGGACGACAATCTTCAAAACTCCCGCTAGTGATGTAGAATTGGACCGATACCACCAGGATAATAAATATTGCCGCAAAGACAGAGATGTTGGCGGGACCCCGTGTAATTCAGCAGCAAAAAAAACCCCAAAAATAGCGGATGCGAGAACAGTAAATGAATATATGGTCCACTGTTGCTGAATGTGATTTACAAAAAGGACATTGAGTAGGACGCACCATCTGATATTTTCCTATGTAATCTTCAAAAGGCATGGCTGAATGAAAAAAGCGCCACAACAATAGCCGAACGGCAGGAGCGTGATGTTTAAACCAAATAAATGCTGTCGAAAGTAATGTTGGGCGCAGCGTGCGACATATATCATAGGCCGACTTAAGCGTAAACTCCCCAGAAGACGTGGTCGTCCATGATAGAAATGTGCCTAGGCCAGTTGAGTGAGAAAAACATATGGGATGAATGCGACAGATAGATTTCCAAACTGCTGAATCTGGTAGCCTGGGAGTATAGTCACCTCGTCGTCCATACTTAAGATGCATATATTTACTCCACAATATATCATGGCGCTGATATTGCCACCATATGCGACACGCATATGCCTGTTGCAGCTCACCAAGACTGTGAATCCCTAATCCCCCTTCTTCAACTGGAGAAGTAATAGTGTTCCATGCGACCCAATGGTGCCGATCACCCCAAAAGAACGCTGACATCTTCCTATCGAGCATGTGAATGACTGACTTAGGCATGCCGCCTGTTGCCAGAATATGTAGCGGGAGCGCCGCAATGACGGAGCGTAGTAGCACCAGCCTTCCTGCGAAAGATAGTAGGCGAGAATGCCAACCCTGTAGTCGGGCATCCACATGCTGTAACAACAAGGAACAGTGCCTAGCCCGAGGGATGCCCTTGTGAAGATAGGAACCAAGGTATCGGAAAGGCAGAGATGTTTGACGCATACCTAGGATGCCTTTGATATTTTGACATTGTCTTGCTGTAATATTGGATGATGGAATGAAATTGCTTTTACCAAAATTAACTTTTTGTCCTGATGCAGTTTCATTTGTAGTGAGAAATGCATGAAAGCGGCGAAGATTCCTTTGAGTGCCTTGCAGGAAGATAAGCAAATCATCTGCGTAAGCTAAATGCAAAATTTCCATAGGAATTCTGCCCAACCGGAAGGATTGAATCCTGCCCGTGCTAACCAAAGCCTTCAACCCTCGACTAAAACCCTCTGACGACAATATAAACAGTAAAGGCGATAAGGGATCCCCCTGTTTGACGCCTTTGAAGGGACGGAAGTATGGTGAAGGCTGGCCATTAACTAATACTGACATCCTCGTAGCACCTAGATGATTAATGATAACCAGAATGAAAAATTCCGAAAACCCAAACTTACGTAGAAGCAGTTGTAGGTAGTCCCAGCTAACACGATCAAAAGCCTTCATCATATCGAGTTTCAGGCATAACTGAGGGCCGCCCCTGTCCAACACATGCACCATTTCACGAGCTAAAAGCACTTGAGTAGAGATATCCGTGCCTGCAAGAAAACCCGTTTGCTCCGGCGAGATTAACCTTGGCAACAGCTGATTCAAACGAGTGGCAATAATACGAGTGCAAACTTTGCTGATGAAGTTTGTAAGACAAATTGGGCAAAAATCACCAAATGTCTGGGGCGACTGGACTTTTGGAATGAGAGTAAGTAATGCACTAGCCATAACCGTCGGCTGTGGAACCCCAATGAAAAATTCCTACACAGCTTTGAGCACATCCAAATGTATTATCGACCAACAGGAACGATAAAAGTGGCCATTAAATCCGTCGGGCCCTGCCGCACTTTGCGAATCTAGACTACATACCGCATCTTTGACCTCTGATTCCAATGGCAACTGGGTAAGCATTATATTATCCGCATCAATGACTAGACATGGAATATAGGATAATATGTCCGTATGATTGCTGGTCGGCACTCGGGCAAATAAATCTGTATAAAAATCTACTGCCGCCCTCATAAGATCCTCATGTTGTGTCAACAACGTTCCCTATGAATCTCGAAGCTGACGAATACACAACTGTGATCGCTTACCTTTGACAAGAGAGTGAAAGTAACGGGTATTAGCATCCCCTTCTTGTAACCATTTAACACGAGCCTTTTGCTTCCAATATAAGAGTTCATATTTTGCGGCAAGCAAGTATTTCGCCTTAGCCCGAGAATAGGCCTCTCGCGCTTCCTCCGTAGAATTAGCATCCCAGTTATTTTCTGCTATATTCAGAGTATTTTTGGCCTCCTTCAAATTTCTGAAAATATTCCCAAAGATAGCCTTATTCCAGTGTTGTATATCTTTCTTTAGAGAAAATAATTTGTTATAAAAGCCGCGCATGCCACCTGTTGTTGGATACGAGTGCCATGCATGCCGCACATAATTATGAAAATCCGGATGTTGGAGCCATGCGTCTAAAAACCGAAAAGTGCGACGAAACGGTTTGGGCACTTGCCTGACACTGTATCAATAAAGGAGTGTGGTCCGATGTGACTCGCAGCAAGTGAGTGAGTTTCAAATTGTCAAACATATCATGCATCAGAGAGTTAATAAGTGTCCAGTCTAGTCTCCGGCGAACTCTACCAAGGCCGCGGCCTTCAGTCCAAGTGTATCGCGTGCCGTGATATGGTGGGGACATAAGCGAACAAGCCTCAATACAGTCATTAAAATCTTGCAAGGCAGACAAAGAAGGTGTAGAGCGACCATTATGATCCTCAATTGTGCGGAACGTATTAAAATCTCCACCAATCAACCATGGCAACTGTAACCCCGTGGAGAAATCCCCTAGCGCACGCCATAAGGCCTGACGCTGTGTGGCTGTATGTTTCGCATAAACTAAAGAGAGAACAAAAGAATGCTGCTGCGTGACTGAAGAAAGAGTCAAGTGAATCACTTGTTCCTGATCCTGTGTGGCAAGCATATGAAATTCATTATTCCGCCAAAAAAACCATATATGTTCTGATTGTGAAGCATAACAATGAGTGAAACCAAGCCGCAAACAAAATCTATGAACTTGTGATGGGGTATGTTTAGGCTCAATTAAAGCAAGCAAATTTATACGGTGATCTTTAAGTAACTGCTGTAATCGAGGCAGGGATGTACGCATGCCACGAATGTTCCAAATTAATATATTCATTGAGAAAGGTTAGAATCACTTCCCTGAATGATCTGAGATGCGCTGCGTGTTAGAATTGTCGAAGGCGGTAGGGGTGGCAGCTCCTTTCGACTGCGGCGTTTCCGACGTGGTACGACTGGAACAAACGGTGCCTCCTCCGTGTGATCAGGTAGTCGAGATATTAATATATCATCCTCAGGGGACGAATGTAACAATTGCATGCGTCGTGCAACTTCACCCGGGACTATGAGGGGGCCATCGGCATTCTCCGCAGCGGGGAGGTCCGTGTCCGACGAATGACCCAGATCATGATGGGTAACATCCTCCGGCAGCTGATGATCCGGAGCATCACAAAAGTTGTCGTGTAGCTGACCTTCCTCATCTTCCTGCGAATCCAACACAGCGACTGAAGGGACTGAAGGAGCATTCGATGTAGGTTCCGTCACTGGGGGCATAGCCTGCTCTGGGGGAGGCAGGGAGGATGAGGGTTCCTCCGATAGCGGTATAGCTGTCTTCTTCTTAATTGGAGTCCATCTTTGTTTCGACGGGCGAGACGGAGGCGGTGGCGGAGGTGGCGGAATGACCGACGGCGCCGACGGCCTTGGCTGGCATGTGTCTTGATCATGCCCTAAACGACGACAAGCAGTACAATATTTTGGAAAATCCTCATAAATCACTGACTGCAATATAAGACGTTGCTTTGCCTGCAGGTAGATTTTTGTCGGCAGTTCCTGCGATACATCAACTTCAACACAGACTCTGGCCACAGACGGCCGAAGCGCATCCGATGTCGCTACATCTAGCTTGAGTGGTGAGCCTATCGGCTTCACTATCTCAAATAAAGCCTCTCGACAATGCAAATGAACCGGCAAACCAGGAAAGGCTACCCAAACTGGAACAATGGGAACATCAGTCATAGGATCAAAGTCGAATGTCCATTTGGTGATACGCATGTGACAGCCTGATATATGCCATGATCTACGATAGAAACATCTGAGATAATCTGCTTCTTGACGAAAATTTAACAGGATGTGTGTTTGATCAATAAGTGTGATGCGCAAATCGTGATGAAAGCCAATTTTTCAAACACCTCTCTGATCACCTTAATGGTGGTCTTCCATACCAAAACGTACCGACCAAAGAATATTTGAATGGGGCGGCTAGTGCATCGATTTCGAAATCGAGAAAAGAAATCAGCGGAATACCTTTGTTCCTTGAAACCGTTTTAGGAGAGATGCTGATTTTTACGGCTGAGGAGGCGCCAGTAACGACGGCAGCGAACGACGGTGCCGCGGATGCCATATTGATGATTATGGCAGTGATTCGATCGGAGGCAATGAGGAGCAGCAATTGCGGGTTGCAAGGAAAAAGAATGCGTGCTATCGGGTGTCAACAGCGGAAAACTCAGGATGATCGCGATGTGCCAAGGAAGGCGGTGATCGGCTGAAAGAAACCGGCGGCGGCGGCTATCGCTGCAAAACCGCCCGTGATCGCCAGAGACGCAGTGTAGCGCCCCGCACCCGGGCCTCGTCCGGATACGGTGCACCCGCCGTACTTCACTAAGGAGAGTACAAAGTGTCATTCATAACATACGAAAATCCATAATATAAGCCATGGATTCCCATGTTAACATTGTACATGGCAGTAAAATTTAGGCAGAATTAAAACTTTCCAAATCCAACATGCATTACGAAGCAACTAAGTCCCCAAAGTAGCAGTACCACAAAATAACATAACCGACAATCCAAAGAGTTTAAACATGGTCATAATTACAAATCGTCTTGGCAGCACAAAAGTCCTTAAGCTTAGCTCTCATCATACTCCTCGCCTATGGATAAGGTACTCTCGGCTCGTCCTCGATCCATTCTATCTTGGCGTTCCCTGGCTCTGGGGAAAAATAAAGTGTGAGTGATAAAAATCACCCAGCAAGAATACAATAAACGACCATGAAATACATAAAGAGTCATAACATGAATGTATTACCCCAAAACCTCAAGTAATCATAATTCATACCTGCTCTTGGATCATGTACTTACTTGACGTTCGTCTTAAGCATGCTATTAGGGAAAATTGTACCATTCATACCTGATCTTAAATCCTGAGCTTGCATGAGGTCGGCTTAAGCATGTTTCTAAGTAATGCTATACCAATAGTAACTTATAAACATTAACTGTAACATGCGGCATGTCCTCATGATCGTGAGTTATGCAATATGCAATGCATGATGTCATGTCATGCCATGTCAAAACATCATTTTGGTCCCATACAATAACGTGTCATAAAAACAGAGTGTCAGACCAATTAACCCCGGATCTGAGCGGGTCCAGAACAGATATCAGATTAATTAACCCCGGATCTGAGCGGGTTCAGAACAGATATCAGATCAATTAACCCCGGATCTGAGCGGGTCCAGAACAGATATCAGATCAATTAACCCCGGATCTGAGCGGGTCCAGAACAGATATCAGATCAATTAACCCCGGATCTGAGCGGGTCCAGAACAGATATCAGATCAATTAACCCCGGATCTGAGTGGGTCCAGAACATATCATGTCATCAGACCAATTAACCCCGGGTCTGGAGTCGGGTTAATCGCATGCTTGGCCGGCAAAGGAATCATGAAGCTTCCTTTTAAAAACATGGGACCGTAAAAACTTTTCATGCATAACGAAAAGATAGTCGCTTATAAAACTTGCTTGCATCATGAAATCCATGAAATCAGTTTCATGCTCATGCAGGATACATGTCGTGATATGAAATGCAAGCCATGACATGAATAATCGTATGCATTACTTATAACATATCAACATACATGAATTTGGAAACTAAATATTTCCAAGACTTTTACTTCATTTTCATGCTCATGCATGATACATGCCGTGATATGAAATGCAAGCCATGACATGAATAATCGTATGCATTACTTATAACATGTCAACATACATGAATTTGGAAACTAAATATTTCCAAGACTTTTACTTCATTTTCATAGGACGGTTAGGCTAACCCATTTAGGTCCATTTCCATAATTCTTTTGTCACAATTACGCTTGGTGGAATCTTAGATACATGTCATAAAATTGCAGATTATTTCAATAACCGTAAAGGGGCTTACTTACTTACTTTCCGAACTATCTTAGGTGCTGAAGCTGAACTGACAGATTTTACTAAAAATTCAATTGTGGTAAATCCGTAATGCGGTTTCCAGAAATTCCAACTCGTATACATCATAAACATGTGGAACTAGTATCCTACCTAAATTCAGCCCACTTGCACGTCTCTAAGTCCCTTTTCTGAGCCTGGAAAGTCGTTACTAATTTCAGGATGGCTCCAGTAGTTTTCTGTTGAGCAGTTTTACCAAATAATTCATTAAAAATAATCCAGAACTTATTTTACTAAGATTCCAACTGGCGTGTCCATTAAACTCATAGGACTATTACCATGCCAAAAATCAGCTTTATTGGTCATCTACAAGGTCCCTTTTCAAGTCAGTGAAAAGAAGTCACTATTCTGCTCAATTCCCGTTTTTCAGGTCTGACCAGTCTTACCAAAATATTTATTATAAATAAACCATAGCTCCTTTTACCAAAATTCCACCTGGCATCTCTACTACACTCATGGGGCTAGGTTTGTGCCAAAAATCAGAGTTATTGGAGGTCCAAAAAGTCCTCTTTTAATTCGTTGAAGTAAATGGTCATTCCTGCCCAGCTCCGGAGTTTTCTGCTGGAGCGGTTTTACCGCATAATTTCTTAAAATTAATTCTTAACTTATTTTAACAAAATTCCAACTCATACATATCCTAAGCTTGTAATAGTAGCATCCTACCGAAAATTAACCCATTTTCATGTCCCTAAGATTCGTTTTTGAGTCCACTAACTTGTTACTTAATTTCTGCTCTGTCCCAGTACTTCCCATTGAGCAGTGTTACCAATTAAATCATTAAAATTAATCCACAACTTGTTTTGCCATGATTCCAGCTGGAGTACTCACAGAACACCTGTTATTATCATCCTGCCAAAAATCAGATTTATTGAGCCACTACAAGGTCCTTTTTCATGTCAATCAAAAAGAGATGCAGTTCTGCTCAGTTCCAGGCTTTTCAGTCTGAGCAGCTTTACCAAATCTTTTATTAAAAATATTCTACAACTCCTTTAACCAAAATTCCAACTTTCAGGTTTTCTATACACACAAGGCTATCCCTTCACCGAAAATCAGCTTGATTGAACATCTACAAGACCTCTTTTCAAGCCATTCAAAACGTTACATAATTCTGCCATGTTTCAGAATTTACAGCCTGAGCAGTCTCACCATTTATTTTATAAAAATTAAACCATAACTTATTTTACCAAAATTCCAGCTCTCAGCTCTTCTATACACATGGGGCTAGATCTGTGCCAAAAACCAGATTTATTGAAGGTTCAAAAGACCCTTTTTAAATTCGTTAAACCCAGTGGTCAATTCTGCCCTGCTCCAAAATTTCCTGCTGGAGCAGTTCTACTAAATATTTTATTAAAAATAATCTGTAACTTATTTTAACAAAATTCCAACTCTCACTTATGCTACACTCATAAGGCTAACTTGGTACCAAAAATTAGCATCATTGAAGGTCTGTAAGGTTGGTTCTCAGGCCGTTGAAGATGTCATCCTATTCTGCCTAGCTCCAGTAGTTTGAGATTTTGTTATTGGTTCAAGTCAAAGGTCCACCCTTTCATCTTGTTCTTGTAGGATATATTACTAATCACTATTTTAACCTTAAATCATCTCAAAACATCCTTGTAACTAGATGCATGTCATAAAAGACTCCATCTTTGAGAGAATAAGCCACATGCAATGCAATGTTCTTAAGAAATCTATAAGATATGATCTCAAACTTAGGATATTCAACTAAAGATTAAATCTTAAGAACTTCTAGTCATTCAAGTCACAAACTCTTTAAATAAATCATGAGAGATCATTGTATACTTGCCTCTTCAAGCCAAAGTTTTTTGCCTTTGCTTGGTTTTGGAGTGAGTTGAGTTGGAATCCTTCTCCTCCTACTCCCTTGAGCACACGGTTTTGGATGAAGAGGAAGGAAGAGGTTAGTCTCTCTTAAATAGTGAAAATAGAATCTTATTTGAGGCTAGAACATCTTACCAAAGTAGTCTTGGGATGGAGATTCAAGTTGTAGCAAGGTAGCTTCACCTAAGAGTGTTGAAGATTTCTTCCTCCTTGAGCATGGAGGCCACGGTTTAGGAGAGAAAGAACACCCAAGTGAGCTTCACTATTTGTATAAGGAATTTACTTAAGAACTTAGAAGAGACTTACCTAAATGATCTTTGAGCTTGGGGATGAAGATGGGGCTTGAAGTTGAATCTCCTATCCTTGTGGTGTTGGCCGAAAGTTGGGGGTGGAAGGGAAGGGAGCTTCTTGAGTTTTGGCTTGTTGGAGAGAAGTCTCAAGATGATTTTGGAATGAGATGGTTTTTTTTTGTGATATTTAAAAATCAAGGGGGCATGGGGGAGGGGCATGACCGATTGCATGGAGGGAGGAGAGAAGGGGAACCTAAGCTAGGTAGCTTCAAGCTTTTTCTCCCTCTTTTTGCATGCTTGTCTTGCATGCAACATTTTTTATTATTTCTTTGCATGCATGTTGATTATTTTGTTTTTATAATTATTTATTTAAGCCTTATTTGGAATGATGTAGAGAATTCTAGATTCTCTAAGGTCTTAGCCGAAATTCTTGGGGCTCTTGGGGGTGTTTTGGTCATTTCACATTTATCCTACCCCACATCTATATAATTTACAATGTTATTTATTTCATGTAATTTTGATTTCAATCTTTGCTTTGTGAGGATTGTTTATGTTTGTATAAGAACTAGTTTACTTCAAGGGTGATCATTGGCCTTTGGCCGAATTCTCAAGGTGTATCACACACCTCGTGACATTTGTTCGTATACTCATTTAGTGTTCGTCCTAAACGAACTTGAAGAATTTAAATAAGAATGCGATACATGTGACTTGAGTAACAGGCTCGTGAAGGAATCATCGCTTTTATTTTGTCACTTAATCATAGTCTCAAGTATACGGTTGTCGGGGTACAACATCCTCCCCCCTTATTATAAGTTTCGTCCTCGAAACTTCAGAACTAGTTAAAAGATGAGGCATCGACTCCTCACGTTGTCTTCCGTTTCCCATATGGCTTCTTCTTTAGGTAAATAAGATCGCATAAAGCGTATATTTAGTTCCCTCAGAACTGCTTTGTTCCCTTCATCTTAGAGGTCTCGTCAGAACTTATTCTAATTCCCGAAAGGTGTTATTGTCACCTATCCCTTCCCTATAATCATGATCATAGCAGGCTTCTAATTTCCTTTCTAAAATGAACAACTAGGCAGCGATCATTAACTCTGGGGTATAGACTATTCGCTCTTTTCTATAAACATCCTTTCAGTGATCATGTAACGGTCATCCTATTTACGAAATAGCTTCCAAAGACACCCGAGATAATTCCCATAGGGTACACTAACCAAGCTCTTCATAAGGTATGTCCCGTATTCATCCGTCTTGCTACTTGCCTTATTACGTACTAACTCTTACCCCTTTTCGCGATCATTTCATAGAATCGTACTAGAAGTTGGGGTTCTCCTTTGAAACTTATGTTCCTTTTATGACATTTCAAATCATCCTAAGGTGACCCGTTCTCTTAAAACATGGTTTTCATAGTCATGACCTATTCCCCGCATAATGCAATAAAACAGGTACAAGTGCTAATAGTGACGCATCATGATGAGGATCCTGCGTCCCATACACAGTGTCATACTTAGTAATGTTATCACTAATAACCTTACTTACTCGCTTGTGGTCTACTAATCATAACTCAAGGAAACTACCATAATCACTCCTACTTGGTTAGGAGGAAGTAGAGCAGAGAGCATAGGTACTTTACACTTATTAGGCGTATCTTGATTGTTTCTTTGTCATCCGCATAGACTTTGCCTTGTATGGTTGCGGTTTCCACCTTCTACTTCGTTTAAATCGTTTCTTTCATTCTTTCGTCTCCTTATCAACGCATACCGCTCCACAGCGGCCCTCCAATAATTCACCAAAGGTCCTTGAATACGATTTAACTTAACCTAATTGGATCTGGTAGTATAAACCTTTCATCTCTTATAATCAAAGGAACATACTGTCCCAAAGAAATGAATGAGTATGGAAATGCTCGGCCCTTGTCTTAGTGAGTTAAATTCCGACAACGATATTCCTTCAGGGTTAGTATGATGTAATTTACCTATCATGATTATGTACTATTGGAGTTTCCTTCTTCTCAAGACAGAGGTCCTTAAGTCCTGACTGTGATCCATACGCTTTCCTTTGCTAAACATCCTTTTGTATCCATGCGTTAGCCATAAAAGCGTTTCCATCGGTGTTAGAAATTTCTTCCCTAAAATACGTATATGATGACTCGTACCTTAATCTGAGATTGTACTCTTATAGAATGGTGAAGCCCCAATCTCTCACCAAGTCCTACTTGACTCATCCGTTTCGTCGACACGCCAATTCCGTAATAATCGAGCCTAGGGTGGAAATCCTTCCTGGGAATTTGTGTCGTTTCGTGGTGTTCTTGTTCCTTACAGAATTTATGTTTTCTTTTCCCAATCACAAGAGTATTCTCGTTTTCTTTGTCCTCATAGACTATTATGCTATGCAAGATTTCGTCACCTCATATAGTTATTGCTAGAGTGGGTTAGATAATCCCGACTTATAATGGTCATGGAAGGAATTTAACCATCTTACTGAATTGTTCTTAAGATGCCGGACTCATAAAGTCCGTAACATGTCAGGACGTTTGTCAATCCTATTTGTTTTGAGGATGTCTATGATTCGCCTTGCACACATTTCATGTTCTTCCTCGAGCTTGGTTCTCTCGTTGGAAATAGTCGGTTTGCAATTTGGTTTTGTTAACACTTGGGTTTCCCGAAGTGGTCAAACAAATCATTGATCCTAGGCAACTGGTAGTTATCTTCCATGGAAACCTTATTGAGCTCCGACTATTATGGTAATAACCCAACCGTTAAGAGCAATTTGATAACTTATTCTAGTTTTTACATTTTAGTTGGGTTACTTTATCGCATTGCTCCAGTGACCGTTTATACCTTGGCTAAAGGACATAATAAAACATAGGTAATTCAGATTTAAATTAAGCAGTCCGGAGTACCTGTTACGATTTGAGGTTTCAGGCGCTGCTGAATCAGGCACTCTTTCATCCAGGTTAGCGTTCTTAGTTATCTTTTTATTATCCCTCAGGGGAAGCGGTCGCCACTTCCTGTTTCGTTTCTTAAGTCCTTTATTTCGTCCTTCCATTAGTTTAATATCGTGTTCCGCTCTGTAGCAGTCCTCCAGTAATTCCTCGAAAGTGCTAGAATATGCATTCGCTAGCCGAATCTTAATCCGAAAGTCTAGACCTCGCATGAATCTGATTACCTTAAGCTCTCCGTCTTCCATGATCAAGGGAACATAGCGGCCCAATGTAGTGAACCGACGAGCATACTCTGAGACAGTGATACCTGGTTCTTGTCTTAAGGTGTCAAATTCCTCAACCCTCGTCATGATTAGTTCTGTAGAGAGGAAAAACTCACAAAACTCCTCTAGAAACCTTGCCCAAGTCACCGGTCGGGGCAATGGCTGGATACAAGTTCTCCACCACAGGCTGGCCTTGCCAATCAAAAATGGCCGGACAATTAGTGTCTTTACCTTCTCAGGTACTCGTATCAGCAAGAAGGTACTTTCGACTTCATCAAGCCATTTTTCCGCTTCCTCGGGACTAGATTCTCCGCCAAATTCTGGGATATGTGCTCTTACTAGCTGCCGGTAATAAAACCCAGCGCTGCCCGGGGGTGAAAGTGACAATGCTTGTTCGTTAGTCTGTGATGCCATCTGCACTTATGGTTTTAATGTCTATTTAGAATATCAGAATTAAAATCAATTGAATTTGACTAAGGACCAAAATCGAAAACTCTTAAGTAAAGGAGATAAAAGGACACATCTTATGTCATAGACTTAGCTTTCATAGTTTAGGATTAGTTATTAAATCATATCCTAAACCCGGTCTAAGTGGTCCTATTCTAAGGTCGCCACTCAGCTAAGATCATGACTTAGGTCTACGATCAAACTTAGATTGCTAAGATCATAACTTAGTCCTGCGTTCTGCCCGTAATCTAGAGCCTGGGCTCTGATACCACCTGTAGCGCCCCGCACCCGGGCCTCGTCCGGATACGGTGCACCCGCCGTACTTCACTAAGGAGAGTACAAAGCGTCATTCATAACATACGAAAATCCATAATATAAGCCATGGATTCCCATGTTAACATTGTACATGGCAGTAAAATTTAGGCAGAATTAAAACTTTCCAAATCCAACATGCATTACGAAGCAACTAAGTCCCCAAAGTAGCAGTACCACAAAATAACATAACCGACAATCCAAAGAGTTTAAACATGGTCATAATTACAAATCGTCTTGGCAGCACAAAAGTCCTTAAGCTTAGCTCTCATCATACTCCTCGCCTATGGATAAGGTACTCTCGGCTCGTCCTCGATCCATTCTATCTTGGCGTTCCCTGGCTCTGGGGAAAAATAAAGTGTGAGTGATAAAAATCACCCAGCAAGAATACAATAAACGACCATGAAATACATAAAGAGTCATAACATGAATGTATTACCCCAAAACCTCAAGTAATCATAATTCATACCTGCTCTTGGATCATGTACTTACTTGACGTTCGTCTTAAGCATGCTATTAGGGAAAATTGTACCATTCATACCTGATCTTAAATCCTGAGCTTGCATGAGGTCGGCTTAAGCATGTTTCTAAGTAATGCTATACCAATAGTAACTTATAAACATTAACTGTAACATGCGGCATGTCCTCATGATCGTGAGTTATGCAATATGCAATGCATGATGTCATGTCATGCCATGTCAAAACATCATTTTGGTCCCATACAATAACGTGTCATAAAAACAGAGTGTCAGACCAATTAACCCCGGATCTGAGCGGGTCCAGAACAGATATCAGATCAATTAACCCCGGATCTGAGCGGGTTCAGAACAGATATCAGATCAATTAACCCCGGATCTGAGCGGGTCCAGAACAGATATCAGATCAATTAACCCCGGATCTGAGCGGGTCCAGAACAGATATCAGATCAATTAACCCCGGATCTGAGCGGGTCCAGAACAGATATCAGATCAATTAACCCCGGATCTGAGCGGGTCCAGAACATATCATGTCATCAGACCAATTAACCCCGGGTCTGGAGTCGGGTTAATCGCATGCTTGGCCGGCAAAGGAATCATGAAGCTTCCTTTTAAAAACATGGGACCGTAAAAACTTTTCATGCATAACGAAAAGATAGTCGCTTATAAAACTTGCTTGCATCATGAAATCCATGAAATCAGTTTCATGCTCATGCAGGATACATGTCGTGATATGAAATGCAAGCCATGACATGAATAATCGTATGCATTACTTATAACATATCAACATACATGAATTTGGAAACTAAATATTTCCAAGACTTTTACTTCATTTTCATGCTCATGCATGATACATGCCGTGATATGAAATGCAAGCCATGACATGAATAATCGTATGCATTACTTATAACATGTCAACATACATGAATTTGGAAACTAAATATTTCCAAGACTTTTACTTCATTTTCATAGGACGGTTAGGCTAACCCATTTAGGTCCATTTCCATAATTCTTTTGTCACAATTACGCTTGGTGGAATCTTAGATACATGTCATAAAATTGCAGATTATTTCAATAACCGTAAAGGGGCTTACTTACTTACTTTCCGAACTATCTTAGGTGCTGAAGCTGAACTGACAGATTTTACTAAAAATTCAATTGTGGTAAATCCGTAATGCGGTTTCAAGAAATTCCAACTCGTATACATCATAAACATGTGGAACTAGTATCCTACCGAAATTCAGCCCACTTGCACGTCTCTAAGTCCCTTTTCTGAGCCTGGAAAGTCGTTACTAATTTCAGGATGGCTCCAGTAGTTTTCTGTTGAGCAGTTTTACCAAATAATTCATTAAAAATAATCCAGAACTTATTTTACTAAGATTCCAACTGGCGTGTCCATTAAACTCATAGGACTATTACCATGCCAAAAATCAGCTTTATTGGTCATCTACAAGGTCCCTTTTCAAGTCAGTGAAAAGAAGTCACTATTCTGCTCAATTCCCGTTTTTCAGGTCTGACCAGTCTTACCAAAATATTTATTATAAATAAACCATAGCTCCTTTTACCAAAATTCCACCTGGCATCTCTACTACACTCATGGGGCTAGGTTTGTGCCAAAAATCAGAGTTATTGGAGGCCCAAAAAGTCTTCTTTTAATTCGTTGAAGTAAATGGTCATTCCTGCCCAGCTCCAGAGTTTTCTGCTGGAGCGGTTTTACCGCATAATTTCTTAAAATTAATTCTTAACTTATTTTAACAAAATTCCAACTCATACATATCATAAGCTTGTAATAGTAGCATCCTACCGAAAATTAACCCATTTTCATGTCCCTAAGATTCGTTTTGGAGTCCACTAACTTGTTACATAATTTCTGCTCTGTCCCAGTACTTCTCATTGAGCAGTGTTACCAATTAAATCATTAAAATGAATCCACAACTTGTTTTGCCATGATTCCAGCTGGAGTACTCACAGCACACCTGGTATTATCATCCTGCCAAAAATCAGATTTATTGAGCCACTACAAGGTCCTTTTTCATGTCAATCAAAAAGAGATGCAGTTCTGCTCAGTTCCAGACTTTTCAGTCTGAGCAGCTTTACCAAATCTTTTATTAAAAATATTCTACAACTCCTTTTACCAAAATTCCAACTTTCAGGTTTTCTATACACACAAGGCTATCCCTTCACCGAAAATCAGCTTGATTGAACATCTACAAGACCTCTTTTCAAGCCATTCAAAACGTTACATAATTCTGCCATGTTTCAGAATTTACAGCCTGAGCAGTCTCACCATTTATTTTATAAAAATTAAACCATAACTTATTTTACCAAAATATCAGCTCTCAGCTCTTCTATACACATGGGGCTAGATCTGTGCCAAAAACCAGATTTATTGAAGGTTCAAAAGACCCTTTTTAAATTCGTTAAACCCAGTGGTCAATTCTGCCCTGCTCCAGAATTTCCTGCTGGAGCAGTTCTACTAAATATTTTATTAAAAATAATCTGTAACTTATTTTAACAAAATTCCAACTCTCACTTATGCTACACTCATAAGGCTAACTTGGTACCAAAAATTAGCATCATTGAAGGTCTGTAAGGTTGGTTCTCAGGCCGTTGAAGATGCCATCCTATTCTGCCTAGCTCCAGTAGTTTGAGATTTTGTCATTGGTTCAAGTCAAAGGTCCACCCTTTCATCTTGTTCTTGTAGGATATATTACTAATCACTATTTTAACCTTAAATCATCTCAAAACAGCCTTGTAACTAGATGCATGTCATAAAAGACTCCATCTTTGAGAGAATAAGCCACATGCAATGCAATGTTCTTAAGAAATCTATAAGATATGATCTCAAACTTAGGATATTCAACTAAAGATTAAATCTTAAGAACTTCTAGTCATTCAAGTCACAAACTCTTTAAATAAATCATGAGAGATCATTGTATACTTGCCTCTTCAAGCCAAAGTTTTTTTGCCTTTGCTTGGTTTTGGAGTGAGTTGAGTTGGAATCCTTCTCCTCCTACTCCCTTGAGCACACGGTTTTGGATGAAGAGGAAGGAAGAGGTTAGTCTCTCTTAAATAGTGAAAATAGAATCTTATTTGAGGCTAGAACATCTTACCAAAGTAGTCTTGGGATGGAGATTCAAGTTGTAGCAAGGTAGCTTCACCTAAGAGTGTTGAAGATTTCTTCCTCCTTGAGCATGGAGGCCACGGTTTAGGAGAGAAAGAACACCCAAGTGAGCTTCACTATTTGTATAAGGAATTTACTTAAGAACTTAGAAGAGACTTACCTAAATGATCTTTGAGCTTGGGGATGAAGATGGGGCTTGAAGTTGAATCTCCTATCCTTGTGGTGTTGGCCGAAAGTTGGGGGTGGAAGGGAAGGGAGCTTCTTGAGTTTTGGCTTGTTGGAGAGAAGTCTCAAGATGATTTTGGAATGAGATGGTTTTTTTTTTGTGATATTTAAAAATCAAGGGGGCATGGGGGAGGGGCATGACCGATTGCATGGAGGGAGGAGAGAAGGGGAACCTAGGCTAGGTAGCTTCAAGCTTTTTCTCCCTCTTTTTGCATGCTTGTCTTGCATGCAACATTTTTTATTATTTCTTTGCATGCATGTTGATTATTTTGTTTTTATAATTATTTATTTAAGCCTTATTTGGAATGATGTAGAGAATTCTAGATTCTCTAAGGTCTTAGCCGAAATTCTTGGGGCTCTTGGGGGTGTTTTGGTCATTTCACATTTATCCTACCCCACATCTATATAATTTACAATGTTATTTATTTCATGTAATTTTGATTTCAATCTTTGCTTTGTGAGGATTGTTTATGTTTGTATAAGAACTAGTTTACTTCAAGGGTGATCATTGGCCTTTGGCCGAATTCTCAAGGTGTATCACACACCTCGTGACATTTGTTCGTATACTCATTTAGTGTTCGTCCTAAACGAACTTGAAGAATTTAAATAAGAATGCGATACATGTGACTTGAGTAACAGGCTCGTGAAGGAATCATCGCTTTTATTTTGTCACTTAATCATAGTCTCAAGTATACGGTTGTCGGGGTACAACACGCAGCGCCGCCATCTTTCCCATATATATATATATATATATATATATATATATATATATATATATATATATACTTTCATACAAACTAGTATATTTATTTATATGCATCTACACATCTTTGCCTACATATATATATACATGTATATGAAGATCCGTAGATATATACATATGTAGATCTATACACTTATACATATATATATATACATACATACTTTATAATATATATATATATAAGCGTGTTTATATATAATGTATATATATGTACATAGTGTCCGTGCATATATAGTGTATATATGTATATACTTATTACTCAAATATAGATCTATACTTTCTTGAAAAGAAATCTTGAACATACTACATGATGATCCAACTTTGATATGAACATAAATGCTTAGTATTTGTAAAACCATGAAGGATCTAGAAAGAGTACTTGCCTTGGTTCACTTTTCTTACACTTAGATGATGGTTCCTTCACTTGGTTTGGAAGAGAGTTCTTCTTCCTTCCTTCCTAGTATACATGGTTTTTTTAGGGTTTAAAAGAAGGGTTAGTGAGCAACTAAATATATGGAAGAATCGAACTTAAACTTCATAAAGTTCTTACCTTGGTTGCCTTTGGTTCTAGATGCTACAACCTTCTTGAATCTTTCTTAGTTGATGGAGTGTTTATGGTACTTGATTTGAGTGATGTTGGTGTGAAGAAAGGAGAAGAAAATCTTCTCCTTGTTGAAGGGGAGAATTTCGGCCAAGAGGAAGGAGAAGGGGTGTTGGAGTGTTCTTGAGTTTTTTTCCTTAGAGATAGTATGAAATTCGTTGGTTGAAAGTGTAATTATGTGAAGGTTTAAAGGAGAATTATTTTCCTACTTTTTTCCTAAGGGGGCCGGTCAAAGAGTGGGGGGAAATGGGGTGGGAGACAAGCTTTTGACAAGCATGGGGTGGAGGGATGGGTTAGGATGAGATTCTTGAGCATGCTATTATTTTAATCTAAGTGTAAGACAAGTTGTCTTCACTTTTCTTTTTCTTTTTCCTTTTCTTTTACTTTGTATGTATATATATTTGTTTTTCTTTTATTTAATGTGGTATAAAATTGTTGTGTCATGTATTTCTTTTTGATTTAATTTATCCTAATAGTAGAAGTTGTTACTAACTAATTTAGTTGTGTTCTTATTGTATAGACTCAAACGTTTGTGATATTTTTGCTAACGTATTTGGTATACAAATCTAGTTTTATGAATCGTACACCTACGAAATTATATTCACGGTATTGGAAGTCATTACGACATAACGAATTTCCGGGTTGTAACACAACATGCTGCATCGCATTATATTATCACCAAAGCATGACAGCGACAAAACGGGTTTGGGATACGTTGATACAAATGAAGTATCAACCAAACCAACCAAGTTTGTGGTGTATAAGAAAGTAGACACCCCTAAGCCTCAAGTGACGTTTAAGATGACGCATAAGGCGCCCCTTTCCTCATCACGCCCCACTTCTTCTTCATATCATGTGAAATATAACTTTGTACCATATAGATATGAAAAGAAAAGAACAATGCATACACAAAATTCATATCATCCACGCACTACGCACACACACACAAGGACATATCAAAAACGTCCTTCATTTAGTGAGTATAGAGGCGTCCTTGGGCAAAGGCCCAAAGTGCATGCACCACATGTCTACTATATCGCACCTTCATCTACATTCTTGCCATTTGATAGACCGAGAAGGATCACCCAAGTATAGGTACCAAAAGGTACTTTTACCAAGAGGTGATTAACTAAATCGAAAGGACCCAAAGTTAAAAGGGTACCTAAATCATCTTTGCGCATTGCAGGGAGCCCACACATCGAAAGATACATCTATTAAGTGGTTCCTTGACAGTGGATGCTCGAGACACATGACGGGTGACCCAAGCCTGTTCACCAAACTAAAGAAGGTCACAAAAGGCGGATCCGTGACCTTTGGAGACAACAACGAAGGCAAGATCATCGGAAAAGGTACGATTGGAGATCCAAATACTCTCCAAATCTCCAACGTCTTTTTGGTAAGCGACTTATCTTACAATCTTCTTAGCATTTCTCAATTTGTTGACAATGGTTTTAATGTGTGTTTTACTCACCCTTATTGCAACATAATAAATAAAAATGGAGAAACTGTTTTAAAAGGAAAACGAGAAGGTAATATTTTTACGCTTTCTATGGATGATGTAGTAGACGCTAAAGTTAAGTGCTTTATGTCAAATGAACCCAATGTGAATTTATGGCATAGACGTTTAGGACACATTGTCATTTCCACACTAGAAAAGCTTCAACGAAAGAACCTAGTACGGGGATTGCCTAAGCTTGATTTAGACAACTTTTAGTTGTGTGAATCTTGCATAAAAAGCAAACAAACACGTGAGTCACTTAAGCCTAAAAACGAAATAAGCATGACTAGAATCTTAGAACTAGTGCATATTGATTTGTTTGGTCCTAGTCACACTACAAGTCTTGGTGGGCGCCACTATGCATGCGTGATTGTTGATGATTTCTCTCGTTATACTTGGACTTTATTTCTTGCACATAAGGATGATAGCGCCATTGAAATTGCAAAATTAATTAGACAACTTGAAAATCAATACGGTGTAAGTGTGAAAAAGATAAGAGGTGATAGAGGAGGTGAGTTTAAAAATAAAGAGATGATTTTATTTTGCGAAGAAAAAGGAATCAAACATGAGTTTTCGCCACCCAGAACTCCACAATTAAATGGAGTAGTAGAAAGAAAGAATCGTACATTACAAGAAATCGCTAGGACTATGTTATGCGAAAATAAATTGCCTAGATTTCTGTGGGCGGAAGCCATAAATTGTGCATGCTATATTGTAAATCGTCTATCTATAAGAAAGAAAATAAACAAGACGCCCTATGAGATTTTGAATGATCGCATGACTAAGATTGACTATTTTCGTGTGTTTAGATGCAAATGTTTTGTTTTAAATACAAAAGATAATTTAGACAAATTTGAATCCAAATCAATTGAGTGCATTTTTGTTGGATATTCTATAAATTCAAAGGCATATAGGTGTTATGATCCTCTCACTAGACAAATCATGGAATCTATTCATGTGAAATTCAATGAATTTGGTGAGATTGATAAAGATAAGGAATATGACGATGACTTTGAATTGAAACCCGTGTTGAATGAAGATGATGGTTCTTTTGATATGCATGATATGAATGACACACTAGAAATGCATGATCACATAGAAATGCATGATAACATAGAAAATAATCAACCAAGATGGCAAGAGATCACTCACATGATCTCATCATAGGCGACCTCACTCACGATGTGCGACCACGTAGAAGAATTACTTCGGACGAAATAAATGAATTTCATGCTATGATTTCTGAAATTGAACCCAAAAATGTGCATGATGCTTTGAGTGATTCTTCTTGGATTGATGCCATGCATGATGAACTTAATCAATTTGTTAGAAACGATGTATGGGATTTAGTGCCACGACCACAAGACAAGACTATAATAGGCACAAAGTGGGTGTTTAGGAATAAAATGAATGAAGAAGGAAAGGTTGTTAGAAATAAAGCGAGACTTGTAGCACAAGGATATAATCAAGAAGAAGGAATTGACTACGATGAAACATTTGCACCCGTAGCACGTTTAGAAGCTATACGACTATTACTTGCTATTGCTTGCATGAAAGATTTCAGATTATATCAAATGGACGTAAAATGTGCATTCCTAAACAGATTTATACAAGAAGAAGTATACGTGAAGCAACCACCCGGTTTTGAAGATTTGAAACATCCCGATCACGTGTACAGACTAAAGAAAGCACTATACGGCCTAAAGCAAGCACCGAGAGCATGGTATGATCGTTTTGCTACTTTCCTTTTAGAAAATAATTTTAAACGAGGTACTATAGATAGTACATTATTTTTGAAACAAGATAAATCGGATTTACTTATTATCCAAATCTATGTTGATGACATTATTTTCGGTTCTACCTCACATAGACTTGTTGAATATTTTGAAAATTGCATGAAATCTGAACTTGAAATGTCTATGGTTGGTGAACTAAATTATTTTCTTGGCTTGCAGATTAAGCAAACAAGTAAAGGGATTCACATAAGTCAAGCAAAATATGTAAATGACATGATTAAAAAGTTTAACTTTGAAAATTTGAAACCATCCCCCACCCCTATGAGTGTCACTACTAAATTAGACAAAGACGAACATGGTAAAGACGTTGATAATGGCTTATATCGATCTATGATAGGTTCTTTGCTATATTTAACTGCTAGTAGGCCTGATATTATGTTTAGTGTATGCATGTGCGCACGATTTCAAAGTCAACCTAAGGTGTCTCACTATAATGCGGTAAAAAGAATATTCCGCTATATTAAGCACACACCCACCTTAGGAATTTGGTACGATAAGGATTCTACATTTAACTTACATGCTTACATTGATGCAGATTATGGTGGCTGCAAAATAGATAGAAAAAGCACAAGCGGAACTTGCCAATTTATAGGGAATTCACCCATTTCATGGTTTTCCAAAAAGCAAACAAGTGTTGCTTTGTCCACTATTGAGGCTGAGTACATGGCACTTAGTCTTTGTTGCACACAGTTATTGTGGATAAAACAACAACTTTCGGACTTAAGAATTATCGTAAATAAAATTCCTATATATTGTGATAGTATGAGTGCCATAAATTTGTCTAAGAACCCCGTGTTACATTCTAAGGCTAAGCATATAGAAGTACGCTATCACTTTCTTCGTGATCACGTAAACAATGGTGATATTGTCATAGATCACGTACGCACAGAAGCACAAGTAGCAGATATGTTTACAAAAGCCTTAAATCAAGCCACGTATGAATCTCTTCGTTCTAAATTAGGCATGATTCCCGTTGATATGATTTGATTTGACGTGATTTGATTTTCTTTCCTTGTTGACAGAAATCTTTTGATTTACTTTCCAAAATAAAGGGGAGAGAAAAGCATGATTTAAGGGGGAGAGAGAGACTAATTGATTGCACAATAAGGGGGAGAGAGAGACTAATTGATTGCACAAATCAAGGGGGAGCCGGATTTGGAGAGAGAGACTAATTGATTGCACAAATCAAGGGGGAGCCGGATTTGAAATTTGAATTTCAAATTTCAAATTTGTGCATGTTTCAAGGGGGAGCGATAGCATTTAAATCATGTGCATAAGTTATTTTGAAAATCATCAAAAGGTGGAGATTGTAGAGAAAAGGGGGTTTGAGTGATTTCAAAATAAGTGACTTAAATGCATGATATATATACAAACATGTACATGTATGCATGATACTTTGCTATTACTTGCCTTATTAAGCTTATATACAATGTTGCCGGACTAACGATCCATGAAGCGTTAAAGCTTACATCATATGGCAAACATTTGTTGTGTTTATACTATTTTCAGGTGCCACCATTAATGAACTAAACTAGTTCATTAAGTGAAGTACTTAGTTTATTAAACTAAGTAGTTCATTAAAGGAAGACACATTTGGAAAAGGCACAAAGGCAACAAGGCTAAGGAAGGAAAGTTTTCTCCTCCTCCCCTAATTAATATATATACACGCCTATATATATATATATTACATATATTTTCAGATTGTTTTTGAAAAAGGCACATACACATGTATTCCAACATACTACCGACACGTTATATATTTTACGTACGTACGTTAACGTCACACCACTATACTTAACTCATATTTATGAGTATATTCAGGTGTTATATCATATGATATAAGATATGGTGATGACAAATCAAATACGACATGATAAAAGGTTCTAAACCGAAAATTATTGTATCGGGCGAATACCGAAACTTCACCAACGTGTCACGTACTTGCCATAAATAAATGGCCAGCCCCTACACTTCAAAATTCCATAAAAATTTCGTGGGTTACATGAAAAATTCATCCAAAAATACTTTCCATGTTGGCACACATAAATCACCACACATTAAGGCCAAAATGTGAAGATTCCAAGTTTAATTTTGTCACATGTTAATGGTACCACTTTAGACCTGCCAAGTGCTGAGATTTGAAGTATATATTATATATATTATGTATAATATAATATATATAACATGTGCAAAAGTTGGAATTTAAATTAGAGAAAAATCGGGTAATCAATAAATATCGAAAATTCGGTTTTCTACGCACACAACACATGGAACGTTTTTGGTACATCATGTGACACGTATCTAGACACTTTTTACATGTGTTATACATCTTAAAGTGTTCTAGAAAATTAAATTAAGGGCTGATTGGAATATAACATGTGTGTATTATTAAATGTGCATTATTTTACAAAGTTAGCAAAAATAAATTTCAGCACATGCACATACATATCCAACGCCACCTACAGCTGAGATGGAGCTTATTTGGAGCCTTGTTGGCATATTTATTGGTCAAGGATCAATCATACAATGTTGATGAATTAAAGACAGAAGCTACAAATGGTAAGAATTCAAAATTTGTCTTTCTTATATCACATGCTGAAAATTTCAGCATGCTAAACAAGGTGGCCGATTTTTATGACTTTAATGTGATATATTTCATCATCTTTTGTTGTGTGATTGGTTGGAAGAAGAAATGGAAATGATTTGAATATTATTTAAATTAATAAAGTGTGATATTTTATATATCACACATGCTGAAAATTTTTCAGCATGTGTGAGACTTGTGTGGCCGAATATATGAGCTAAAAAGTGTCCATATTCATCTCTCATGTGATAGGAATATTTACTATTTAATTGGTGATTCATTTTATAAAGAAAAATCAAATTAAGTTTGGCATTATTTTGAATGAAATGGAATGATGCACATGCTGAAAATTCAGCATGGCAATGTCACATAATGGGCGATTTTTTGCCTTAGCAAGGAAGGGATTTTTGTCTTGAAATTTATGTGATATATCTTATGATTTATGGAAATTATTTTGTGATGATATTGCCACATGTTTAAGTGAAATTCTCAGATTTTTCCAAGTCATCAATGATGACAACATTCATCCAATAAGAAGGTGTCAAGTAAGCGAAGCCTAAATGATCATCCAATAAGAAGATGCCAAGTAAGCAAGACATTGTCACAATGATGTCTTACATCCTCCCAAGGACTTAGAAGATAATTTTCAAGAGGGGGAGACACTCACAAGGGGACGGCTGCAACATCATTAAAAGGAAAGAGGTTGAGCAAAAACAAAAACAAGAACAAGCATTGCAAATCAAAGTGATCAAAAAGCCTAGCTCTTCTTCTTCTACATTCTCTTTCTTTCTTTCTTCTTGTAAGCCTACTGTATTCATATTCTTCAATCTTGAATAGGCTTGACATAGACCACCACTCATTATATATCTTTGTAAAAGATTGATCAAGGTGTGATCAATCTTCATTCTTGCGAGGTGGTGGTGTTCGTACATATTGTATTGAACGTACAAGGTTTGTAAAGGGTTGGAGTTGGTGTGTAACTCCATCAACCCTGTGGTAAGGTGTATTGCGTGTGTGTGATTAGTGTGAACCACGGAAGGTGTTCCTTGAAGACTGGAGTAGGTTGTTTATAACCGAATCAGTATAAAATTATTGGTGCCATTTACTTTCTGCATTTACTTTTTAGTTACTTTACTGATTACCCTTCTTGTTCGCATTCATACAAATAGTTAACGAATTTTAAAAATCACGACAATTTTCAGAAATATACTCACACTTTCTAGGGTTAATTTGGCACAAGTTTCAATCCTTTTGGATAAGTATAAGTCAATCAAACATCAAAAGTTCTGAGACTAGTGCAGTCTGATTTTCAAACTTGCAAAGGTTGAGACTTTGATTGTAGTTGACCTACTTCCCAAAAGAATTTGGCAAAACTGTTTCAACCCATTTAAATATAGTATATAAGGAGTTAGCGGTTAAATTTTCAGAGCTTTTGGACGTTCACACAAATAGGAATAAATTTTTCAAAACCATCTACCATTTCTGACAGATTCGAGCAATCTGAGTACCAACGGTTTTTGAAGGGATTACAGGTTGAATTTTAATTTGAAATTTTTAGGGGATCCTCATAACATCTGAGGCTAAGTTCTCCCAAAATTTCATAATTTTTGGAGACCTATAACCTGGTTTTGAAAACGTTTTAAAACTGGTCCTGAAAACAGAATCTGTTTTCAGAAGTTGAATTGGTTAGGTTCAAACAAATTTTAAAAACCACACTTTCCGCACCATCTATTCAACCCTCCCCCTTCTAGTGGTGCCTACATTTCAGACAAATTTGCGCAATTTGATCACAAACGATTTTTCAAAGGGTTAGAGGTTGAATTTTGATCTGAACTTTTTAGGGGATACTCAGAACATCTGAGAGTAGAATATCTCCGAATATTAGAATTTTTGAAGGTCTTTAACCTAGCCTTTCAAACGTTTCAAAACAGGATCTGAAAACAGAAACTATTTTCAGAAGTTGGGTTTTTGGGTCAAAATATTTTAAAAACCACAATTTTCTGTACCCACTATTCAATCCCCCCTTCTAGTGGTACCTTACACGTCCTACAAATAGTATCAGAAAGCAGGCAGACTCACAACAAGGAGATCCAATGATATTAGTGAAATGACAACCACTAGCTTCAAAACCAAACAAGAAGGTATCGATAGAGGTGTCAGTATAATAGAATCCACGAACCACCAGAGGAAGCAATCCAGCTGATGTGTATAAGGTTGTATCCAAAAACATTCGCCCATGTTGAGCCAAATGATGTGCTACCATATTTATTTCTTGAGGTATGTAGTGAAGGCGACTCTGAGTGAGATGAAGAAGTGACTGCAACCGGACATATTCAGGTAGGGAGGAAAAATCCGAAGCCTGCACCACCTGCTTGTAGTCTGTCTCAAGTAAGAGATTACGCTGTAGTCGACCGAAGAAAAGAAGACTGTATAATAAAGCCTGAATTTCTGCACGCAATGGTGAGAGAGCGTGTAAGGCAAATGAAATAGCCGCGATTATGTGCCGCACAGAGTCTCAAAGAATTGCCCCAGCCGACGCCATTGTAGTCCCAGCAAAAGCATAAACATTTAATTTTAAATTTCCGGAGGGGGGCAAAGTCCATTTCAGAATACGCACTTGCTTGAGACGTAAGTGAGGAGTAAAGCCTGTCGAAATAAGTGATGGTATATGGGCCACTAATTTTGTTCCATGTAATGTAGAAGACCAATCATAGCACGATTGACGAGCCATAATATAGATACTGGAGGGTGGAAGATCGGCTGAACCATATATATAATTTGTATATACCTTCCAAACAGCCCAGCAGAGCATGATAGGCCCAACGACTCGTAAATGTCCTGATATTGTACGAGTTGTAGAGGTCAGCCACCACTTGAGCAAATAGGACCGAATTTTTGCTTCACTACACAGGGGTCCATTTAATATCCAAGAGAAACGCGTCCAAACATCTTTGACATATGAGCACTGAAGGAAGATGTGATCCATGTTGCCTAAATGTATCCGACAAAATGGACAAAGTGTTGGGCAGATCTATGTAAAATGGGTTAAGTTTTCCTCCAAAGGTAATGCTCGATGGAATAGATGCCACATGAAAAAACTTGCATACTTAGGCAATATTTGCCACCAAATAAACTTGTGAGAATATAATTGCACGTGAACCACATGTATGTCATCATATGCATATCGAATGGCAAACATACCCAATGGGGAAGAACGCCATTGAGGCAACGTGTCAGTCGTAGTAAGTTGTAAACAAACCGAATGAATGGAGCAAATTCTCTTCCAGCCTGGTGAGTCGTAGTTTCGAGGAACATAATCCTAGCGAATACCATAATGCTGTTGCATGTAGTTTGTCCAAGGCGTGTTTTTCATTTGATAATTCCACCATAGTTTGCAATCATATGCCTGTTGTATCAATGGCATACTTCTAATACCAACACCTCCCTCTCCTTCCGGTAAACATAGCGTAGATAATGCCCTCCAAGGATAACGAGCACCCCAAATAAAATGGGATATTTTCCTGCTAATTGCTTGCATCACACTCTTGGGCAATCTTACCGATGATAACAGATGTAAAGGCAGGGACGAGAGAACAGATCGGATTAAGACAATTCGACCTCCTGGAGTAAGCAGATGTCGTGCCCAACCTATCAGCTTTGCATCAAAGTGTTGCAAAAGTGAGGTGCAATAATGAGCGTGATTTATTCCACGATAGAGATAAGATCCTAGATATTTAACAGGAAGTGTTGAAGGCCGCATAAGAAGAACAGTGCCCATAGTGCGCAAAGATGGATCCGCGACGTAGGAACTAGTAACAACCTGACTTTTGCTATAGTTCACCAATTGACCGGATGCTTGTTGATATGCAACTAGAAATTTCTGAAAAGCCTTAAGATTCTGTGTTGAGCCATTAAGAAATATAAGAAGATCATCCGCGTAAGCTAAATGCAAAACCGGCCGAACTCTGCTGAATGAAAACCCTTGTAATGCCCCACTATTGAATAGGTGCTTGATTCCACAACTGAATCCTTCAGAACCAATAATAAATAATAAAGGAGATAGAGGATCACCTTGCTTCACTCCCCTTGTTGGCGAAAAATAACCATATGTTGTGCCATTGATTGCTACTGAGAGCTTTGAGTAGCGCATATTGTTCATGATTATACGAATCAACCGCTCATGAAATCCAAACTTTAGTAATATTAACTCGAGATAAGTCCAATTAACCTGGTCAAAGACTTTAGCCATATCCAGCTTGATAATCAGGTTAGCTCCTCGGGTTCTCCTGTCAATAATGTGGATCATCTCATTTTCCATAAGAACATGCTCACTAATGTCATGGCCCTACAATAAACCTATCTGTTCCTCCAAAATTATATGTGGAAGAAGTGCTGACAGTCGAGAAGCAATGACTCTAGTCGTGACTTTACTTAAGAAATTAGATAAACATATTGGTCGAAAATCAGCATATGAAGTGGGGTGTTCCTTTTTGGGTATCAATGTAATTAGAGAATAGATCATGACCTTTGGCACAGGCACCCCTAGAAAGAATTCATGTATAGCGCATAGCACATCTAATCGAATGATGTCCCAACATGTGCGAAAGAAACGACCATTAAAGCCGTGAGGTCCAGCAGCGCTGTTAGGGCTTAGGTTCCATATAGCATCTTTAACTTCCTCCATATCTGAAATGGCTATTAACCTTTCATTGTCAGCTGATGTAATCAACGAAGAAATATTGTGTAGAAAAGAATTAACTTCGACAACCGGCACATTAGAGAATAGTTGCTAAAAGTACTCTACCGCAACATTTCCTAGGGCGTCATTGTCATGCAGCAGTTCACCGGCTGAATTTTGAATTGGTCAGATTCTCTGGCGTCGATGTCGTTCCTTGACCATGGCATGAAAATAGGATGTATCAGCCTCACCTTCGGCCATCCAATGTACTCTTGCTGTTTTGGGACCAGTAGGAGGCTTGTTCTTTCTGTGTCCGCAAGAGAAGGGCTTGCGCAAGAGAGAATGCCTCCCTATTTGCAGGAGTGGGATCATCATCATATGCTTTTTCCATCCTAGAATAAGTGATCTCTACTTCTTTGGCTTTACTAAATATGTTTCCAAAAACTAACCGATTCCAGTGACGAAGGTCACATTTAAGCAGTCGAAGTTTACTGTATAGGCCACGCATTCCCTCGATCATGGGATACTTCTTCCATTGTGCTGCCACAATGAATAGAAATCATCATGTAAGGACCATGCATTAAGATAACTGAATGGGATTATTGGATTTGACTGCGATAGAGAACATTTGAGTAATGATGGAGAGTGGTCGGATGTGGCACACGGTAAATGATGAACGACAGTATCAGCAAATAAGTCTGAAAAAAGATGGACTACACAACATTCGATCAAGTCAACGTAAAACTCGGCCTTGACCATGTCCACGAGCCCAAGTAAATAAGGATCCCATCGTAGGAATAGTCTGCAACTAACAGTGATGGACACACGCATTATAATCTTCTAAAGAACGAAGCGTAGGAGTGGATCGACCTCTGTGTTCCTCCAGCGTTAGAAAGGTGTTAAAGTCACCCCCAAAAATCCATGGATCCGCTAACATCTGAAACTGAATTATCAAAGAATCCCAAAGTAACTGACGTTCGACAATGGTATGCCTGCCATATACTACAGACCATCCGAAGTGCGGTTGTGTCTGCCGCCATTAAATTGCAGTAAAGATGTCTGAGTCCCATGTTCAATATGCAAAAATCTAAAGTAGATGAATGCCAGAAAACCCATATATTTTCGTCACAAGTGTGAATTGCATGACTATATCCTAACTTTAGCAGATAATATGTAATATTTGAGGGCCGCTGTTTTGGTTTATAATGACTAACAACTCAACACGATTCTCATGCAACAAGTGTAATAATCAACCGATGGAGGTGCAAAGGCCTCCAACATTCCAAGTTAAAGCATTCATTGAGAAAGATCGAAGGGAGCACCACTACGTGTTGCACTTCGTATCATAACATTAGAAGGTGGACGAGGTGGCAGTTCTTTTCTAGTCCTGCAACGACGACGAGGGGCCACTGGAATAAAGACATCATTTTCGGAAGGCACACTAGAAAAACATTCCTGCAGAATTCCATCATCAGTAGATAGTATAAGACGATGAAAAAGGTGCTTACCAATTAAATCTGAGGCTTGTCGCGTCTGTTGACAAAATTCAGAGCAAAAATTGGCATCATAGGAAGGCGGCTAGTCCACATGATGCCTAACATCTGAGTCAGAGCATTGACCTACATCTGGTTCATCTATATTTTTGTTTTGTAACAAAAAGATCTTCTGTGTCGGTATGAAGGAGAGTAATATCCTCCTTAGCAATGATATCAATATTGGAAGATTCAGGCAGCGATGGATTTCCTGCAGAAATCTGAGGATCTGCGTGATCTGCATGAGAGAGTGGATCTTTTGTGAGAAGCGTAATAGGGTTAGCAGGATTTAGCCGTTGCTGGGTATTCTTCTTAGGAGTCCATCGGGTTGCAGGATTCGGTTGCTTTTGCGGCAGTGGTTGCTGGAGATGATCACAGGCCCCAACAGTGTGACCTAGGCGGCGGCAATCCTCACAAAAAGGTGGCAACTCTTCGTAAATGATTTGTTGCTGGATTATCTTTTGTTTGCCTTGTAAAAATAGCTTCTTTGGCAATTCCTTGGAGACATCTAACTCCACGCAAATTCTAGGCGACTGACGGACGAAGGCCATCCGCAGTAGCCACATCAAGCTTAACCAGATGGCCGACCACCCGCGATTTTGAAGAGCGTTGAACGGTGATGAAAATGGAGCGACAGCCCAGGAAAAGCAATCCAGACTAGCACAATAGGAACGTCTGTAGCAGGGTTGAAATCCACCGTCCATTTGGTGACCCTCATAGTATAACCCGCAATTGTCCAAGAGCGACGAGAAAAACATCGAAAATAATCCGGTTCATGAGTAAAATTTAGCAAAATATGGGATTGATCAAGAAGGTAATCTTTACGGCAGCATGGTAGTGCATATGTGGGTTTGAAGCTAGATCTCTCAAAGGCTTTTGATAGGGTTGAATGGTGCTACTTGAGGAGTGTCATGGAACGTATGCATTTCCCACTGCGATTTATAACCCTGCTCATGCAATGTATCTCCACCGCCTCATTTGCTGCTCTTGTCAATGGACAGCCAACGGACACGTTTATCCCCTCACGTGGTATTCGACAAGGGTGCCCCCTCTCCCCATTTCTCTTTCTCATTTGTGCTGAGGGTCTTTCATTGTTAATACGTAGGGAAGAACATAGGGGTTGCTGGAACGGTATGTCCTTTGGTTATGCTAGCCCAAATATCACACATTTGTTATTTGCAGATGACTCACTCTTGTTTTTCAAAGCTACAGTTGAGCAGGCACAAATTGTAAAGAATGTTCTTGAGCAATATTGTGGCATTTTGGGCCAAGCTATTAACCTGCAAATATCAAATGCCTTCTTCTCCAAAGATATACACTCCTCGCTGGCGGACGTGATATGCACTACCTTGGGTGTCCAGAATGGCTGTACTGATGGGAGATACTTAGGGTACAAAAAAAGGTATCTGGTTGGAAAGAACAATTCCTATCTTTTGCAGGAAAGGAAGTTCTCATTAAATCAGTTTTGCAGTCTATTCCTACATATGTCATGCAATGTTTCCAGCTTCCAAACTCTGTATGTGATAAATTAAGATCTATCATCCGGGGTTTTTGGTCGTGCCCTAAAGGAAAAGAACAATCATGTGGAAATTGTGGGATAAAGTCTGTCGACCAAAGCAAGACGGCGGACTAGGCTTTCGTGAGTTGAAGGTGTTTAATTTATCCATGCTCGCAAAGCAGGGGTGGCGACTCATCCAACATCCAAGTAGCCTAATGGCTCGTGTTCTAGCAAGTAAATACTACCCTAGAGGCACCTTCTTCTCTGCAGGTATGTCTGCTCGTCCATCAAATCTATGGCGTAGTATCTTGGCGGGGAGATCTTTGCTATCACTAGGTTGTCGTTTTCGTGTTGGTGATGGTAACAGCATTGACATTTGGAATGATTCCTGGGTTCCTCTTCCCCAATCCTTCAAACCTCTAAACCGTACACTACAAGTTCCTACAGTGCGCAAGGTAAAAGATCTCATGCAGGCTGAAGTTGGCAGTTGGAATGACAATCTAGTGGATACTATTTTCCTTGCATACGAAGTTAAAGCTATTAAATCTATTCCACTAGTCAATCATGTCGGTGAAGATAGAATGATATGGCACCACACCTCCAACAGGATGTATACAGTTAGATCAGGTTATCATGTATATATGAAGTACCACGGGATTATAATTGAGAAAGGGGAAGCTTCAGAGCCTAAAGGAATGCAGACAATCTGGAAACGAGTGTGGAAGATCGCAACAATGCCGAAAGTTAAGATTTTTCTTTGGAAGTTATTGGAAGGGGCATTAGCAGTCCGCGGAAACCTTGCTAGTCGACTCCCTAATGTCGTACCCTATTGCCCGCTATGTCTGACGCATGTTGAAATAGAGTTCCATTGCTTTTTTAGCTGTGCATGGATTGGTGAATTGTGGCACACTGCAATGTACATCCCCATCCTGCAGACTACCAGATAACGTTGCATGACATTCCACAATGGTGCTATGAACACCTTACTCCAGAACAACAAGTGCAGCTCTCTCTTTTACTGTGGCTCATATGGAAGGCAAGGTGTGACTTTATTTTCAATGAGTGTCGTCCCCGGCCAAATATGCATAAGATAGCTAAAGAATGTGCTGCAGTTCTTCCAACTGTGCTAGCGAAAGTGAATTCAGAAGACTGCGCTGTGGGGGTATATCGGAGGCTGAAGGATACGCATTACTGGATGCCGCCACAAGCCCCTACGATATCCATCAACGTAGATGCTGCATGTGGAGAGGACGGTAGCCGTGCATTGGGGTTATTAGTGCGAAATTGCGAGGGAGACATCCTATGGGCGGAATCATTTCATCTCCCAAACAACATAGACATGCTTCACTGTGAGATTCTTGCCATATATAGATGTATTAAGCATGCTATATCAGAGGGTTTTATATCTTATATAGTTTGGTCAGACTGCTCAATAGCGGTGGAGCTGTTGAACAATCGGGTCGACAGAACACATCCCCTATTTTCTTTGTTGCAAGAATGTAAACTGATGCTCTCATCGCATGGTAGTAATCAGGTTTTATTCACTAGGCGCTGTAAGAATCTTCCTGCTCACCATTTGGCGCGTCTTGGTTTGCCTTACTCTACAGGAATGATCTGGGGCTCCAACCCCCCCCCCCCCCTCTTCTTGTATTTGATACTGCGATTGCAGATTTGAATAAATAAACATGTTTCTTTGTCTCAAAAAAAACTGCAAGTATCATCTTATTCAAAACTCATCCTCACATATACGTTTGCTTTCCACGTTATAAAAAAAAAATCAAAAGAAGGCTGCGTTTTCTGTCATCACATCCGAAGACAAAAACAAAAAAAAAAAAAACAACAAAGGAGAAAAGTTTCTGTCTTTGGGTTCAAACTCATCCCACATTCTCCATGCATGCGTACGTGAATGCGATTCTAACTGTTGCTTGGAATTTTTTTCTCCTTGCTTGATTCACATTTTGTCAATCTTGTTAAAGAAAAAGGAAAAAGGTCACATCTTTTGGATTCTTGATTGATTCCCATGCATGCACACGTTATCCGAACTTTCTCCTGGAACCTTTTCTCATCTCACTTGATTCACAATATATCTATTTTGTTAAAAAAGGAAAGCTGCGGAATCAAATAAAAAAAGATTACCATTCTTTGCTTCTATACACTCGGCAGAACGTGTAGCCAAATAGAAAAGTTTGGACTTTGGACGTACTTTCACTATTAACCCTTCAAGATCAATTCTTTACACACACTTGAAAATAGGTTCATTGTATTAGAGTTTAAATTCCGCCATAGCATATAAATTTAGTCCATTGCTTAAAAGTGATACCTAGTCACACGTAAATCTTGTTGCTAACGAAGCTTTTAGTTGATTTTAGACTTGTGTGACTTGATTGCATTGTTGCTTGGTTTGCGTTGCAATTTTGTTGTATCCAAAGCATCATCTTCAAGCCAAACCAAACTACAAAAGGCTTAATCCCGAAGACAAAATCTGCTTGCCGAAATCTAACCAAAACAGCTGAGGTACCATTTGTTTTTGCCACAAAATATCGACGGAAAATATTTGCCAAAGCAAGATTCGAAACTGAATCAAAAGAGACAAAAAATATAATAAAAAAAGATCAGACAGCATCAAAAGTGGGAAGAACCGAGACCCACAAAGGAAAGAGGACAAGCTGCGATTGTCCTAACTTGTGCGACAAATAGAATTAAGTTGTTGATAGATATTGTTGCCTATCAAGTCCACCATCATATTATACAAAACCGTGCCCTTATAACCTACAAAGCACCTCACCCTTCATTATCTTTACACTTGGATACTTGGTTATTGTAATTAAATCAACAACTTGTGATCAACTTGCATAAGGCTAAGGTTAACTAAAGATTGCCCAGGGTAACCCTTAGTTTTCTTTGGCTCAGCCTTTGACGTGAATTTTGGTTTCCTTTTTCTTTGATTCGTAGAAGGTTAAGTGTGTTAGAAGCAGTTCAATTCTTCTACCATTAACATCTCAAATTTAGACTTCTTACACTCTTCGAAGTCCTTTACTAATGTAGGGTTAGTTGAACCAAAGATAATGTCATCTACATATATTTGGACTATCAATAAATCATTGTCTTTTTTTTTTAGAAATAATATATTGTCTATGGTCATCCTTTGATAAGAAAGTTTACAAATCTATCATACCAAGCTATTGGAGCTTGTTTCAACCCATATAAAGCTTTCTTAAACTTGTATACATGGTTAGGATTCTTTGGATCTTCGAATCCAGGGGGTTGTTTGACAAAAACTTCTTCTTGGATGTATCCATTTAAGAAAGCACTCTTGGCATCCATTTGGAAAAGTTTAATGTTGTTTACACGTGCAATAGCAAGTAACAATCTAATGGCCTCTAGTCGCGCAGCGGGTGCAAAAGTTTCTTCATAATCTATTCCTTCTTGTTGATTATAACATTTTGAGACTAGCCTAGCTTTATTTCTTGTAATGTTACCTTGTTCATCTATTTTATTCCTAAATACCCTTTTACTTATTATAGATTTATTTTCGAGTTTAGGTACTAAATCTCACACATTGTTTCGGGTAAATTGGCTCAACTCTTCATGCATGGCATCTATCCATGATATATCGCCTAAGGCTTTCTTAACATTCTTAGGTTCTAAGTGGGAGATTAAGCTATACCCTTCAGCTTGAATTATATTTCTACGTGTTCTAACCCCATCACTCGGATTACTAATGATTAACTCTTTAGGATTTTTATGTTTATCTTTTATAAGCCACCAATTCCTAGGTTGGCTAGGTTCGCCGTTATCATGTTCAAATGTTTCATTAGTGTGAACATTATTATATACAATTGGAACATCTTGTAAATTAGATGGATTTTCTTCCAGTTGCAAAATTTCTTCATTTACCTCACCTAAGGGTTCATGCATGTCTTGTTTGGGGGGAGTTGGTTCTAGATGATCATATACTGGCTCAAGTAATATATCGTTATCACCAAACATATTTTCAACATTATTCTCATGTTTCTTTTGAGTTTTATCACACATTTCAAGATATGCATTCTCATTGAATTTCACATGTATAGATTCATTTATCTTTCTAGATGCATGATTATAACACCTATATGCTCTTGAGTTAGTTGAATATCCAACAAACATACATTCAATAGACTTTTGTTCAAATTTGTCTAGATTATCTTTAGTATTGAGTACAAAATATTTGCAACCAAAAACTCTAAGATAATATATCATAGGTTGTCTATTGTTTAGTAATTCATAATGTGTTTTATTTTACTTCCTTCTAATTGAAAGCCCATTTATTATATAACATGCACAACTAACAGCTTCAGCCCATAAGAATTTTAATTCACAAAACTTAATTACATCTTCTTTTTTAAAATCTCCACCTTTATCGCTCCTAATTATTTTAACGTTTTCCATGCAAAGATTTTCAAGTTCTTAATAAGATTTTCAATTGCCAATGGAGCATCGTCTTTGTGTGTTAAGAACAATGTCCATGTGTATCGTGAGTATTCATCTACTATGACACACACATAGTAGTGTCCACCTAGACTTCTTGTCCTACTTGGGACTAAATAAGTCTAAATGAAGCAATTCTAATACATGACTAGTACTCACTTCGTGTTTTGGTTTTAAAGTTTCTTTTACAAGTTTTCCTTTTGTGCATGTTTTACATAGTTGAAAATTATCTAAGTCTAAATTAGGCATACCTCTAATTAGATTCTTCTTAGATAACTTGTCTATGGTTGAAATCTCTACATGACCTAATCTCCTATGCCATAAATTCACATCTAGGTCATGTGATACTAAAAACTTAATCCTAGCAGCTAACATGTTACTTAATAATAATGTATAAATATTATCATCCCTATTTCTTTTTAGCACAATTTCTCCCTTTTCATTTATTATATCACAACAATTAGGGAGAAAAGAAACATGATAACTAGAATCTATAAGTTGCAAAATACTTAATACGTTAGAAAGATTACTTACTAACAACACATTTTGCATTTAAAATGTGTTAGGGTCCCCAATTGTCCCTTTTCCAACAATCTTGCCTTGGTTGTTGTCATTCAAAGTTACCTTTCCTCCAGTTTCCACTTGTTCCAGCTTGGTGAATAATTTGGGGTTGTTTGACATATGCCTTGAGCCTTCACTATCTAAAAACCACTTGGTTTTTAGATTCTTTGGCTTTGTCTCCTTCTTGTCCTCTTTATGATTTACCTATAAATGAGACAAAGTTTTAGGTACCCTCTATTTGGGTCCTTGCATGTTAGGGGTTCCATCCTGGTTTATATACCTTTTAGGTGTCCGAACTTGGATGTACCTTCTAGGCACATATTTGACTTTATCAATTGAATACAAAGGATTAACATGTATTTGGCCATTCCACTTAAAAGAAGATATGTTGTAATACATGTTATATCTTGGTTTATAATCATTATGAAGTGGCCGATTTTGATAGTGAGTATAAGACATATAATTTTGTCTCTTAACCGGTGCTTTATAAGTATAGTCATAAGTATTCTTATAAGCGTTATAAGGAAATTGCCTATATTTTGGTTTATATGTATCAACATGAGTTGGATGTTGTTTACTTTGCCTAGTCACATTTGTATATATATAGGCATAATTTATAGGTGTTCAAGATACAAAATTTTTCTTAGATGCTTTTGTGGGTGCATGTTGCATTTTTGCCTTAGAATGAGTAGAAGAAGGAGTAGCAGGCAAAATGTGTACATTTGATTTAGTTGTACTATATGGTAATTTAGACTTAGATGATACAAAGTTAGTTTTTTTGCCTAACTTGTCATTTTCTTCTATATAGCCTAAGCCTTTTTTATCATTTTCATATTTTTGTGACGATATTAATGTATCTAACATGTTTGTTCCAGATTTAAATTGTTCAAACATTTTTTCTAAGTCTAATTTTGATGTTTTAAGTTGTGATATTTCATTTTCACAATTTCCTACCTTAGATTTTAACATGCTATTTTAAGTTTTTAAAGTATGCTCGTTTTTCCGATATGACTCAATTTTAATCTATAAAGATTCAAGAGTATTAGTATGCTCTTGTTTCAAAATATTCTAATTGATCGGAAAATTTCAAGTTGGACGTCTTCAAATTGTCATCTTCAATTAATTTTTTTTCTCTTCAGATAGCCGTTTACAGTGAGCATGCATCTTCAAAAACTCTTTGTACATTTCATCAAATGTCATTTTATTATCAGAATCTACTTTGGAGGAGGAAATTATCTCGCTGGATAGGAAGTAGACTTGAGCTTCCTCATTGTTAGATTCTGAGTACGAGTCGCTCCATGTGCTCGACTTCATTGCCCGTTTGCCTTTTCTTGCCTTGGGCTCCTTTGCCTTAGGTTTTTGCGCCTCCTTGTCTTGTTTATTATTGTTATTATTTTTCTTTGTCAGACAGTCATATGAAATGTGTCCTTTTTGACCACATTCGTAGCATTTTAACTTTTTATTATACCACTTGTTATCATTAGAGCTATTTTTCTTAGGTTGAGAAGAAAAATAAGAAGAAGACTTATTTCTATTAGGTCGTTTGAAAAACTTCCTAAGTTTTCTAGCTACTAAGATTAAATCAGCATCCAATTCACTATCACTATTACTTTCATTATTATTTATATGTGACTCAGTTGATTTGAGAGCAATAGATTTACCGGATGATTTAGATGACTCGGACTTTTGTTGGTTTAGTTTTACCTCGTATGCTCTAAGTGAACCAATCAATTCATCTATTTTAGTGATTGACTTTGTCTCCTCAATTGCTGTTACCTTTGGATCACATTTAGCAGGAAGACTTCATAGCACTTTTTGAAATTTCTCATTGTTGGTAAAGGATTTGCCTAAAGCTTCAAGTGCATTGAAAATGTTAGTAATTCTCAAATCCATAGATGTTATGGATTCGTTTGGCAATATTTTGAAAGACTAGTTCAGTCATAAGCATATTTATTTTTGAATCTTTTACACCGCTAGTACCTTTATGCTTTAATTCTAGTGATTTCAACATATCGTGTGCGTTAGTGCAATTTGACACATATCTTGCTTCAGAGGCCGTTAGTCCGTTTAAAAGGAATTTCATAGCTTTGGCATTTATGGACATTTTCTTTTTATCTTCTACAAACCATTTACTTTTGTATTTTTCTACTTCTTGTGTGACTTCACTAACTTGCACAATTTTCATCAGAATGTAAGGCCCATCTTCAACTATAGATCATGAATCGATGTCTATAACCATTAAGAATAGCTACATCCTAAGTTTTCAATGAATGTAATTATTACCATCAAAAAGAGGAGGACGCTGGGTAGACATACCTTCCAACTCACCTTTGTCAGAAACTATGTCCATTGTATGTACCTTTGACTTGAGATGTGCAGGCTACAATAAATTTTTGCGCATATGCCTTGTCTTCTTAGTGTGGTGTTTAAACATTGCTTCTTGGAGTGGTGTTGGCCTGGCTCTAGTACCAGTTGTTGGACCGTAACACCTGCAACAAATACCACTAGAAGGAGGATCAATAGTTGTTAGCGAAAATTACACTACTACCCTTGAATTAAAATCCCCTTTGAGAACAGAATCTGAGAGATACTCAGATTCAGTACCCGCTTTTGACAAATTTAAAAGTCAATGTACACAACTCCAAAAATTATGAAACTTTCCAGAAATCAATTTCAATGTCTTAAAGAGACTCTATCCAAAAATGAGATAAAAATAAGATTGATTGGTCCTTAAAACATATAAAACGATTCAGATGGTCAGATTGGATAGAATAGTGCTAAACTTTGCAAATATGTTTCTCTTTAATTTCTCAGCCAAACAGGTTGATCTTTATGGCAAAACACTCCTTAAGATGCCTAGTTTAAATTTCCAAAAGGCCCTGACCTGAAACTATGCTTGATAAAATCAAAATGTAAGTTTCTTTGAAACTGGTCAGGTTGCAGCCAAAATAGAGCAGTTATCTTTCAAAGACTGAAAGACTAACTTTCCGTTGCTTAAATCAAGTGATTCTTGTTGCAAATGAAAGTTCGCAGTCTGAAGTATAACTCCGCCGAAAATCACAAATTTTGAAAATGTTTTGATATTTTTCCAGGACATGTGAAATTGGGTGAAAACTGCAGTGAAAACGGACAGAAAACAAAAAGGATGAAGCAAGACAAAAACACCAAGGATTTATCCTAGTTCGGTCAATATGACCTACTGCAGTCCCAAGGAACACATTTTCTTGGATTTTACTATAAAATGAACACCAATACAACAAGAACGAAGCATGATCCTTGAGTTATACACCAAACCTATTCAAGACTTGTATGAACACCTCTATGCAACTTTTGTTGCAGCACCTCTACCACCTATTGATGTAGCCTTATAAATTTGGCTAATCAATCTTACAAATTCAACACAAGAGGCATGTATAGTGTAGCTATACAACAAGTAACAATAGAGCTCCTTGGCTACACAAAGAAAGAAACAAGAACAAGAGAAGAGAATAGCAAGAATGATCTTCAAGTTTGCTTCAAAGTTGTGTGTATTCTTCTTCTTCACCCTTGCCTCCTATTTATAGTGTGAAATAGGCCTTGAAGATAAGACCTCCTATGTGTCAACATCTTCTTCATCAAGTTTTAGTTGTCTTCACAGCATTAGTTGACCACATAATCATCGTGTACACTTGGCAACTTCAAGAAACAGATTGGTCCACCTTGGAACTTTATGTTGGCCCAATTTTGTCTTCAAAATTGACTTGGAAATTGTTGCAAAATAAAGATAATATGGAAGGAAATATACCACCAAGAAACCTTCAACTCCTTGGCACAAGAATAGGTCATGTGATGGCTGAACAATTTGGACAAAAATCAGCTCCAACAACCTCAAACTAGCTGTTGCCTTTAACTTTGAAACTATAAGTTGACAATTTTGCCAACTAGATTGTTTTTGATTGGTCCACTTGTGCACATGTCATAAAATGAATGCACCATCATTTTTGCCTGTTTATGGACGTTTTTGCGCTGATAATAAAGTGTACAAACTCAGATTTGATGAAGAGAAAATAATAAAGAAGTGTTGACAAGATTATGTGAACATATAATATCAAAATTCTCACTTTTCTCCTTTGTATATTGTGATGAATTGTTTACCAAGAACACCTTATCTTCTCTGAAAAATGATGATGAGGGCCTTCAATAACATATATAAGAAGATCTTCAAGAAAAAAATAGAATGTGACATCGATTACTGTCACATATCCCGCTACCGTCGATAATATCATCAAATAAGAGAATATAATAGAAAACCACCAAATAATCTTCAAAAATACCATAAATAAACTCAAAATGAAGATAATAAGATACTCAAAAGATTCCTTGAGTAAAATGACGAAGCTGCTCTTGGGGGGTAAAATGACCAAAATGCCTCAGGTGAGAGAAAACTCTGAAAATGACCCTGATAGTCAAAAATAGATATGAAAACACCTTCATAACGATGAATAAGAGATAATAAAGGCCTTGTATCATTTTCACCATGTCAAGTACCTACAAGAACTCAAAATACCAATTTTGCCCCTTTTTGGTAAGTTATAGAAACTTCGAGGACGTGTTAATCACAAAGCATAATGTTCACAAAAATCACATAATAACAACATAAAACATATATAAATCATATACAAGTGAAAACAACCATTTTATCATATTTAAAAAAAAATCTAAAAACTATAGACATCGATTGATCAAAGTGTCTCTGCTTGAGAGATCGATATCTCACAGTGAGGTTCAGATTTTGTCTCTAACTAACATCGATCGATCGATGTACATATCGATCGATCGATGTGTCTCAGGTTTAGAGATCGATATCTCACAGTAAGGTCTTGGTTTTTCAATGCCTTACTTCGATCGGTCGATGTCTCCTACCTGAGAGATCGATGTCATTTTTCTTCACGTATTTGATATATTTCAACTCTTTATCATCTGTAACAACATGTGTGACACTTTTATGACATGTAACACATAAAATCATGACTTTGAAAATTATTCAAACTTATTTCTCAAAAAAAAATATCAGAGTGATTCCCCTCCCCCCCCCCCCCCCCCAAAAAAAACAAACAAGAAAGAATTAAAGTTTCTTACCAATTCGTTACATGTGATTCTTTCTCTCATTTTCTTTTTTCCTTTTCCTGTCGTAGGAAAAAAACTTAGGGTGATAATATTAAGGCACCGGACACTTATTTCAGTTAATCAGTTTGAAATTTGAGTTTCTCATATTTTATTTATCGATGTAATTCAAAAGAAATCATGTATTTTGAGAACTCAGGGGTAAAATATGTAATATTTCATTACGAAATAGTTCACTATCATATAAAATAAACAACATGAGGTCAAAGTTTCTTTATCCTTTTTCTTTATGGGGTGGGGGGGGGTTCAGAGTTTCTAAATGAGTGTTGAAGTGTTATTGCTATGAGTTGGTACATGTGGAAACTGTCCCCCCCCCCCCTCCCTCCTCAAATGTACGGATTGTTTGTTGCTTAGAAAGAAACATCTTCTTCCAAAAAAAAATATAAGGTAAGACGTTCGATTACAAAGCGATCTGGTCTTTTCTCTGACTTTATACAAGCGTGAGTGTCTAGTACGTCGAAAACGTACTTTTAAGAAATTTTGGAAATATGTGACTTAACAATATTGTCATGTCGTCAGCGCAAACACGATATTGTTTGTATCGTAAAACAATATGTGACGACTTAAATATATAGTATAAAATTTTAACGATGGTGTTTACTTAGACATCATTTGATGATGTTTCGAACAGCACATTACGAAGTGTGATTGAAATTAGAAAGTGTAAGGTACTGAAAATTTACGGTAGATGTCTAAGTATGTGTCGCCATTACTACGACGTCATAGAAACCTTTATAACAGTGTCGATAGAATTCAAGTATTTTTTTATAATTTTAACACTATGTTGTGATTGGAATATCTATTGGTTATGATTGATTGATTGTGATTGGGGTAACATTTTGATAGGAAAGACACGGTTGGTGTTAATAACAACTACCTGAACAGAAAAGGTTTTTCAAAAATTGCAAAAAGTGTTATGCGATGTAAAAAATCTTTATTTAAATATTTAGGACGCAAAACAATTTTCAATTAAAAAATATATTGGCAGCGTCCGCCCCCAGAAACTGATTGGGTTTGCGGAAGTCCCCAGGACATAGCCCAACTGGTTCCGGGTAAGAGTTATCGAAAGGGAGGTCAGGGGTTCAATTCTTGCCAAATGCAAGAGAATCTCTTTCCAGCAAGTGCATAGTGTGTGAGTTTCCTTCGAGGCTTGCCTGCAGTGCTGGAAACTTCTTATGCAGACTATTGTGTATATGACCAAGCTTCTGCTAGCGGGCCGTTGGATACCTAATTTACATCCCTACATTACCTTTGGTACTGCGTGTGGCAGGGACCCTTACTGGTTGGGGTTCAACCTTTGATTGGGTTTGCGGAAACTTTTCTCTCACCTTTCGGCCCATGAAGACTTTAAACGTTTTCGTGTATCCTGCTCAATGTCCCATGACTCTGATGGGCCACGCCAATTGGAAGCCCTCTAATTCACAAATGCACCCTCAAAAGGCCGCATGTCTATACCAGATGCGACACACCATTTACAGAAGATGTCGTGGCGAAAGCGGTTCCGTCAGCTTTTCATTAACCACCTGTCACTAATTATAACAGGAAAACTTGCAAGCAAGAGCATTTAGACAGATGTCATGCATCAATTATGCTTTCCGGGGCCTATTGGTTTTTATTTCTGCTCTGATGATTATTTTCTTGGATTGATATTAGTGATGGAACGTATATGATGATATCAAATCAAAGATTTGAGTATATCTGTAGCGCCTCACTCCCGAGCCCTAACATCGGGAACAGTGCATCCGCCGTATCTCACTAAGGAGAATACAAAGCGTCGAATCAATCTCTTACTTGTCAAAAATGACGTAGAAATTTTTTTCCGCGGAAACATAAACCGTAACATATATTAAACCTCAATAATCGTCATTACATTTCCAAATAAAAGTTCTGGTAATAAAAGTAGTAAAGTAGTATGTGGAAAATCCTCAAAGTATAAATAATAACAAAACAGCTGCAGAGTTCCCTCATATCCTAGCTGCAGCTCCCAACCGACCCACTCTGCTACGTCCGTCCCGTCCTCAACAAAGATGTGCTCGTAGTTCTCATCCGGCTCACCTGGGAAGTAGGGGTGAGTGACAGAGATCACCCAGTAGATGTCCGCCTCAAACAAATACAAAACGTACATACCGAAATGATATAACCACATAGCACGTAAATATAGGATAAAACCACATGTCACACAAATACAAGATAACATGCATAAGATAAAGTAAATGCGGTAAGTAAAGCACTCCACATAAAAATGCGCAACGTCGTGATGCATGTCCTACTAGGCATGTCACACGCAACAAAGTCATGTCACACAAAATGCCGATATCTCCGCCATGCAATGCATGATCCCGGGACCTACTGAGTGGCTGTGGGTCGTACCCACCCACAGTCACCATCCTGAGTGTACTTGGCCCAGCCACCGTACACCATCCTGAGCGCCCGTGACCCGTACGCCACGACCCACCATCATACAATGCACGTGCCATGAATGCAACCAACACAATCGTCTGAGGCCCCTGGCCCATCCTCACCATCCTCCGGCACTCAAATTTAGGTTCGTAAATTTTCCGAATATTAGAAAGTTGTTATTTATCATCACCCTTAATTTTCCCTTAGCTTGTATTAATTTTCTAAAATGTTCTACTCATTTTCCCTATTTCTCCCTTATTTAATTCTATTTATTACTATTTATTTCTAATTTCTTGAATTTACCAAAAATATTTTTTAAGTAGAAATAATTTAATTTTAACCCTTTATATTTTCTGGAATTTATTTGAATTTTACTGGTATTCAATTATATTTTTCTATACATTTTTTTTAGTGGTTAATGGGCCGCCTTCGGTCCGACCCGTTGGCCAGCCGACTCGGTCCGTTGGCTGGCCTGTTCTCTGCCTTAAATTAATTAATTAATTATTTATTTAATTGGAGGTTCCACCAGTGGCAACGCCCGCTGTGATTTGTTTTTCGATCTCAACCCCCATTTTCTCCTATTTCCAGTCTATAGGAACCTATTCTAAGGCCAACACACAACTTCTTAAAGGCTCCTAATGTAAAAGTTCCCCCTTTTCCCCATTTTTTTAAGGATATTTTGTTTTCGATTCAATCATACCACCAATTTCACACACACATACACGCACATAGCAGCCATAAACAATATATCTCATGCTTTCCAACATAGACAAAATTTACAACTTAAACAAATAAAAACAACGAAATAAAATTTACAACTTAAACAAATAAAAAAACGAAACACATTAGTATACCATCAAAGCATGCATGAATCATACCCGTTTGAGGGGGAAGAGGCACCTACCTTTTTGACGAATTAACTTCCTTCTCCTCTAGGCTCGAATCTAAACAATTGTAGTATAAACATCAATACCTAATAACAAAGTTTAATTTGACTTACTTAAAATAATTAGTTCATAGCTTTCTATATTTTTTTTTCCTATTTGTCATACCAGCATATATATATATATACACACACACACACACACATATATATATATATATATATCATATACTCATACAAATCACATGTAAATCATTTACCCAAAATACACGTGCACGCATATATAATATGTACATACAATATGATATAGCATTCCATATAATGGTCTTTCACCTAGAAAGTGCATTTCCAGTAAGGTTACAGACAGGGCATGGTGACGACTGTCATGAGAATCCTAGCAACAAATGAATAGGCAAAAGTTCAAATCCTAATTGCAAATTTATGTTATGCTAAAACTCACAATAAATAGATTAAATAGTAAGAAATCATGCTGCTGTTTTTTTTTCTTTTAATCCCGCCCATAAAATTCCTTAGGTAGAAACTATCCCACATCGGCCAAAAATGGTCACCACTCTGCTGCCATTCGCCTGAATCAATTCACAATTTATATCATAACAAGTTTATACAACTAGCACCTAGATATTGATATATTTTCAAATGTACAGTATGCACACGCAAATACATATTCCTTATATATATATATATATATATATATATATATATATATATATATATAAACCAACAGTCATCATATAATCACCATAATTTTGGCCGACAACATTTAACAGCAATTATACATAAGCAATGTCCCACCATGCATGTATAAAATCCATTTATACAATACAAGAATACTAATGCATGATCCAAGTTTGATACCAAAAATAACATCGTATAGTTTGCAAAATCATAACAAATATACGTAGGGTACTTGCCTTTCGCTTCGATTATACGTACTACACGAAGAATTTGGTGGTTGAATGAACCAAAAGTTATTACTTTTAGCTTCCTAATTGTTGGCGGCAGAATGCAATTTTGAAGAAAAATAGTGCTGGCTGGAATTGATGCAGGCTGGCCGATTGTTTGCAACAAGAGAAATGAGGAAATTGAATGCTGCCTTTCTTCCTAATTGCTGGCAGCACTGGAAATTTTAAGAGATGCTGCTGCGGTTTTGTTGGAATATAAAGATTGGAGAAATTGTATTGTGGGAAGAATATGGGTGGCTGCCGAAGTTTTCTTAGGGTTATAGTGTTTAATTTGTGTGTTATGGTTGTATAGATATAGACAAAGATAGGTAGAATCCTAGAGTATTTAGGACTTATAATTGTATTAGGATTCTATCTCTATCTCTTTAAGTAGTATTTTTCTAGTCATCTTAAGATTTGTATTTCTAGGCTTTACTTTATTTTATTTTTCTTTTCCTTTCTGCCGTTTATGTGTGTATACAATATGTAACATATATATTTTGTTGTTGTTTGCCCTGTATATGTGTATAATATATATAATTACATTATTATTATTTGTATGTTGACGTGTATGTTCCTGAACTTTGCATGCAAGTTTAAGTAGGAAGTCACAGTCATAACAAACCTCCCCTCTTACAATAAGTTTCGTCCTCGAAACTTGCGTATAACGTGATCAATGACTTAGTATGGTTCTACTTAATCATTCGCTTAGATAATGACCATACTAAATATCCATTGCTTATTGTGATACGTTAACCGTTTCACTTCCTTTTCATAGTCTAAGGCCTCGAAAATCACTCCTTGTACCTAACAAGGTAGTTTATAAGTCCATTGTTCTCCGCTTATTTAAGATCATAACCTATTTTCTTAAGATTTTAAGTTCAAAGTCAGGGGTATTGTCATCATACCAAGGGTTTCATATCTCATCCATCGGTTTATAACATACTTATATCTGCGGTCATCAGCAACCTTTTAAAATCAGTTCTTAGGTGTACTATAATATTTAACTTAATTCTTTATAATTAGAACTTATAAACTTCTAGTTACACCACTTGACGTGTATCACTCAACTTTTTGCGATCTACAATTTCGTACTCTTAATTCATTATATCAAATTCATCTCCTAGTTACATGACCATTCCAAACTATCCATCAAGCCCTCCGATGTATTAATCGTTACATTTCATAAATATAGAATCAAGTCCTCGAATATGATATCCACCACTCTCCTTTATCATCAATTCTCAAAATCACTTCTCAATCTTACGATCTAGTTCAATAATCATGCTCTTACTTTTCCGGAGATACCATCATCAGCCTAGTATACGAAGTATGTGTATGGACATGTTTTTCTTCAATTTAAAAGAAAGTAGCTTACGTAGCTATAATTTGAAATATGGCTTTAACTATTTAAAATAATATGTCTTCTAATTTTTTTTGTAAACACAAAAGCCAAAAATATCATATATTTGTTTGCGTAACGGGTGTCTCAAATGACTATTATAAAACAATGATGTAACTAGTTCACGAAAGTATTACGATTATAACCACTTTAAAACAATTGAGACACAACAATTGTAAAAATTCTCTCTCTTTTTTTTATTAAAAAAATGATTTTGAATGCGGTGTCTCTCTTTTTTTTTTCCAACAAAATACATATTTTGAAAGCTATGTCTTATTTCGCAAAATACAACGATCGAAAATTCAGCAAATATAATTTTTTATAAAACAATTTGAATAAGGTACCGTTCTTTTTCAAAAATAAGTACATATACTTTGAAACTATTTTCCGCTTCACAAAATTAAATAAGTTCATCGCAAGAAGATAAATAATTTCAAAAACATTTAAAGGGTAAAATGCTTGCAATATTGCTAGTTGTCAAATAAAGTTATTTTAGCCAAATAAATATGCTAAACAAGAGTTTGAGAAATATAAGAGGTATACAAGTATATCGTTCCTCGAAAACATCAATATTTAAAATATATCATTTTTGTCAGAGGTAGTCAAAATTCTATTAAGTAGCTATATGAATTCGGAAAATAATATAGCCTTGTAAAGTAATAGACTATATGTAGAAAAGTGAAAGTAGTTAAAATATTTAGCCGCAAAAATTTTTGAAATACCTTTGAAATATAGAATGTATCTTGGTGTACGTGCTTATACGAAAACGTTTAACTACTTGAAAATTAATAGTCCAATACTTCGTGTAATTTTTTCTAAATCACCCCTAAATGTCAATTAAAATCCACCTATGTACCGTTTCTTATAAATCTTTAACTTAAGTTATTCAATCCTAGTATGACATACTAATTATTGATCAACTTAGGGCATTCTAACTCAACATGCTTCTGCGCGCCACACTGATCCACCGTACTTCTTTACTTGGTTATTTCAACCGCTAATTCTAGTTTAGTTATATCTCACCTGAAAAACATCCACTGCTTGTTCATACTGATTCTATTTCAATTCAAGCCTACTCTATACATCACTACTTACGTGTTTCTAGGAATCAACACCTACTGCTTTGTTATTCCACTATACTTATTTTAGTAGTGCTTGCTTATCACTATCAATCATTATCTCTAATAAGACTGATGTCTTCTGCCTATGTTGATAACCCTAAAACTCAACCTCTTATTCATAATTATAGTCCCTTTTTGTACAATATCCTTTGCTCGAGTTTACTGAGCATAGTACTTATAAATCGTTATTGAGCCTCTATCATTTGCTACAATTCATTCCTTAAGAGCTACGATCTCAACTTAGACCTAGTCATGTTCTGACACTATCGTCGAGGTAGAGGCGTAAACTTGCTTCATTTATCATAATGGTACCGGGTTTGCAGGGGTCAGATCTAAGGAATTATATAAATGATTATAATCAACCCCCAGGTAAGGCAAATACCCCTGAGTCGTATGGAGTGCCCTAAGTATACGTGGACATATCCCTTATCTGATCATCACTTAGGTTTAATGTCATGACTTATTTCCAGAATCGATACTTAGTATCATCATTTCTTCCATCTAAAATCATTACTTATTTCTAAGTTCAATGCTTAGAATATAATCACAGCTTATGACTAAGATCAGTGCTTATGTTCAAATCATCATCTCATGTTCAGATTACCACTTATGTCTAAGATCGCTTCTTATTTTCGAATCATACTTAGTATACAATCAGCGTTTATGACTAAAGTCAATGCTTAAGTTAAATATCCACTCTTAATCAAGATCGTCGCTTATGTCTAAAATCGTGACTTACGGGTAGGATCATCACTAAATTTCTAAGGTCACGTTTTATTTTCAATAACATGTCCAATATATAATCATTGGTTACACCTAAAAATCGGTACTTATGCCTAAGATCGTGACTTAGGGGCAAATCGTAACTTAATTCCTAAGATCATAGCCTAAACCTATGCTTCCATCGTGGATCTAGAACCATGCTCTGAAAGATCGCACAGTCGAACACGTAGTACTTCTTCAACTCATTCTGAAATTAGACCCAAGTGGTCGACGGTGTCAGTTGTGCTGCGACATCACTCCTCCGCATCTCCTTATCGAAGAATCTTAGGTCCGAGTGAGATGGTGGTGGAGGCGGTGCATGCCGGTTCAGCAGCTGATGCTACTGTGCTGAGGTGTTGGTCATGGTGACTATGACATCTTCAAGTGCTTGGGGATAATCCCCTGATTCTGGTGGTTCTCACCACCATTCCCAGCTGGCTCACGTCGTGGAGGCATTTCATGTTATCCAAGTTCATGAGAAGAAATCGGGTTAGTCAATAATGAGTTGGAAGGTTGAACGCCGATAAATCGATAGTTAGACAAGGAAAGCTCACCATCGTCACACACCTCCCATAACCCGATCATAACCTAGGTTCTAAGATCATATCTTAAGACTACTTTGTTTATTAGGGGTAAAATTGAAATTTTATAAAAGATCGTAACTTATGTCTAAGTGATCTAATTAAGCATGCGTTTTCGAGGCGGATCTGAAGCCTCGGCTCTGATACCACCTGTAGCGCCCCGCTCCCGAGCCCTAACATCGGGAACAGTGCACCCGCCGTATCTCACTAAGGAGAATACAAAGCGTCGAATCAATCTCTTACTTGTCAAAAATGACGTAGAAATTTTTTTCCGCGGAAACATAAACCGTAACATATATTAAACCCCGATAATCATCATTACATTTCCAAATAAAAGTTCTGGTAATAAAAGTAGTAAAGTAGTATGTGGAAAATCCTCAAAGTATAAATAAGAACAAAACAGCTGCAGAGTTCCCTCATATCCTAGCTGCAGCTCCCAACCGACCCACTCTACTACGTCCGTCCCGTCCTCAACAAAGATGTGCTCGTAGTTCTCATCCGGCTAACCTAGGAAGTAGGGATGAGTGACAGAGATCACCCAGTAGATGCCCGCCTCAAACAAATACAAAACGTACATACCGAAATGATATAACCATATAGCACGTAAATATAGGATAAAACCACATGTCACACAAATACAAGATAACATGCATAAGATAAAGTAAATGCGGTAAGTAAAGCACTCCACATAAAAATGCGCAACGCCGTGATGCATGTCCTACTAGGCATGTCACACGCAACAAAGTCATGTCACACAAAATGCCGATATCTCCGCCATGCAATGCATGATCCCGGGACCTACTGAGTGGCTGTGGGTCGTACCCACCCACAGTCACCATCCTGAGTGTACTTGGCCCAGCCACCGTACACCATCCTGAGCGCCCGTGACCCGTACGCCACGACCCACCATCATGCAATGCACGTGCCATGAATGCAACCAACACAATCGTCTGAGGCCCCTGGCCCATCCTCACCATCCTCCGGCACTCAAATTTAGGTTCGTAAATTTTCCGAATATTAGAAAGTTGTTATTTATCATCACCCTTAATTTTCCCTTAGCTTGTATTAATTTTCTAAAATGTTCTACTCATTTTCCCTATTTCTCCCTTATTTAATTCTATTTATTACTATTTATTTCTAATTTCTTGAATTTACCAAAAAAATTTTTTAAGTAGAAATAATTTAATTTTAACCCTTTATATTTTCTGGAATTTATTTGAATTTTACTGGTATTCAATTATATTTTTCTATACATTGTTTTTAGTGGTTAATGGGCCGCCTTCGGTCCGACCGTTGGCCAGCCGGCTCGGTCCGTTCGCCGGCCTGTTCTCTGCCTTAAATTAATTAATTAATTAATTATTTAATTGGAGGTTCCACCAGTGGCAACGCCCGCTGTGATTTGTTTTTCGATCTCAACCCCCATTTTCTCATATTTCCAGTCTATAGGAACCTATTCTAAGGCCAACACACAACTTCTTAAAGGCTCCTAATGTAAAAGTTCCCCTTTTTCCCCATTTTTTAAGGATATTTTGTTTTCGATTCAATCATACCACCAATTTCACACACACATACACGCACATAGCAGCCATAAACAATATATCTCATGCTTTCCAACATAGACAAAATTTAGAACTTAAACAAATAAAAACAACGAAACATAATTTACAACTTAAACAAATAAAACAACGAAACACATTAGTATACCATCAAAGCATGCATGAATCATACCCGTTTGAGGGGGAAGAGGCACCTACCTTTTTGACGAATTAACTTCCTTCTCCTCTAGGCTCGAATCTAAACAATTGTAGTATAAACATCAATACCTAATAACAAAGTTTAATTTGACTTACTTAAAATAATTAGTTCATAGCTTTCTATATTTTTTTTTCCTATTTGTCATACCAGCATACACACACACACACACACACACACACACATATATATATATATATATCATATACTCATACAAATCACATGTAAATCATTTACCCAAAATACACGTGCACGCATATATAATATGTACATACAATATAATATAGCATTCCATATAATGGTCTTTCACCTAGAAAGTGCATTTCCAGTAAGATTACAGACAGGGCATGGTGACGACTGTCATGAGAATCCTAGCAACAAATGAATAGGCAAAAGTTCAAATCCTAATTGCAAATTTACGTTATGCTAAAACTCACAATAAATAGATTAAATAGTAAGAAATCATGCTGCTGTTTTTTTCTTTTAATCCCGCCCATAAAATTTCCTTAGGTAGAAACTATCCCACATCGGCCAAAAATGGTCACCACTCTGCTGCCATTCGCCTGAATCAATTCACAATTTATATCATAACAAGTTTATACAACTAGCACCTAGATATTGATATATTTTCAAATGTACAGTATGCACACGCAAATACATATTCCTTATATATATATATATATATATATATATATATATATATATATATATATATATAAACCAACAGTCATCATATAATCACCATAATTTTGGCCGACAACATTTAACAGCAATTATACATAAGCAATTTCCCACCATACATGTATAAAATCCATTTATACAATACAAGAATACTAATGCATGATCCAAGTTTGATACCGGAAATAACATCGTATAGTTTGCAAAATCATAACAAATATAGGTAGGGTACTTGCCTTTCGCTTCGATTATACGTACTACACGAAGAATTTGGTGGTTGAATGAACCAAAAGTTATTACTTTTAGCTTCCTAATTGTTGGCGGCAGAATGCAATTTTGAAGAAAAATAGTGCTGGCTGGAATTGATGCAGGCTGGCCGATTGTTTGCAACAAGAGAAATGAGGAAATTGAATGCTGCCTTTCTTCCTAATTGCTGGCAGCACTGGAAATTTTAAGAGATGCTGCTGCCGTTTTGTTGGAATATAAAGATTGGAGAAATTGTATTATGGGAAGAATATGGGTGGCTGCCGAAGTTTTCTTAGGGTTATAGTGTTTAATTTGTGTGTAATAGTTGTATAGATATAGACAAAGATAGGTAGAATCCTAGAGTATTTAGGACTTATAATTGTATTAGGATTCTATCTCTATCTCTTTAAGTATTATTTTTCTAGTCATCTTAAGATTTGTATTTCTAGGCTTTACTTTATTTTATTTTTCTTTTCCTTTCTGCCGTTTATGTGTGTATACAATATGTAACATATATATTTTGTTGTTGTCTGCCCTGTATATGTGTATAATATATATAATTACATTATTATTATTTGTATGTTGACGTGTATGTTCCTGAACTTTGCATGCAAGTTTAAGTAGGAAGTCACAGTCATAACAATATCTCATACAAAATCAATTCATATTTAAAATCATATCGTATCATTGTATTTTTTGTAATTAAACATATACCATAGCTAGTATTTATACACAAATAAATATGACATATTATACGTTGTTCAAATCAATGAAATATGACTTTCATTCTTGAGATATATTTCTATCATGATGTCAGAACAGTGTGTCGATCCAGAAATCAAAAAGGAAAAAAACAGAAATTGACATCGGCGTCGGACCAGCAAATATCCAAACATATCAATCAAAATTGTTTGTTTCCAATCAACACCCAAACACACAGAAATGAGATTGTTTGTTTTTTTTTTGGAATTCAAACAACTTTTTTGGTTGTTTCCTCATTATTTCGTCATCCTCTCTCGACCACATATTCAAAATCTACAACTGCATCACAGTCAGATAGGATGTCAGGGAAGGGTGATGTGAAAATAGAAAACAACGAATCAACCATGCAACTGATTAAACTTGCTAAGGAACAATCTAGGCACCCAGGTGCAAAATCATGATAACGTTTCACTTGTCAACAGATTGAACAGTGACAATTACTAGCTATGGGATACTCTGATAAAGAAGGCGATTGGAAGAAGAAGCTGAAGCCAACAGATCATCAGTGTTCCACCATTGTTGACAGCTAATGACCCAAATTTCACTCAATAGGAAATCAACAATCAATGTGTGTTCACTTCGCCCATACAAAACATTGAGCCGTACTTAGTGAACAATGTATCGCAATACCTGACCGCAAATGTATTGTGGGATGGACATGGAGGTAACTTACAATGTCGGGACCGATTCTTTACAGGTGCTCGGCCTACATAAGAAGGCCAACTCAATCCGTTAGAATGGAGGCACACTGGAATATTTATTGAATAAACTTCAAAGTTTATGGATGGAAATCGACCGGAGGGAACCACATCCTATGAATGATCCAGAGGATATCACAATCTATAATTACAAGATTCAAGAACAACGACTATTCCCACTATTGATGGCAATATATGATAAGTTCGAATCCATCCAAAGGAAGCTACTGAAGAAGAAGCCCCTTCCCCAAATAGAGGCTTACTCGGCCATTAGAAGAGAAAATATGAGGATGCCGATTCTGAAAAGAATTCCTTCAGCCTAGGTTGAGACATCATAGGGAATTGGACTCGGGTTGAAAACCCATGCCAGGACTGAAGGGGCGGCGACTGTCCTACCCCGCTCACAACAATCATTGCGGGGTGGGGAGAAGGACGACAAAGGATAGCTTCGGTGTACACAATTTGGCCAGAAAAAACACACGAAGGATGAGTGTTATACCTTGACAGGTGGGATTCACAAGGTAGGAAAAGGCCACTAGAAGGACGGGGGACAGCGAAGCCAGGCCTAGGCTCCACACTAAGAGGACCATCGAAGGCACTAGCACAGAAAGTGGTGGAGATAGCGGCATCAGAGGCAGCATCGTCCATATCCACAAAGGTGATGAAGATGAGGACGACAGACAAAACAAAGGAGAAGGTGAGGTCGTTTGTGAAGGAGGTAGGGTTGGGTATTTAAAACCCCAGCCAACTTCTGTATTTCCATTCCCCCCCCCCGAATCTCCTATTATGTGCAAAATGATAAATCTGCCCTCGGTTAATTACCAAAATACACAGCCCAGCCAAACTATTCCCAAGACTGTACTACCAAACTTGCCTTTTACCAACAATAACCTGTTTATCACTAATCATTACCAAACTACTCCAGAACACACCAAAATGACTAAAACACCCCTAAACTCTAACCAAGTCCCCATAAACAAAGCCCAAAGTCCTCACACAAGCTCAAACCCCATCAACGTTTCCAAAAGCACTCTGAGTGGATACTAGATTATGGAGCAAATGACACTATGATCTACGACCATATTGATTTCTTCAAGTTATCCGTCCCACACAAAACTCATATCAAAAGTGCTAGTGGTGAATTAGCACCCGTCTAAGGGGAAGGCTCTATTAGTTTTCACCTCAAATAACGCTCCATAATTACTTATATGTTCTTACATTGTTGTCTAAATTGTTGTCACTAAGACAAGTTACAAAGGATCAACTGTGTGGTACTTATGTATCATAATTTTTGTCTTTTGCAGGACATTCATTCAAAAGATATGATTAGACGTGGCACTGAGCGCAGAGTCTGTACTATATTGAAGAGATTACTTAAAAGGGTCAGTCTATACTTGCTCACGAAACGGTCCATCAACAACTATGGTTATGGACCGTTGTTTTGGTTACCCATCCTTCGGTTATCTCAAGTTTCTTTTTCCTACTTTGTTTACTAGTTTAATAAAACACATGTCTTTTAAAACTTGCATCCGTGTCAAACATCACCAGAGTACTTTTCGACATAATAATACTCATATCATTGTTTTTTATTAGTCCACTCTGGTATATGGGGACCATCTCCATTCCCTACTCCCAGGAATTCAGATACTTTGTTACGTTTATGGATGACTTCCCCCGCATGACTTGGATCTACTTCTTAAAAACTAAATAGGAGGTCCATACGAGATTTCTTGACTTCTTCTTGATGATACAAACTCAGTTTAACAAAACCATTCGAATTCTTCGCTCTAACAATAGCGAAGAATATCTATCACGAGATTTATAAACTTTTTTTGTGAAAATGGTCTGGTCCATCAAACGTCATGTCCTAATACACCCCAACAAAACGGGGTTACAGAACGCAAAAACCGGATTCTTCTTGAAATGACACGCGCAATGATGATTGATTCACATGTCCTTAAATATTTTTGGCCTGCGGCAGTCGCTAACTCTGTGTACCTTTTATATCATTTACCTATAAATATTCTTCACCTCTCCACACCTCTTCAAATGCTACTACTCAAGTCAGCATTCCCTTCAATCCATACTCTTCCACCCCGGATATTTGGCTGCTTGGTCTTTATCCACACTTCAAAGGTTGAACGATCTAAATTGGATTTGTGTGCCGAGAAATGTGTCTTCATCGGACATGCTACTCACCAAAAGGGATATCGATATTACAATCCCACTACTGGACAAACTCACGTTACGATGGATTTGTCTTTCTTGAGTCTGAGTAGTTTTTTCAATAACCACCCTCCGGCACATGGGGAACATCTAGGCGAGCCATTAGATTGGTTGCATTATTTTAGGAGCTCGGAGGCTGTCCAATAAGAGCAAGTAGATGGTGTCATCGAGCAGGCCTCTCTCAACGAAAAAGGGACTGAGGAGCCATCGTCCACCAGTAACTCTCCTTCTGTGAGTGTCTTTCAAGAAGTAGGTGAGCTACACTATGATGATGAACTTCCTAATTTATATAATCTGGAAGGCATTGATGCCTCTGTCGAGCAACAGGTACAAGTCCTTCCTCTTAGAAAGAACATAGGAGTATCACCTCAGAGGTACTCACCAGAGCGAATGACTCAGTCCTCTGAAAATCCGGTGAATCTATCACAAGAAAAGCCTGCGACAGGATTGCTTACATCTTTTTGTCTAGAGCCACTCCCACGAACAGCCAAGGAGGCAAGTGAAAAGCAGGAATAGCGGGAGGCAATGAATGCTTAAATGGAGGCATTAAATAGGAGTGAGACGTGGGAGAAATGGGTGCTGCCAAAGGGAAAAAGCCTGTGCGATGCCAGTGGATCTTCACAAGCAAGTACAAGGCAGATGAAACGATTGTGCGATACAAGGCTAGACTAATAGCAAAATGATACACGTAGACACATAGGGTAGACTATTCAGAATCATTTTCTTCAGTGGCAAAGATTGACACGATCAGAGTATTATTCTCAATAGCAGCTAACAAACATTGGCCACTACACCAGTTTGATGTCAAGAATGCTTTTTTGCACGGAAAACTAAAAGAAGAAGTCTATATAGAGGCACACCTTGTTTCTCAAAAGAGTTTCAAGATAATGAAGTCTGCCGACTTAAAAAGACCCTTTATGGATTAAAACAGTCACCTCGTGCATGGTTCGAAAGGTTTATAGTGGTCATGAAACAAAATGTGTACAGTCAGCAACGCCAATCACACTCTTTTTTCAAATAAAGGGTTATGCTTATTACTTGTCTAATCATAATGTAGATGATATGATCATCAAAAGAAATGAACAAGAAGAAATGTCACAACTCTGTTAGAGTCTATTTGGCGAGTTTGAAATGAAAGACCTAGGGGGAATGAAGTACTTTCCAAGGATTGAAGTTCTTCTGTCTCATAAAAGAATCTTCATATCTTAGAGAAAGTACACTCTCAATTTACTAACTGAGGTCGGATTATTAGACTGCAAGTCAAGTGACATACCCATGGCAAAAAAACAAAAATTAAGAAGCACAAAAGGAGCTCTGTTAGTGGTCCAAAACCATTATCAGAGACCGGTGAGAAAACTGATTTATCTATCTCATACACGACCAGACATTCCATATGCCATTGGAGAGGTAAGCCAGTTCATGTATAAACCTCAGGCAGAACATATAGAAGTTTTTATACACATTGTAAGTTACTTGAAGAGCATCCGAGAGCAAAGAATACTGTTCAAAAAACATGGTCATCTGAATATGGAGGTCTACACTGATGCGCAATGGGCAGGCAATTTGAAAGATAAGAGGTCTACTTCGGGGTATCTTGCGTTGATCGGAGGCAATTTAGTCACCTGGAGAAGTAAGAAACATAAAATGGTAGCATGGCCCAATGCGGAAGCAGAATTCAGGAGAATTCTTAAAGGAGTTATGGAAGTATTGTGGCTAAAAAAGTTACTATATGAATTGGGTTTTCTGCTAAATTTCTGGCTCAGCTAAAGTGCGACAATAAGACTGCCGTTAGTATTTCAGGAACGAGCTATCCAGTTTAAGAAAGAAGAGGCTTTTACAATGTTCTGACCTGCACCCTCGGGCCAGTAGGTAAAGAGAACAAAGGAAATCATAGTTGTAAAGATAGGCGTATCAGTTTAAAATAAATTTAAATCGTTGTGCCACGTTAAGCGGTATAGACAATAAGTGCGGTACACACTAAAAATAAAAAGGTAAACCCTAGGTGACAAGATAATTTAGATGAAATAACTAAATGGAAATAAAAATTAGGACACAAAACTTATTCACCTTTAAATAAATGTAAAAAAAAGAAATTTAGGACATAGAAGAAAATGAGGTGGACAAAATTTTGTCCTATTATACCCACTAGGTACCCTTGACCGCCCACCCCCTCCCCATCAAGACAACTTGTCTTACATTTTATTCCGTTTTTCCTTTCTTATTCAGTTACACACTTCTCCTCCACTCAATTAAGTCTCATGCAAGCCTTACATCACTTTACAATTCTTTATTCCAATCCAAGACAAAATAGAAAATCTCCCCACCATCATTCATTAAAATTTCGGCCGAATGGAGAGTTAGAAGACAAACATAACTCTTACACTATTATCACCCTAACTAATTGAATTACATGCACATCTTACACATTTCTTCCCTCTTTTCTTTCCTTTATACCCATAAGAAGTCATGATTGGATTCCTTTCGCACTACCTCTTAAATCTCGGTTATACAAAGAAATGGAGGCAAAACAACTCATTTTTTTTTATCTCGTTCCTCATTTCATCTCGTTCCTCATTTCATCAAATTCTCCTCAAGAAAATCCTCCTCCTTTTCTCTACTTTCTCTTTCTCACTCAAGATAAGATTCTTCTCTCCCTCTTATCCTTCCAAAACCGTGAGTCTCACTAGCAAAGAAGAAGCAAATTTCTTCAACTTTCAAGTGAAGAATCAAGCTTCCAAGTGTAGGAATTTCTAAGGTAAAAATCTACATCACCTATCCTAGCCATCTTCTTTTCCATTCATATTCTAAATGGCTTCATTTTCTTCCTCATTTCCTCCACCTAGGCCATGTGTCCAAGCAAGGAGAAGGAAGAAGTTTTCTAATTTAGAAAAGTAGGAACCTTCAAGGACTTCCAAAGATGAGATTTTCTTTAGGGTTGATGATAGAATTCTAAGCATTCATCTTCCAAGAATAACTCATTTTTCTTCCATCTTGGACCCTTAGGCCGGTGGGTACCAAGGACAAGGAAAGAAGAAATTTTCTTCCCTTTTTAAGGTCTAAGTTCAAAAACAAGGCAAGTATTCTTCTTGGTTTCTTCATGCATGTTCAAAAATAGGTCATATATCTTCATCTATAAACATGGATCATGCATGCATTATGTTCAATAAAATTTTCTTCTATGGTTATGTAAAAAGTGTTCTTGCATGTTATATATTTGAACACATAAGTGTGATTCTTGAATATGTGCCTAATTATGACTTGGATGATATGAAAAGTGTCATGTATGTAGAGATTATAATATGTACAAGCCTCATATGTGTATGCATGTCACATGTAATAGAAGATTAGGCATACATGGCTCATTTCATGAAAAGTGTGGGTTACATGTAACACTTAGTGTTTATGCATGTTGATGGTCATGATTTAGCATGGTGCATCATAAATTATGCTATAACGTTTGGCCACAAAAGTCTGTTTCCTTGATGATCATCATGCCATTTTCTTGCATTTTCATCCATAAATGGGGCTGTTTTTGGTCTCCATTTTTAGGCATACTTCATCACCATCATTGTGATGTGTATTCTTGATGATCATGGTCTAAGGATATGTATTTCCATGGGTTCCATCACTATATGTGTTTGCATGTGAATTTCATCATGATCATCATCATGATCATGGTTCTTATGTTCATGTTTATAATGGAAACTAACATGCATGATTCTAAAAGTGTTAAAATGAAAAGTATAGTACATAATAATGAAAAAGGAGCTTAAGATATGTATGTCACATGCCATATAACACCCCATCAAATTGCATATTCATAATCATGGTATGTTGAAGTGTTCAGTGTTGGAATGAGTGTGGGATGGATTCCCACCTCTCGGCCCCACACATAAAAAGGTACCAAATGAGTTATTTCTATATCTACACACGTACATACATAGGGAATATGTTTTAAATGATGGAAAATGTGTTACATGTCTATATGTATTTTCGGCCAAAGCATGTGTGTAAGTACATAAATGAAGTTGTCTTGAAGTTGTTTGATGATGTGCATCTAAAATGTAAGTATGACACAATATATGAATTGTTCAATGAGAAACATGTTAAGTATCTGTAATTAAGAAAAGGATGATACTTAATAAGACTAAAAAGGGGCTGAATTGGTGGACTATAAAACAATATGAAAATGGAACAATTTGAGGCAACAATTTTAGAGGCGATAGCCCAAAAAAGGGGGCTGTTTTGAGGACCCAAAACCGAGGGCTCCTGATAAGGGTAAACTGGGTATTTCACGTAAGTTTATGACATGAATCATGAGTTAGATGTTAGACTTAAGTGCTGAAATTATTAGAGGATCAAATGAGCCCAAACCGAGCCCACATGCATACGTACATGAGTCAAAGTTTTGAAACAAAAGGATTTTCTCACGCGACATGTTTTGACAGAAATGATTTTACCAGATGATATGTTTTTAAAGAATTTTAAACGAATCATACCACAAGACAATTGATTCCGATGACAAAGTTATGTATATGACGATGTGATCCACAGTATATGATGATATGATTCACAATATATGATATATGATGATATGTTATGATTGGAGGCCAGACTGACATAAGGTGGAGGAGAGAGGATGTCAGCGGCATACATTATGTTACAGTCACCGGAGGTCGTCATGACGCTGGAATCTAAGAGAGGTTGGTGCCACAGATATACATGTTCCCTGCCTTATTTGGCCGAGTGTAACAGCGCCCTACAGATGTTACAATACTTCCATATACCTATGATGTAACACCATATTTGGAACATAGGATTCATATCGGTATATGCGACTATATGGAGAATCAATCGGTTTGTCGTGCGTATCGTTCATACATAAAAAGTGTTATAGCCATGTAAAGGAAACAGTCTTTAAAAGAAAGTTATGAAAATGTTACGTTTTGAGATGCTTATAAAAAAGAGTCATGTTACAGTTTTATTGAGCATATGCATATCGTCTGAGCTACCCAATTGGGTGCATACTTAGGCTATGAGTAGGCTTAAGATAAACTTATAAAGAGTGATTCTTGACACGAACATGTTCGATGTGTTTTAGCTTAAGATATGGATTAGAAGCATATGAAATAAGTAGTGAATGAGGTAATATGGAAAATGATATAAGATCTTCAGTGACTTTATTTCCGCACTTTATATGATTATATGATGTCACAATTAATTGCTTCATCTGTCACTTTATTGTAAACGGAGACGTGATATGTTCTTTACTGGTACTGTATTTGTTTTATCACCCCGTTTCCCATGCATGATCCACATGATGAACCCGGCCGAACATACTTGCTGGGCGATTCATTATCACTCACGCTACATTTTTACCGTCTAGCAGAGCCTCGAGACCCCGAGTTGGACCTTTTAGATGACGAGCTGAGGGTAGGATACACGTGAGTAGTTAGAGGGTCCAGCTGATCTATTTTGTATTTTTGTATTTATGACATGTACTTATCTCCATTATATACTGATGATATTTCAGATGTATTCGGATTTAGTTATTTTGTATAATGCATGTTGGCTACGCTTTGTATGTTTTATGATGCTTCTGCTATTCGATACATGTTTATGTCGATGTGTATATAGATGTTATCAACGCATGATACTTCTCGTAGTAGAATACGATGGGTGCACAGTGCCGAGACCCTAGTCCTGGGCGGAGCACTACATACAAAGAAGGAAGGGCAACACAAGCTCCAATTCAAATGCAAAATTTAGAGAGGGAGCAAAAGGTGGACGATAAAGTTGAAGACATGTTGGAGCAAGGGGTAAACTATCGGGTTAGGATTCTCTCATCCCAAATCCGTCACCTCACGCGTCACCGCGCGATAATGGCAGCAGGGGTGGGTGGTGAGGCTAGATGAGGGTGATCCGCATTTAGTCTCACCACCCCCCTCTGCTGTCACGTGTCACGCGTTGACGCGTGAGGTGAGGTGAGGTGATCTCATCCCAATACTATCACCCACGCCAACAGCATAGAAGCGATCAAAAATGATCATCAACTAGAATTGGGGAGCAGCAACTTGAAATTACTTGCGTTCCATGACAAAAATGAACCAGAAGCTTATTTGAAATGGAAACTAAAGGTAATTCTTATATAATCTTATAACTCATTTTCTGACACTAGCATAGCCCTTCACAACTATTGAGTTTGTAGATTATACATTGGTCTGGTGAGACCATCTCCAAAATATTAGGATTAAAACTAGAGAAGGTAGAATAAACAATTATAAGAGAGATAGGGAGTGATGTGTACATGTTTTATACCATTCCATTATAATAGATCATTGTATCTAAATAATAATCTTTTATGGAAGGAACTAAATTAGTAGATGAATATAATATGCAGACGGAAATAGCAATTGAACGAGCCAGTTTGCATTAACAAATTCGAGGCTAACATGTTTAGATTTTTAGGTGCGGTAGACATCTAAGTTTTGAATTTAAAAAAAAAGAAAAGAAAGAAAGGTAAGAATTGGACGATAATGGTTGACATGTGTAGATTGATTATAGCTGATCTAATTTGATTACATATATATCAAAAATGAAGTCATTTTCACATGACGATCCAATGGAAAACATATCTCCGATTAAATTATTATGCAGACCAATAAGCAACATGTGCTAAGAGTCAAAATCGGCCGATTGCGCTTTGGGTCAAATCCGCAGCCATTAACAGCGATTTTCATCGGAACTAGGCCTGCTATTTGTGGCAATTGTTCCTGCAGTTCTTTAGCTTAAAACAAAGTTTATCTTTGCATTTTGCAACCCCTTTTCCAATTGAAAACAATAAAATCTGTTGAGTATAAGACAATCTTCAATCCAGTGCGAACATCATTGACACAAGATTTACATCTACCGAGTCCGAAGATTCAGCCCTTTTGACCTTTCTCTTTTCTGGTGAGTTTTAATTTCAATCCATCATTGAAATTTTTACTGCTAAGCTCGTTGCTTGTTGATTCTTGGGGAATTTTTCAATTTTTTTCCCTCGCCGCTCCTGACTTGATGCAGAAATGGTCTTGAAGAAAGTAGTTGACGTAATGAGAGGTTGCTTGGGGTTATCTGAGAAGAGGACTCTTCCCTCTCCTTCTGAAACTAGTGAATCCCATCAAATAGATCTGCCTGATAATAACCAATCGCCAAGAGTGAAACTCAGTAATGGAAGATGGCTGGCTTACAGAGAGTTGGGTGTTCCAAAGCACAAGTCAAATTACAGGATAATTATTGTTCATGGGTTCGGTAGTTCAAAAGAGATGAAATTCTTGGCACCTCAGGTACGAAAGGGATAAATTTTCTTTCTGGGTTTTTGATTTTCTGCTGAGCTCAGTCATTTATTGAGAATTGCTCACTTGTAAGTACTTAATTATGCTTCTTTCTGATATGTTGTCGTAGTTTCAAAACCAGTGAAATATGTGACATGTGAGTCACTAGTCAAGCATCCAGATTTATGTACCTTTAAGCACTTGGATTGGCCGTATTGGTTATCAAAGTTTCAATTTGCATTTATTGTCAAGTACTTGTATTAGCTGTTCTGGTTCTAAGTTTAACTGATTGGACTGTGAAATCTAGATTTACATGATGCCTCAGATCACTTATATTTTCTGTCTCTGTCTTGAAAATCCTTTGACTATTATAACCTGCTGCCAGTGGTTGTTCCTACTGGATGTGGCTGTGGTAGCTGAGATGATATAGGTTCTAGAATGTGCAACTGTAGATCTGAAGTGAAAGTTTCCGCAGAATGTTTGTTGGTCAATGCATCTTTAGAAAGTTGTTACTATTACTGTCTTAATGGACGAGACCTTTTTCTTTGTTCCGTAAACTATAGCAGGAAAATCCCTACTTCATTAAAATGTGACCATTGTCATCACAGGTTAATCTCAAACTTTTTCGGTCTTTTTTCGATTTTCAGGAACTGATGGATCAATTAGGAATATATGTCCTGATATTTGATAGAGCAGGATATGGGGAGAGTGATCCAAATCCAAAGCGTTCATTAAATAGCGAAACCTCTGATATTGAGGAACTGGCAGATCTGTTACAATTAGGATCCAAGTATTATGTCCTTGGAGTCTCATTGGGTTGCTATCCTATCTGGGGTTGCCTTAAACGTATACCACACAGGTAATCGCAATCAGTCCTTCTGAAGTTTTTTTTTTTTATTTCCAATCGTTCATTGAATGTTGTGTGGCTTAACCTTAGGAGTTTGTGGTATTCAGGCTGGCTGGTGCAGCTCTTATAGTTCCAGTTATCAATTACAAATGGCGCACCTTACCTGCAGATCTGATCAAGGATGACTATAGGAAAAATCTTTCCAGATTGATCCTGTGGCTATTGCGGCATGCCCCTGGACTTATGCATTGGTGGTTGACGCAAAAACTCTTTCCATCATCTAAGATACTTGATAAAAACCCTGCATTTTTCAACGATAAAGACTTAGATTCTGTGACGAACACACCTGGATATCAGTTATTTGCTCAGGTAGAATTCTACTTCTGTGTATGCATAATGTGAACAAAGCTGAAAGCTTGCCTGCAGAAGTTTGTAAGACTAAAAAATGAGGTGATAAACTTATTCGGATAGTTAAAATGGAAGTGCTAGCATATTTAAGTGTTTCTGGCTAATAATAATCCCTGCTGCTTCTTGTGAAATTGTTGAAATGTGTTCACTCATTTCATTTCTTCTAAACATGCAGAATAAATTGCAAGATCGCACTGTGTTTGATTCGATTCGGCGTGACTGTCTGGTTGCATATGGGAAGTGGGACTTTGAACCAATGGAGTTAACCAATCCTTACCCTCAAAAGGAAAGCACAGTTCATATTTGGCAAGGTTATGAAGACAAAGTTGTTCCTGTTAAATTGCAACGACACGTTTCAGAAAAACTACCGTGGATTCAGTATCATGAGGTTCCTGGTGGCGGACACATGCTTCTGTATGATAGTACTGTCTGTGGAGCCATCTTGAGGTCTCTTGTACTTGGAGAAGATCCTCCAGAATACAGACCTAATGGAACAAATGGTTGTTTTCCTTGATCAATTCTATGGTTATATTTATTCCCCTTTAAAAGATGGATGCATGTGGCTTTCTCTGTTTGAAGAAACTTCATGTGATAGAATTTGACTATTGTTCAATTGTACATACATTTACAAGTCCTATCAAAGGAAACTGTTCGGAAGCTGTAAGTTTCTGGAACTTAAGCCTTTATTTCTAATAGACCTGAGACTGATGGTGAAGGCATACTTGTGTGTTTCCTTTTAACTTCCAACTTACAACTGTAGTGTGAAAAGTTGAGGTAATCTTTTGAGATGATGATTCTGATCGCTGCATACATAACCTTCTGTTGAGCTGTACTCATGTTTAACTGGGTCAATTCTGAAGAGAAATGTCCTCTCACCTAGGTTGGATTGACCTCAATTGTCTGGCTTGGTATAAAAGTGATGGTAATGCAATCTTTCCACGTAATTTGTCTTCCTGGAAGACATTGATGAATGCTTGAAAGAAAGACGCGAAAACGTAGAGAAGGAGACAGAAAAAACAAACTGGCGTATTGCAAAACTCAATTCTCTTCAGGTTATGCTTATATATAAAAGATTACCATGTATTTAAATGCTAATGTAACAAGTGTTACTAACTCTAAGAAATGGAGAATGCTGGCAAATTAACAGAATACCTGAGAAATTAACGGTATCCAGTTACTAGGTTTTTGGTACTTCTTCTGTTCTGTAAATATTTTTATGGCTGACTTTTTTAATATAATATAAAATATTGTTATAGTTGATTTTTTAAACGTATTTATACTATGTTGAGAAGACAATCATGACAATATTTTTGAAACAGACATAGAGTATAACAATATGAAACAGAATTAGAGCCACGTAAATCCTTCAAGTTGATAACTGTTTTAGCTGAAAAGAAGAACCCTTGTCCTAGTTCCCCTATGTTATCTCTGAGCAATAAGGTAAGAGGAATAATCACCGTCTTAGCTATCGTATAATATATCTGAGCAATCAGAAAGTATAGCGATCCGTCTCGAGTCTTAGTACTCGAAACGACTCACCGCCGTATCTCGCTAAGGAGAATACAACTCGTCGATACAATTCAATTACACGTCATCACATAACATAAATCGACGTCAGCGGAAGTCGTAAACTAAAAATCCTCGATAAAATAATCATCATCATTAATACAAATGTCTCGGAAATTCTAAATCGATACAATGGTCAAATGTAATAAACGTTAATCTCCAAAATATATAAACCTCGAATATCGAAATAACTGCATCAATTAAATCTTCGAAAGTCTCGTCTGAATATCCTTAATCTCGAAATCTCCAGTCCTGATCTTCCACGGTATGCTAACTCCTTTACTTGTCTATCAGCAAAACTGATTGATAGAGGTGGGGTGAGCGACATACATCGCACATCAAGTAGCTCGACTATATTTACTATGGGATCATATACGGAGAAACAAGTGTAAATAAATATATAAGTAACATAATATAAAATAGCATGTTTCTCTTCACAAATAAATTTACCTTTTCGCCCTTCCTGTACAATCAAACACGTAAAGCACATGCAACTAAGTCATCGCTTAATGCAATCAAAAATCGTGATGCAGCTTTTCAAATCATGAATGCAATGACTCGATAACCACTTATCCTTTATTCATTTTCATTTCATATTCCATTTTTTCCATTTCTCATATTCCATCTTCCATTTCATTTCCATTTTTCGATATCATAGACGATTACTCCTTACGGTATCCCTATCGATATTCATCTCTGATATCCATATACAATTACCTCTTGCGGTACTCATATGCGATATCCGTTATTATTAATGCAATGGTCATGACACTTATCTTACAAATGACTTATATTGCATGATTTACGACTTTGGTTCTCCAATGGTCAATATGTGTCCAGACGGCCTAACTCCGTACAACATAGTCAATATGTGCCTAGACGGCCCAATTAGGCGGTCAATATATGTCCGAGCGGCCTAACTCCGTACAGCGTAGTCAATATATGTTCGGACGACCCGTTAGTTTGGAACCAAACGCAACTATGCAACATATTTCCTTTGTAAGGATGCCTTTTCCAAAAACATGCAATTTTACAAACACTTTTACAATTACCGTTACACTTTTCTGTTTATCATTTCATTTCCGTTTCATCATCCACGTGTAAGTATACCCATGTATACGCCCGCGTCCATACACGCGCATATACGCGTTTATACTTACGTGTTTCGCTCTCGACCCACTTTGACATATTAATCATGTTGACATATTACCCACATACAATTATTGTGAACCACATACATAGGGGATGTACATATATTTATATACATATATAACACCTGAAGGATCTGCAAGGCACC
>AP025048.1:26326262-26409037 GCA_036186865.1 Eustoma russellianum
GAATGCTCTGCAGAAGAATAAGCTTAAGCTTGATTTACAGTGAATAAGATTCTTCCTTCTTCAATATTGTTCAAAGAGTCATTACATATAAATTTCTATAGGAAGGACATGCCTCCTAAAACTTCAGGAGGTATTTATCAATCTCAACTGTAACTTTGTAAGGCTAATAAGAGACTGCAGCATTGTGATGTGATAAATTGGTGGTGTGTGATTACCATATTCCTATGTGTTCTGCTTCTTCACTTTTGTTTCCAATGTAATGCATTTCTTTAAATAATACTTCTACCGAGAACAACTTGTAGCCAAATTGCTCAAGGGATATGACACTGATATGGACAGGGAAAGTGTTGAGCGAAAGTCTTGTATATACCCATTTTCACCTAGTATATTTCAGGAAGCTTGAATAGTAAAAGCATTCTGCAGGGCCAAGATCGGTGTGAAAACTATCTACACTGGCAAAGTCAGCGTTGGGATTGGAACCTTTGCATGTTTTGCATTGCCTTGTACCTGCGTTTACTTTTTTTGCATTGCATCATCTACCTGGTTTACGATGTTCATGTAGTACAGAGAGAAAGACAGTCTAAGTTTTAATCCAAAAAGAAAGTCTACTGTAAGTGAAAATTGGTCACTGGACAAAATGCAGAAAAATTCCGAGTATATCATCGCTCTATTATCAAATAAGTAGGCGTATCCATGCGATTACTGAAGCTGAAATAAGAGTCACTTTCTCTCAATATAGCCTGAACGAATATAGCCAACTTTCGACCAACATGACCAACATGAACCCCAGTTAGCCAGCTGGGAATAGCTGACAGGACTGTGACCATCGCCACTTAGGTCAATGCCAAAGAATGAGCTATGGGTATACCGGATTATGAAAATTCCCACAGTCGCTAAACCAACATATAGTCCTATCACCTACATCATTTACAAGTCCCAAATTCCATGTAAGCAACGCATGAAACCAGCAAAAATTAAGACAAGTTGGAGCAGATGAAGGGAACATACCACATAACGGAATAGAATCCAAGGACTTATCAGTGAATCCAATAACAAGACATGAGACAGCATGCTTCTTCGGTGAAGTTCCAAGATATGAAACAAAGTAAAAATCAACATGTTCAAGTTGTTATATCACACAACATTGCTCACTTTATGAAAAAAATAATAATAAAGCACACAAGCAATAAAACAAAGTGCTTACGATCAATCTGGTAATATAATCTCCTCCCATGCATTCTGATCATCCGTGTACATATTTTTCCATCCTCATTAATGGGATACCGAGTGGATTTTTTCAACCAACTAGAGGCGTAAAACAAAGTCATCCACTCTCTCCTCTTTTGTTTATAATTGCAGCAGAGGCATTTTGTCGGGGACTCAATAATGGCATACATAGTGGCCATCTTAAACCTTTTCGATTGGGGCGAATGCCTATTGTTGTCTCTCATTTATTTTATGCGGATGATCTATTGGTTGTTTTGGCGGCTAACTGACGCAATCTTAGACATTTCAAGCATTTCTGTCATCCTATGAAGCAGTTTCTGGCCAAGCGGTAAATTGGCATAAAAGTTGCATGGTCTTTTCTTCTTGTGTTGCTCAATGTCGTCGTTTCATGTTGGAGTTGTTGGGCATGCGCTCACCGAAATTACAATTGAAGTATCTTGGATCATTCCTACAAACAGGCATAACCGCACACTGCATTGTGACCTTATAGAGCATGTGGATACGCATATTAACAGTTGGCAATAACGGCTTTTAGGGGTCGTAGGACGACTGGTTCTCATTCGCTCTGTTCTTTCTTCCTTGCCTCTTCATATTATGGCAGGCACACACATACCACGTGGAGTTATTCGGATATTGGAGGGAAAATTTGCCAGATTTTTTTGGGTGCAGGTCGGCGTCCTTGGGTATCTTGGGAGCAAATTTGTTATCCGGTGGAAGAAGGTGGGCTGGGTATTCGGCATTTAGACAGTATGCAGACTACTTTTTCCTGTAAACTTTGGACACTATAACATCAGAGTGATACATTATATGGACAATACATGCATGCTCGATACAGTGGACGTAGAGATTATCAACACCGCCTGTATGATTCAGCAGGTTGGAAACGTATTTGTAATATTCAAACCTTTTGCTCTAGCAATACCATTATGGTAGATCACATCCCTATTTGGACTACTCCTTCAGGTGCATTTAATTTGAAGCATGCCTATCATCTTGCCTGTCCCTCCAGTGCTACTTTATTATCACATACATATATCTGGAGGAAGACGTAAAAACCTGCTATCAAGGTTATTCTATGAAAACTTTATCATGGAGCTTTGCCTATTCTGGATAATCTTCGGCGTTTTATTACTATTCATCCAACCATCTGTCCTTTTTGTCACCGGGTTGAGGCATTCTTATTTCACATTTTTTTCCTATGCCCTGAGATGAAACTGCTTTGTCATTATTTTGGAGCATTACTGGACATTCGTCCCCCAACAACTACGCGGTGGCGTCCTTATCTCTTGATGATTTGGGCAGCGGCTCCACATACTTTATTAGGGGAAATGTAGATTATTTTTATTGGTGCTCTTCTGTGGAAGGTTTGGAAATGCTCTGCCGCTATCCTGTTTGATGATGCATCTTGGTCACCGCATGTTATTATTCATGCAATATGGCAGGATCTCTTTCTATGGGCTCAATCTCAATCAGGGACAAAGCAGGCAGAGAATGTTGCTGAGCTTATTCAGGGGGGACTCTCCCCTTCATTACATACTTGCATAGTTTGCATATTGCGTTGGATACCACCACCAGTCGGCTTGTTTAAATTTAATACAGATGCGGCATTAGGGCACGCTACGATGGGTGGTGGAGCAATTTTGCATGACGCAAATGGAAATTTTGTGCATGCCATCTCCTTTCCATTACAACTTGATTTTCCTTTGCATGTGGAATCCCAGGCTGTCTATATAGCGTTGATTTATTACATGCAACATTCCCTCAACATGCAGCTTGAGACGGATTGTTTTGAATTAGCGAGACTTCTTGCTTCACCACACACACCTTGCCCTAGATTTGACGAGACTTCGTTTCCTTATTGATAATATTCCATTGCGGTTATCTCACACTCATTGGGAGACTAACAAGCCTGCTCACTTTTTAGCTCAATTGTCTATGTTAACACAGACTACGGGGACATATTCTACCTTTTCAGTCCTTCCCAATACAATTCGGGGCCATGTGCAATATGCACATCACTGCTGGCTCCTTTCGTTATCCTAGTGCAGATGCTTATCATGGTGCGATCCCACCCTAATCAATGCAATCGGTGTGTTGGCTCACATATTCACCTCGTCTTCCATATGGATTGGCTATATTATACATTTGCTGCCTGCATTCGGCGATGCAGGCATCCTGGGTATGCTTGCGACCTTGGCACTTTACATACACTTTCTCTTTCTTGCATCCTCTAACGTTTGTTATATTTGTGTTTGATTTTGCATAGGTTATGAGGGACATCAACGGTGCATTCATAAGTTATGAGGGACATCAACGGTGCATTCAGAGAAACCTGCCGCAGTCAGAACATTCACTTTTATGGCCGTCTATTCCTATGTATTACAGCTGTTCCAATTGGGGTAAATGTATACTCTTTTCCTTTTGTGCAAGATTTTATCCACAAGGGTAGTTTTGCTTGCCAAAGTTTTTATGAGGTACATCGTGGACAGCTTCCCATTCCTCTGGTCATTCGCCACATCCTTGTCTTTATGTTTCCGCTTCTAAGCAGCACCATTTTATTATTCTTTGAATTTCTTTGTATTAATAGTATTCCTCCGCCATAAGTGAGGACAAAATAATAAAAGTCGCCTTTATCAATATATATATATATATGCATGTATGAAATTTTTCGATGCTGTCCTCTCTCTGCATTCTGCAGCGCCTGTGGGCGTAGCTGCCCGCCGGCTGCGTTGCTGCTGATCGCCTACCTTGCTGCCAATTCTCTCTTTTCCAATCACCATTCATCATTCTGCTTCCTCTCAACTCAATTCCCCAGCCATGATACCTACTACTACGATGATCCCTACACAATCGCCAGTCGCTAACCGCCGAGAACGTATGCTTCATTGTTTATGCCATCTCCACGATTATGGCATCGAAACTGTTACAACCGTGTTTTTTTTCTTTAAATTATATATATTGATAATTAATAATTAGATATTAATAAAAGATAGAGATAATGTTAAACAATTAGAATTAGAGATATATTAGAAAAACTAAACCTTAACCAAATAAGAAAACCTAATATCTATCCTATATCTACATTAGTCTATATATATATATATATATACACAGCATACAACAAAAGTAACCCCAATTTCCTCCCCAAAGCACCTGCCGCCCCTTCATACACACAAAAAAAATATATGTACTGAACCCACCCCTTTAAATTCCAACCGGCATCCTTTTGTTAAAAAAAACAATTCAACACCATTGTCTTGGTTTAGCCAAGGTAGGTAGAAAAGAGGAAGGAACAATTTGTGCATAGAAAGATATCTCCGTCGAAAGAAGGTAGGTGCCTCTTCCCCCCTCAAACGGGTATGATTCATGCATGCTTTAATGGTATATTAATGTGATTCGTTGTTTTTATTTGTTTTAAGATGTGAATTTTGTTTTGTTTTATATGGCGAACGAATGAGATGTGTTATTATGGCTGTAGTATATAGTGCGTGTGTATTGAAATGATGGTAATTATGATTCGGTTTTGAAAACACCCTTAATGAAATCAAAAGGTTGAATATTTTCACACTTAGGGTTCTTTAAAATTGCGTTTTGGCCTTAGAATAAGTTTCATCTAGCCCGGAATAGGTTGGGATTGGGTTGAAGGCGAAAAAAAATGGGCCTCTGACAGACGCGTTTCAGGGGGTGGCGCATGGGGCCCACGCTCGGCACCCTGACGGCGCTGTCCGGACACGTGCTGATGTGTCCACTCCAAAAACGTTGGTCTCGTTATAAAGAGTCCAACGCAATTGGTTTGAGGTCAATCAGATTTAAATGAAGATTTTATGAAGGTTAGAATGAAATATAATTTAATATAAAATAAAAAAAGGAAATGTTGTTGGACCGACCTGGCTGCCGGACCGGACCAGATGGCCAGCGGACCGGACCAGGCCAGTAGGCTGGCCCAAACCGGAAATAAAAAAAATCTGAAATTTAATTTCTGAAATGAATAAATGATAAATAATTAATTAAAATTAGTTTAAAATTCCAGAAAAATATATTTAATTATCAGAAAAATTATAATTAAATTCCAGAAAATATAAAAGGTTAAAATTAAATTATTTTCATTTAATTTATAAATTTTTGGTAAATGTAAGTAATTAAAAATAATTAGTAATAAATATAATTAAATAAAGAAAAATAGGGAAAATTAGTAGAAAATTCTAGAAAATTACTACAAGTTAAGGAAAATAATGGGGATGCTAAATAACAACTTTCTAATATTTGTGAAATTTACTAAACCAGATATTGAGTGCCGGAGATGGTGAGGATGAGCGTACGGGCCCCAGACGACTTTGTTGTTGAGTGCCGGAGTTGGTGAGGATGGGCGTACGGGCCCCAGGCGACTTTGTTGTTGCATTCATAGCACGTGCATTTGCATTTGGAGTGGGTTGAGATGTACGGGTCTCAGACGCTCGAGTGGAGTGGATCATGGTGTACGGGCCATGGGTACTCGGGTATGGGTGGATCATGGTATATGGGCCATGGGCATCGGTTATGGTGGATCGTGGTGTACAGGCCACGGGCATCGGTTGGGGTGGATCGTGGTGTACGGGGCCACGGGCATCTGTAAGGGTGGATTGTAGTGGACAGGCTACAGGCATCCAGTCAATCCCGGGATCATGCAATGCATATAAGTCTAGGGCCATATTGCATGACATGATTCTTGTTGCGTGTGACACGTTGATTGAGCATGCATCACGTACTTGCGCATTTTTATGTGGAGTGCTTTACTTACCGCATTTACTTTATCTTACTCATGTTATCTTATATTTAGTGCTATGTGGTTTTATCTTATATTTATGTGCTATGTGGTTATATCATATCTATGTGCTATGTGGCTATATCATTTCGGTATGCACGTTTTGTATTGTTTGAGGCGACATCTACTGGGTGATTTTCTGTCACTCACCCTACTTCCCAGGTGAGCCGGATGGGGACTATGAGCACATCTTCGTTGAAGAAGGGACGGACATAGCGGAGTGGGCTGATTAAGAGCGGCAGCTAGGATATGAGGGGACTCTGCAGCTGTTTTGTTCTTATTTATACTTTGAGGATTTTCACATACTACTTTACTACTTTTATTCCCAAAATTTTTATTTAGCAATGTAATGACGATTATTGAAGTTTAATATATGTTATGGTTTACGTTTCTGCGAAAAATTTCTACGTCATTTTTGACGAGTAAAAGATTGATTCGACGCTTTGTATTCTCCTTAGTGAGATACGGCGGGTGCACTGTTCCCGATGTTAGGGCTCGGGAGCGGGTGCTACAGGTGGTATCAGAGACCAGGTGGTATCAGAGACCAGGCTTCAGATCCGCCTCGGAAACGCAGGATTAATTAGAACACTTAGACATAAGTTACGATTCTACCCCTTATAAACAAAGTAGGCTTATTAAGAGATGATTTTAGACTTAAGTTATGATCGGTTTAGGGAGGTGTGTGCCAATGGTGAGCTTTCCTTGTTAATTACCATTTTATCAGGCGTCCAATCCTTCAATTTACTCTTGATTAATCTGTATCCGTCTCATGAACTCAAACTCCGAATAATGCCTCCACGACGCGAGCCGCCAGCAAGAAACGGAGGACACGATGACGATGATCAGCAGGGTCAGGGGACCATTCCTCAGGTCCTTGCAGATACCCTGGCCACGCTGGACTACATTGGTGGCCCAGTAGCAGATACAGATGGCTCACCTGCCCAGCAGCAGCAGCAGCCACCACCAGCACCACCACCCAAGGGGCTTCTATTTTTCTACCGGGAGATGCAGAACTGCCGGATACCTATGCTCAGACTGGTACCACACGACCAGAGGATGGTAGAGATCTGGCTCAAGAATGTGTCTGAGCAGTTGAAGTTGATGCAGGTTCCGGATGGCCTGAAGGTTGATGTGGTTGTACCATTCTTAGAGGGTGATGCCGAACAATGGTGGCAGGGCATGGAATACAGACTGACTCCACCGCTGACATGGACCTAGTTCAGGGAGGAGTAAAAGAAGCACTATGTTCCTGAAAATGTCATTCAGAGGAGGATGACAGAGTTTCAACTTTTGACACAGGGGCCCATGACTGGGGACCAGTATTTTGAGAGGTTCCATGCACTTGCGAGTTACATGCCCGCCATCATAGATAACGAGAAAGCGAAGATGCTGGAGTTCAAGACCAGCTTGAGCTCTCGCATTCATTCATTGATCATCTGCACCCAGTCTACCACTTTTGAAGAGTTGTTGGAGGTGTGTCTTGAGGTCGAGGGTGATCTCGAGAGGGTTGCAGCGGTCGGCAAGGCTAAAAGACCACGAGAGGAGTTCCGTCCTGGGAGATCGGGGAGATGGATGAAGATTCCGCGCCGTCATCTGACCGGACAATCTTTCAGACCACCATAGCAGGGACAAGGATCGGCGTCTCAACCATTGATGATTAAGGGTCCCGCATCGACGGCGGCACAGCCACTCAAGGCAGTTGGACCGCCACCCCCAGTATGCACACAGTGTGGACGTTCGTACACAGGTCAGTGCTCGAGAGCTCAAAAGGTTTGTTGCTATTGTGGCAAACAGGGACATTACGCTAGAGAGTGCCCTACACCGGTTACAAGCCCATCCACCATAGGGTTAGAAGTAGCAGAAAGCAAAGGGGAGGACATTCCAGTGGTACGAGATTTAAAGATGTCTTCCCTGATAAGCTACCAGGTTTACCACTTAGCAGGGAAGTAGAGTTCGAGATCGATCTTATACCCAGAGCCGAACTGATCTCGAAAGCGCCATATAGGGTGGCATCAAAAAAGTTAAAGGAGCTCAAAGAACAATTGCAGGAGTTACTGGACCGGAAGTTTATCAGACCTAGTGTTTCGTCCTGGGGGCATCAACTATCGTGAGCTGAATAAGATCACGATAAAGAACAAATACCCACTACCGAGGATCGACGACCTATTTGATCAATTGAAGGGTGCTAGGGTATTCTTGAATATTGATATGCGATCAGGCTACCATCAGTTGAGGATTAAGGCAGAAGACACATCAAAGACTGCGTTCCACATCCGATATGGGCACTACAAGTTTCTTGTAATGTCCTTTGGACTGACAAATGCACCTGCAACCTTTATAGATTTGGTGAACACAGTATTCAGGGAGCAGCGGGACTATTTTGTGGTAGTGTTCATCGACGACATCTTGGTGTATTCACCCGATGAGCAGACACATGCTGAACAGTTACGAGAGGTATTGGAGATGCTCAAGAAGAAGAAGTTGTATGCAGAGTTCAACTAGTGCGAGTTCTGGTTGAAGAGTGTGACGTTCTTGGGCCACGTGATTTCTGATGAAGGCATTTCTGTTGACCCGAAGAAGATAGAGGCGATTACAGAATGGCCTCGACCCACTCATGTCGCTAAGGTACGCAGTTTTCTTGGTCTTGCGGGTTATTATCGCAAATTTGCTGAGGGATATTTGAGAATCATGGCACCACTGAGTCGATTGACTCAGAAAAAGACCAAGTTTATATGGACCTCCGAGTGTGAGAAAAACTTTGCAGAGTTGAAGCGGAGGTGGACGACTGCACCAGTGCTGGCACAACCTTCCGACACTTAGGGGTTTTTCATCCACAGCGACGCCTCGAAGAATGGGCTAGGATGCGTACTAATGGAAGGTGATAGGGTTATTGCATATGCTTCGGGGCAGTTGAAGCAATATGAGCAAAATTACCCGACCCATGATCTGGAGTTAGCAGCGGCGGTGTTTGCGCTAAAGATTTGGCGCCATCACTTATATGGTGTAAAGTGCGAAGTTTTTACTGATCATAAGAGCTTGAAGTATTTATTCACATAGAAAGAGTTGAACATGCGTCAGAGAAGGTGGCTTGAGTTACTGAAAAACTATGACCTGACCACCAGTTATCATCCCGGAAAGGCAAATTGAGTTGCAGATGCCTTGAGTAGAAAGTCTAATCGTGCCAGACAGGCACCATTGGAGAAAGAGATGGCAGAGTTCGACCTTGATATTATTGTTTCCACTGCTAATGTTCTGGCAGCTTTAGTTATTACACCATCTCTGATTGAGCGGATTAAGGAGGCGCAGAAGGATGATGTAACACTTAGAGATGTCCGAGAGAGGATATTGACCAGTCTGATCGAGGGCTTCCAGATACATGATGATGACAGTATTTGGTACCAGGGTAGGTTGTGCATGCCCGATGATGAGGATCTAAGGAAGGAATTGTTGAAGGAGGCACACAATTCAAAGTTGTCGATTCATCCAGGTGCTACGAAGATGTTCATTGATCTATAGAGACACTATTGGTGGAGTACTATGAAGAGACACATCAACGTGTTCATTGAGAGGTGCCTCGTTTGTCAACAGGTTAAGACAGAGCATCAGAGGCCGGGAGGTTTAATGTTTGCCGTTGGAGATACCAGAGTGAAAATAGGAACATGTGACGATGGACTTTGTGATAGGGCTCCCTAAAACAAAAAAAGGCAACGACATGATCTTGGTGATTGTTGATCGATTGACGAAGTCTGTCAACTTTTTACCAGTGCCGAGTGATGTGACCTTGGAGAGATTGGTGACGCTGTTCATTGATGATATCGTCAGCATTCATGGGGTCCCATTTAGTATTGTTTCAGATCATGACCCTAGGTTCACCTCTCGATTTTGGTCAGCTTGTCAGATGAGGTTAGGAACGGAGCTACGGTTGAGCATTGCATGTCATCCGCAGACCGATGGGCAGTCTGAGAGGATTATTCAGACTTTAGAGGACATGTTGAGAGCGTGTGCATTGGACTTCAAGGAGAACTGGGATAGTATGATCAAGTTGATTGAGTTCTCCTATAATAATAGCCATCATAGTTCCATCGGCATGGCACCTTTTGAGGCGCTTTATGGACGTAAGTGCAGGTCCCCTGTCCGTTAGAATGAGGTTGGCGAGCGCGTTATCACTGGTCATGAGTTGGTTAAGTAGACTAGGGAGAAAGTTAAATTAATACGTGATAGACTCAAGGTTGCTCAAGACAGAAGCAGGAGTTGGGCAGATTCAAAGAGGCGACCTCTAGAGTTCGTTGTAGGCGAGAAGGTTTACTTGAGGGTGTCACCTATGACAGGGGTTTCTCGATTTGGTTTGAAGGGTAAGCTGAAGCCTCGTTACATTGGTCCTTATGAGGTACTCAAGAGGGTCGGTACCCTGGCCTACTGATTAACGTTACCCCTGTCTTGGCCCAGGTACACAGCATATTCTATGTTTCTCAGTTGAGGAGATATGTGCCGGATCCGAGCCATGTTCTAGACGTGCCACCGCTGAGGATTCGATCGGATACGACATATGAGGAGACTCCCATCAGGATAGTGGATCGTAAAGACCAAGTATTGAGACACCGGGTCATTCCTTATGTTAAAGTTCAATGAACCAATCATACGGAGCGCGAGGCGACTTGGGAGGTCGAGGAGCTTATGCGCGAGCGCTACCCACAACTCTTTGAATAAGGTATGCAAGTTTCGAGGACGAAACTTTTTGTAAGGAGGGTAGAATGTTACATCCGTGTTTTTTTCTTTAAATTATATATATGATAATTAATAATTAGCTATTAATAAAAGATAGAGATAATGTTAAACAATTAGAATTAGAGATATATTAGAAAAACTAAACCTTAACCAAATAAGAAAACCTAATATCTATCCTATGTCTACATTAGTCTATATATATATACACAGCATACAACAAAAGTAAACCCCAATTTCCTCCCAAAGCACCGGCCGCCCCCTCATACACAAAAAAATATGTACTGAACCCACCCCTTTAAATTCCAACCGGCATCCTTTTGTTTAAAAAAAACAATTCAACTCCATTGTCTTGCTTCAGCCAAGGTGGTAGAACAGAGGAAGGAACAATTTGCGCATAGAAAGAATCTCCGTCGAAAGAAGGTAGGTGCCTCTTTCCCCCTCAAACGGGTATGATTCATGTATGCTTTAATGGTATATTAATGTGATTCGTTGTTTTTATTTGTTTAAGATGTGAATTTTGTTTTGTTTTATATGTGAAAGCATGAGATGTGTTGTTTATGGCTGTATGTATATGTGCGTGTGTATTGAAATTGATGGTAATTGTGATTCGGTTTGAAACACCCTTGAATGAAATCAAAAGGTTGAATATTTTCACACTTAGGGTTCGTTAAAATTGCGTTTTGGCCTTAGAATAAGTTCATCTAGCCCGGAATAGGGTGGGATTGGGTTGAAAGTCGAAAAAACAGGTCTGACAGACGCGTTTTAGGGGGTGACGCTTGGGGCCCACGCGCAGCCCCTGATGGCGCGTCCGGACACGTGCTGACGTGTCCACTCCTAAAAGTTGCGTCTCGTTATAAAGAGTCCAACGCAATTGGTTTGAGGTTAATCAGAGTTAAAACGAAGATTTTATGAAGGTTAGAATGAAATATAATTTAATATAAAAAAATAAAAAAAGGAAAATGTTGTTGGACCGACATGGCTGCCGAACCGGACCAGATGGCCAGTGGACCGGACCAGGCCAGCAGGCCGGCCCAAACCGGAAAATTTAAAAAAAAATCTGAAAATTAATTTCTGAAATGAATAAATGATAAATAATTAATTAAAATTAGTTTAAAATTCCAGAAAAATATATTTAATTATCAGAAAATTATAATTAAATTCCAGAAAATATAAAAGTTTAAAATTAAATTATTTCCATTTAATTTCTAAATTTTGGGTAAATGTAAGTAATTAAAAATAATTAGTAATAAATATAATTAAATAAAGGAAAATAGGGAAAATTAGTAGAAAATTCTAGAAAATTACTATAAGTTAAGGAAAAATAAGGGGGATGCCAAATAACAACTTTCTAATATTTGTGATATTTACTAAACCAGATATTGAGTGCCGGAGATGGTGAGGATGGGCTTACGGGCCCCAGACGACTTTGTTGTTGAGTGCCAGAGTTGGTGAGGATGGGCGTACGGGCCCCAGGCGACTTTGTTGTTGCATTCATGGCACGTGCATTTGCATTTGGAGTGGGTTGAGATGTACGGGTCTCAGACGCTCAAGTGGAGTGGATCATGGTGTACGGTCCATGGGTACTCGGTTATGGTGGATCATGGTGTACGGGCCATGGATACTTGGTTATGGTGGATCATGGTGTACAGGCCATGGGCATCGGTTATGGTGGATCTCGGTGTACGGGCCACGGGCATCCGTAAGGGTGGATTGTAATGTACGGGCTACAGGCATCCAGTCAATCCCGGGATCATGCATTGCATATAGGTCTAGGGGCATATTGCATGACATGATTCTCGTTGCGTGTGACACGTTGATTGAGCATGCATCACGTACTTGCGCATTTTTATGTGGAGTGCTTTACTTACCGTATTTACTTTATCTTATGCATGTTATCTTATATTTATGTTCTATGTGGTTTTATCTTATATTTATGTGCTATGTGGTTATATCATATCTATGTGCTATGTGGCTATATCATTTCGGTATGCACGTTTTGTATTGGTTTGAGGCAGGCATCTACTGGGTGATTTTCTGTCACTCACCCCTACTTCTCAGGTGAGCCGGATGAGGACTATGAGCACATCTTCATTGAAGACGGGACGGACATAGCGGAGTGGGCTGGTTGAGAGCGGCAGCTAGGATATGAGGGGACTCTGCAGCTGTTTTGTTCTTATTTATACTTTGAGGATTTTCCACATACTACTTTACTACTTTTATTCCCAGAATTTTTATTTAGCAATGTAATGACGATTATTGAAGTTTAATATATGTTATGGTTTACGTTTCCGCGAAAAATTTCTACGTCATTTTTGACGAGTAAGATATTGATTCGATGCTTTGTATTCTCTTTAGTGAGATACGGTGGGTGCACTGTTCTCGATGTTAGGGCTCGGGAGCGGGGCGCTATAGAAACCCATCCAAAATTCAAGGGTGGCCCAATGATAACATTTACGGAGGAGGAGATACAATCATTAACGGCACCATATAGATTTACATTAGTGGGAACGTTTTGGTATGGGCGTCCGCCTCTTGCTACGATCCGATCGACCATTGATCGCGTTAGATTTGCAGGATCGGTCAAGGTTGGATTGTTGGACACAACACATATTCTACTGCATTTTGATCAAGAACAAGATTACTTCCGCTATTTTTTGCGCCGTAGTTGGATGATTTCCGAGAAACATATGCGCATCACCAAGTGGACACCAGATTATGACCCAGCGGTTGAAGTTCCAATTGTTCCGATATGGGTATTGTTTCCTAGCCTCCCTATTCATTTTCATTGTAAAGATGCACTCTTTAATATCTCTTAAATGCTTGGCACGCCCCTCAAACTCGATGCGGCTACTACGGCTGCAAATCGGTCCTCGGTGGCACGTATATGCATTGAACTGGACATTTCAAAAGAATTGCCAAAATGAGTCTACATACAGGATCCCACGAGAATCATTGCGCAAAATGTTGAGTATGAATATTTGTCATCATACTGTGCTACCTGCTACAGATTAGGCCACGTAACAGCCGATTGTGGCAAGTCGGGTTCTGCTATCTCTAATAATGAGCAGTTGATCAGGCGTCATACAGTAGAGGACAAAGAGAAGAAACTGATGCATAAAGGAAAAAGCCAACGCTGGACGCTTAAAAAAACCATCCAGAGGCCGTTTTGCATGAAATAATGCCTGATGCAGGCAATCTACAATCTGAGACTCACACAGTACCCTCCACCACGATTCAAACGCAGCCATCGTCTCCTGACCTTGGGCAGCAGCGGCGATTACAGATGTTTAGGAGATTTCGTGATTAAAAGGTTTTGATGATTGTATGCTGGGTGACATCGCAGTGCGCGTCGCTGCCTCCTCTCATTTAGACAGTGAGCTGAATCTTCCTTTAGATGTTGATTGTCTGGATGATCAGGATCATGATCTCTATGCGGGTATGGCCAATCTCTTTGAAGCAACTTATTCAGACACCAATCAACAAGGGGTTGTAGCTGAGGTATCTGCGGATCCACAATCCAGTGTTTGCCCTTGTTTGCTGCGTCGTACACAACAGGCAGTTCCCACTTCGCCACGGCTTACCAGGTTACGGGCTGTTCACCTCTCTAACTGTTTTGATGCTTTATCTTAATGAAGATAATTATATGGAACATTAGAGGTATAAAGACCTTGTTCAATCGTTTACTTTCTCTTGTTCGAAGGCATAAGTTGCATATTTTAGTTGTCATAGAGCCAAAAGTTCGTTCATCGTTATTGTTATCGTATCAGTTGCAATTGGGTTTCTCAAAATCTTTATCCGCATGTAATGATCATATATGGTTTTTTTGAAGGACTCAATAGGGGTGCAGGAGGATGTTCGATCCGGACAGCAAAACTATTCCATTAAATATCAGTGGTTGGCGTTGGGTGAGCGGTTTTGGCTCACTGCGGTTTATGGGCTGCATTCTATATCAGCTCGACGCCCGTTGTGGGCTGATTTTCAATTATTTCATGCTTTGTTGAGTTCTCCATGGTTGGTGGGTGGTGATTTCAATACGTATCGTACGTTAGAGGAACATCGGGGAAGATCATCGCATACATTGCACTCCTTACAAGATTTTAATGATTGTATACAAGTCTTTGGATTGCAAGAAATATCTTTTCAAGGATCGTTATTTATTTAGTGTGATGGCGGGGTTTAGGTCGTGTATGGCGTCGGCTTGATCAGTTTCTGTGCTCGCCAGCTTTTTTGGATATGTTTCCTGTTACGTAAGGTTCAGCATCTTACAAGAGCCACCCCTGATCATGCACCATTATTTTTGACATGTGATTCGGACAGTCCTCGGGGTCCTGTTGCTTTCAAATATCTCAATGTTTGGTCTACGCATCCAGATTTTGATGACTTTGTTCAGCATAATTGGGGGTCTTTTCCAACGGTGGGTGGTATGTGGGGTTTCTTTGATAAGCTACGACGCTTACGGAAGGAACTAAAGTGATGGAATGCAAAGGTCTTTGGTAATATTTTCGATGCGATAGCATAGGCTGAAGCACAAGACCTTAATTGTGAAAGGGAATTTGATTCTAATCCCACTGAAATGGCGCGCACAAGATATCATCAAAGTGTTGCTCACTTACTACTTGCGCAAAAACGAGCGTTCCTTTATTGGAAGCAAAAAGCAAATGTCAAATGGCTTAAGGAAGGAGATGCAAATACCTCGTTTTATCATAATACAGTGAAGGAAAAAAGAAGAAAACGATCCATTTGCCGTGTCCTGCAGCCGGATGTAAGTGAATGATTGCTCAGTTCAGATATTGAAGCTGAGGCAGTTTGTTATTTTTTAGATCTTTTTGCAGCAGAATCATTGACTGACTGTGATTCAATTCTGAGTCATACTCCAGTGTTATTGACAGCGGAGGATAATGCCATGTTGCAAGAAATTCCGTCCTTACAAGAGGTTAAGCAGGCCGTATGAGACCTTACCCCAACTAGTGCGGTTGGCCCAGATGGATATCCGGGCTCTTTCTATAGAAGATTCTGGCACGTCATACATCTTGATGTTCTTAAGGCGGTGCAGGAGTTTTATTTGGGAGTGCAAGTGCCGAGGCAGGTGGCAGCGGCCACTCTATCATATTAATTCCCAAGATTCTTAATCCTCAGACTTTTGCGGACTTCAGGCCTATTTGTTTAACAAATTTTATCTCAAAAGTTATTACGTAATTTATTTCTTCTCGTCTGGGCCGATTGTTACCAAAGATTATATCACCGGAGCATGCAGGATTTATGCAAGGGCGAGGTATTATGGAGTAAACCTTGCTAGCTCAAGAGATGGTTCATGTCGTGGACAAACGCACATGAGGGGGTCAAGTGATGATTAAATTGGACATGGCTAAAGCTTTTGATCAAGTTAGTTGGCGTTATCTTGATTTGCTGCTGCATTTCATGGGGTTTAGCCCAAGATTGGTTCGAATTTGGCTTAATAATTTGAGATCTACTCGATGTTCGATTCTCATTAATCATAAACAATCATGTTTTTTCCCTGTGGGACGAGGTGTCAAGTAGGGAGACCCGTTATCACCATCATTGTTTATCATTTCTTCCGAGGGATTCTCTTGAGGATTGAATGCATTGATGTCTATAGGCACAATAAAGGGATTCGCTGCGGGACGAGTACCATGTGTTTCACATTTAGTTTTTGCGGATGATTTGTTGGTCTTCCTAAATGGTGCTAACAGAAACTTAGAAAGGTTTCGTGCTTTTTTGACATCTTATCGGAACGCATCAGGACAGTTGGTTAATTACCATAAAAGCCAAATCGTGGTGGGCATGGCAGTCTCGGGAACCGCAACATCGTGTGTGTTGGGGATGCGTCTATTGTCATTGCCTATAAAGTATCTTGGTTCTTTTTTGTATAAGGGTATCAACAGATCCAGGTATTGTACTTCTATCATAAATCATTTTGGAGCAAAGTTAACATCTTGGTCCAATAAGTTGTTATCAATGGCTGGACGATTGGTACTATTGAAACATGTTTTAAGTTCGATGCCAATACATGTTATTGCGAGCTCACGCCTACCGAAAAGTGTGGTCGATGTTTTAAATCGTAAAATGGCAGCTTTTCTCTGGAAAGGTCGGTATCAATGGCAATCATGGTCTTCAATATGCCGTCCAACAGAGGAGGGTGGTTTAGGCATTCAAAATCTTTTGGGGTGCGAAAGCTTATATTGTCAACTGTGGTGGAAGTATTATCACTCGGATACATTATGGGCTGAATTTAGCAAACGCAAATATGGTAATCGTCATTCCCTGTGCTCTCATATATATGACTCTTCATCTTGGAAACGATTACGTAGGATCAATGAATTTATGGAATCCAAAACCGATCGATCGGGCGCTATATTCCAATGGCTACCGGATTCTAATGGTCAATTCTCTATTAAATCAGCCTATGCAGTAATAACGGCATCAGAAATTCATCCACGTGTGTATCGCTATGTTTGGTGAAAGCAATCACATCCTGGCATGCGGCTTTTCTTATGGAGGTTATGGTCACGGTCCTTACCTATGGTGGATAATTTGCACGCCTGACTTACGGTATTTCCCTTCTAATGTGCATTCTGTAGACTAGCTTCAGATGCTCAAGATCATGTTTTTCTCTGCTGTCCAAAGATAAGGTCAATATGGATGGAAATATCAATTATCTTTTCAGGGCCCAAGCCCAACAGTAATACAATTAAGGCGCATCTATATCGATGGTGGCGCATCTCCAATCAAACATCTATGATGGGTCAATTATGGGCGATAGTTCAATCGATTGTCACGTGGGTTATTTGGGAGAAATATGCGGGAATACGATTTGGCTCAGAATCCTTTGCCTATGCGCGACTGTTTGAAAAGGTGAGAATGGCAATTAATACATGGTGTGCCACAATGAATGGCAAAAAGTTTGCAACAAATATTTATCGTTTAGAGGCTCTTCACTTTTCTCCACCTTTGCGGACAAGACGCCTGCGGATAGTACGCTGGAAGCTGCCACCGACGGGAAAGCTGAAGTTAAATGTTGATGCAACGGTGGGAAGATTCCAGGCAGCTAAAGGAGCAGTTCTGCGTGTGGATTAGGGTCAGCTGGTTTCAGCGATAAGTTTTGCATTGCCTATGGTTACTCCGTTGAGGGTGGAATTGTTGACATTGATGTTAGCGCTGGTTTATTATGCGCGGGAATATGACAACATTGTTGTTGAAACGAATTGCCATTCTTTCAACGTTGGCAAACTCTTGACCGATCACGGGAATGCTGACGGTAGATCTTCATTGTATGGCAATATTTCTATCATTAAACCGATCTATTGTTCAGCATTGTCCCAGAGAAGCCAATACTGCAGCTCATCGATTAGCACGTCATGGTTATAGAGCAGTCTGCCTTAAGCGTTATGATACTCTCCATGACCTCCCCTGTGAGGTTCGTGGCGCCATACTTATGGATCTACAGCTACTCGCTTTGCATCGTTGATCATGTCTCACATTGTGTTGGCGATACTTTCTTTATGTTGCCTGTGTACTTTACTGACACAGGCAACACTGGTGCGTCTGTTTAAATGCCTTGATCTATTTTTGATTTCACATGTTTGGCATTACAGCTTATGCTCACACATTATTTCTTTGCTGGGTATCACAATGCTATCGTCTCTTGTGCTTCAAATGCAGTATGTACTGAATTGGCATATGGGGAGATCTCCACCGCGAATGGACTCATATACTTGAAAGGGTGCATCAAACATCAGGGACATGCGCATATTGTGGTTGTCGCCTTGGTTCTCTTTGAATCAAGGTGGCATGTGTATGTGCGTTTTCTGTTTATTTGCTCTGCTTCATATTCTTTTTATGCTGCTGATGTTCTCATTTCTATTTTGTTCTGAGGTACGATGGATTGAGTCTGCTGCATTCCCAAGGTTCACCTATACATCGTAGGCTCACTTGCGTCGTGATGGTTATCAACAGAGGTTTATGGTTTTGGGCGCTCCATTGACACACAGTTTTCATCATTTCTATGTATTTGTCCAACTCCCAAATGATATAAAAATATACGCTTTTTTCCTTCGGGAAGGTTTTATCCATAAGGGTGGTTTTACTTGTCAAGGTTTTAATGCGGCATATCATATACGATTGGAGGTTGGCACTCATTAGTTCACCATTTTATTTATTTTCCCACGATGGCTTCTTTGTAATATAGTATTCCTCCACCATAAGTGAGGCTATCTAATAAAATATCGCTTTCAATTAAAAAAAATATGTATGTATGTATCTATATATATATATGTATGTATGTGTGTATGTATATACATATACATACATATATACATATGTATATCCATATATACATATATATATTTGCTCGCGTAGAGCAAGAATAGTTCGTTGGTTGCAGCCCCCCGTTGGTAAATTCAAGTTGAATGTCGATGCAGCAGTGAGACAGAATAAGGCGGCTGCAGGAGCAGTTTTACATAATCAACGTGGGGTTTTCATTTCAGCTATTTGTTTTTATTTGCCTACTATGTCACCATTGAGAGCCGAGCTAATGGCGCTCTAGTATTCGCTTATATTTTACTCCGAGGAATATGATCAATTAATTGTAGAAAGATACTGTCAGGTTTTGCTAAACTATATATCTGGGCCAGATATCTTTACGGGTGACTATGCTACTGACTTGCAGCGTACAATACAGTTTCTGCAACTAAATGCTTCAACACTATTTTACTTTCCACGAGAGGTGAACACCCGCACATGCTCTTTCTCGACATGGGTTGCATGCGACAGGGGTCATTATTTTTACTAACTTATCGACTTTGCCATGTGAAGTTCGTGGTGTGATAGCTTTGGATACTGCAGTACCCAACTTGCGATTTTGATGTTATTTATATGTCTCCCCATGGGTTGGCGTCCTACTGAAGCAGTTGCCTATGTCAAATATTGGCATAGGCAACGTTGGTATGTTCTCTTTTTATTTCTGTTCCTTTTCACGGTTTCAATCACATGTACTTATTATGTGGATCACATTTTTTTTTCTGTGATATTGCTGAGGAATATAAGCATAGCCTGCTGAAATATTTTGGACTATTAAATTATTGATGCGTCAGAGAGGTGGCTTGCGATTTCTTTCGGTTGCTTGTGTTCTTCTTGAATACAGGCAACACCGGTGTGTATCATGTTTATCTTACTTCTTGGCAACTAAAATTGGATTTTCTTTTGCTGATCAAGAGGCTTTGGTGTCTTACACGGCGTCCTATGGAGCAACAAATGACATCAAATTTAATCACATGGGGCACATCCACTAATCAGGACATGTCTTTCTCATGGCGAGGTACTCCATTATTGCGAACAACAGACAATGACCATCAGCGATCGACTCAAGTGGTTAATGATTACATTAGGCTATTATACTTAGAATCTCAAAATTCACATTTTTATTAGCTATTGTTTTGCGCGTTCTGTATATCATTACTATTTTGTTTGATTTGGTTTAGGAGAGTCTCCCTCCGTAGATAGGGCAATTTTTGTAACCACGGTATTCCTCTGCCACAAATGAGGGCATATTTACATCAATAAAACATCCGACGGTACCGCCTGTACTTTATCTAAAAAAATGTATGTATGTATATATGTATGGACTATGTAAATAAACAAACTAGTTGAAATACTTAGAAGCAAAACCTTTGAAAAAACTTTAAAATATAGAATATACCTTTGTATACGTTCTCATATGAAAACATTTAACTACTTGAAAAAAATTTTGTCCATACTTCGTATAGTTTCGCTAAGTCATCCCTACTGTTAGATGAAAAATCTGCCTATGTACCGCTTCTTATAAGTCTAATCTTCGTCTATTAAAATAAAATTCCTAACTTAAATTATCCAATCCTAGCATGACACATTAAATTTTAATCGACTTAAGGTGTTCTATTTTCCCATGCTTCCGCGCGCCATACTGATTCACTGTTCTCCTCTACTTGGTTATTTCAACCGCTAATTTTAACCTAGTTAAATCTCACATGAAAGGAAACCCCTACTTGTTCATGCTTACTCTATTTCAATTTGTTTTCACTAGATTCAAGCCAAGTAACTCAATGTTTCTAGAAATCAACAATTAGCTAAAGGTTTTGTGACAATGTAGCATTCTAGGGAACATACTATAATCAATTCTCGTATGTCGCTATCAATCAACGTATCTAATAAGACCAATATCGTTAACCTATTTTGATAACAAAACATTCAACATCTTAACCCTAGACTATAATTTCCTTCGTACGATATCTTTCACGAAACTCTACTGATCATAATGCTTATACATCATTACCTAGTTTCTATCATTCTACTATAAATCATTCCTTAGTAGCTACGATATCAACTATATATATATATATATATATATATATATATATATATATATATATATATAAACTAAAACAATTCCTTCCTTTGTCCAATTTATTGGACGAAAGATTGGGGTGGAAAGTGGGGGGGGGGGGGGGAGGGCTAGCGCTGGTTGGGGAGAAGAAAAGAGGGTGATGGGGTTAGTTTTGCTAGGATGTGTGTGTATATATATAGGTAGGTATCTTAGGTTTAGAAAATTCCTATTAGGTTTAGGAAATTATTTCTAAGGTTAATCTCTTAAGGGTTTGGTCTTATCAGTAATTACCTATTCCAATCATATAAATCTTAGGATAACTATTAGTGTTTAATATATTTTTTTCTATTTTATTTTATTTATTTTTTACCCCGGATGTAACAGACTCACCCCTTACAAAAAGTTTCGCCCTCGAAACTTGCGTATTACGTAATCAATAACTTAGTATAGTTCTTTTTTTTTAGTTTTTTACCTAGTATATGTCACGAATGTCACTGTATAATCCCACTTTTAGACTGTTCAACCCTCAATTCCACTCATACAACTTAACGTGTATCATTCAACTTATGCAATTGTAATCTACAATTCCGAATTCTTAAACTTATCATATACGATTCATCTCCTAGATATATAACCAAACTAAACATCCATTGAGTCCTCCAATATACTAACCATTACACTTTACATCATAGAACCAAGCCTTCAAAATCAATTCTTATACACTTACGAACTAACTTTATGATCATGTCCTTACTTCTTTGGAGATATCATCAACAGCCTAGTATACAAAGTGGGTGTACGAACATGTTTTTATCTAAATAAAAATGTAGCTTATGTAGCTATAATTTGGAATATAGCTCGAATTATTTAAAATAACCTTCATTTTAGTTTTTTTTGGTAAACGCAAGAACCAAGGTCTTGTATATTTGTGTTTGCAACGCGCTGTCTCATGTGTCCTCGTATAAAAATAATGATATACTTGCTTGTAAAAGTATTACGAGTAAACCACTTTAAAACAATTGAGAAACAACAATCATTAAAAAATTTTCTTTTTATAAAACGATTTGAACACGGTGTCTTTTTCTTTCCAAAAGAAGTATATGTTTTATAAGCTACGTTTTGTTTCACAAAAATTAAGTGATTTCATCACAAGCAGATCAATAACTTTAAAACATTTAATGAATAAAATGCTTGCAATATCGATAGTTAACAATTCCAATTTATTTCAACAAAATAGCTGTAACAAGACGAAGATCTGAAATATTGTATAAGAATTATATAAACATAACACTCTTCGAAAATATCAACATTCAAAAATATATCTATTTTTTTAGAGTTGTCAGGGGGTAGTCGAAGTTCCATTGGGTTGATATACAAATACAGAAAGAAAATATAGTCTTGTAAAGTTAATGGACTATGTAAATAAACAAACTAGTTGAAATACTTAGAAGCAAAACCTTTGAAAAACCTTTAAAATATAGAAGATACATTGGTATACGTTCTTATATGAAAACATTTAACTACTTGAAAAAAAATTTGTCTGTACTTCGTATAGTTTCTCTAAGTCATCCCTACGGTCAGATGAAAAATCTTCCTATGTACCGTTTCTTACAAGTCTAATCTTCGTCTATTAAAATAAAATCCTTAACTTAAATTGTCCAAATTCTAGCATGACATACTAAATATTAATCGACTTAAGGTGTTCTATTTCACCATGCTTCCACGCGCCACACTGATTCACCGTTCTCCTCTACTTGGTTATTTTAACCGCTAATTTTAACCTAGTTAAATCTCACACGAAAGGAAACCCCTACTTGTTCATACTTACTCAATTTCAATTCGTGTCCACTAGATTCAACCCAAGCAACTTAATGTTTCTAGAAATCGACACTTAGCTAAAGATTTTGTGATAATTTATCATTCCAAGGCACATAATATAGTCAATTCTCGTATGTCGCTATCAATCAATATGTCTAATAAGACTAATATCGTTAACCTATTTTGATAAAACAACATTTAACATCTTAACCCAGGCTATAATTTCCTTTATACGATATCTTTCAGGAAACTCTACTGATCATAATGCTTATAAATCGTTACTTAATTTCTATTATTCTACTATAAATCATTCCTTAGTAGCTGCGATCTCAACTTAGACCTAGTCGCGTTTCAGCACTACTGTCAAAGTAGGGCATGAACCCGCTTCAGTTACCCTAATGGTACCAGGTCTCATGCTGCTACTAGGGGAAGCAGTCCCAGTAACTACTGGGCCCGTCTAAATTTATGCATCAACCAGCGTGTGCGGTAAAGCATCCTGGTTAAAATTGCAATTTATGTAATTTAATTATATACTTTTCGCTTAGGGTCACTATGATCACGACTAAGGGGATGTGCACAAGGTTATGATTAAAACGTAGATAATATAATAACCGAAAGTACTGGGATATAATATCATTCTAGGTATGTGAACCAATCGTCACTTAAGTCTAAGTCATTTCTTAATTCTACGATCATTGTTCGAATAATCATCGCTTACGACTAAGATCTGTACTTATGTTCAAATAATTGTCTAATATTCAGATCAGCTCTTAATCAAAATCGTCACTTATGTCTAAGAGTGTGACTTATGGCCAAAATCGTAACTTAATTTCTAAGGTCATGGTCTAAATCTACGTTTCCGCAATGGATCTAGAGCCATGCTCTGATACCACCTGTAGTGACCCGTCCTGAGTCCTAGTACTCAAAACGACTCACCCACTGTATTTTGCTAAGGAAAATACAAGGCGTCAAAGACGAAACAAATACATGTCAGCGGAAGTCAAAATTTAAGACCTCGAAATAATCATCATCATTAATATCAATGTCTAGGCAAATCTAAACTCGATACAATTTTCAAACGTAGATAAATACTAAAAATATCCAAAATTACATAAACCTCGAATGTCAAAATATAATTGTTTCAACTAATTCCTGGAAATCCCATCAGAATATCCTCAAGTCTTGAAATCCTTATTGATCTCATCCTCTACGTAGGCTAACCATAGACCTGTTGGTCTGCAAAACAACAATAATGTATAGTATGAGCGACATACATCGCTTAGTAATCACTTTACTTACCATGGGATCATACACGGAGAAGCAAGTGTAACAAAATAAGTGTCAATATAAAATAATAGCATGCTTCTCATTCCAAAATAAATAGACCCAACAAAGTACGTAACAAAGTCCAATTTGGAGTTAGTCCAAACCAAAATCGATGATTGAATTATTCAAATATGCAATGTCCAAAATATCCAAAGTCAAATGCCCAAAATTCCAAACGTCCAAAATGTCCAAAGTCCAAAAGTCTAAAGTTTCCAAACCCGATTTAGCCGGTCCAAAGTCCAAAATCCAAACTAGTATAACTCGGCCCAAATCCAAATATCCAAATCCAGCTTAACCGGTCCAAAGTCCAAATTTTCAAAATATCCAAAACCCGGTTAAAATAGTCCAAATCAATGCAATGACTATAGCACTTTCCCTACAAATGACTTATACTGTAAGACTTACGAATTGGTCCCCTAATAGTCAATATGCTCTGCGCTCTATATCACAATAGTCAATATACCGGGGCATCCTAATGGAGGCCAATATGTCCATGTGCTCTATATCCAAAATAGCAAATATGTCAGACGCTCCGTTTGTAAGGAACCAATCTGGCTTAACAATATATTTCAAGTGTAGGGTGAATTTTGAAAATATGGAAATGCAACTTTTCAAAATTATTTCCAAGTACCAAAGGTAGTCCAAATTGCCAAAATGGACCATAATGCCAAATTTGCCAAAATTACCAAATTGCCTTCAAATACCAAATAATTTCAAGCAAATTATCAAAATAGGACAAAAATTACAAAATACCAAAACCACCACTCCCAATCGTGTAGACATACACGTATATACGTCCACACCCATACATGTACATATACACGTATATACGTACACGCTATTCCCTCGGTTCACTTTTCCCCAACCCGCTAACCAACTCACCTTATCTCACCGCAACACCCTCAGCCCAACCGACTGACCTACTGACCAGCAACCACCCTAGCCCCCACACCCTTGACCCAGCCTCTCCCCACACCCCCAAACCCTAATTTCCTCTCAAAAGCCTTCTCACTCTTTGGCCTTCACCAAAATACCTCACCACCTGCAATTTTTCACATCAAACACCTCAAGCCGCTAGAAAATTTCATTCTGAACACAACTCTGCAAAAATTGTAGGACTTGTATAGCCTCACTTGAAGATGGGTTGAATAGTGAGTGCAGAAATATTGGTCTTTAATATTTTTATTATCAATTACTCACTTCTGAAAAAAGATTCTCTTTTTAGATCCTGTTTTAGGTTAATTGAATGATCAGGTTATAGACCTCCAAAAATCATGAAATGTGGTTACAATGTACTCTTTGATGTTATAAATGTGTCATAAAAATTTCAGATTAAAATTCAAAGTGTAAGGCCTTGAAAAATCATTTTTACTCAGACTCTATCAATCTGCCAGAAATTGTTCCTTAGAATGAAAATTTTATTCCTATTTAATAACAATTCTAAATGATCTAAAAATTTTATGAAATGACCCTTAGGATGTATATTTTAAAGGGTTGAACAGTTTTGCAAAATTCATTTAGTAAGTATATCAACCACGTTGATGTTCTCAATCTTTGCAGATCTGAATAGCAGATTGCATTAGTCTCAGAACTATGAACATTTCGACGACTTATCCGAATTCGATGAAACTTGTCCCAAATGAAATCTAAGACCTTTGGCTATGTTTCTGCAATGTTTGATGATTCTTGAAAAACGCTTGCTATTTTTACCGTGGCTATGAAAATGATGCAGAAAACATGAACTAAAAGTAAAAGTGCCGAAAAGTAATAACACCGAGATTTTTATAATGGCTCGGTCAAATCGACCTACTCCAGTCTTCGAGGACACCTTCCTAGGTATTCACTAAACACCAAAAACACCTTAAGACAAGGGTAGCTGGAATTATACACTAACTCCTTCAATATCCACCCTTCTTACAATGAACGAACAAAAACAACCGACACAAATACCACCATCGCACAAAGGAAGGTATGATCACACCTTGATCAAACTTGTACAAGAATGGGATGTATATGGGTGGTAAAAAATCAGAGCCTATGCAGAATTTAGGATGTAAGTATGATAGGCTTGATGCTATGAGCAAGAGAAGAGAATAGGAGAAGAAGAGAAGTCTTGCTTGTACTTGTTTGAATATGAACTTGAGGCTTGCATTGTGTTGAACACCTTTCCTTTTTTATAGGTGTAGAGGACGCCCCTAGGTGCTGAATTCTTTCTTGAAATTCGTCTTGAATACTCTTGGAAGATGCCTTGTATAGCTTTATGACACACCCTTACTTACTTGGCGAAATAGGATTGGACAAACGATGTGTCTTTGCCTAGTTTTCACTCCATGATAAGGTCATAATTTTCCACCTTGGCACTTAATTATATGACTTGGAAATTTATCAAAAAAATGAGAAACAAGTGTCAAAAATCAAGTATGTTGATTTCCAATCAATCAAGATGTGATTGCCCCTCAATTTTGGAAGAAATTTGAAGTTGAACATGTGCTGAAGATCGCCCCCCTGAAGCATGTGATGAAACTTCATCATTTTGCTTGATTTTGAATTCTTTCCTTGTGTGTCTTATCCTTCTTCAATATCACCAATCACTTGTAGCTCATCCTCCACCAATAAAAATGCCAAACAAACTCTACCTAGGCTCCAAGAAGGCTAAAAATTGCGTGTACATACTCAGCACCATGTGCTGAAATTGTTTTTGTAATTTTGACACATAATGATGCAATATCTTCACACATATGGTAAATTTCAATCAACCCTTAAATTGTTTTTCTAGAATGCTCCAGTGTGTCTTAGATGTGTAAAAAGTGTCTAGATACATGTTACACACAAAAAAACGTCCCATATAAGATAAGTGTAGAGAACCGAATTTTTGTCTTTTGTCGATTACGTGATTTTTCTCAAATTAGTCTCAAACATCTTAGACATGTAATATATGTTATGTCACACATAATATACATAATATAAAGTATACTTTCAGCTCCAACAGCTGATGTTAAAAATGGCCATGTGTAAAAAAAATTTGAATTTGGATTTCCAACAAATCAAGGCAAATTGTAGGTGATTGATGTGTGTAAACATGGTATGACTTCGGGGATGATATGGGCATGTGGTGCACCAAATTGTTGAGTGTTTGGAGTGTATATAGGCTGACCATCTTTGTATAGTAAGTATGTGACATGTCGGTGATGGTTCGGCAGTCACCCGATGTGGCGTTTATGGACTCGTGACATGTCGGCATAATTTTGGTAACTTGATGACATGTAATGCATGATATGGAACCTGTATATACTCACAAATATGATGTTTATATGGTAGGGTGATGTCGATGTACGTTTATGATGTGTATGACGTGTCGGTGAAACTTCATGATAGAAATGTATAATTCGTCGTTATAGAATATATATATATATATATATATATATATATATATATATATATATATATATGTCACATATATATATGTGCCGTGTGTGTGAGAGTGATGAAAGGACTTTCTATTCCAATTTTGTTGCCATATAGTTGTTTCCAAATATGTCTCCTTGAGCTCTTTATTTAGTGAACTAGTTAGTTCATCTCCTTAAGCACTTCTTTAAATGAACTAGTTTAGTTCATTTAACATGGAACTTGAAAATAGTATAAAGACAACAAATGCTTGTCATTTGATGTAAGCCTTAACGCTTCATGACACGTTAGTACGACAATAATATGTATAAGCATATAAATTATATCTATCACGTACGCATGTCAAGTAGTAGTGGAATCATGCATTTTGGAAACACGTAACATTTAAATCATGCATTTTCAAATCACTCGAACCCCGATTTTTTAACAATCTCCCCTTTTTGATGATTTGCAAAATAACCTCTATTCATGATTTAAATGTGTCATAATCGCTCCCCCTACAATCATGCAAAAATTTTTAGTAGTGCTACCCCTTAAATCAATCTCTCTCTTCCCCTTAAACCATGCTTTTCTGTCCTTTTTTTTTATGAATCACATCAAAAGAAAACGTGATCAGAAGCAATAGCTAGAAATAGCAATTTATACACAGAATCATGCATTTTTAGTGCGTCCTTAGGGGTAATTGATTCAACCCTTTGCAAGCATATTTTTTGGTACGTAAACTTAGGTGACCTTTATTGGTCATACACAAGGTGAGAAGAAAGATGAACAAGCAATAAAATATATGTTATGATCATTCCTATTTGGCCTATGGCTGAATCCACCATTGTAAACATTAGGTGATTTTTTTTATAGGCATTTCAGTTTGCATGAATAGTGTGTGATCTAGATGCAATAGTATGATATGAATGTCGCATATGCATCAAAGGCTTTCTTTCATATCTATATGGTACACGATTATACTTTGTATATGATGAAAAAGAAGGAGTACGATGAGATATAACAGGTGGCATGCTAGTTGTCTTCTTAGACTATACAATCGTCTTAAGTGCACGCGGTTGTTAGATGACGATAGGATAAAGTTTATAGACTTGTTTTGTACCTTATTATCTTCAACATACCTTAATCCGGTTTTATCATTTTCATGCTTTTGAGAAGAAATAAGACGATCTAACATTCAAGTTCCTGTGTCGAATTGTTTTACCATCTTTTCTAAGTTTGTGTTTCTTGATTTCAAATTTGAAATCTCGGCTTTCATTTCAATGTTCTCGGATGTCAATGCTGAGATTTCAGACTTAAATGAATTTATCATGCAAGACGACTCTTCTTTTAAATCGTTTAATTGATATACAAGATTTGTGTTAGAAGATTCTAACAATTTCTTATCTTCAATTAAACATTTCTTTTCTTTTGCAAGAGTCTTAGAAAACTTATGAAACTCAAAATATTGACTAAATAAATCATCATAAGAAGGTTCAGAATCAGAATCAGAATTAGAATGTATCTTACTAGATGCTTTGGATGCAAAGCATACTTGAGCCATTTGCTCTTCGGCTTCTTCATTCTTAGAATCGGATAAGTCACTCCGTGGAGGTTTTGAGAGCTCTTCTTGTATTCCTTTGCTCAGGTTCTGAGATGAGTCTAGTTTTTGTCCCATCCTTGTCACGGTTTTTGTTCATTGTTTTGCCTTGTTCGGGCAGTCATAGGATATATGTCCAAGCCTTCCACAGTCATATCATTTGATATCTTTGTCGTTGTTCTTATTTTTATTTTTCTGAGTTGATTTTGCCTTAGGTTTATTTTTAACGACCTTTTCATAAACTTTCTTAATCCTTTAGCCAACTCGATTAAATCTTCATTATCAGAATCTGTGTCACTATCACCTACACGATCAGAAAAGGTAGAGACGTATTCATTTGATTTAAACGCTATAGTCTTACCTTGTTTAGAAGTTGATTCCGAGTTCCTAAGCGCGAGTTTGTTTTCATATACCTTTAGTGACCCGATCGATTCATCCATTTTTATTGACTTGGTTTCGTTACTTTCTTCAATTGCGGTAACTTTAGGATCCCACTCGGGTAGGAAACTTCTCAATACTTTTTGTACCTTTTCCTGTGAAGAAAATACCTTGCCAAGAGACTCAGGAGAATTATAGATGTTAGTCAATCTTAAATCCATATCGACAATAGATTCATTTGATAATAATTTGAAGTATTCAAGAGTACACATAAACATATTTATCTTGGACTCTTTAACTTGACTAGTACCTTCATGTTACATTTCAAGACATCTCCACATTTCTTAGGCACTAGAACAATTTGACACATAACTCGACCCACTTTTACTTAAGCCATTTAAGAGAAGTTGCATGACTCTAGTGTAGGACCTGTATAGCACCACCAGAAGGGGGGTTGAATAGAGGGTGCAGAAAATTTGGTTTCTAAAAACCTTTGAGCCAAAAACCTCACTTCTAAAAACAGCTTTCTGTTTTCAAATCCTAATTTGAAATAATTAAATGACCTAGTTAAAGATCTTCAAAATTATAAAATTCAGTGTGAATGAACTCTCACATGTTCTGAGTATCTGATAAAAATTTCAAATTAAAATTCCACTCCTAACCCTTTGAAAATATTTTCTTGGTCAGATTGCACGTGTTGCAATCCGCACTTCTGGACTAATGGAAAGAGGGATGGTAATGGAATTATAATGCGATCGTGGTACCACACTTCGCATAATAAATATGTAATTGTGCCATGGATAAACATTTTATGAATTCCTAGAGTCTTAGAAGAAACATAAGAGTAATTAAATTAAACATACAGTAAATTCCGTAAAATCTTAGTAGGAAGTTATTTGAATGAAAGAGAAATAGCAAAAAAAATTAACATCCTTAAAATCGGATAACTTAGGAAGATATCTGCCTATCTTGAGGGTGTCATCACCCATGATTTCCAAAATATATCTGCCTAATTTGACAAATTCCTCTATAAAATCTGTCCATGACACTGGCGGGGGCAGGTTCGGATATGAGCCCTCCACCATTGCCTAGCTCGCCTTGTTATGAATGGCCATATTATCCTTACTTTAGCTTCTTCTGGTATGTTGATCCGACGATGGCTGTCCTCTATTTCGTCCAACCATTGTTCTGCTTTTTCTGGGTTAGGTTCTCCATGGAAGTTTGATGCTCGTGTCCTGATTAGCAGTCCATAATAGTAAGCAAGACTCTTTTGTGTTTGAGGTTGAGGCTGAGAAGGGGTAGAGACTGGATTTGGAGTCGTCTGAGTAGGCGGTAATTCCGCTAACTGTCTCAATATATGAATGGCTTCCATGACAATGCGAACAGCCTCTACTGTAGAGAGTGACTCGGGTGGTGTACTGGTTGTCAAGGGTACTTCCATTGATCTTGACACAAAGTTCCTTTCCGAGGATGTCAGTGATGGGGTCTGTCTGCCTGATAGAGATGTCATCCTACCAAAATCAGTACAATATGATTATCAGTCTCCTTTTCCCTTTAGAATTTAGTTATTATACTTCTAGTCATATTCTTCGTAACTGTTTTAAAATATAGTTACCAACTCATCTCATTTGTCATATAACCTAAGTATCCAACGTGATTTAGATTATGTTGCTATCTACTATTGTTCTACTCAATTCTATGATATTTGCTTATGTTCTACAATCATGCCCTAGGTCCATGTTCATAGCCTATGTACTCATAGTTATTTAGCTTATGTTGTCTGCTTTGGATCTGGAGCCTTTGGCTCGGATACCACCTGTAGCACCCCACCCGAGACTAGGTTATCGGCACGATGCACCCGCCATACTCTACTATGAGGAGTACAAAGCGCCATCATCATACATGTACAAATCATAATAACATGGTATCGATAAGCGGAAACGAAATGACATAAGCTGAAATAAACGTTAACATGAGTACATCCTATTACATCTGCATAAGTACCATAGGTACATCCATAATACAAAATGTCAAAATATAGAGCTGAATATCCAAAATACAAAACAGGCTCTAGCCAGCTACTAATCAGCTCCATGCATCTATTCTCTGGGCTCGTCTTCAATAAACTCTTGTTCCGGGTCCTGAGGATCTGCGTGATAAGATTAAAGGGTGAGCGATAACGAATCGCTCAGCAAGTCGTTCCGCCTAGGTCCGTCAAGTGGACCATACATGGGGGTAGGGAAATGGGTGATACATTATGATGAAGCACAATGAATCATAACACATAATGTAACGGCAAAACTGAAACATAGAGTAAATGCTGACTATGGAAATAGTAATGCAGATATCATATCAAACATCAATACCGATAGAAAGTATCATGACGAAAACATAGAATTCTCTTAAACTTGTCTTAGATTAGGGTTACTTTGTTCTTGCCAGCGTTCTTCTTGGTTTGTCTTTGTGGATCGGCAGTGTTTCTTGTCTTACATTTGAGGTTCTTCTCTTAATATTATTGTGTACGTGAGACATGATTGTGACATATGTAAGGAAAAAAACCTTTTCTAACATATGCAGCGGAAAACTTTTATTCAAAAGAAAACACTTTGTTACATACTTGCTTAAACATGACATAACATAACATGGATGGCTATAGCACTTTTTATAACATAAGAAAGGTACCCACGACATACCGAATGATTCCCCGAATGCCACGAATACCGTCGATGGATCCCGATGGTCCAACCAGGGTGTTACATCATACTTACATAGAACTAACGGTGGCACACTATCACAGAGATCCCAGGTCCCAGACACGGTGTTGCACTCTGCTATAACGTATTTGGCCATACATCCTCCCCTAGGACCAGACATCAGGCAGCTCTCCACTCTGAATGTCATAGACGTATAGAAAAAGGTAGAGAACCATTTCCCTAGGCAAGGTGTTACACTCAGCCTGCATATCATGCTAAAAAGATAGGTATAGAGCCCTTGTCCTAGATAAGGTGTTACACTTACCTATGGATACATGCATAAGCCGTATGGAATCAATCGTCTCACGGTACAATTCATAAGATATCTTATAGTTTTGAAAACATTTTAAAACCATAGTCTTAGAAAACATTACATACGGAAAACCAGCTTGTAAACATGTTCACGATACAGAAAACATGAGAACAATATGCATGACATGACTTCTTTTGGACAGGTATTTTCATGATCATTCTTGATTGGACCGAATTCTTTTTGGTACGTAATTGGTCATACACAGGTTGCTTAGTGGGTACATGTCTTACTTATGAAAGTTTTTATCTTGATTCAGACGTTGGTGTACTAGTGGCGTACTTATATTATACATGTACGAGGTTGCATTTAATTATGTTAACCATAATGGACTGAACCATATCTTTTGGGCCATATAACTTGACGGGAAATAATTTCTATATTTGCAAGGTTAAACATTCAAGCCATTTTGTCATATAATTTAGGCTAACCTTAACAGTACTTATCTCTTAATCTTATATAGAATCCAAAAATGCCTTAATGGTAGTTAGTGGCCAAATTGGGCTTAGGGCCGATAGGCCCTCTTGCTCCCCAATTCCATTTTATTCATTTTTCTCTTATTGTCTTTATTGGGCTTTAATTGTCTTAGTCCATTATACTCATATTTATATTTGGTGTCATAGAGAATTAATTTATATGGAGCTTTGTTAGTCTACTTACTCAAGGAGACTGTTGGGCTGAAATTAATGTAGCCCAAAGATTGAAGTTTTCTTATTGTTTGTTAATCTTACTTATGGCCCCTTTTTATTTTATAATATGACATAATTACATAATCTTATCCCAACAATAATTTGTGCATGAAAATTCTTTATCTTTAAGCATATGGCCGACGTGGGGGTTGTTCAAAAATGAAATTCTTCAATACTAACAACAATCTTCAGGTTCATAATGAGCCTAATATATGCTAACCATGCTAAATGATCATAGGCTCAAAAAATACTATACATACATGCTTCTTATCACAAATTGAGAGTGTAGTGGCAATGAGCATACAAAATGAACATGCAAGTACATACCACATAACACATTATGATGATAATCATGCTATACATGACATACAATCTACGAGACTAAAAATAGAGGTTACTTTATCATTTCATCCTCCTACAACTGTGATCATCAAAGTACACATCATGATTATGGTGATGAATTCATGGTTTAGGTGGAAGGCTCGTGGATTATCCCCTATGGGAGTGAAAATAATGATGTTCACATGGATGATGTTAAAACTAGCATTTCAGTATGCATGCATAAAAGAGTAATGAAGATTGAGTAATTATAGAATTACCACTCTCTATTTTCATGATATCCTCTTCCATCCTATGTGAGTACAAACAATTGACATGCATGTGTCAATATACCAAAGGAGATGAATATTAGCTCATGTATTAGTTTATTGCACACATATGTCTACCACTTTGCATCTAAGTATAGGAATCATAGGAAAGATGTCTTCTTTTGGACACACACGGCCAAATGGGTCTAGAGGTGACCCAATTTCATTGTGCATGTTAGATTCAAGTAGTCATCTAAGCTCACTTGATGATTTCATTCCAAATAAGAGCACATGCATCAACAATTTCTACGTGCAAGCCATCTTTTATGTCATCAAACTTAAAGATCTTGATTTTTATTATATGCATTGTCTATTAGCTATTAGTGAGCATTCTAAACTTAGATTTCGTTTCTCTTGAAGGAAATAGAAAGAAATACTTGACTTGGTAGCTTGATTCTTACTCTAAGGGGTGAAAGACTTCTCCTTTATCCTCTTGGATGGTAGTCACGGCTTTGATGTCCAAGAGAAAGGAAAAAATTAGTTATTTTTGGAATTAAGATGAGTGTCTGAATGTACAATATCATTTCTACATCATTCTTACCTTGGATATCTTGGATGCTTCTACTTGTTCCACTAAAATTCCTCCTATCACTTTATAGATGCTTACGGGTGGAGCCCTTTAATTTTCTTGAATATGAGCTCAACCCCTTACTTGAGAATGGAAGAATTCTCTTCCTTGTGTGATTTAGCACCCTCGGCGGAGGGGAATTGAAGGGAGAGAGAAAGTGTTTGAATTTTGGGAAGAGAAATAGAGTGAAGAGAATTCTTTTAGTGAGAGAGAGAAATTTTCTAAATAAAAGTTGTGAATATCAAGTGGGGAAGGAAGAGTAATGTAGATGGCTTATGCTTGGGGGTGTTGGACGAAATTTCATAGGAATAATGGAATGATTACCTTTCTTGAGTGAAGAAGTGAGGGGAAAAGAAAAAGGACATGCATGGAAATGGATTGGGCATTGGTCTTAAAATGTGTAAGACTTGCCATGATTATAGAAGAATAAAAATTTCTTGGAAGGGAGAAAGAGGCCAAATGAGGTAGTGACTAGAGTGGTCCTTGGATTTGAGAAAAAATTGTAGTGCATGAAATTATATTGTGGTATTTAGCTTATGTAAGAGATGGAAGTGATAGAGGCCATTATATCCCTCTCTATTGAGTTAATAGTCGAAAATTCTTCTATTAGTGCCAGGAACTTTAGGTGTTGCCTAAGGACCATGAAAATATGGAATTCTCTCTTTTGTATGAGATTTGATTGGTACTTAATTTATTTGTGTAAGGGTTGAGTAAGGATTTAATATAGCATATGGGTTGCAAGGAGGAACATCTCTTTTCTTGGTTCTTGCTAAGGCCTAAAATATAGTAAAAGGTAATGATGAACACCTTTGTCTCATTATCTAGTAGGTAGCAAAATTATTTGTATGAATTCCCATTGGTGTTTGTCTTACTTTATGTAAGAGGGAATGACTAATTTTAAAAATGAGCCTTATGCCCTTGTTTTTCCTTAACCGATTTTTATGCTGTTAGGAAAAGAAAATGATTACATCTTGATTGGAATAAAAATAATTGCAAGAAAAGGAACCTTCCATGTAATGTGATTGGAGAGGAGATTAGTAATATAATAGGTTGAGGTGATGGGAGTAAAATATGTAAGGAAAAGAAGGTCATGCATGGATTCCATTTGGAAAGTGTAAGAATCTACTATGATGGTTTAAGAAAACATCTAACCTTGATTCCTAGCCTTGACCAAAATTTTTGTGTGATAGGCAATGTGGAAGCTTCTTGTAGTAGTCATGGTGGAAACAATTTTTGCATGTAATTCTATAGGTCAATTGTCTCCTTTGTGTAGGAATAGAATGACTAAAGGTAATAAAATAAGCTAAAAGTAAAAAAACCCTTTTTGGTCTTATCTTTTTTCTTTTTGGCCGAAATTCTCTAGGAGGGTGGGTGAAAAGGAGGTTTTCATAAAAGATGTTTGGGTAACTTCTACATGGTGTAAGAGAATTGATAGGAATGAGGTGTACAACAAGTTTCTTGCATGATACAATTTTTATTTCTTTTGTTCAAGATTTTAGCCGAAGTCTTTGGTCTAGTGGGGATAAAAGATATTTATATAAAACATACTTGACTAATTGTCTTATAGGATATAAGACTTGAGGTGATGGATTGTACTTATCTTCCTAAGTTATCCGATTTTAAGGATGTTAATTTTTTTTGGTATTTCTCTTTCCTTCAAATAACTTCCTACTAAGAGTTGTGGAATTTCCTATATGTTTAATTTAATTACTCTTATGTTTCTTCTAGGACTCTAGGAATTCATAAATTATTTATCCATGACACAATTACATATTTATTATGCTAAGTGCGGTACCATATTCACATTCTAATCTGATTACCATCCCTCTTTCCAGTAGTCCAGAAGTGCGGGTTGTAATAGTCTTCCTCCTCATAAGAAGTTTCGTCCTCAAAACTTAACTCTCCTACCGATTTCATCCTAAAGACCGGTAACAAAAACTTTCCTGACTGAATTTCTTTTCTTTTATCCTGTCTTCCGAAAATCATGCTTATTTGTTTTAAATGAGGTCCATTCGTAGAGTGCGAAATTGGTGGCTAAACCCGTAATACAACTTATTCTACTTAGTTCTTCCGGTAAAAATACTATATTACCATTACTCCCCCTTGACCTTTTAGAACTTTTACTCATGGCTAGGTCAAGTATTTCGGCATATCTGTGGTCGCGTCTATCCTTCCAACATTTCTAGATTTGGCCTTCTTAAGTATAGTTATCTATTTGTAAAGGTTCCTCTTGTGATCTTATTGATCCCCGTGGCATGCTTCTCCTTCTGGGACAATCTCTTATCGATGACCTCTCTCACCACCCCGAAACAGGCATCAGTCCCCCGACGACACTCTCCCACATGTTCTTCTAGCATCGTGAGCATCACGATATAGCGGTTTGTGGGGGAATAAGGACTCCATCTTCCTGCTCTGTTTCTCCTATTACTCCGTTCGTGATTCGAAGAAGAGATAGCTCGTTCCACTCTATAACAATTTCCTAATAATTCCTCAAAAGTGTTCGATTGTAGCCCAATCATCCAGTCACGAATTTGAGAGTCAAGACCACGACGGAATCTGATCATCTTGAGGGTGTCATCACCCATGATTTCCGGAAGATATCTGCCTAATTTGACAAATTGTTGGAAGTAATCAGAGACCGAGACACTTTGCCCAAGCTAAAAGTCTGATGTCATCACATCAGGCTAAAATATATTTCTATGCCTATCTTTATACGCATGATATGCAGGTTGAGTGTAACACCTTGCCCAGGGAAAGAGTTCTCTGCCTTTTTCTGTACGTCTATGACGTTCAGAGTGGAGGTTTGCCTTATGTCTGGTCCTGAGGGTGGATATTAGGGACAAATACGTTATAGAAAAGTGTAACACCATGTCCGGGACCTGGGATCTCTATGATAGCATCTGTTAGTCCTATGTACGTATGATGTAACACCATGGTTGGACCATCGGGATTCATATACGGTACTCGTGGCATTTGGGGAATCATTCGGTATGTCGTGGGTACCTTTCTTATGTTATGAAAAGTGCTATGGCCATCCATGTTATGTTATGTCATGTTTAAGCAAGTATGTAACAAAGTGTTTTCTTTTCAAGAAAAGTTTTCCGCTGCATATGTCAGAAAAGGTTATTTTCCCTTGCATATGTCAAAATCGTGTCTCATGTACCCAGTAACATTAAGACAAGAACCTCAAACATAAGATAAGAAACACTGCCGATCCACAAAGACAAACCAAGAAGAACGCTGGCAAGAACAAAGTAACCCTAAGCTACGACAAGTCTAAGAGAATTGTATTTTTTCTTCATGATACTTTCTATCGATATTGAAGTTTGATATGATATCTGCATTACTATTTCCATAGTCAGCATTTACTCTATGTTTTAGTTTTACCGTTACATTATGTGTTATGATTCATTGTGCTTCATCATACTGTATCACCCATTTTCCTACCCCCATGTATGGTCCACTTGACGGACCTAGGCGGAACGACTTGTTGAGCGATTCTTTATCGCTCACCCCTTAATATTATCGTGCAGATCCCCAGGACCCGGAACCAGAGTTTATTGAAGATGAGACTAGAGAATATACGCATGGAGCTGATTAGTAGCTGGCTAGAGCCTGTTTTGTATTTTTAGATATTCAGCTTTATATTTTGATATTTTGTATTATGGATGCACCTACGGCACTTATGCGGATGTAATAGGATGTACTCATGCTAACGTTTATTTCAGCTTATATCATTTCGTTTCCGCTTATCGATACATGTTAGTATGATTTGTACATGTATGATGATTACGCCTTGTACTCCTCGTAGTAGAGTATGGAAGGTGCACTGTACCAAGACCCTGGTCCCGGCGGGGCGCTACAGGTGGTATCCGATCCAAAGGCTCCAGATCCAAAGCAGACAACATAAGCTAAATAACTATGAGTACATAGGCCATGAACATGGACCTAGGGCATGATTGTAGAACTTAAGATCGTAGAATTGAGTAGAGCAATAGTAGATAGCAACATAATCTAAATCATGATGAATACTTAGGTTATATAACAGATGAGATGAGTTGGTAAGTATATTTTAAAACAGTTACGAAGAGTATGACTAGAAGTATAATAACTAAATTCTCAAGGGAAAAGGAGACTGATAATCATATTGTACTGATTTTGGTAAGATAACATCTCTATCAGGCAACCAGTGTAGCACCCCGTATTGGCTCGCCCGCGTACGGCGCACCGCGTATGATACTACAGAGAGTACGAGGGGTCGGTAAATGTATGGACTTTTCTGCTTACATATCATCAAGTAAGCAAAATGGAGGCAGAATAAAAACTTTAAAAAAAATAAAAACATGCCGAATATCATAACATTGTCTACGTCAAAGTCCACCAAAATAAAAGAGATGTCCAACTTCGAATCCCATCATAAGTTCATCAAACATAAGTCATCACACTAAGTCCTGCAGCTTTCCTCTCTCGCACGCCTATGGATAGGGGACCCTAGGCTCGTCCTCGATCCATTCGACTCTATTTCCTGCAGGCTCTGGGAGGAAAAATAATAGGGTGAGTGACAACGTCACCAGCAAGTAAACCATAAATAATCATGAATTAAATGGAAAGTACACACAAGAACCAAAACCCCAAAACGTTTGGATTTGTAACGTACCTGACTTTCACTTCATCATTCGTAAGGACATAGGATCATACCTTAAGAGATAAGGAATCCTATTAGATCCTAACTTAGGGGATGTCAAAACATATCATCATAGCATAAGTGATAGTACATCAATTATTCAACTAGCCATACAAAATGCTGTATGTATGCGTATGCATATGCGATGTGTCATGATAGAAGGAGAACAAGTTCTTTCATTCTTTCTTTCAAAACATCATCGTAAATAAAACGAGAGGAGTGAGTATTCAGATCTATTACATCCGAATCTGAGGCGATCATACATTCTCTTCAGATCTATTATGTCCGGATTTGAAAACAGTCATACCATCAATCATCGTCATCAGGTCTATTCTCTCCAGGCCTGTACGGTCATAAATCATCATTATCAGGTCTATTCTCTCTGGGTCTGTACGGTCATAATCATCATAACCAGGTCTATTCTCTCCAGGCCTGTAATCTTTTCTTTGAAAGCGCTTTTTCGTCGTTCTTTGTCATAAAATTGGTGTCATAAATCATGCAAAGGATGATGATGTAATGTATGATGTGCAACATGGAACTCATGACTAGATGCATCACATAATACTCATCACGTCTTATTTCATAAGCTAGAAAAATTTCTAGAATTTAACGTTCTGTTCATGCGGCCTTAAACCTCATAATTTCGGCCTATTCTCATGATCTCATGACATACATATGCAAAATGGAGTCTTATCTACGTGGCGTAAAAATTTCGTAATGTTTCAGGACATATAGAACACTCAAATCATTAAATTACCAAAACAGGGTACTGCTGGATTCAGCAGCGCAGTGCCCAGCTTTTACCTTGCTTTAAAGCCCAAAAACTTATTTATTTTGGGTCAATACCTGGAAAACATAAGTGACTTACCAAGAAGTAATATTCATAAGCCCAATAACCCATATGAGTCCAAATTCATTAATACAAGGCCTCACAACTCTTGTCGTAATTCTGCCCTGTTTTCCAGTTTTGTACTGTTAACTTCAACTCGGTTGTTAACCCTTAACATGGTGGTTACAAGTGGATTTATTTACATGGGTATGTTCATCTATGTCTTAAGGGCTTGCCATAAAAATTCCAGAGCAATCCAACGGGTTTAAGGTGGTCGTCTAATTATTTTTCTAAAGATAGGTACATGCAGAATCTGGAATGACCAGCCTTCACTAAAAATTTTATTATAAATAAACCACAAGTCCTTTTTCCAAAATTCCAACTCGCAGATTTAATAAAAACACAAGGCTAGCATCCTACCAAGAATTAGCCCATTTTCACATTTCTACGGTCTATTTTTGAGTCTTTCAAGACATCATATGAATCTGGCCTGTTCTAGTAATTTTCCTGTTTGTCACTTTTCTTGCTAAATGTGTACTAACTATACTTATTCTTCTAAAATAGCTTACTAACCATCAAATGCACTTTTTAACATACACATTACAGGTTCTAATATATTCTAAAAGATATATACAACCCCTTCAATAACGATTTCGAAGATAACACATAGCACAATTTGACATAGCACATTTTGTACATAATAAAGTCTACCTTTGGCATAACTAACCTAGGTACTACCTAACCCCCCCAAACAGCCCGTTCTTATACATGAAAAGGGCCTATATTTCATTTTCCTAATGAACATAACACATCTAAGCAATACAACATTCAAACATACAATTTCCATGTATCTTTCACCTCCCAAAACATACTCTTTCTCACGAAATATTGTTCAACCGTACCCCCTTCCCCACCATCCCTTTTACATGGTGAGGAAGAGAAACTTTACCCCATTTACCATAGATATGCAACATATTCACATTCGAAGGAGGCAAAGAACTCACCTTTGGGGAATTTCACACATGCAAGTCATCATTCTTAAGGAACACTAAACTTCCATGCTTCAAGCTTAATATTCTCCATCTAAGATTAAATCTTAATGATAGCTAGACATTCAAGCATATACTTTCACACATAAGTCAAGAGTATTTATAGTGCACTTGCCTTTTTGGATCTAGATCTTGCTTGAAACTTGTTGAAATAAAGAAATGCTTCCTTCAACCCCTTCCTAACATACACGGTTTTAGGAGTAGAAATATTTGTTAGCCACTATTTAAAAACACAATACAACTTAGTTTGAGGCTTAGATGGTCTTACCAAATTGAATTTTGAATGGAGGTTTAGATGAATCTAACCCACTAAGAGGCTATCCTCACTTAGTGTCTTGAAAACCTTCACCTAAGGACCATTTGGGGGCCACGGTTTTAACAAGGAAGGAAGATACCATATGAGCTTCACCATTTGAGGTATGGAATTCACTAGAGAAGGTTAGTTTGTGACTTACTTAGACAAGACTTGAACTTGAAGATGGCTTTTGGACTTCCTTAGCTCAGGTTGGCCGTGTGAGAGGGATGAGGGAGGGAAAAATTCTTTCTACTTGCTTGGAAATTTCTTGAGGAGTTAGTAGGTGAAACATGGATTAAGAGGCTTCCTTACTAAAGAAGAAGAAAAAGCTTCTTGGTGAGGGGAGGGGAGCCGACGCATGCTAGGGGGAAGGGGAACAAGGTTGCATGAAAAGTAAGAAAAGGCAACCTTGAGTCTTGTACTTAGTATCTTTTGTCCCCCATGCTTTCCCTTTTTCCTTAATTATCCCCTTTCTTGATTTTCTTAATAAAATATAATTAGGAAACATCATGAGTCTTCTAGAACTCATGGGGGCCGAATGTTGTGGGGGTTGGGAGGGATTTATTTGTGTTATTTTTCATATTTTCTTAATTCATGTTGATTTAATTACCCCACTACTTAAAAACTCTAATTTCTTTTGGGCTTGTTTTAAGAAGGCCCTTAGGATAAATCTCCTTTTAATTGGAAGGACATTCCAAGCCCCTTTAAGGCCTTAGGGCCAAAACCTCTTATGGTATTGGGTGAGTTTGCCACTTCACATAATCCATAATTCATGCTTGAATTATTATGCAATATTTGCTTTAACAAAAATCTCATTAAAGAAGAAATCATAAAACTTAGTAAAATGTACTTGAAGATGCAACTTTTCATTAATTCACTTATACAAGCCTCAAGTACAATGTGATTTTTCGTTGGGTACAACAGTTAGACCCCATCACTGACATCCCCGAAAAGGAACTCTATGTCAAGATCGATGGAAGTACCCTTTACACCCAGTACACCACCCGAGTCACTCTCTACAGTAGAGGCTGTTTGCATTGTCATGGAAGCCATTCATATATTGAGACAGTTAGAGAAATTACCGCCTACTCAGACGACTCCAAATCCAGTCTCTACCCTTTCTCAGCCTCAACCTCAGACACAAAGGAGTCTTGCTTACTATTATGGACTGTAGCGCCCCGCACCCCGGCCCAGCCAGATACGATGCACCCGCCGTACTTCACTAAGGAGAGTACCAGGAGTCGATCCATAACATGTCGTAGTCCATGATAAAATACATGGACTTTTGTGCTTACACGTCAACAAGCGAAACCGTGGCAGAATAAAAACTTCAAATTAAATTCGTCTACGAAATAATTCTTAGTTTTACAACCCAAATCATAAGTACGGAAATTCTCAAAAGTAACTGTTTCCCATCACAATTACATAAAAGTCATTGATCACAACCAGCACGTCATGTCTCCTAAGCAATCCATCTTTCGCGCGTCTCACAGGTAAGGGACCCTAGGTTCCTCCTCAATCCATTCTACTTTGTTACCTGCGGCCTCTAGGAGGAAAAATAGGGGGTGAGTGACAAAGTCACCATCAAGTGTACCATAAACAATCATGCATTAGATGGAAAGTACATACATGAACCGAACACCCAAAAATTCGGTTTAGAAACATAACTGATCTTCCATTCAACACCCGTAAGAAATCAGCTCATAAATTATCAAAGATTCAAAACTTAACAGAGATCATAACATATAAAAAGGTCATCCCTCAATAAAGATCATAACTTAGGACTTATCAAGTCATAACAACTTAGCCTAGGTATCATAAATAAGATCATAGCTCACGTAACAATAGTAATGAGATCGTAACTTAGGTAACGAAAGATAAGAGGGTCATAACCTAAGTAACATTTCATCTAACATTGAGCTAGCATCTCATCCCTACAGTCAATAGCAGCTGAGGCAATAAAATCGTAACTTAGCCCTGAAGCAAGTAATAACACAGCTCCGTGCAAGTAGACTCAACATCATGCTCATAACCATATGCAATGCGTATGAATATGCAAATGTAGTGCATAATGAAACCGTGAAATCTTTTCCTTTCGTTCTTTTATTCAAAACATCATCGTCAAGAAAACAATAGAGTATTCAGATCTATTCACCCAGATCTGAGGCGGTAACTTCTTCCCTTTGAATCTATTATTCTCGGATTCGGAGCAGTAACGTCATCACTTATCAGATCTATTCACCCGGATCTGAGGCGGTAACTTCTTCCCTTTGAATCTATTATTCCTGGATTCGGAGCGGTAACATCATCACTTATCAGGTCGATTCTCTCAAGACCTGAACGGCCGATATCATCAGATCAATTAACCCCGGATCTGGAACGGGTCCTTTACTGGCCAGGAAGCACGGTACCGGTGGGAAGCGTTCCTTTAAAAACAGAATCTTTTCTTTAAAAACGCTTTTTCATCATTCATTCTCATAAAACCATTTCCATAAATCATGTAGATGATGATGATGCAATGTATGACATGCACTATGCGACTCGTGAACAATTCGTCATAATATGCATGCACGGACTTGTCTCCTAGGCTAGGAAAACTGTCCAGCAATCACATTCTGTTCATACAGCCTCGTGCTCATCAATTCGTGCTCATTTTCATAAGCTCACGCCATACACAAGCATCATGAAGTCTTAGACTCATACCATAAAAATTTCGTGACAATCCGAAATGTCTAACGACCTCAAAACATCATACTATCATCAAAGGTACTGCTGAAATCAGCAGGGTAGTACCGCCTTACCTCAGTTTCATGGATCGTAAAACCTTATTCATTTTAATCCATCACATGGAAAACATTGTTAACTCACCAAGGAACAATATTCATAAGACCAAACATCACATTCAAGCTTAAATGAGTAAGATCAAAGCCTTACAAATTAAGACATTAAACTGTCATGTTTTCCAGTTTGCACAACTAACTTTAACTCAGTTGCTAACCATCCGAATAGTGGTTTTACGCTGGTTTCTTTACATGGAAATGTTCATATATACCTTAGGTAATTACCATAAAAATTTCAAGGCAATCCAATAAGTTTAAGGGGGTCACCTAATTACTTCCCCCAGCTAGGTATATGCAGAATCTGGAATGACCAGTTTTACCACGAATTTAATAGTGACCAAACCACAACTCCTTTTACTAAAATTCCAACTCACAAATGTCATAAACACGTCAAAATGTAATCATACCAAAAAACAGCTCATTTGCACATTCCTAAGATGCACTTTTGAGCCACACAACTTACTACTCAAAACTGTCCTGTTCCAGTAACTCTGTTTAACCAGTTTTACTAAAAATTTTATTAAGGACAATCCACAACCCCTTTTATTGAAATTCCAATTCACACATTTCATAAACACATATAGCTATTAGCATACCAAAAATTAGCCAATTTGAACATTCCTAAGGTCTCTTTTCAGGGCGATACAACATGCCACATAAAACTGTTCAGCTTCAGAACTTCTGTCTGAGCAGTTTCTACTAAAAATTATATTCTGGTCAATCCACAAATCCTTTTACCAAAATTCCAACTTACACATTTAATACAAATATGAAGATGTCATCATACCAAAAATTAGTCGATTTGAATCTTCCTAAGGTTCATTTTAAGGTCATTCAACATGTCACATAAGCCTGTCCTGCTCCAGTACTCTTGTTTTCCCACCTCTTACTAAAAATTTTATTAAGCATAAACCAGAACTCCTTTTATTGAAATTCCAACTCACACATTTCATAAACATACAAGGCTAACATCATACCAAAAATTAGCCATTTTTAACATTCCTAAGGTTTGTTTTCAGGTCACACAACCAGCTACACAAATCTGTCCAGCTCCAGTAGTTCCAGCACTTCTTCACTTTTATGGTTCAAGCATTTCCAATCAACTTCATTCCTTAAAATGACTTAATATCCATTAAATACACACTTCAACATAATGTTTCCAAGCCTCATAATATTCTTTAAACCATAAATAAACTGTTTATGAATCATATCAAAATAGTCACGCACATTCATACAACAAATCCTTTGCTCATACCATCACTTTTCTTATAACAACTAGTTTTCATGTCTTGTACTTAGCATCTTTAACTAAGATTCATAGCCTAATAATGACTAGACATTCAAGCATGCACTTCACAAATAAGGCAAGATTGGCTAGAGTATACTTGCCTCTTTGAACCTTAGAGCTTTTCCTTAGCATGAGCCTTGGTTGAAATGGAGTGAAGTCTTCCTCCAACTTCACATATAGCCCACGTTTTGGAAGAAGAAATAGAAGGAACATTAGCTATTATCTTAAGTGAAAACACAACTAAAGTGAGGCTATGATTCTCTTACCAAATGAAACTTGAATAGAGCTAGCAATGAATCCACCCTCCAAGGAATTTGCTTCTCTTAGTATCTTGCAAAATCTTCTCCTAGTGACCATCCTTGGGGCCACGGTTTTGGCAAGAAAAGAAGGGTACTTGTGTGAGCTTCATTCTTTAAAATATGGGATTCACTTGGAAGTTTTAGCATGCACTTACCTAGAGAATTCTTGAGGCTTGAAGATCTTGAGCTCCTTCTCTCAAGCTAGCCGTGTACCCCAAATGAATCAAATAGGGAAGTCTCTTGCTCCATTGTGACTTTTTGAGGGTTGAGTGTTCTAAAATTTCTTTAGAGAAAATTTTCTTACCTTGGCTATTGAGTTGGCCATTGGTTTTTGTTGAGGGGAAAGGGGTTTTTCCTTAGCTTAGTTAGGCTAATTAGAATTAATTAGCCTTGGTTACTTTTACCCAACCAAGGTTAGTTTAATGCGACTATAGTTACTTTAATTCAACTATAGTTACTTTATTTCAACTCTAGTTACTTTATTTCAACTATAGTTACTTTATATCAACTATAGTTACTTTATGGCTAACCTAGGTTACTTTATCCAACTAGAGTTACTTTATTGGTTAACTTGAGTTACTTTAACCTTGTAGTTAATATAAAGTAACCATGGTAATCTTCTTGGTCAACCATGAGGGCCGGCGGTTTTTAGGCTTGGGGGACCCCTTACCATGCTTAATTTTTCTTAAATGAAGAGCTACGTGGGTAGTTGTCCCCTAATTACTTGATAATTTCCCCTTTTTGTTTTAATAAATGAATTTAGGGGAATCTTGATCCCTCTTGACTAAAGGGCCGAAATCTTGGTAAGATTTGGGGAAAAATTGCCCCACTACTTAAAACTTCTTAATTTCTATTTGGGCTTATTTTAAGAAGGCCCTTAAGATTAACCTATCTTGTAATCTGGGAAAAACCCTTTAAGGCCCTTTTTAACCTTATGACCAATCTCTTAAGCCCTTAGGGTGAATTGGCCATGGTCCATAACTCATGCTTGAATGATTATATTGCTTGCTTATCAACATAAAATAAAAGAAGCACTAAGGAAACTTAGTGAAATGCACTTGCATGATGCCACTTATTAATTTACTTATACAAGTCTTCAAGTACAATATGACTTTTCATCGGGGTACAACATGGACTGCTTATCAGGACACGAGCACCAAACTTCCATGGAGAACCTGATCCTGAAAAGAAGAACAATGGTTGGACGAAATAGAGAACAGCCTTAGTCGGATTAACATACCAGAACAAGCTAAAGTAAGGATAATGTCGCCATTCCTAACAAAGCGAGCTAGGAATGGTGGAGGACTCATATCCGAACCCTGCCCCCGCCAGTGTCATGGACAGATTTCATAGAGGAATTCTATATATTTTATCTACCCCCAGCTTTGTTGGAACAAAGAGTGGAAGAATTTAATAACCTCAAGCAATAGGCAGGTGTTTCGGTCTCTGATTACTTCCAACAATTTGTTAAATTAGGCAGATATCTTCCGGAAATCATGGGTGATGACACCCTAAAGATTATCACATTCCGTCGTGGTCTTGCCTCTCAAATTCATGACTGGATGATTGGGCTACAATCCAACACTTTTGAGGAATTATTAGGAAATTGTTACAGAGTGGAACGAGCTATCTCTTATTCGAATCGCAAACAGAGTAATAGGAGAAACAGAGCAGGAAGATGGAGTCCTTGTTCCCCCACAAACCGCTATACGGAGATGCTCATGACGCTGGAAGCAACACGTGGGAGAGTGTCGTCATGGGACTGATGCCTGTTTCGGGTGTGGTGAGATAGGTCATCGGATAAGAGATTGTCCCAGAAGGAGAAGCATGCCACAGGGATCAAATCACAAGAGGAAATTTCACAAATAGATAACCATACTTAAGAAGGCCAAATCCAAAAATTTTGGATGACGGACATGACCACAGGTATGCCGAAATACTTGACCTAGCCATGAGTAAAACTTCTAAAAGGTTAAGGGGGAGTAATGGTAATATAGTATTTCTGTTGTAACCCAATAAGAGAATCCTTCTTATACCTAAGGTTGAGTTAGTGAACATGTGACAATATACGCATGCAATTGTGATTGATTAAGTCAATGATCATCATTATAAAGTATATCACAAAGAGTACTATGTGCATTATAAGAAAGGATCCAATTTCCCCATGGCCTTGTAAGGTTTCGACTAATAGCCAAGAAAGGCTATTTCTTAAATCACTATTTAAGAAATAAACAAATGGAATGGATATGTATTTTTAGAAAAAAAAGAGGGAGCAAAGGATTTACTAAGGCTTAGTTGGGGTCATTAAAGACCCCAACCGCCGGCTGGTTTAAGAGGGAAGGGGGAGGCTAATTAAGGAGGATGGTTTGCTAGAATTAATGGACATGTAACCTAACTAGACCTAAAGGTAACTAAGGTTAGTCAAAAGTAACTATGATTAGCATAAAGTAATCAGGGTTAGTAGTAAAGTAACCTTGGTTAACTAAAAAGTAACCAAGGTTAGAAACTTAATTTGAGTAACTAAGGTAAAACCCTCACCCCACCCTTATACCCCAACGGCTAAACATAGCCAAAAGAACAAGAATTCCCTCCAAAACACACTTGAGAATTCTCTAGGCTTTTCAAACACTCCAAAGAACTTCAAGTGAGCTCCTCCTCTTCCTTTCTCTCTCAACCCCACGGCCAAGGGAGCAACCAAGAAGGATTAGGTTCTTCCAAAGCTAAGTGACATTAGGTAAGTGTTCTTAGCCTCTTGAGAAGATACTTACATTTTCATGAAGATGAAACTCATGGTGTTATCTCTTTTGCCCCAAACCGTGACCTTTAATGGTCACTAGGCTCAAGGATCTCAAGCCTTCAAGGACTCTAGCTTAGAGAAGCTTGGATACTACTCAAACTCCTTTTTGGTAAGCCATTTAGCTCTTTTTCTAAAAGGGATATTGAGTTAAAGATATAGACTAACTATGCTCCTTTCTTTCTCTCCACCACCGTGGGAATGCTTGCGTAGAGAAGTGAAAGATTTCAACTTTTTACACCTTTCCAAGAAGAGTAAGCAAAGAAGGCAAGTACACTATACTCTTTATGGTTTGGATGTGAAAGTGTGTGCATGAATGGCTAGATGTACTTAAGGTCTAATCTTAGTTGTGAAATAGTAAGTTGAATGCCAAAACTTTCGGCCTAAGCCATTTGGGTGTGTAGGAGTGAGATTTTGTTCCAAAGATGTGTTCTTTGTGGATTACATGCATTATTATGTGCTAATCTAGGTTGGATGTGTTAAAGATTCTCTCTTTTCATGATGAGAGGCTCACGGTGGAAGGGTTAAGGGAGGCATGTGTGATTTTACATGAAAAATGTCAATTTAGTAAAGAAGTGGAGACAAGCTTTGTTCTTGTTGCGTGTTAAGTTTAATATGCTCTTGGTTATATTATTTTCTTGCATGCACCGAAGAATGAGGCTGTTGGTGAAGGGTGCGTGTGTTCATCCCAAAATTGTTGCTAAGTGTTGGTGACAAAAATCTAAGCTAAGGACACTTAGGAAGAATATATGATCACTAGAAAATTTCTGGAGCTAGACCGAAATTTTGACTGTATTGTGAGACCAGAAAAAGGACCTTAAAAACCTTCAATTCTATTGATTTTTGGTATTCTAATAGTTTTATGTGTATGTTAGATGGGAGAGTTGGAATCTCATTAAAAGGAGCCACGGTTTATTTTTAATGAGTTTTCTACTGAGATTGGTCCTGCTGAAAAATGTTGTACTGGACAGAATTTAAGCAACGTGTTTGGTAGCCTAGAAATGGACCTTAGAGGTATGCAAATTCACTAATTTTCGGTATGATACTAACCCCATGAATAAATCAAAGGTGGAAGCTGGAATTTTGTCAAAATGAGTTGTGTTTTATTTTTAGTCAATTTTCTAGTAAAACGGGTCAAACTGAAATATGCTGGATGGACAGAATTTGTGTAACAAGTTACATGATCTGGAATAGGGCCTTAGAGAATTGTATTTGGGCTAAACTTTGACAGGATGCTAGCTCAATGGGTTTATTAAGATGGAGAGTTGGAATTTCCGGAAAAAGATTAAAGGATTGGACACAATGTATTTTATAATAGAATATGGTCATTCCAGAATTCAGGTTACACCGTTTCATGAAAAAGAGCAAACGAGTCCCTTATCGACATCGTAATTCCATAACGCATGCATGGCAACCACTTACGACATTTACGGAGAAGTACATGTGAACCAATGGGTCTAAAATGTGCATTTTAGTGGGAAATTTTTAAGGAAAAGTAGACGCTACTAAGCTGGAAGTTTCCAGCATGGCGACGAAACATGTCTATTCGTTTATGTCGTGCATTATGCCGTCGTTTGCATATTACATGTCATGCATTACATTATCGTCACGTACATGATTTACAGCATGTCTTTTTATGTGAAAGAAAGATGAAAAGCGTTTTCAAAAGATGATTTTGTTTTGCAAAGAATGATTCCCCACCGGTACCGTGTGTGAGTATGAACTTGGCCAGTATGAACCCGCTCAGATCCGGGTTAAGAGATCTGACAGTATGACCGTGCAGGCCCGGTAATAATAGGCCTGATAATGATGATGATGATGATGACCGTGCGGGTCCAGAAAGAATAGACCCGGCAAGTATGATGACGTTACCGTTCTGAATCCGGGAATAATAGATTCGAAGGGGAGAAGTTACCGCCTCAGATCCGGGAAGATAGATCTGAACACTCTATTGTTTTATGACGATGATGATTTTAAAGAAAAGCATGAAAGATCATATTTCCATTTTCATCTCGTTGCATCACACGTACATATGCATGCATATTACATTCATGTAGCGACACATGAGATTTAAGTTGTGATGACCTCGTAGACCCTAAGTGATGATTCTTACTGTGTTATTCATCAATACGAGTTACAGTCTTTTAATGTTATATTCTGCTTTGAGTGAAGATTTTAATTAAGTTATGATCTTGTTACATTAAGTGATGATCCCTATCGAATATTGGACGGAGGACAGGTATGCTTCTAAACCAAAATTTTTGGGGTTCGGTTCTTGTTCGCACTTTCCATTTAGCCCATGATTATTATAGTATACTTGCTGGTGACATTGTCACTCACCCTATTTTTCCTTCCAGAGGTGGCAGGAGACAAAGTAGAGTGGATCGATGACGAACCTAGGGTTCCCTACCCGTGAGTGCAATGAAGGACGGCCAGATCTAGGAGACCGAACTTGCCAGCTATAAGGGATGACTGAGTTATGTAATTGAGATGGAAAAACAATTGGATTTTGTCACTTTCTGATACATTTGATGTGGGTTGTAAACTTTAAATGGTTGTGATGATGTTTTTAATTTGAAGTTTTAAATTCTGCCACGGTTTCGCTTACTTATTTGCGCGTAAGCACAAAAATCCATGCAATTCTATCATGGATCACGACGCGTATGGATGACGCCTAGTACTCTCCTTAGTGAAGTACGGCGGGTGCACCGACTCGGTGGGGCTGAGGTGCGGGGCGCCACAGGTGGTATTAGAGCGAATGCTCCAGATCCGGGCAGAATATAGAATTAAGTTATGATTATAGTTGACTAAGTTTGATCTTAGACCTAAGAATTGATCTTAGATGAGAGTTGACCTTTGAATAAGACGACTTTGACTAACAAATTAGGGCACGGCCCAGTGATATGCTCCAACTAATGACCTATCGTAAATTTGAATGATAATGTATGTACGCATATGTTCTTCCGATATGCCAAGTTAAATTCTATTACTAGTTGTGACATTCCTGTATTGAATAAAGTCAACACTGCGTGCTGTAGATGGTGCGACCCAGAGGGAGACCAGCCAGAGCTAGGCCCGAGGTGCAAGAGCCTATCCCACCTCCACCCGCTCAGACCCTCCACCCCCACCGCCTCAAGGCCGAAATCCACCGCCGGTTCAGAACGTCCCTCCACCGCAAGGACCTTTTCCACCCATGATGCTAGACATCAACGCTTTTCAGAACTTCTGCCAAACAGTTACCCAGATTGGGCAGGTGATGCTACAGCAGAATAACCCTCAACCTCACGAGCCGGTCAGAGATGCTCAATATTACTTTGAAAAGTTGAAAAGAGCCAATGTTTCGCCGTTTGAAGGAAAGTCAAATTCTGATGTTGCTGAGAAGTGGCTCGATGAGGTAGAAAATTGTTTCGAACTAATTAGAGCCCCAGAAGAAGTAAAGACTCAAGCAGTTAGGCCCTTTCTGTTAGGAGAGGCCAACCAATGGTGGAAGGCCAATCTACAAGCTTTACCAAGACCAATACCCTGGGAAAGGTTCCTCCAGGAACTAACAAGTTCTACATACCACCCTCAGTCAAACTGCAGAAAAACATGAGTTTGAATCCCTGATGCAAGAGTCTGGAATGACGGTTGCTGACTACGCTAACAAATTTATAGCTCTGGGAATATTCCAACCATCCACTATGAATGATGAAGAAACCAAAATGTCGAAATTCGAGAGAGGACTGAACCCTAGAATCCGAACATGGTTGGTTAATGCCAACCCAGCAAACTTTGGTGCCCTTCTAGATGCCTGTTACAGAATTGAAAGAGATATCATCCGTCGGGATGAGTTTAGCCAAAAGAGAGGAAGAGAGGTGTCTGGAAGCGGAGGGCCCCGTAAGTTCGCCAAGCAAAACACAAGGGGGCCAGGGCGTAAAGGGAAGAACCGATTTCAACCCCGCTCCCAGAAAAATCAATCAAAAAATCAGGGACAACAATCTGCCATTCCAAAATGCTCTCATTGTGGTAAGTTCCACGTAGGAGAATGTTATATCCAGGCTGGGAAATGTTTCGGATGCGGCCAGACAGGGCACATCCATAAGGACTGTCCAAACAAAGGACCCACCTGCTTTGGATGCGGGAAAATAGGACATATGGCCAGAGAGTGTCCGGAGAAGGGGGCCCAGCAACAACAACAGCTAACAAAACCTCAGCGTCAGCGTACCAACGCACGAGTCCACACTATGACCGACGCAGCCGCTGAAGAGGCCCACAATGTGGTAACAGGTATTTTCAGGAAACCGTACTAATTTTCTTTTACAACCTCGTTGCCTTATGGTTGCTTAGTAAGAATTGTATGATTCAGGAGTTATACTAGTATGTTCAATACCTGCCAACGTACTATTTGACAGTGGCGCCAGCCACTCTTTCATATCCAAGAGATTTGCAAAGAATATTGAGAAAAGCCCAACCCATAGTGATGCACCTTATAGAATCCAAGCAGCTGGGGAGCAGGTGCTTGTAGCTCACCATGTATTCAAAAATTGTGAACTTGAGTATGAAAACCATCGGTTTGACGCCGATTTGATTTCCATACCCATGACGGACTTCGATGTAATTCTTGGGATGGACTGGCTCTCCAAGAATTATGCCAACATCAATTGTAGAGAAAAACAAGTTACCTTTAAGGATCCCACACGTAAAGACATAACCTTTCAAGGGGGATCAAAGTTACGAAAGAATCCTAAGAACATTTATGTAAATGCAATTCGCGCCAGTAAAGCTCTAAAGAAAGGACATCAAGGATATCTTGTCTATTCCATAAACACTGACCAAACACCCACAGACCTGACCCAAGTTCCAGTAGTTCGAGAATATCCGGAAGTTTTTCCAGAAGAATTGCCAGGTCTTCCCCCGGAGCGAGAAATATCTTTTGAGATCAACCTAGTTCCAGGAGCTGAGCCAATATCGATGGCTCCCTACAGAATGGCCCCCGCAGAACTAAAAGAGCTGAAGGAGCAGCTACGTGAGTTATTGGAAAAGAAACTGATACGCCCAAGTGTTTCACCTTGGGGAGCTCCGGTACTGTTCGTCAAAAAGAAGGACGGGAGTATGCGATTATGTATTGACTATAGGGAGCTCAACAAGATCACTATAAAGAATAAGTACCCTTTGCCAAGGATCGACGACTTGTTCGATCAGCTTCGGGTAAGCAGACAAAACATTTTATTTTAGTAATAAGTTTCTTATAAACCCTACCTAAAGGTATCATGATGCAGGGGGCGAGAATTTTCAGTAAGATCGATCTTCGCTTAGGATACTTCCAGTTGAAGATCAAGGCTGAAGACGTCCACAAAACTGCATTCAGAACCCGTTACGGACATTACGAATTCTTAGTAATGCCGTTCGGACTGACCAACGCTCCTGCCGCATTCATGGATCTAATGAATCGAGTTTTTCAAGAACAACTAGAGAAATTCGTCGTAGTCTTCCTCGACGACATCTTGATATAGTCACTAGATGAAGAGACCCATGCAGCCCATCTAAGGATTTCTCTGGACATTCTACGAAGGGAACAACTATATGCGAAATTTAATAAGTGCGAATTTTGGCTATGAAGTGTAGCTTTTCTAGGGCATGTGATATCCGAAGAAGGTATATCACTAGATCCCAAGAAAATCGAGGCAATCACAGAGTGGCCCAGACCGACAAATGTTACGGAGGTACGAAGTTTTCTCGGTCTTGCTGGTTACTATCGGAAGTTCGTAGAAGGATTCTCTCGGATTGCTATGCCCATGACCCGATTAACCCAGAAGAAAACCAAGTTCTAATGGACCTCAGACTTTGAGAATAGCTTTACTGAATTGACGAAGAAACTGACCTCCGGCCCAGTCTTAGCGCAGCCCATCCCTGGAGAAAACTTTGTTGTGTATAGTGATGCCTCTAAGAACGGGTTGGGATGTGTACTAATGCAAAAGGATCGAGTAATTGCATACGCATCTCGACAGTTGAAGCCATTTGAACAAAACTATCCTGTACACGACCTTGAGTTAGCAGTTGTGGTCTTTGCACTAAAAATATGGAGGCACTATCTCTACGGCGAAAAGTGCGAAATTTTCGCGGACCACAAAAGCCTCAAATATCTATTTACCCAAAAAGAGCTGAACATGCGACAACGAAGATGGCTAGAATTAATAAAGGACTATGACCTATCAATTCAGTATCACCCGGGAAAAGCCAATAAGGTGGCAGACGCATTAAGTAGAAAAACAAGCCATCCACGCCAACCACCTTTGCAGCGTGACATGGAAGAATTTGATCTAGAGGAAGTCGGTTCAATTGAGGGCATGCTCGCAAAGTTGGTGATAATTCCTTCACTAATAGACAGAATTAAAGAGGAGCATGAAAAGGATGAAACCCTAAGGAAGATAAAGGACCGGGTACGAACGAAACCCATTGAAGAATTTAAGGTTCGAGACGACAACAGTTTGTGGTTTCAAGAAAGATTGTGAGTACCCAATAACGAAGACATTCTGAACGAAATTCTTAAGGAGGCACATAACTCGCGATTATCCATCCACCCTGGAGCCAATAAAATGTACCAAGATTTGAAACGACGATTCTGATGGCGTGGCATGAAAAGACAGATTGCCGAATTTGTGGGAAAATGCCTCGTTTGCCAGAAGGTGAAAGCAGAACATCAGAAACCCGCTGGGTTGCTACAGCCTCTCGAAGTTCCTGAATGCAAGTGGGACCACATTTCTATGGATTTTGTTACTGACCTGCCTAGGACAAGAAGCGGTTACGATGCCATTTGGGTGGTTGTTGATCGTCTAACCAAGTCCGCCCATTTCATGGCTATGAAAATCAAGGCTCCAATGGAAAATTTGGCTACGATGTACGTGGAACAAATTGTGAGTCTTCATGGAGTACCCCTAAGTATCGTGTGTGATCGCAACCCTCGTTTCACATCACGATTCTGGACAGCTTTTCAGAAAACAATGGGCACTGAGATTCACATGAGCTCGGCATTTCATCCCCGAACGGATGGTCAATCAGAAAGAACTATTCAGACACTGGAAGACATGTTGCGATCTTGCACACTCGACTTTGGGAAAAGCTGGGATCGGAGTCTCAAGCTAGTAGAATTTTCATATAACAACAGCTACCATCGATCTATAGGAATGGCCCTGTATGAACCACTCTATGGAAGGAAATGCCGTTCTCCTCTTTACTGGGATGAAATAGGAGACAATATTCTCACTGGACCCGACTTAGTAGAGCAGACTCGAGAGAAAATAAAAATTATAAAGCAAAAGTTACAAGCGGCCCAACATAGAGACGAGAAGCGGCGACCGTTAGAATTTCAAGATGGGGAAAAAGTGTTTCTGAAAGTGTCACCAACGAAGGGAGTTAAAAGATTTGGTATTAAAGGGAAGTTAAGCCCAAGATTTATTGGGCCATACAAGGTTCTTGAAAGGATTGGAAAAGTGGCTTATCGACTCGCTCTACTGCCCACCCTATCTCAAATACATGACATGTTTCATGTATCTCAACTGACACGATATGTACACGATCCTAGCCATGTCATAAAAGATCAACCTTTGAAGCTGGAAGCCGACATGACCTATGAGGAAGAACCAGAAAAGATACTTGATCGTAAAGAAAAGGTGCAAAGGAAACGAACTATACCAATGGTTAAGGTGCAATGGAAGAACCATTCTATAGATGAGTCTACCTAGGAACTAGAAGAGAACATGAAGAACTTGTACCCTCACCTCTTTGATTAGCACTTTCAAGTTTCGAGGACGAAACCTATAATAAGGGGGGAGAATGTTGTAACCCAATAAGAGAATCCTTCTTGTACCTAAGGTTGAGTTAGTGAACATGTGACAATATACGCTTGCAATTGTGATTGACTAAGTCAATGATCATCATTATAAAGTATATCACAAAGAGTACTATGTGCATTATAAGAAAGGATCCAATTTCCCCATGGCCTTGTAAGGTTTCAGCTAATAGCCAAGAAAGGCTATTTCTTAAATCACTATTTAAGAAATAAAGAAATGGAATGAATATGTATTTTTAGAAAAAAAAGAGGGAGCAAAGGATTTACTAAGTCTTAGTTGAGGTCATTAAAGACCCCAACCGCCAGCTGGTTTAAGAGGGAAGGGGGGAGGCTAATTAAGGAGGATGGTTTGCTAGAATTAATGGACATGTAACCTAACTAGACCTAAAAGTAACTAAGGTTAGTCAAAAGTAACTATGATTAGCATAAAGTAACCAGGGTTAGTAGTAAAGTAACCTTGGTTAACTAAAAAGTAACCAAGGTTAGAAACTTAATTTGAGTAACTAAGGTAAAACCCTCACCCCACCCTCATACCCCAACGGCTAAACATAGCCAAAAGAACAAGAATTCCCTCCAAAACACACTTGAGAATTCTCCAGTCTTTTCAAACACTCCAAAGAACTTCAAGTGAGCTCCTCCTCTTCCTTTCTCTCCCAACCTCACGGCCAAGGGAGCAACCAAGAAGGATTAGGTTCTTCCGAAGCTAAGTGACATTAGGTAAGTGTTCTTAGCCTCTTGAGAAGATACTTACATTTTCATGAAGATGAAACTCATGGTGTTATCTCTTTTGCCCCAAACCGTGACCTTTAATGGTCACTAGGCTCAAGGATCTCAAGCCTTCAAGGACTCTAGCTTAGAGAAGCTTGGATACTACTCAAACTCTTTTTTGGTAAGCCATTTAGCTCTTTTTCTAAAAGGGATATTGAGTTAAAGATATAGACTAACTATGCTCCTTTCTTTCTCTCCACCACCGTGGGAATGCTTGCGTAGAGAAGTGAAAGATTTCAACTTTTTACACCTTTCCAAGAAGAGTAAGCAAAGAAGGCAATTACACTATACTCTTTATGGTTTGGATGTGAAAGTGTGTGCATGAATGGCTAGATGTACTTAAGGTCTAATCTTAGTTGTGAAATAGTAAGTTGAATGCCAAAACTTTCGGCCTAAGCCATTTGGGTGTGTAGGAGTGAGATTTTGTTCCAAAGATGTGTTCTTTGTGGATTACATGCATTATTATGTGCTAATCTAGGTTGGATGTGTTAAAGATTCTCTCTTTTCATGATGAGAGGCTCACGGTGGAAGGGTTAAGGGAGGCATGTGTGATTTTACATGAAAAATATCAATTTAGTAAAGAAGTGGAGACAAGCTTTGTTCTTGTTGCGTGTTAAGTTTAATATGCTCTTGGTTATATCATTTTCTGGCATGCACCAAAGAATGAGGCTGTTAGTGAAGGGTGCGTGTGTTCATCCCAAAATTGTTGCTAAGTGTTGGTGACAAAAATGTAAGCTAAGGACACTTAGGAAGAATATATGATCACTAGAAAATTTCTGGAGCTGGACCGAAATTTAGACTGTATTGTGAGACCAGAAAAAGGACCTTAAGAACCTTCAATTCTATTGATTTTTGGTATGCTAATAGTTTTATGTGTATGTTAGATGTGAGAGTTGGAATCTCATTAAAAGGAGACGCGGTTTATTTTTAATGAATTTTCTACTGAGATTGGTCCTGCTGAAAAATGTTGTACTGGACAGAATTTAAATAACGTGTTTGGTAGCCTAGAAATGGACCTTAGAGGTATGCAAATTCACTAATTTTCGGTATGATACTAACCCCATGAATAAAGCAAAGGTGGAAGCTGGAATTTTGTCAAAATGAGTTGTGGTTTATTTTTAGTCAATTTTCTAGTAAAACGGGTCAAACTGAAATATGCTGGATGGACAGAATTTGTGTAACAAGTTACATGATCTGGAACAGGGACTTAGAGAATTGTATTTGGGCTAAACTTTGACAGGATGCTAGCTCAATGGGTTTATTAAGATGGAGAGTTGGAATTTCCGGAAAAAGATTAAAGGATTGGTCACAATGTATTTTATAATAGAATATGGTCATTCCAGAATTCAGGTTACACCGTTTCATGAAAAAGAGCAAACGAGTCCCTTATCGACATCGTAATTCCATAACACATGCATGGCAACCACTTACGACATTTACGGAGAATTACATGCGAACCAATAGGTCTAAAATGTGCATTTTAATGGGAAATTCTTAAGGAAAAGTAGACGCTACTAAGCTGGAAGTTTCCAGCATGGGGAGGAAACATGTCGATTCGTTTATGTCGTGCATTATGCCGTTGTTTGCATATTACATGTCCTGCATTACATTATCATCACATACATGATTTACAGCATGTCTTTTTATGTGAAAGAAAGATGAAAAGCGTTTTCAAAAGATGATTTTGTTTTGCAAAGAATGATTCCCCACCGGTACCGTGTGTGAGTATGAACTTGGCTAGTATGAACCCGCTCAGATCCGGGTTAAGAGATCTGACAGTATGACCGTGCAGGCCCGGAGATAATAGGCCTGATAATGATGATGATGATGATGATGACCGTGCGGGTCCGGAAAGAATAGACCCGGCAAGTATGATGACGTTACCGTTCTGAATCCAGGAATAATAGATTCGAAAGGGAGAAGTTACCACCTCAGATCCGGGAAGATAGATCTGAACACTCTATTGTTTTATGACGATGATGATTTTAACGAAAAGCATGAAAGATCATATTTCCATTTTCATCTCGATGCATCACACGTACATATGCATGCATATTATATTTATGTAGCGTCACATGAGATTTAAGTTGTGATGACCTCGTAGACCCTAAGTGATGATTCTTACTGTGTTATTCATCAATACGAGTTACAGTCTTTTAATGTTATATTCTGCTTTGAGTGAAGATTTTAATTAAGTTATGATCTTGTTACCTTAAGTGATGATCCCTATCGAATATTGGGCGGAGGACAAGTATGCTTCTAAACCAAAATTTTTGGGGTTCGGTTCTTGTTTGCACTTTCCATTTAACCCATGATTATTATAGTATACTTGCTGGTGACATTGTCACTCACCCTATTTTTCCTTCCAGAGGTGGCGGGAGACAAAGTAGAGTGGATCGATGACGAACCTAGGGTTCCCTACCCGTGAGTGCAATGAAGGACGGCCAGATCTAGGAGACCGAACTTGCCAGCTATAAGGGATGACTGAGTTATGTAATTGAGATGGAAAAACAATTGGATTTTGTCACTTTCTGATACATTTGATGTGGGTTGTAAACTTTAAATGGTTGTGATGATGTTTTTAATTTGAAGTTTTAAATTCTGCCACGGTTTTGCTTACTTATTTGCGCGTAAGCACAAAAATCCATGCAATTCTATCATGGATCACGACGCGTATGGATGACGCCTAGTACTCTCCTTAGTGAAGTACGGTGGGTGCACCGACTTCGGTGGGGCCGAGGTGCAGGGCGCCACAATTTCTACCAGAAGAACTAAGTAGAATAAATTGTATTACGGGTTTAGCCACCAATTTCGCACTCTACGAATGGACCTCATTTAAAACAAAAAAGCATGATTTTAGGAAGACAGGATAAAAGAAAAGAAATTCAGTAAAGTTTTCGTTACCGGCAGGGCTGTAAATGAACCAAGCCGTTCGGTTGTTTGGCTCGTTTGGCTCGAGCTCGGCTCGGATAAAAGGTTAATGAATAGAGCTTGAACACCTATTTTTGTTCGAGAGCTCGGTAAGTGGCACAGTTCGTTTAAGGTGTTCGGATCGTTAATGTTGTTCGTGAGTTAAACGAACCAAGCTTGAACAAGTAAATTTGTTCGTTTAAATAAACGAACAAGCTCGGCTCGCTCGTTAAGTTAAATGAATAGAGCTTGAACAACGCAATGCTCGGATCGTTTACAGCCCTAGTTACCGGTCTTTAAGATGACATCGGCAGGAGAGTTCAGTTTCGAGGACGAAACTTCTTATGAGGGGGAGACTGTTACAACCTGCACTTCCTGACTAATGGAAAGAGGGATTGTAATCGAATTAGAATGCGATCGTGGTACCGCACTTAGCATAATAAATATGTAATTGTGTAGTGGATAAACATTTTATGAATTCCTAGAGTCTTAGAAGAAACATAAGAGTAATTAAATTAAACATATAGGAAATTCCACAACTCTTAGTAGGAAGTTATTTGAAGGAAAGAGAAATAGAAAAAAAAAATTAACATCCTTAAAATCGGTCTTAGGAAGATAAGTACAATCCATCACCTCAACTCTTATATCCTATAAGACAATTAGCCAAGTATGTTTTATATAAATATCTTTTGTCCCCACTAGACCAAAGACTTCGGCTAAAAGCTTGAACAAAAGAAATAAAAATTGTATCATGAAAACACTTGTTGTACACCTCATTCCTATCAATTCTCTTACACCATGCAGAAGTTACCCACACATCTTTTATGAAAACCTCCTTTTCACCCACACTCCTAGATAATTTCGGCCAAAAAGGAAAAAGATAAGACTAAAAAGGGTTTTTTTTACTTTTGGCTTATTTTATTACCTTTAGTCATTCTATTCTTACACAAAGGAAACAAACGACCAATAGAATTACATGCAAAACTTTTTTCCACCTTTACTACTACAAGAAGCTTCCTCATTGCCTGTCACACAAAAATTTCGGCCAAGGCTAGGAATCAAGGTTAGATGTTTTCTTAAACCATTATAGTAGATTCTTACACTTTCCAAATGGAATCCATGCATGACCTTCTTTTCCTTACATATTTTATTCCCATCACCTCAACCTATTATATTACTAATCTCCTCTCCAATTATATTACGTGCAAGGTTCCTTTTCTTGCAATTATTTTTATTCCAACCAAGATGTAATAATTTTCTTTTCCTACTAGCATAAAAATCGGTTAAGGGAAAACAAGGGCATAAGGCTCATTTTTAAATTAGTCATTCCCTCTTACATAAAGTAAGACAAACAACAATGGGAATTCATGCAAATACTTTTGCTACTTACTAGATAATGAGACAAAGGTGTTCATCATTACCTTCTACTATATTTTCGGCTTAGCAAGAACCAAGAAAAGAGATGTTCCTCCTTGCAACCCATATTCTATATTAAATCCTTACTCAACCCTTATATAAATAAATTAAGTACCAATTAAATCTCATACAAAAGAGATAATTCCATATTTTCATAGTCCTTAGGCAACACCAAAGTTCCCAACACTAATAGTGTAATCTTCGACTATTAACTCAATAGAGAGGGATATACTGGCCTCTATCACTTCCGTCTCTTACACAAGATAAATATCACCAATATAATTTCATGCACTACAATTTCTCTCAAATCCAAGGACCCTCTAGTCACTACCTCATCCGGCCTCTTTCTCCCTTCCAAGAAATTTTTATTCTTCCATAATCATGGCAAGTCTTACACATTGTGAGACCAATGCCCAATCCATTTCCATGCATGTCCTTTTTCTTCTCACCTCACTTTTCACCCAAGAAAGGTAATCATTCCATTATTCTTATGAAATTTCGTCCAACATCCCCTAAGCATAAGCCATCTACATTACTCTTCCTTCCGCACTTGATATTCATAACTTTCATTAAGAAAATTTCTCTCTCTCACACTAAAAGAATTCTCTTCACTCCATTTCCCTTCCCAAAATCCAAAAACTTTCTCTCTCCCTTCAATTCCCCTCAACCGAGGGTGCTAAGTCACAAAAGGAAGAGAATTCTTCCATTCTCAAGTAAGGAGTTGAGCTCATATTCAAGAAAATTAAAGGGCTCCACCTGTAAGCATCTATAAAGTGATAGGAACAATGTTAGTGGAACAAGTAGAAGAATCCAAGATATCCAAGGTAAGAATCATGCAGAAATGATTTTGTACTTTCAAACTCTCATTTTAATTCAAAAAGAAATAAGTTTTCCTTTCTCTTGGCCATCAAGGCCGTGACTACCAACCAAGAGGATAAAGGAGAAGTCTTTCACCCCTTAGAGTAAGAATCAAGCTATCAAGACAAGTATTTCTGCCTAGTTCCTTCAAGAGAAATGAAATCTAAGTTTAGAATTTCTCACTAATAGCTAATGAACCATGCATGCAAGAAAAATCAAGATCTCTAAGTTTGATTACATGAAAGATGGCTTGCATGTAGAAATTATTGATGCATGTGCTCTTATATGGAATGAAATCATCAAGTGAGTTTAGATGACTACTTGAATCTAACATGCACAATGAAATTTTGTCACTTCTAGACCCATTGGGCCGTGTATGTCCAAAAGAAGGCATCTTTCCTATGATTCCTGTACTTAGATGCAAAGGTGTAGACATATGTGTGCAATGAACTAATACATGAGCTAATATTCATTTCCTTTGGTATATTAACACATGCATGCCAATTGTTTGTACTCACATAGGATGGAAGAGGATATCATGAAAATAGAGAGTAGTAATTCTATAATGACTCAATCTTCATTACTCTTTTATGCATGCAAACTAAGATGCTAGTTTTAACATCATCCATGTGAACATCATCATTTTCACTCCCATAGGGGACGGTACAAGTGCCTTCCACCTAAACCATGAATTCATCACCATCATCATGATGTGTACTTTGATGATCATGGTTGTGGGAGGATGAAATGATAAAGAAACCTCTATTTTTAGCCTCATAGGTTGTATGTCATGTATAGCATGATTATCATCATAATGTGTTATGTGGTATGTACTTGCATGTTCATTTTGTATGATCATTATCAATGCACTCTCAATTTGTGATAAGAAGCATGTATGTATAATATGTTTTGAGCCTATGATCATTTAGCATAGTTAGCATACATTAGGCTCATTATGAACCTCGAGATTGTTGTTAGTGTTGAAGAATTTCATTTTTGAACAACCCCCACGTCTGTAAAGATAAGGGGGTTTGAGTGATTTCAAAATAAGTGTCTTGAATGTATACATATATATAAACGTGCATAAACATATATAAATGTGTACATGTATGCATGATAACTTGCCATTACTTGCCTTATTTAGCTTATATATTATGTTGCCGTACTAACGAGCCATGAAGCATTAAAGCTTACATAATATGGCAAACATTTGTTGTGTTTATACTATTTTCAGGTTCCACTATTAATGAACTAAATTAGTTCATTAAGTGAAGTACTTAGTTTAATAAACTAAGTAGTACATTAAAGGAAGCTTCATTTGGAAAAGGCACAAAGGCAACAAGGCTAAGGAAGGAAAGTCTTCTCCTCCTCTCCATCTTTAATGTACACGCCACATATACATAAAAATTATATATTTTCAGATTTTTTTTGAAAAAGGCACATACACATGTATTCCAACGTACTACCGACACGTTATATATTTTACGTACGTACGTTAACGTCACACCACTATACTTAACTCATATTTATGAGTATATTCAGGTCTTATATCATATGATATAAGATATGGTGATGACAAATCAAATACAACACGATAAAAGGCTCTAAACCGAAATTTGTCGTATCGGGCGAATACCGAAACTTCGCCAACGTGTCACGTACTTGCCATAAATAAATGGCCAGCCCATATACATCAAAAAATGATGTAAATTTCGTGCTACACATGACATATTCAGCCAAAAATACTTTCCATGTTGGCACACACAAATTACTCCACATTAAGGCCAAAATGTGAAGATTCCAAGTTTAATTTTGTCACATGCTAATGGTACCACTTTAAACCAGCCAAGTGCTGAGATTTAAAGTATATATTATATATATTATGTATAACATAATATATATAACATGTGCAAAATTTGGAATTTAAATTAGAGAAAAATCGGGTAATCGATAAATATCGAAAATTCGGTTTTCTACGCACATAACATGGAACGTTTTTCTTGTACATCATGTGACACGTATCTAGGCACTTTTTACATATGATATACATCTTAAAGTGTTCTAGAAAATTAAATTAAGGGCTGATTGGAATATTACATGTGTGTATTATTAAATGTGCACTATTTTACAAAGTTAGCAAAAATAAATTTCAGCACATGTTACACATCATATAACGTTACATACAGCTGAGTTGGAGCACATGTGGAGCTTTGTTGGCATATTGATTGGTCAAGGATCAATCATACATTGTTGGTGAATTAAAGAGAAAAGCTACAAAAGGTAAGAATTCTAATATATCTCACTTATGTCACATGCTGAAAAATTTCAGCATGATGAAACTTGAGCTGGCCAAATTTTGCTATTCAATGGGAACTATTTTGTCATCTTTTATTAGGTGATTGATTAGAAGAAGATATGGTAAAGTTTTGAATAATAATTAAAAAGATAAATGGTGATATTTCACATATCACACATGCTGAAAATTTTTTCAGCGTGTGTACATGGTGTGGCCGAATTTTAGTACTAAAATGTGTCCAAGTTCATCTTTTAATTGGTAGAAGTACTTGCCATATATTATTGATTCATTTTTATGATGAAAATTTAAAGAAAAATGGTAATGATTTAAAGTTTATCCCCATGATGCACATGCTGAAAAATTCAGCATGGCAAGATTGTCTTGGCCGATTTTTTGGCATAGAAATGGAAGAATTTTTGGTCTTGCAATTTATGAGAAAATTCTTGATTTATGGTATGATTTTGTGATTGATTTTTGGCACATGTTAAAGTGAATATCTCAGATTTTTTTCCATGTCATCTTGATGACAACATTGAGCCAATAAGGAGGTGCCAAGTAAGCGAAGACTAAATGATGATCCAATAGGAAGATGCCAAGTAAGCAAGGCATTGTCACAATGATGTCTTACACTCTCTCAAGGACTTAAAAGACAATTTTCAAGAGGGGAGAAGCCCTAAGGGGGGACGGCTGCAACTATAAGGAAAGAAGAGGAGAGCAAACAAAATACTACAATAAGCATTGCATTCTAAAGAGATCAAATTGCCAAGCTCTTCTTCTCCTACATTTTCTTTCTTTCTCTTTTCTTGTAAAAGCCTATTGTATTCATATTCTTTCAATCTTGAATAGGCTTGAGATAAACCACCATTCATACATCTTTGTAAAAGATTGATCAAGGTGTGATCAATCTTCATTCTAGCAAGGTGGTGGTGTTCGTGCGAATTGTACTTACAATACAAGGTTTGTAAAGGGTTGGAGTTAGGTGTAACTCTATCAACCCTGCGGTAAGGTGTACTGCATGTGTGTGATTAGTGTGAACCAAGGAAGGTGTTCCTTGAAGACTGGAGTAGGTTGTTTATAACCGAACCAGTATAAAATTCTTGGTGCCATTTACTTTCTGCATTTACTTTTCAATTACTGCACTGTTTATCCTTCTTGTTCGCATCCGTAAAAATAGTAAACGATTTTCAAAAATTACGAAAATTTCCAGAAACATACTTACACGTTCTAGGGTTAATTTGGCACAAGTTTCAACCCTTTTGGATAAGTATAAGTCAATCAAACATCAAAAGCTCTGAGACTAGTGCAGTCTGATTCTCAGACTTGCAAAGGTTGAGACTTTGATTATATTTGACCTACTTCCCAAAAGAATTTTCCAAAACTGTTTCAACCCATTTAAATATAGTACATAAGGAGTTAGTGGTCAAATGTTCAGAGCATTTGGATGTTCACACAAATAGGAATTAATTTTTCAAAACCATCTACCGTTTCTAACAGATTTGCACAATCTGAGTATCAACGTTTTTGAAGGGGTTAAAGGTTGAATTTTAATTTGAAATTTTTAGGGGACCCTCATAACATCTGAGGCTAAGTTCTCTCAAAATTTCATAATTTTTGAAGACCTCTAACCTAGTTTTAAAAACGTTTTAAAACTGGTTCTGAAAACAGAATCTGTTTTCAGAACTTGAATTGTTCAAGTTTAAAGAAGTTTTAAAAAGCACACTTTCCGCACCATCTATTCAACCCCCCCTTCTAGTGGTGCCTTGCAGATCCTACAAGTGGTATCAGAGCACAGGAATACTCACTTCAAGGAATCCAACGATTCAGTCAGATGGCATCCACAAATCTCAAAACCGAGCAAGAAGGTATGTCGAGCCAAATGCCTCCACTTTTTGACGGTGAGTCGTTTATTCAGTGGAAACTTAGGATGAAGCTTTTTCTTATGGCTATAGATATAGATCTTTGGTCAATCATTGAAGATGGTCCCTATGTCCCATCTAATGTATCCACTGTAGACGGAGTTACTTTAGAAGTTATTAAAACTAGACAAGAATATACGAGTGATGATAAAAAGAAACTTAGTATGAATGCTAGGGCTATGCAATTGCTTTTAAAAGGATTAAGTAAAAGTGAGTCTAGTTATGTGTCAAACTGTTCGAGTGCACAAGAAATGTGGAGTATACTAGAAATGAAACACGAAGGCACGAGTCAAGTAAAAGAGTCAAAAATTAACATGCTCATGTCCACACTTGAGTCTTTTAAATTATTGCCAAATGATCTATTGTAGATATGGATCTTCGTTTGACTAACATCTACAACTCTCTTGAGTCTCTTGGTAAGGCTTTTACTACGCAGGAAAAGGTGCAGAAAGTCCTACGAAGCCTTCCTTCTGAATGGGACCCTAAAGTGACTGCGATAGAAGAAAGCAAGGAAACTAAATCAATAAAGATGGAAGAACTAATCGGTTCACTTAAAGTTTATGAAAATAAACTCACCATTCGGAAAACGGAATCATCTAAACAAGGTAAAGCTATTGCTTTTAAATCAAATGAATACGTCTCCCCTCCCTCCGATCACGTAGATGATAGTGATTCCGAATCGGATAATGATGACCTAATTCTATTAGCTAAAGGATTGAGAAAATTTATGAGAAGGTCATTTAGAAACAAAAATAAGGGCACTACTAAGAGAAATAAGAACAAGTCAAACGATAAAGACGTTAAATGTTATGAATGTGGCAAACTCGGACACTTATCATATGACTGCCCAAATAAAGAAAAGCAAACTACTAAGTACCCTGACAAGGAGCGAAACAGACAAAGACTCGTCTCAGAACTCAAACAAAGGAAACGTGCTCTAAAGGCCTCCACCTGGAGTGACTCATCGGATTCTGAGACTGAGACCGAAGAGGAGACCGCACAAGTATGCTTTGCATCCAAAGCATCTAATGAGGTATCATCTGATTCTGACTCTGACTCTGAACCTTTTTATGATGATCTTTTTAGTCAGTATCTAGAATTGCATAAATTTACTAAGACTCTCGCTAAAGAAAAGAAACGATTAATTGAAGACAAGAAACTGTTAGAATCTTCTAACGAGAATCTTTTCGCTCAATTAAGCGATTCAAAGAAAGAGTCTTCATGTGTCATCACTGCATTGAAAACCGAGATTTCATCATTATCCTCTCAAAATAATGAAATGAAATCCGAGATTTCAAATTTGAAATCAAGGAATACCGATTTAGAGAAAATGATGAAACAGTTTGATACAGGGTCCAACATGCTGCATCGTATCATATTATCACAAAAGCATGACAGCGACAAAACTGGACTGGGATACGTTGATACTAACGAAGTATCAATCAAACCAACCAAGTTTGTTGTGTCTAAGAAAGTAGACATCCCTAAGCCGCAAGTGGCATCTAAGATGACGCAAAAAGCGCCCCCTTCCTCACGCCCCACTTCTTCATATCATGTGAAATATAACGTTGTACCATATAGATATGAAAAGAGAAGAACAATGCATACACAAAATACATATCATCCACGCACTTCGCACACACACACAAGGACATATCAAAAGCGTCCTTCATTCAATGAGTATAGAGGAGTCCTTGGGCAAAGGCCCAAAGTGCATGCACCACATGTCTATTATATTGCACCTTCATTCTTGCCATTTGATAGACCGAGAAGGATCACCCAAGTATGGGTACCGAAAGGTACCTTTACCAAAAGGTGATTAACTAACTCGAAAGGACCCAAAATTAAAAGGGTACCTAAATCACCTTTTCACATTGCAGGGAGACCACACTTCGAAAGACACATCAATAAAGTGGTTCCTTGACAGTGGTTGCTCGAGGCACATGACGGGTGACCCGAGCTTGTTCTCCAAATTAAAGAATGTCACAAAAGGCGGATCTGTGACCTTTGGAGACAACAATGAAGGCAAGATCATTAGAAAAGGTACTATTGGTAATCCGAACACACTCCAAATCTCCAACGTATTTTTGGTAAGCAACTTATCTTACAATCTTCTTAGTATTTCTCAATTTTTTGACAATGGTTTCAATATGTGTTTTACTCACCCTTATTGCAATATAATAAATAAAAATGGAGAAACCGTTTTAAAAGGAAAACGAGAAGGCAATATTTTTACGCTATCTATGGATGATGTAGTAGACGCTAAAGTTAAGTGTTTTATGTCAAATGAACCCAATGTGAATTTATGGCATAGACGTTTAGGACACATTGGTATTTCCACACTAGAAAAACTTCAACGAAAGAACATAGTACGGGGATTGCCTACGCTTGATTTAGACAACTTTCAGTTGTGTGAATCATGCATAAAAGGCAAACAAACACGTGAGTCACTTAAGCCGAAAAATGAAATAAGCACGACTAGAATATTAGAACTATTGCATATCGATTTGTTTGGTCCTAGTCGCACTACAAGCCTTGGTGGGCGTCACTATGCATGCGTAATTGTTGATGACTTTTCTCGTTATACTTGGACTTTATTTCTTACACATAAGGATGATAGCGCCGTAGAGATTGCTAAATTAATTAAACAACTTGAAAATCAATACGGTGTAAATGTGAAAAGGATAAGAAGCGATAGAGGCGGCGAGTTTAAAAACAAAGAGATGATTTCATTTTGTGAAGAAAAAGGAATTAAACATGAGTTTTCGCCACCTAGAACTCCACAACTAAATGGAGTAGTAGAAAGAAAGAATCGTACACTACAAGAAATCGCTAGAACTATGCTTTGCGAAAATAAACTGCCTAGATTTCTGTGGGCAGAAGCCGTAAATTGTGCATGCTATATTGTAAATCGCATATCTATAAGAAAGAAAATAAACAAGACGCCTTATGAAATTTTGAATGATCGCATGCCTAAGATTGATTATTTTCGTGTGTTTGGATGCAAATGTTTTGTCTTGAATACAAAAGATAATTTAGATAAATTTGAATCCAAATCAATTGAGTGCATTTTTGTTGGATATTCCATAAATTCAAAGGCATATAGATGTTATGATCCTCTCACTAGACAAATCATAGAATCTATTCATGTTAAATTCAATGAATTTGGTGAGATTGATAAAGATAAGGAATATGACGATGATTTTGAATTGAAACCCGTTTTGAATGAAGATAATGATTCTTTTGATATGCATGATATGAATGAGACACTAGAAATGCATGATCATATAGAAATACATGATAACATGGAAAATAATCAACCAAGATGGCATAGAGATCACCCACATGATCTCATCATAGGCGACATCACTCACGGTGTGCGACCACGTAGAAGGATCACTTCGGATGAAATAAATGAATTTCATGCTATGATTTCTGAAATTGAGTCCAAAAATGTGCATGATGCTTTGAGTGATTCATCTTGGATTGATGCTATGCATGACGAACTTAATCAATTTGTTAGAATGATGTATGAGATTTAGTGCCACGTCCACAAGATAAGACTATTATAGGCACAAAGTGGGTATTTAGGAATAAAATGAATGAAGAAGGAAAGGTTGTTAGAAATAAAGCGAGACTTGTAGCACAAGGATATAATCAAGAAGAAGGAATTGACTATGATGAAACATTCGCACCCGTAGCACGTCTAGAAGCTATACGACTATTACTTGCTATTGCTTGCATGAAAGATTTTAAATTATATCAAATGGGCGTAAAAAGTGCTTTCCTAAACGGATTCATACAAGAAGAAGTATACGTGAAGAAACCACCCGGTTTTGAAGATTTGAAACATCCAGATCACGTGTACAAACTAAAGAAGGCACTATATGGCCTAAAGCAAGCACCGAGAGCATGGTATGATCGTTTTGCTACTTTCCTTTTAGAAAATAATTTTAAATGTGGTACTATAGACAGTACACTATTTTTGAAACAAGAAAAATCAGATTTACTTATTATTCAAATCCACGTAGATGACATTATTTTTGGCTCTACCTCACATAGACTTGTTAAAGATTTTGAAAATTGCATGAAATCTGAAGTTGAAATGTCTATGGTTGGTGAACTTAATTATTTTCTTGGCTTGCAGATTAAGCAAACGAGTAAAGGAATTCATATAAGCCAAGCGAAATATGTTAATGACATGATCAAAAAGTTTAATTTTGAAAATTTGAAACCATCCCCCACCCCTATGAGTGTAACTACTAAATTAGACAAAGACGAACATGGTAAAGACGTTGATAATGGATTATATCGATCTATGATAGGTTCTTTGCTATATTTAACTGCTAGTAGGCCTGACATCATGTTTAGCGTATGCATGTGTGCTCGTTTTCAAAGTCAACCTAAGGTGTCACACTTAAATGCGGTAAAAAGAATATTCCGTTATATTAAGCACACGCCCACCTTAGGTATTTGGTACGATAAGGATTTTACATTTGACTTACATGCTTACACTGATGCAGATTATGGTGGCTGCAAAATAGATAGAAAAAGCACGAGCGAAACCTGCCAATTTATAGGAAATTCTCTTATTTCATGGTTTTCCAAAAAGCAAGCAAGTGTTGCTTTGTCCACTACTGAGGCCGAGTACATGGCTCTTAGCCTTTGTTGCACACAGTTGTTGTGGATAAAACAATAACTTTCGGACTTTGAAATTATCGTAAATAAGATTCCTATATATTGTGATAGTATGAGTGCCATCAATTTGTCTAAGAACCCCGTGTTACATTCTAAGGCTAAGCATATAGAAGTACGCTATCACTTTCTTCGTGATCACGTTAACAATGGTAATATTGTCATAGATCACGTACGCACAGAATCACAAGTAGCGGATATATTTACAAAGGCCTTAAATCAAGCCACATATGAATCTCTTCGTTCTAAATTAGGCATGATTCCCGCTGATATGATTTGATTTGATATTATTTGATTTACTTTCCTTTTTGACAGGAATCTTTTGATTAACTTTCCAAAATAAAGGGGGAGAGACACTGATTGATCTTGATTGATCTTAATTGATCTTAATTGCACAAATCAAGGGGGAGCCGGATTTGAAATTCGAAATTCAAATTTCAAATTTGCGCACAATTCAAGGGGGAGAGATAGCATTTAAATCATGTACACAAATTATTTTGAAAATCATCAAAAGGGGAAGATTGTAAAGATAAGGGGGTTTGAGTGATTTCAAAATAAGTGTCTTGAATGTATACATATATATAAACGTGCATAAACATATATAAATGTGTACATGTATGCATGATAACTTGCCATTACTTGCCTTATTTAGTTTATATATTATGTTGCCGTACTAACGAGCCATGAAGCATTAAAGCTTACATCATATGGCAAACATTTGTTGTGTTTATACTATTTTCAGGTGCCACCATTAATAAACTAAATTAGTTCATTAAGTGAAGTACTTAGTTTAATAAACTAAGTAGTACATTAAAGGAAGCTTCATTTGGAAAATGCACAAAGGAAACAAGGCTAAGGAAGGAAAGTCTTCTCCTCCTCTCCATCTTTAATGTACACGTCACATATACATAAAAATTATATATTTTCAGATTTTTTTTGAAAAAGGCACATACACATGTATTCCAACGTACTACCGACACGTTATATATTTTACGTACGTACGTTAACGTCACACCACTATACTTAACTTATATTTATGAGTATATTCAGGTCTTATATCATATGATATAAGATATGGTGATGACAAATCAAATACAACACGATAAAAGGTTCTAAACCGAAATTTGTCGTATCGGGCGAATACCGAAACTTCGCCAACGTGTCACGTACTTGCCATAAATAAATGGCCAGCCCATATACATCAAAAAATGATGTAAATTTCGTGCTACACATGACATATTCATCCAAAAATATTTTCCATGTTGGCACACACAAATTACTCCACATTAAGGCCAAAATGTGAAGATTCCAAGTTTAATTTTGTCACATGCTAATGGTACCACTTTAAACCAGCCAAGTGCTGAGATTTAAAGTATATATTATATATATTATGTATAACATAATATATATAACATGTGCAAAAGTTGGAATTTAAATTAGAGAAAAATCGGGTAATCGATAAATATCGAAAATTCGGTTTTCTACGCACATAACATGGAACGTTTTTCTTGTACATCATGTGACACATATCTAGACACTTTTTACATATGATATACATCTTAAAGTGTTCTAGAAAATTAAATTAAGGGCTGATTGGAATATTACATGTGTGTATTATTAAATGTGCACTATTTTATAAAGTTAGCAAAAATAAATTTCAGCACATGTTACACATCATATAACGTTACATACAGCTGAGTTGGAGCACATGTGGAGCTTTGTTGGCATATTGATTGGTCAATGATCAATCATACATTGTTGGTGAATTAAAGAGAAAAGCTACAAAAGGTAAGAATTCTAATATATCTCACTTATGTCACATGCTGAAAAATTTCAGCATGATGAAACTTGAGCTGGCCGAATTTTGCTATTCAATGGGAACTATTTTGTCATCTTTTATTAGGTGATTGATTAGAAGAACATATGGTAAAGTTTTGAATAATAATTAAAAAGATAAATGATGATATTTCACATATCACACATGCTGAAAATTTTTTCAGCATGTGTACATGGTGTGGCCGAATTTTAGTACTAAAATGTGTCCAAGTTCATCTTTTAATTGGTAGAAGTACTTACCATATATTATTGATTCATTTTTATGATGAAAATTTAAAGAAAAATGGTAATGATTTAAAGTTTATCCCCATGATGCACATGCTGAAAAATTCAGCATGGCAAGATTGTCTTGGCCGATTTTTTGGCATAGAAATGGAAGAATTTTTGGTCTTGCAATTTATGAGAAAATTCTTGATTTATGGTATGATTTTGTGATTGATTTTTGGCACATGTTAAAGTGAATATCTCAGATTTTTTTCCATGTCATCTTGATGACAACATTGAGCCAATAAGGAGGTGCCAAGTAAGCGAAGACTAAATGATGATCCAATAGGAAGATGCCAAGTAAGCAAGGCATTGTCACAATGATGTCTTACACTCTCTCAAGGACTTAAAAGACAATTTTCAAGAGGTGAGAAGCCCTAAGGGGGGACGGCTGCAACTATAAGGAAAGAAGAGGAGAGCAAACAAAATACTACAACAAGCATTGCATTCTAAAGAGATCAATTTGCCAAGCTCTTCTTCTCCTACATTTTCTTTCTTTCTCTTTTCTTGTAAAAGCCTATTGTATTCATATTCTTTCAATCTTGAATAGGCTTGAGATAAACCACCATTCATACATCTTTGTAAAAGATTGATCAAGGTGTGATCAATCTTCATTCTAGCAAGGTGGTGGTGTTCGTGTGAATTGTACTTACAATACAAGGTTTGTAAAGGGTTGGAGTTAGGTGTAACTCTATCAACCCTGCGGTAAGGTGTACTGCGTGTGTGTGATTAGTGTGAACCAAGGAAGGTGTTCCTTGAAGACTGGAGTAGGTTGTTTATAACCGAACCAGTATAAAATTCTTGGTGCCATTACTTTCTGCATTTACTTTTCAGTTACTGCACTGTTTATCGTTTTTGTTCGCGTCCGTAAAAATAGTAAACGATTTTCAAAAATTACGAAAATTTCCAGAAACATACTTACACGTTCTACGGTTAATTTGGCACAAGTTTCAACCCTTTTGGATAAGTATAAGTCAATCAAACATCAAAAGTTCTGAGACTAGTGCAGTCTGATTCTCAGACTTGCAAAGGTTGAGACTTTGATTATATTTGACCTACTTCCCAAAATAATTTTCGAAAACTGTTTCAACCCATTCAAATATAGTATATAAGGAGTTAGTGGTCAAATTTTCAGAGCATTTGGACGTTCACACAAATAGGAATTAATTTTTCAAAACCATCTACCGTTTCTGGCAGATTTGCACAATCTGAGTATCAACGGTTTTTGAAGGGGTTAAAGGATGAATTTTAATTTGAAATTTTTAGGGGACCCTCATAACATCTGAGGCTAAGTTTTCTCAAAATTTCATAATTTTTGAAGACCTCTAACCTAGTTTTAAAAACGTTTTAAAACTGGTTCTGAAAACAGAATCTGTTTTCAGAACTTGAATTGTTCAAGTTTAAAGAAGTTTTAAAAAGCACACTTTCCGCACCATCTATTCAACCCCCCCCCTTCTAGTGGTGCCTTGCAGATCCTACAAGTGGTATCAGAGCGCAGGAATACTCACTTCAAGAAATCCAATGATTCAGTGAGATGGCATCCACAAATCTCAAAACCGAGCAAGAAGGTATGTCGAGCCAAAGGCCTCCACTTTTTGACGGTGAGTCGTTTATTCAGTGGAAACTTAGGATGAAACTTTTTCTTATGGCTATAGATATAGATCTTTGGTCAATCATTGAAGATGGTCCCTATGTCCCATCTAATGTATCCACTGTAGACGGAGTTACTTTAGAAGTTATTAAAACTAGACAAGAATATGCGGGTATACATATCGGTATACATATACATATACGGATCTATGCATATATATATATATATATATATATATATGGCAATAGAATGATTTTCGGAGAAGTATGTTATATGTATATATATACACACCCATATGGTTAAATATATGTATATGGATGTATACGCCTCCACTTAGCATTTCCAGATATAATGTGTATTTCTTTTAAGGTTTATGGCTTATTTTAAAAGGAAATATAGATATATACATGGGTGTGTATGCGTATATATGTACGTGTATATATATCGGTCATATGAATAGAAGTACAACAAAATGAATTGTGTTTAGGAAAAGTACACTTAAATGATGGAGATATAAGATAGATATACATATATACAAACATATACATGTATGCGTTATTGAGGGAAATGTATATACATGGAATATATATGTGTGTTTCGGCCATAAGGCCTTAGGGGGATAAGCCATTACATTCAAGACTATTAAGGGTCTATAAATGAGCAATATAGTTGAAATGCATGATGGTTATCATTTAAAGAGTGCCTTTCCCTCTCCCCATGAAAGAGCTGTCGGCTGCATAGCTAAGGGGAGGGAGTTAATTGCCACCTTCCTTGCTACAAGAGAGTATTTTCCTATCCACTTAAATGAAAGACATTCAAGAGATTCTCTCAAAAAGAAAGTGATCCTTCCTCTCCTCTCAAAGGGCCGGTGGGAATAAGGGCTAAGAAGAGTCCAAGACTTCTACAACCTCAAGGTTATCTAGGTAAGATCACCCTTCACAATCCTTAGGATGTTACATTTGAAGGAATGAAGTTTACATAGCATCACTCCATTGACCAAAACCGTGAACCCCATGGCTTAGGCGAAGGTTTTCAAAACACCAAACCAAGGTAGTACCTTAGCAAGAGTGGATTGTTCTCCATCCATCCAAGGTGCAAATGGTAAGACCCTCCCTTTCCTCCTCTAAGTTGTATTATATAATCTAAAGGATGGCTAACAAATGCCCTAACCTGTATGTGATAGGAAAAGAAAAGAGGTAGTACTTCTTGTGTCAACAAGCTCAAGCAAGATCCAAAGACTACAAAGGCAAGTACACTATACTCTTTGTGGCTTGAATGTGAGAGTGTTTGCATGAATGGCTAGATAAACTTAAGATTTAATCTTAGTTGTGATAGGGTAAGTTTTGATGCCTAAACTTTCGGCCTAGGGGCCAAATGGTGTGTAGGTATGAGTTTTTATTTAAAGATGGAATCTTTGTGGTTTTTATGCACCATTATGTGTTAATCCAAGTTGAACATGCTAAAGATCTTTTCTTTTCCATGGAAAGGGCATACGGTGGAGAGGGTTAAGGAAATTGGGGTGGTTTTGGCATGAAACGATAAATTATATGGTAAATTGGAGACAAAGTTGTGCTTTAGTGTGTTAAGTCTAACATGCTCCTTGTGGATACATTATTTTGCCTTGCATGTACCGAAATGGGCTGTTGGTGACTAGGGTGCGTAGGCACCAAAATTGTTGTTAAGGTTGAATTAGTGAAAATGTGGTGTGCTTTGCCAAAGAATGATGCATGTACCAACTGTTTTGTAAGGGGTTTGCATATGATGTGGTAGCGTGTTGAATCTGTAAAATTTCCCATAAGAAGGTATGTTTGAAAGTTAATAAAGGGTTTATGATAAACAATGCAAGTTAGGGCCATTTAGGGATGAAACATGACCAAAATCTGAAAATCACTAGAGCAGGGCAGAATTTGAGGCCTTGTTGTGAGACCAAAAAAGAGACCTTAGAAGATTTCAAATTATTTGATTTCTGGTAGGGCGCTAGTTTTATGTGTTTATTAGATGTGAGAGTTGGAATTTCGTTAAAAGGAGTTACGGATTATTGTTAATGAAATGTTCACTAAAACTGGTCATGCTGGAAATTTTACTAGACTGGACTGGTTTTATATGACATGATGAGTCAACTGAAAATGGACCTTAGGAATATGTAATTGGGCTAATTTTTGGTATGATACTAGTCCAAGGTGTTTACTACGCTCGAGAGTTGGAATTTATGAAAAAGGAATTACGGTGTGGTCACACTAAAATTTATAGTAAAATCGGTCACTCCAGAAATCTGCAAGTAGCGGTTATAAGGAAATGAATAAATGATATCTTTAACGATATTATAAATCCGCGAAATTTATTTATCAACCACTTAAGACATAGGTGAACCCATCTATGTAAACCACTTATTTTTAGAACGACTAATTGAAGGGTATATACCACAATTAAGTGGGCGTCACTAATCTGAGATTTTTGGGCAGAATTGAGGAACTTATTATAGGGCCTTAATCGAATGGGTTTAGGCTAGTTACACGACTTGGGCTTACAACCACCAATTAATGGAATGTTATAATAAGTTTTCTCTGCTGGCCCAAATTAAGAGAGGTGTAATGGGCTTACTTGAAAGACCAAAGAAAAGGGGCGCTGGATTACCGAAATTCAACGGCCTTGTTTCGTGATTTATTAAAGTAAGTGTCTTACGCATTTTGTATCGTCACGAGAATTTTATTATGAACAAATGAGGCATTTTTATGCATACGCATGACAAGAATTATTGTTAATGGGCCTAACTACAAGGGTCTAGGGCCTAATATAAGGAGTGTTCATGCTGGAAATTTTTCCAGCATAGCGACGAGTGGAACACGTGTGTATATGTAATGCATTATGTCATGATTTACATAATACATGACATGCATTGCATCATTGTCATTTACATGATTTGTGGCATTGGATTTTATGCAAAAGTAAAATGAAAAGCGTTTTTAAAGAAAGATTTTGTTTTGAAAGAACGCTTCCCACCGGTACCGTGTGCGTGTATGTGCATGGCCAGTAAGAACCTGCCCAGATCCCGGGTTAATTGATCTGATGATATAACCGTTCAGGCCTGGAGAGAATAGACCTGATAATGACTGTTTGGGCCTGGAGAGAATAGACCCGATAAGTGATGACGCTACCGTTCCGAATCCGGGAATAATAGATCCGAAGGGGAGATGTTACCGCCTCAGATCCGGGAAGATAGATCTTAACACTCTGTTGTTTTCTGACGATGATGATTTGAAAGAAAAGCATGAAAAAATCATATTCTCATTTTTATCATGATGCATCACATGTACATATGCATGCATGTCACGTTTATGGAGTCATTGTGTAGTGACACATACTACTTAGACTAAGTCGTTATGACCTTGTAGATCCTAAGTATGACCTCATTAAGTGATGATTCTTGTTATATTATGAATTGATGCGACTTACAGTCTTTTATGGTTATGTTCTTTATTAAGTAAAGATTTTGTTTAAGTTATGATCTTGACGCATTAAGTGTTGATCACCATCGGGTATTGAATGGGGGACAGGTATGTTTCTAAACCGAAATTTTTGGGGTTCGGTTCTTGTATGCACTTTCCATTTAATCATCAATTATTATAGTATACTTGCTGGTGACTTTGTCACTCACCCCCTATTTTTTTTCCTCCGAAAGGCTGCAGGGAATAAAGTAGAGTGGATTGAGGATGAACCTAGGGTCCCCTACCCGTGAGCGCAGCAAAGAGTGGACGGATTTAGGAGACATGACTGGCCAGCTATGACCAATGACTGATGATGTATTTGTTATGGAAAACATTTGCTTTTGTGACTTTCGCTACTTTTGATCAGGGTTGTAAAACTAAGAATGGTCTTGTGGATGTTTTTAAATTCGAAGTTTTAAATTCTGCCACAGTTTCGCTTACTTATTTACGTGTAAGCGCGAAAATCCATACATTATTTCATGGATCATGACATGTATGGGACGACGCCTGGTACTCTCCTTAGTGAAGTACGGCGGGTGCACCGACTTCGGCTGGGCCGGGGTGCGGGGCGCAACAGGTGGTATCAGAGCGAAGGCTCCAGATCCGGGCAGAACGTAGAGTTAAGTTATGATCGTAGTCAACTAAGTTTGATCTTAGACCTAAGTCATGATCTTAGATGAGAGTTGACCTTAGACTATGATGACTTAGATTAGAAAGTTTGGGTTTCGGTTGATAACAAAACCCTTGGTTATGGACTTTCATAAAAATACGAACCGCATCAAATCCATTTATGTGCCACTGAGAACTTTTATTAGATTACAAGTTAAATAGTGTCATTTATTCTGGTAGGACTACAAATAAACAGACGCTATGTGGTGCAGATGACCCCACAGACCGGTACGTGGGCATCATCACTGTCACCTCCGGGAAGTATCGGATTTTATTTCCGGCAATTAGCTAAAGCACAAATTCTGAGATTCGGCGGGGAATCCGAACCCGAAGAAGTTGAAAAGTGGTTGGACGAGGATGAGGACCACCTTGTTAGAGTTCAGGAACCAAATGAGATGAGAGCACTAATTGTTCGGCCATTCCTGATTGGTAAAGCCAGTCAATGGTGAAGGAAGAGGGTCCAGTCACTGTCTCGACCTATAACCTCGGCGAGATTCCTGAAAGAATTTTGTGGAGCTTACCTCTCACTGGAGTTAGTGGTTGATAGAATTGAAGAATTCGATACACTAAGACAAGAACCGGGCACCCCGGTATCAGGATATGTTCGTCAGTTTACCATGTTAGGACGGTATGCTCCTTTGATCATGAAGGATGAATAGTGGAAGATAACTAAATTCGTACGTGGTCTGAACCCTCGACAAAGTATACCCAAATACTTTCGATGGACTGATAAGGGACTGCTATAAAGTGGAGCACGATATCCGGATGATGGAAGAACAAAGGAGATTGAACAAGCGTATGAAGGGAGAGGGTAGAAGGTGGCAGCTGCATCCTTATGGAGCCACGTATAAGGCGATCAGAGGCGCTAGCCTAGATTGAAGGATGATGCATCCAAGGATCCCAGAACACCCAAACTACTGACAGGTACATTGGATTCTCCAAACTAAAGTACCTACGTTCTGTCTTACTTATTCCAAATAAAATGAGTCATAAAGGAATATGATAAGGAACCTTGAGGAAAGATTCTACATAGGCAGTAATGAGTGGACAGTATAAACGACTAAAAGTTGTATAAGGACCGGGGAAACATGGAAACGTAGACCCCACTATCCCTAGTTTCGAGGACGAAACTTATTTTAAGGGGAGGAGAATGTTGTACCCCGCCCAAAATTAGTATGGCGTCTAGGGATGGGGTGAAGCAAAGCAAGTGAATGATACCTCAAAATGGAGATATCTTCGGCTTACCTGCGATTATTTAAGGTTAAAGGGAATTAGCATACCCCCAAAGCGTAAAACATGAAGCAAGCGAGCCGTTGGAGGAAAGAATTCTAAATTGATTGACCTGAGAATTGAGAACAAATTAGAAGAAGTATTTTAGGCAACTTTAAATGAGAAGTCGGACTATGTGACACGCCCATATACATATGGTATGGGCATGCATATGGATATACATATATACCACAGGATGGACTATCATATGATAAGGGGTTTAATGGATTATGGTCCATAGGAAATATGTGTAAGGGAAAGCCCATATTAATACACAAACACGTGCATCTATATATCATATAAAGAAAAAGAAATGGGAGCATGGCTGCTGGATACCATTTTGAGGTAAAACCAACGGAACTTTAGCCATTAATTAGAGAAATTCTTAAGGTCTAGTAGGTCTAACTTGGCGGAGAATAGGTCACATGACACGTTGGTGTAAGCACTAGATATATATATAGTGAGACGTACGAATATGTGTATGTGTACCGTATAAAGTGAAAGCTACCATGTAATAAATAACTCAAGGGGTTACAATGCGATGAAAAGTCCACTTAAAAGACCGTATAGAAGTGTATGCAACTCTAGGTATCTTCTTGATACTTCATGAATTTCAAAGACCTAAGACTATGTTTATACCAAAGTGGATCATCCATGTTTAGATTTCAAGGTGCAACAACAAGATCTAAGATATGGACAGATTATGAATAATATGCGAGTATACATATCGGTATACAAATACATATACGGATGTAGGCATATATATATGGCAATAGAATGATTTTCGGAGAAGTATGTTATATGTATATATATACACACCCATACGGTTAAATATATGTATATGGATGTATACGCCTCCACTTAGCATTTCCAGATATAATGTGTATTTCTTTTAAGGTTTATGGCTTATTTTAAAATGAAATATAGATATATACATGGGTGTGTATGTGTATATATGTACGTGTATATATATCGGTCATATGAATAGAAGTACAGCAAAATCAATTGTGTTTAGGAAAAGTACACTTAAATGATAGAGATATAAGATAGATATACATATATACAAACATATACATGTATGCATTATTGAGGAAAATGTATATACATGGAATACATATGTGTATTTCGGCCATAAGGCCTTAGGGGGATAAGCCATTACATTCAAGACTATTAAGGGACTTTAAATGAGCAATATAGTTGGAATGCATGATGATTATCATTTAAAGAGTGCCTTTTCCTCTCCTCATGAAAGAGCCGCCGGTTGCATAACTAAGGGGAGGGAGTTAATTGCCACCTTCCTTGCTACAAGAGAGTCTTTTCCTATCCACTTAAATAAAAGACATTCAAGAGACTCTCTCAAAAAGAAAGTGATCCTTCCTCTCCTCTCAAAGGGCCGGTGGAAATAAGGGCTAAGAAGAGTCCAAGACTTCTACAACCTCAAGGTTATCTAGTTAAGATCACCCTTCACAATCCTTAGGAAATTACATTTGAAGGAATGAAGTTTACATATATAATGGCTTAGGCGAAGGTTATCTAGTTAAGATCACCCTTCACTCTATTGACCAAAACCGTGAACCCCATGGCTTAGGCGAAGGTTTTCAAAACACCAAACGAAGGTAGCACCTTAACAAGTGTGGATTGTTCTCCATCCATCCAAGGTGCAAATGGTAAGACCCTCCCTTTCCTCCTCTAAGTTGTATTATATAATCTAAAGGATGGCTAACAAATGCCCTAACCTGTATGTGATAGGAAAAGAAAAAGAGGTAGTACTTCTTGTGTCAACAAGCTCAAGCAAGATCCAAAGATTACAAAGGCAAGTACATTATACTCTTTGTGGCTTGAATGTGAGAGTGTTTGCATGAATGGCTAGATAAACTTAAGATTTAATCTTAGTTGTGATGTGCTAAGTTTTGATGCCTAAACTTTCGGCCTAGGGGCCAAATGGTGTGTAGGTATGAGTTTTTGTTTAAATATGGAATCTTTGTGGTTTTTATGCACCATTATGTGTTAATCCAAGTTGAACATGCTAAAGATCTTTTCTTTTCCATAGAAACGGCATACGGTGGAGAGGGTTAAGGAAATAGGGGTGGTTTTGGCATGAAACGATAAATTATGTGGTAAATTGGAGACAAAGTTGTACTTTAGTGTGTTAAGTCTAACATGCTCCTTGTGGATACATTATTGTACCTTGCATGTACCGAAATGGGCTGTTGGTAACTAGGGTGCGTAGGCACCAAAATTGTTGTTAAGGTTGAATTAGTGAAAATGTGGTGTGCTTGGCCAAAGAATGAT
>AP025048.1:26412428-26529092 GCA_036186865.1 Eustoma russellianum
AGGACGGTATGCTCCTTTGATCATGAAGGATGAATAGTGGAAGATAACTAAATTCGTACGTGGTCTGAACCCTCGACAAAGTATACCCAAATACTTTCGATGGACTGATAAGGGACTGCTATAAAGTGGAGCACGATATCCGGATGATGGAAGAACAAAGGAGATTGAACAAGCGTATGAAGAGAGAGGGTAGAAGGTGGCAGCTGCATCCTTATGGAGCCACGTATAAGGCGATCAGAGGCGCTAGCCTAGATCGAAGGATGATGCATCCAAGGATCCCAGAACACCCAAACTACTGACAGGTACATTGGATTCTCCAAACTAAAGTACCTACGTTCTGTCTTACTTATTCCAAATAAAATGAGTCATAAAGGAATATGATAAGGAACCTTGAGGAAAGATTCTACATAGGCAGTAATGAGTGGACAGGGTAAACGACTAAAAGTTGTATAAGGACCGGGGAAACATGGAAACGTAGACCCCACTATCCCCAGTTTCAAGGACGAAACTTATTTTAAGGGGAGGAGAATGTTGTACCCCGCCCAAAATTAGTATGGCGTCTAGGGATGAGGTGAAGCAAAGCAAGTGAATGATACCTCAAAAGGGAGATATCTTCGGCTTACCTGCGATTATTTAAGGTTAAAGGGAATTAGCATACCCCCAAAGCGTAAAACATGAAGCAAGCGAGCCGTTGGAGGAAAGAATTCTAAATTTATTGACCCGAGAATTGAGAACAAATTAGAAGAAGTATTTTAGGCAACTTTAAATGAGAAGTCGGACTATGTGACACGCCCATATACATATGGTATGGGCATGCATATGGATATACATATATACCACAGGATGGACTATCATATGATAAGGGGTTTAATGGATTATGGTCCATAGGAAATATGCGTAAGGGAAAGCCCATATTAATACACAAACACGTGCATCTATATATCATATAAAGAAAAAGAAATGAGAGCATGGCTGCTGGATACCATTTTGAGGTAAGACCAACGGAACTTTAGCCATTAATTAGAGAAATTCTTAAGGTCTAGTAGGTCTAACTTGGCGGAGAATAGGTCACATGACACGTTGGTGTAAGCACTAGATATATATATAGTGAGACGTACGAATATGTGTATGTGTACCGTATAAAGTGAAAGCTACCATGTAATAAATAAACTCAAGGGGTTACAATGCGATGAAAAGTCCACTTAAAAGACCATATAGAAGTGTATGCAACTCTAGGTATCTTCTTGATACTTCATGAATTTCAAAGACCTAAGACTATGTTTATACCAAAGTGGATCATCCATGTTTAGATTTCAAGGTGCAACAACAAGATCTAAGATATGGACAGATTATGAATAATATGCGGGTATACATATCGGTATACAAATACATATACGGATGTAGGCATATATATATGGCAATAGAATGATTTTCAGAGAAGTATGTTATATGTATATATATACACACCCATACGGTTAAATATATGTATATGGTTGTATACGCCTCCACTTAGCATTTCCAGATATAATGTGTATTTCTTTTAAGGTTTATGGCTTATTTTAAAAGGAAATATAGATATATACATGGTGTGTATGCGTATATATGTACGTGTATATATATCGGTCATATGAATAGAAGTACAGCAAAATGAATTGTGTTTAGGAAAAGTACACTTAAATGATAGAGATATAAGATAGATATACATATATACAAACATATACATGTATGCATTATTGAGGAAAATGTATATACATGGAATACATATGTGTATTTCGGTCATAAGGCCTTAGGGGGATAAGCCATTACATTCAAGACTATTAAGGGACTTTAAATGAGCAATATAGTTGGAATGCATGATGATAACATGAAGAGGTAACGCAGCAATTACAGATTGTAGCAGCACTAGTCGGCCTGCAGCAGATAATAATTTGGAGTGCCACCCTTGAAGTCTGTCATCAATATGCTGTAGAAGTGAGACACGGTGATGGGAACGAGAAATACCCTTGTGTAAATAGGAACCGAGATATCGAAACGGAAGACTTGAGAGTCGCATGCCCAGAATATGCATGAAAAGTTGACGTTGTTGTGGAGTGACAGCAGCAGAAGGTATAATACTACTTTTTTGGAAATTCACTTTCTGACCTGAAGCAGTTTCATATTGTGTAAGAAATGCATGAAAATGTTGCAGGTTCTGCTGTGTACCTCGAAGAAATATCAGTAGGTCGTCTGCATAGGCTAAATAAAACTCTGGAAATAAAATAGTAAAGTAGTGTGTGGAAATCCTCAAAATATAAATAAGAACAAAACAGCTGCAGCGTCCCCTCATATCCTAGCCGCAGCTCTCAACCAGCCCACTCTGCTATGTCCGTCCCGTCCTCAATGAAGATATGCTTGTAGTCCTCATCCGGCTCACCTGGGAAGTAGGGGTAAGTGACAGAAATCACCCAGTAGATGCCCGCCTCAAACAAATACAAAACGTACATACCGAAATGATATAGCCACATAGCACATAAACATGATATAACACATAGCACATAACATGATATAACACATAGCACATAAACATAAAATAACATGCATAAGATAAAGTAAATGCGGTAAGTAAAACACTCCACATAAAAATGCGCAAGTACGTGATGCGTGCTCAATTAACGTGTCACACGCAACAAGAATCATGTCATGCAATATGCCCTAGACCTATATGCAATGCATGATCCCGGGATTGACTGGATGCCTGTAGCCCGTGCACTACAATCCACCCTTGCGGATGCCCGTGGCCCGTACACCACGATCCACCCCAACCGATGCCCGTGGCCCGTGCACCCACGATCCACCATAACCAAGTATCCATGGCCCGTACAGCATGATCCATCATAATCACATACTCATGGCCCGTACACCATGGTCCACTCCACTCGAGCGTCTGAGACCCGTACATCTCAGCCCACTCCCAATCCAATGCACGTGCCATGAATGCAACAACAAAATCGCCTGGGGCCCGTACGCCCATTCTCACTAACTCCGGCACTCAACACTAATCGTCTGGGCCCGTACGCCCATCCTCACCATCTCCGGCACTCAATATTGGCTTCATAAAATTTACGAATATTGGAAAGTAGTTATTTAGCATTCCTTTTATTTTTACTTAGCTTGTATTAATTTTCTAGAATTTTCTACTAATTTTCCCTTATTTAATTCCATTTATTACTAATTATTTTTAATTACTTACATTTCTCAAAATTCATAATTAAGTGGGAATAATTTAATTTTAACCTTTTATATTTCTGGAATTTATTTAGAATTTTCTGATAATTAAATATATTTTCTGGAATTTTAAACTAATTTTAATTAATTATTTATTAGTTATTCAATTTCAGAAATTAATTCCAGATTTGTTTTTTGGCTTGGGCCGGCCTGCTACCTGGTCCGGTCCGCTGGCCATCCGGTCCGGTCCGGCAAGCCTGGCCGGTCCAACAGTATTTTCTTTTTTTTATTTTTTTTTCTATTTCCTTCTAACCTCCATAAAATCTTCGTTTTAACTCCGATTGACCTCAAACTAGTTGCGTTGGACTCGTTATACGCGACGCAACTTTTGAAGGTGGATACGTCATCACGTGTTCGGACGCGCCGTCAGGGGCCCGCGCGTGGGCCCCACGCACCACCCCCTGAAACGCGTCTGTCAGACCCTTTTTTCCGATTTTCAACCAATCCTACCTATTCCGGGCTAGATGAAGTTATTCTAAGGCCAAAACGAAATTTTTAAACATAACTAACTATGAAAAACCCTAATCTTTTGAGATGATTTACAAGTGTTTTCTGCCCTAATCCAATCATACCATCAAATTCATATTCATACGAGTACATAGCAGCAATTAAACAGTTACCTCATGCTTTTCCAAATATAAACGAATACAAATCAATATTTTAAACAATTAAAATAATAAAAAAACAAAGAATCACATAAAATATCATCTAAGCATGCAAGGATCGTATCCATTTGAGGGGGGAAGAGGCACCTACCTCGATTGACGATAACACGAATAATTTGACGGACTAACTTGGGTCCGGGGTCTCGCTAGCCTTCTTCTCCTCCCTCTTTTTCTCTTTTCTCTCTCTTTTTTTTCTTTTCCTTGTGGCCTGGCCGCTGTGCGTGTAGGTGTATACGCATATTGCTTGTATTGTGCGTGTATATGGTAGATATAGTGGGAAAAAGTTAGGGTAGATTTTAGGTTTTTCCCATTTGGTTTTGGTTTAGGTTTCCTATGTAAATTAATCTTTATCTAGTTTATACTTATCTTTATTATTATTATCATTACTTTTATTTATTACTTTTTTTTGTATTTATTAGGTATATATTCATTATATATATACAACACACATTTTGTCGGCCATAACATCCTACCCACCTTACAAGAAGTTTCGTCCCTCGAAACTTGACGTACCTTATTCGAAAAGCTGTGGGTTATCTCTCCTCCGCATTTGTTCCTCAAGCTCCCAAGTCGCCTCGCGTTCGGTGTGATTGGTCCACTGTACTTTAACATAGGGATGACTCGGTGTCTCAACACTTGGTCCTTGCGATCCACTATCCTGATGGGGGTCTCCTCATATGTAACGTCCGGTCGGATCCTCAACGGTGGCGCATCTAGAACATGGCTTGGGTCCGGAACATATTTCCTCAGCTGAGAAACATGAAATATGTTATGAACCTGAGCCAAGGCAGGGGGTAATGCTAATCGGTAGGCCAGCGTACCAACCCTCTCGAGTACCTCATAAGGACCAATATAGCGAGGCTTCAGTTTACCCTTTATACCGATCGTGAGAACCCCCTTCGTAGGTGACACTCTCAAGTAAACCTTCTCGCCCACGTCAAATTCTAGTGGACGTCGTTTCGAATCGGCCCCAACTCTTGCTTCTGTCTTGAGCAACCTTTAGTCTATCTCGTATCAACTTTACTTTCTCTCTAGTCTGCTCAACTAACTCAGGGCCGTAATAACCACGCTCATCGACCTCATCCCAATGAACAGGGACCTGCACTTACGTCCATAGAGCGCCTCAAAGGTTGCCATACCGATGGCACTGTGGTGACTGTTGTTGTAAGAGAACTCAATGAGCTTGATCATACCGTCCCAGTCCCCCTTGAAGTCCAATGCGCACGCTCTTAACATGTCCTCTAGGTCTGAATGGTCCTCTAGACTGCCCATCTGTCTGTGGATGGAAAGCGGTTGCTCAGCTCGCAGCTCCGTCCCCAACCTTTTTTGACAAGCTGACCAAAAGCGAGAGGTGAACTTCGAATCACGGTCTGAGACGATACTGACTGGGACTTCCGTGTAGGCTAACAACATCATCAATATATAACGTCACCAGTCTTTCCACGGTCACATCACTAGGAACGGGTAGGAAGTGAGCAGTCTTCGTCAATCGATCAACGATCACCCAGATCATATCGTTACCGTTTCTTGTTTTAGGAAGTCCTGCTACAAAGTCCATCGTCACATGCTCCCACTTCCACTCCGGTATCTCTAACGGTAACATCAAACCTCCCGGCCTCTGATGCTCTGCCTTAACCTGCTGACCAACGAGACATCTCTCAATGAACTCAGCAATGTGTCTTTTCATCCCACTCCACCAGTAGTGTTTCTTTAGATCATTATACATCTTCGTAGCACCAAGGTGGATCGACAACTTCGAATTGTGTGCCTCCTTCAGCAATTCCCTCCTTAGCTCCTCATCCTCAGGCACGCACAACCTTCCTTGGTACCAAATACGGCCATCGTCATGTATTTGGAAGCCCTCAATTAGATTGGTCAACATCCTATCTCGGGTATCACTAAGCGTCGCATCTTCCTTTTGCGCCTCCTTGATTCTCTCAACCAGAGATGGTGTAATGACTAAGGCCGCCAGGACGTTAGCAGTGGAATCAACAATGTCGAGATCAAACTCTGCCATCTCTTTCTCTAGTGGTGTCTGTCTGGCGTGATTAGACTTTTCTAACTCAAGGCATCAGCAACTCGGTTTGCCTTCCCCGGATGATAACTAATTGTTAGGTCGTAGTCCTTCAGTAGCTCAAGCCATCTCCTCTGGCGCATATCAATTCTTTCTGTGTGAACAAATATTTCAAGCTCTTATGATCGGTAAAGACCTCGCACTTCACACCATATAAGTAATGACGCCAAATCTTTAGCGCAAACACAACCGCTGCTAACTCCAGATCATGGGTCGGGTAAATTTTGCTCATATTGCTTCAACTGTCTCGATGCGTATGCGATAACCCTACCTCCTTGCATTAACACGCATCCTGCGACGAGAGTGTTAGGCTAAAGTTAATATGTACATGAGGGTAATTTTAAATTTTATATACATATACCTAGCCCATTCTTCGAGGCGTCGCTGTAGATGACAAATCCTTCAGTGCCGGAGGGTTGCGCCAACACTGGTGCAGTCGTCAATTTTTGCTTCAACTCTGCAAGGCTTTTCTCACACTCGGAGGTCTATACAAACTTAGGTCTTTTTCTGAGTCAGTCGACTCAGTGGTGCTGCAATTCTCGAAAATCCCTCCACAAAACTTGCGATAATAACCGGCAAGGCCAAGAAAGCTGCGTACCTCAGTGACGTTAGTAGGTCGTGGCCATTCTGTGATCGCCTCTATCTTCTTTGGGTCAACTGAAATACCTTCTTCAGAGATTACGTGACCCAAGAAGGTCACGCTCTTCAACCAGAATTCGCACTTACTGAACTTAGCGTACAACTTCTCTTCTTCTGAGAGTCCCCAATACCTCCTGCAAGTGTTCAGCATGAGTTCTCCTCATTAGGCGAGTACACCAAGATGTCGTCGATGAACACCACCACAAAATGGTCCAACTGCTCCCTGAATATTGTTTCATCAGATCCATGAAAGCCGCAGGCGCATTCGTTAGTCCAAAGGGCATTACAAGAAACTCGTAGTGCCCATATCGAGTGCGGAACGCAGTCTTTGCTATGTCTTCTGCCATTAATCCTTAGCTGATTGTAGCCTGATCGCAGGTCAATCTCGAGAATAACCTGGCACCCTGCACGCAATTTTCGTTGTACACCAGTTGATATACCAAATACCCAAATTCACAATAATTTATTAAAGACATTACCTTCAATTGATCGAATAGGTCGTCGATCCTTGGTAGTGGGTATTTATTCTTTATTGTGATCTTGCTCAGCTCACGATAATCGATACATAGTCTCATAGTACCGTCTTTCTTCTTCACGAACAATACTGGTGCTCCCCAGGGCGAAACACTAGGCCTGATAAATGTTCTGTCCAGTAGCTCCTGCAACTGCTCTTTAAGTTCTTTTAACTCTGCTGGTGCCATCCTATATGGTGCCTTCGAGATCGGCTCGGCTCAGGTACGAGATCGATCTCGAACTCCACTTCTCTGCTCGGTGGCAAACCTGGTAACTCGTCGGGAAGACATCCTTAAAATCTCGTACCACTGGAATATCCTCAATCGATGGCGTCTCAGCACTGGCATTTAGAGCATACACAAGAAAACCCTCGGCTCCTTTCTTTAACGCCCGAGGAAGCCGTTCTGCGGTAATATAAATTTCCTGGAGGACTTCTTCAATTTGACATCCCCCTGGAAGATGGTCTCTCTCTTATCCAGTGTCTGCATACTGACCTGTCTCTGGCGGCAGTCGATGTTAGCACTGTATTTCGCCATGAAGTCCATGCCCAGAATAATGTCAAAATCTTGCATCTGGATCGGAATCAGAGTGGCGGAGGAACTCAAGCTCATTATCTCCAACGGGCAATCCTTGTACTGATAATGAGATACTAACACTTGATCCCCTGCGGTTTGAACACGATATGGAATCTCTAAGCCGTTCTGGTAGGATTACCTAGGTTCTTGGCAAATCTCCTAGCAACGAATGAGTGGCTAGCACCACTATCGAATAGAACGTATGCTGGGACTTTGGTTAATTAATATTTCCCCTAACAGGTTCATAGTATTCACATAGCACAAATCATCAAAACAAAGAGAAAATATATATGTTTAAGATTTTAGAATAATAATTGCTTAAATTTAAACGTACCGGTGACTACGTCTCCGACCTCCTGTAGCTCAGCGTCTGTCATGACATGCACTCGAGCGTTGGTCTTTCCTTTTCCTCTCTGCTGTGTCTGACCCTGTGGCAGAGGTGCTTGTGCCGGTGTAGGGCACTCTCTAGCATAATGTCCTTGTTTGCCGCAATTGTAGCAAACCTGCTGAGCTCTCCAACACGGTCCCCTATGGGGACGACCACACTGAGCACATGCTGGGGGTGGCGGTCCAACCGCCCTGAGTGGCTGCGCTGCCGTCACTGTAGCACCCTCGATCATCAGTGGCCGAGTCGCCGATCCCTGACCCTGCTGTGGTGGCCCGGAGAATCGCCCGGTCGGATGTCGGCTGGAATCTTTAACCATCTCCCTGATCTCCCTGAACGGAACTCCTCCCGCGATCTCTTGGCCCTGTCGGCCGATGCAACCCTCGCAAGGTCACCCTCGACCTTACGACACACCTCTAACAATCCCTCGAAAGTGGTAGGCTGGGCACATATAATCAGTGATTGAATGCGTGAGCTCAAACCCGTCTCGAATTTCAACATCTTAGCCTTCTCGTCGTCCATGATGGCAGGCATGTATCTCCCAAGCGCATGAAATCTCTCAGAATACTGATCAACAGTCATAGACCCCTGGGTCAGGAGCTGAAACTCTGTCATCCTCCTCTGAATGGCACTCTCAGGAACGTAGTGCCTTTTGTACTCCTCCCTAAACTGGGCCCAAGTCGGCGGTGTGGTCCGTCTGCGTATCACACCCTGCCACCATCGCTCTGCGTCGCCCTCCAAAAATGGTACCACCACATCCACTTTCAGGTCATCCGGAACCTCTAACAACCTCAACTGCTCAGATACGTTCTTGAGCCAAATCTCTGCCTCCTCTGGTCGGGTGGTACCCCTGAACATAGGTATCCGGGAGTGCTGCATCTCCCGGTAAAAGAATCGAAGCCCCTGAGGTGGTGGTGGTGGTGGTGGTGTTGTGGCGGTTGCTGCTGCTGTTGCTGCAGTTGTTCCTGCTGTTGTTGCAGGTGAGCCATCTGCACCTGCTGGGCCACCAAGGCAGTCAGAGTGGCCAGCGTATCTGCCAGTACCTGGGGAATGGCCCCCTGACCCTGCTGATCATCGCCGTTGTTACCAGCCGGATCACGTCGTGGAGGCATTTTCTGAAATCCAAGTTCATGAGACGAAATCAAATTAGTCAATAGGAAGTTAAATGGTGGAATGCGGATAAGTCGAATATTTAACAAGAAAAGCTCACCATCGGCACACACCTCCCATAACCCGATCATAACTTAGGTCTAAAATCATTCCTTAAGTCTACTTTGTTTATTAGGGGTAAAATCGTAGCTTATGTCTAAGTGTTCTAATTAATCCTGCGTTTCCGAGGCGGATCTGAAGCCTCGGCTCTGATACCACCTGTAGCGCCCTGCTCCCGAACCCTAACATCGGGAACAGTGCACCCGCCGTATCTCACTAAGGAGAACACAAAGCGTCAAAATCAAAACAGATACACGTCAGCGGAAGTCAAAATTTAAAACCCTCGAAATAATCAAAATAACTACCTTAACTAAATCCTCGAGAGTCTCATCCGAATATCCTCAGTCTCGAAATATCCAGTCCCGATCTTCCATGGTCTGCTAACTCCTTTACCTGTCTATCTGCAAAACTGGTTGGTAGAGGGGGGTGAGCGACATACATCGCTCACAAGTAACCCGACTATATTTACTACGGGATCATACACGGAGAAGCAGTGTAAAGAAAATATATAAATAACATAATAGCATGCTTCTCTTCGTAAATAAATTTACGATTCTGCCCCTAACATCCAAAAGCAATAGACCCAACAAAGTACAAAACAAAGTCCAATTAAGTACGTAACAAAATCAACAAATAGACCAATGACCAAGTCAAACCAAACGACAGCCAAGCAAAGGTTAGTCCAAGCTAAAACATGATGCAATTTTTCAAAACAATGCAATGCCAATGTTCCCATATTTCAAATCCAATGTTTCTCATATCAATGTCCAATGTCCAATGTCCAAATCCAATATCCATATCCGATTAACGCGGTCCACAAATCCAAATAACCAAGTCCGGTTTAATCGGTCCAAAGTCCAACATCAAATGCAATGGCTATAGCACTTTCCCTACAAGTGATTTATACCGTAAGACTTACGAATTGATTCCTCCCAAAATCCAAATATACTATAGACACACCTGTCCCAGACTAGGTCGTTACGTCTATAGCACCAAAACAATTGCCTTTGCACCATGGTCCCAGACTGGTAGTTACGCTCCAGGCCCAAATTATGCATACAGAAGCCCTGTCCCTGACGAGGTAGTGTTATATCTGCAGCAATCCAAATAGGCATACAGAAACCCTGTCCCTGACGAGATAGTTACATCTGTAGCACTCGATAACAAAAATAGGAATCAACCCGGCTTACCGATATATCTCAACTGTAGGGGGTGAATTTCCAAAAAAATATGCAATGCAATTTTTCAAAACCATTTTCCAAGTACCCGAGTTAGTTCAAATTACCAAAGTATCACCCTCAGCCGTGTATGTATACTTATGTATATGCCCACGCCCATACATGTGCTATACACCGTATATCGTACACGTAACTCCCTCGGCCTACTTTATATTCCAAACCCGATTTACAACTCAAATACATCCTTATATATATGTATATATATATATATATATATAGATATATATATAACATATATACCATGTACTACACATATTTGAGAACTTCACATAACCATACTCTTCTCTTTATATATTTATATATAAAGAGTCAACTAAACACTCATATATGTGATAATTGATATTAATAGTGCATAAACATTACATACTAAAACACTAATAGGGTGCTGCCCAACACTCCCTCACGTCCATGGCCACAATTCAGACCATACTCCTAAAACTTCACTTTTCTTCAATTTCGTATGCATACACACACATTTAGCCTCATGCACAAAATCAAGTAGGATATTCCAGATTATTTAATTATAAGTCTTATCCAATTAGCCCTCATCTAACAAAAGCCCAGGCTGGCCGAAAGTCTTAAACCCCCAGGACCCAATCGCATATGACACCAACATGCAAATGCATATTTCGTTCTCAGTCCCACACACGAATAAACCACAGACCCCGAATTTCACCTGCACTTTACACATGTTCAGCACAAGCCCACATGTAATTATCATTATATATGAGCCTCAATTCTTACAATAAGCACCAAATAGAATGACAAGGAAATGAACAAAAGCAATTTCACATATAATCATCGTTTAATATATTATATATATATAAATGACACATGCTTGGCCACTGTCCTTAAGGACAGCCAGCCTATTCACAACGGCAAACCACAACATTTCCCAAAAATCATATCCTATACACATATACGTATATATTTAAATCAATACATACAAATAGACATATACACGAATAAATCAACTATCTATGCAAACAAAAATACACATGCACGATCCGATTTGGTACGAAAATAAAATTATAATGTTTGTAAAAACATAGCAATATAGCAAGGATACTTGCCTTTAGCCTCGATTATACGATATCTTACAAGACATCGGGATGAAACGGACAAGATTTTGGCCCCCTTTTTTTTTCCTCTGTTTGCTGCGGCTGCATGGGGGTGTTTGGGGGGGGGGGGGAAGGGTGGCTGCCAACAGTCCAAGTTGATGGTGTAGGCTTGAGTCTTGTTTATATGTGTATATATATGACTAGATGTTCTAAGAATATAGGAGATAAATACATTTGGAGCTTTGCTGGAAGAATTGCTTCCTTATTCCGTGGCTGCTATTTGTTGCTACCGAGATGTATTTTTGGGAGAGGGAAAAAAACGCACGGCTGCCGAGGGGTGTTGGGGTTCATTTTAGTTTAGGGTTTCATAGGTATATATAGATAATTATGTCTAAGTTATTTCCTAATAGGTTTAGTAATTGTATTGAGTAAATCTTTAGGATTTAATTCATATCCACGTAATTTTTCTATTCCAATTCCAACAATATTTGGATAACTATTATCCTATACACTAATAACTTTCCTATTCAAATCATATATTAAGATAAATACTATGTCTAATTAATATTTATTCCTTTTATTTCTTCTCCTTTTATTTTTCATTTACCCCTGAGGGCACGGGATGTAACAGACCTCCCCCCTTACAATAAGTTTCGTCCTCGAAACTTGCGTTTGACGTACTAAATGACTTAGTATGGTTCTACTTATTCATTTACTTAGATGATCACCGTGCTAAATATCTATTGCGTATTTTGATATGTTAACCGTTTCACTTCCTTATCATAGTTTAAGGCCTCCAAATCATTCTTTGTGTAATAACAACGTAATTTCGAAGTCCATCATACTCCGCTTATTTAGGATCATAACCTACATTCTTTATACTTCTTAAAACTCTAGAATCGAACTTAGGGGTATTGTCATCATATTGGGGGTTCTATAATCAGTCATCAGTCGATATCATACTTATATCTGCAGTCATAGCAGTCCTTTAAGATCGGTTCTTAGGTGTACTATATCTTTAACTTAATTCTCAATAATTACAATTTATAAACTTCCAGTTATACCATTTGACATGTATCATCCAGCTTATTGCAATCTATGATTTCGAATTATTACTCATCACATATGATTCATCTCCTAGTTCATGATCATCCATAATATCCATCGAGTCATCCAATATGCTATCCATCACTTCTCTTATCATAGAACCAAGTCATCAAATCAATTCTTATACCTACGATCTAGTTCAATAATCATGCTCTTTCTTTTTCGGAGATATCATTAACACCCTAGTATACGAGGTATGTGTATGCACATATTTTTTTTTCAATCTAAAAGAAAAGTAGATTACATAGATAATAATTTGGCATATGGCTTTAACTATTTAAAGTATTATAACCTTCTAATTTTGTAAACACAAAATCCAAAGTATCATATATTTGTTTTCGTAAAGCGGCGTCTCAAATGACCACTTATAAAATAATTGTACAACTTACTTTGCAAAAGTATTACGATAAAATCACTTCAAAAACAATTGAGACTCTACAATCGTAAAATTTCTCTTTTTACAAAACGATTTGAACACGACGTCTTTTCTTTCCAAAGAAATTTTTTTTGAAAGCTATATTTTGTTTCGCAAAATACAACAATTGAAAGGTCGAAAATTATAAAGTTTCATAAAACAATTTAGTAGAGTACTTCTCTTTTTCCAGAAAAAGTATATATATTTTGAAACTATTTCTGCTTCACAAAGGTATATAAGTTCATCACAATCAGATAAATAATTTCAAAGCATTTAGTGGTGAAATGATTGCAATATCGATAGTTGACAAATATATTTTTTTTTCAAAGTAAGTAAAGCTAAACAAAAGTTTGAGAAATATTAGAGATATATAAATATATGTTCTTCGGAAACATCATTATTTTAAAATATATCTGTTTTGTCGGGGTAGTTGAAATTCCATTATGTTGATATACAGATTCAAAAAGGAATATAGCCCGGTAACTTAATATACTATATAAAACATAATGAAAATAGTTGAAATATTTAGAAGCCAAAAATATTTGAAATACCTTTGAAATATAGAATATATCTTGGTGTACGTGCTTATAAGAAAACGTTTAACTACTTGAAAAAAGTAATAGCTCAATACTTCGTATAATTTTCTAAGTCACCCCTCAATATTAATGAGAAATCCACCTGCGTACCATTTTTTATAAATCTTTACTTAAGTTGTTCTATCCTAGTATGGCACACTAAAGATTGGTCGACTTAAGGCATTCTACTTCACCATGCTTCCGCATTCCACACTGATCCATTGTACTTCTTCACTTGGTTATTTCAATTGCTAATTCTAATGTAGTTAGATCTCACCTGAAAAGCAACCACTACTTGTTCATACTTACTCTTATTTCAATTTAAGCCTACACGATACATCAGTACTTACGTGTTCCCAGAAATAAACACTTAATACTTTGTTATTCCACTGTATTTATTTTAGTAATGCTCGCTTATCACTATTAATGAATATCCATAATAGGACTAATATCTTCGGCTTGTGTGACACTCTAAAATTCAACGCTTCCTTGGGTTTTAGGGGGAGATTTCAATACATTCCGATCTCTATCAGATCATGAAGGACGATCTCAGCCTTCACTCTCAGTTTTACAAGATTTTAATGATTGCATAGAGTCATGTGGTTTGATGTCGCTGCCGTTTCAGGGTTCCAGGTTCACATGGTCGGATGGTCGAGGCCTTGGTAGAGTGTGCCGACGCTTAGATTGGTTGTTTCTCAATTCTGATTTTCATGATAAATTTGAAGACCTACAATTTACACATTTACCTCGAATTGCTTCGGATCACACACCACTGTTGCTCATATATATATATGTGTGTGTGTGTGTGTGTGTGTGTGTAAAAGATTCTGCAACAGGAGCAATGGAATACTACTGTATGGTTGCTTAACTGATATGTGTGATGGAGATGAAGATCAAAGCGATCAAAGGCAGGAACTTTCATCATGATGATGCGTAGTCGATGAAATCGCCAGAGCCGTCGCCATCAATATATATATATATATATATATATATATATATGTGTGTGTGTGTGTGTGTGTGTGTATGTGTGTGTGTATATATATATATTATATATATCTATATATGTATCTCTCTCTCTGTCTCTCTCTCCTGTCTCTGTCTCTCTCTCTGTTCTGTCTCTCTCTGTCTCTGTTCTCTCTGTCTCTGTCCTCTCTCTCTTCTGCTGTCTCTCTCTGTCTCTGTCTTCTCTCTCTCTGTCTCTCTTTTCCTCCCTCTCTCTCCGCTTTTCTCCCCCCTCTCTCTCTCTCTCTCTCCTCTCTCTCTTCTCTCCTCTCTTTCTCTCTCTCTCTCTGTCTCTCTCCCCCCCCCTGTCTGCCTCTCTCTCTCCCTCTCTCTTGCCTTCTTCCAGTTCCTCTGCCCCCTCTGAGGGATCCATTCTACCTTGGACAGTGGCCGTGGGTTGGGAATTGTCGACGAAGATTGGATCGCATGTTATGCTCAGAATCATACAACGCTTTATTTCCAAATCTACGAGTGAATCATCTCATCGGGCAAGTCTATTAACTGACAATAGGAAACACAACTAACCAAATACAATAGGAGGCATGCGAGGATTACAACAAACTGCAGCAGCTGAAAAACGATCTTCAAGCATGGAATAAAAATGTTAAAAATGTTTTTGGTAATATCTTTGATCAAGTATCACATCTGGAGCAGGAACTAACTCGGTGTGAAACCACTTTTGACACAAGGCCCTCACCAGAAACCCGCATGCAATATCATGAAGTTCAGGCAAAATACAAGATAGCGGAACGCAATCAACTACTATATTGGGCTCAAAAAGCTAGACAGAAATGGATAGTAGAAGGAGATGCCAATACGTCGTTTTTCCATAATACTGTGGAAGACAGGCATTCGAGCCATACAATTAACCAATACGTAATGAGGAAGGTCTTGTGATTGACACATAGAGCGATATACAACAGGCAGCAGTAGATTATTACAAACAATTGTCTACGGCAGAGCCAATTTCTGAAGATGCTTCTATTCTAGATCATATACCGCAGCTCATATCTTCAGTGGATAATCAACTGCTCACGGCTCTACCATCACAATCAGAGGTGAAAGAAGCAGTTTGGTCACTTGATCCAAAAAGTGCACCTGGTCCAGATGGATATAATGGATATTTCTTCCGCAGCAGCTAGGATATAGTCCGAAATGATGTACACAAAGCAATGCAGGAATTCTTTCTGGGCATTCTAATTCCAAAGGCAATGGGTAGTACCTTAATAATATTGCTACCAAAGACCCATTCTCCGTGGACATTTTCTGATTATCGGCCTATCAGTCTAGCAAACTTCGTATCCAAATTGGCAACTCGTATTATTGCAACACGAATACAACCTCTACTCAAGAAGCTTATTACAGTTGAGCAGGCAGGGTTTGTGAAGGGCAGAGATATTTCAGATCAGATTCTTTTGGCTCGCGAATGGTACGTTTGCTGCACATGAAATCTAGAAGCTCCAATGTTATCATAAAGCTTGACATGATGAAAGCGTTTGATAGGGTCAATTGGACTTTTCTCTCCAAACTGCTAGCAAAATTGGCTTTGCGGAAATATTTATCCAACTTATCTTCAATCACCTAAAAGGTACATCCATTTCGATATTGGTCAATGGAATACCTTCAAGATTTTTCCAACCATCAAAAGGTGTCAAGCAAGGAGACCCTTTATCACCCATACTATTCATCCTAGCATCCGAGGCATTTTCAAGGGGCATTAATCATATGGTTGAGCAAGGGATCATCATACCATTTACAGCAGGACGACCTAAAACAGTTACCCATCTAGCTTTTACTGATGATCTATTGGTGTTTATCAATGGCAGACTGCGAAATCTAAGGAAGTTCAGAAAATTCTTGGAACTATATCAGGCAACATCGGGCCAAGCAGCAAACTATCAGAAAAGTCATTTTGTCCCAGCCAACCTATCTTTCTAACATTTAGATTAATCGGATGGAACAGGTATTACACATGACAGCAGTTACTATGCCAATAAAGTACTTAGGAGTCCAGTTGCATCGAGGTAAAGAAAGAGCAGCACACTTTACGAATCTACTCTCTATAATTCAAGCAAAACTCTCGATGTGGCAGAACAAGTTCCTTACTCAAGCTGGCAGATTAATTTTAATCAAACATATTCTTGCGGCATGCCAACTACCACAGAGTATCATCCGCACAATAACGAGATTGATGGTCAAATTTTTTTGGGGGGAGCACAGACACAAGGACTTGTCACTCATGGATTTCGGGTGATCAACTGTTCGGACCAACATCGGAGGGTGGTCTAGGATTGAGAAAACTAGAAGATCTACAAAAAGCTTACTCATGCAGAATGTGGTGGAGATATCAGGAGAACAACTCCCTATGGAGTAAATTTCTACACGCAAGATATGCCAACCGCAATTCTTTTGACATACGTATCACAGATTCCCCAGTCTGGAAACGTATATGTCGAATACATACATTCTGCCTTAATAATCTGGACTTGGATCAATACACCATTAGAACTGCTTATGATCAGATCCGTGTAGTGAGAAACTCTCGTATATCATACAGATTCATTTGGCATAAACACATTCCCCCTCACATCCGCGTGTTTCTGTGGCGTCAGTATCGAAATGCAACTCCTCTTCCAGAAAATTTGTAGAAGTTTGTCTATATTCATCCTACTCAATGTCCTTTCTGTCTCAAGTCGCAAATCACAGTAGATCATATATTCTTGGATTGCTCTGACATCACCGGAATCTGGAAAATGTATTCTGCTCATTTGGATGGTCCTTCAATCAATGCCAGAACTCTGCAGAAAAATTTAATTCAATGGTGGATGTCAACCAAAAGAAAAACACTTAAAGGCATTCTCAGAATTGTGGCCCCATCCATCATTGTATGGGAGATATGGAAAGCTTACACATCCATAACTTATGGTGATGAACGTTGGAGAAAGGCAACAGTACTTGAAAATATTTGACGATCCTTATATGATTGGTCATCTGCGCAAAGAGGAAAGAAGTTTGCAATCCCAGACCATGCCTTAATTGATCTTGGGTTATCTCCAAAGCTCCGTCCACCTAGATGCATCATCATCAGATGGCTCCATCCTCCACCGGGTAGATTAAAGTTGAACACAGATGCGGCCCATGGGAGATTTTCTGTAGCTGCTAGAGCAATCTTGCTTGACAGCACTGGTACATTCATAGGGGCAATTTCATTTCATTTACCGTTATCTACACCAGCCACAGCAGAATTTCAAGCAGCATATATTGGGTACTTATATTTCGCAACACAGTGGGAATCCATTGATGTGGAAGTTGATGCATATGGAGTAGTTTTAGCATTACAAAATAATATGGATGTTCATGCGACCATTTTCCGCGAACTGCTGCTGTCAACATCAGCTGATTTAACACATATTCCACGTGAGGCAAATCAGCCAGCGCATTTTTTAGCTCAATATGGCCAATTTCACCAAAAGTTTATTGTTTTTCCCACGGTAGCGGCGCTACCATCAATGGTTCGGGCATGTTATCAAACGGAGAACACACCACCACATCTTAGACATGATCTCGGCTAAATTTCCAGATTGTTGCCCATATCGCAAGATATGGGCAACATGGGTGAGATTCACATTCAGCATTATGCTACCTGTTTGCATCACTCCACATCTAGCAGTTAGACATTTCCCGTTACCCATATCATTAGATATGGGTAACATGGGTAATATGCTACTCTCTACCATATACTACAACTCAAGTGCCCCTGCTTATCCCACAATTCATCATTTTGCTGTATTCACTAACTCAGCTTATTTTCTATGCATGACATCATGGACGCAACAACACTTGAGGAGACATTTCTTCTGGAAGATCCATCCGACATTGCGCAACACTCAACTGCGACATGCCACAAACATCAAGCGAATTTTCACATCATATTCATATATTCAACCCTTTCATATAAATATGTACACTTTTTCCTTCGCCAAGGTTTTATCCACAAGGGTGGTTTTACTTGGCAAGGTTTTAATGTGGCATATCATATATGATTGGAGATTAGATATTATATGCTCGTTGTACTATTATTATTCGTTTATTGATATCTTTTGTAATATGGTTTTCCTCCGCCATAAGTGAGGCCTAATAAAATATCTCTTTTACTGTTCAAATATATATATATATATATATATATATATATATATATATATATATATGGTATATGAATGGCGTGTATATTGAGTGGGTAAGGAGACTTTCCATTTTCAATTTGTTGCCATCAAGCTTTGTCCAAATATGTCTCCATTTAATGAACTAGTTAGTTCATTAACTTAAGTACTTTACTTAATGAACTAGTTTAGTTCATTAATCATGGCACCTAAAAATAGTTCAAAGACAACAAATGTTTGCCATATGATGTAAGCTTTAACGCTTCATGGCTTGTTAGTATGGCATCAATATATATAAAGCATATGAGGCATGTATATCACAAAAACGTGTCAAGTAATAATTTTGTCATGCATTTCATAAACTCGTACTATTTAAATCATTCATTTTTAGATCGTTCAAACATTTTTTCTCAACATCTAGTATTCATACTTAATTTCTTTTTATCATCACTAGTATATTATTTCTTTGGTTTTATGACTTCTAAAGTAATCCCATCAACCGTGGATATCTTAGATGGAACAAACAGACCATCTTCTATGATGGACCATAAATCTATATCTATAGCCATAAGAAAAGGTTTCATATAAAGTTTCCATTGAATAAAAGACTCACCGTTGAAGAGAGGAGGCCTTTGGCTTGACATACCTTCTTGCTAGATTTTATGACTAGTGGATGCCATCTCACAAAGATTCTTGAATCTTCTTGTAGTAAGTGAAACTGGCTCTGATACCACTTGTAGGACCTATATAGCACCACTAGAAGGGGGGTTGAATAGTGAGTGCCGAAAAATTGGTTTTTAAAAATTTTATTATCAATTATTCACTTCTGAAAACAGATTCTGTTTTCAGATCCTGTTTTAAATTAACTGAATGATCAGGTTATAAACCTCCAAAAATTGTGAACTTTGGTGACAATGTACTCTCAGATGGTATGAACATGTCGTAAAAATTTTAGATTAAAATTCAAAGTGTAAGACTTTGAAAAGCCGCTTTCACTCAGATTGTGTCAATCTGCCAGAAACTGTTTCTTAAAATGAAAAATATATTTGTATTTAATGACAACTCAAAATGATCTGAAAATTTTATGGAATGACCCTTAGGATGTATACTTTAAAGGTTTAAACAGTTTTTCAGAATTCCTTTGGTAAGTATATCAACCACATTGATGTGCTCAACCTTTTACAGATCTGAAAATCAGATTGCACTAGTCTCAGAACTATGACCGTTTGGATGACTTATACTTATCCAAATTCGATGAAACTTATCCCAAATGAAATCTAAGACCTTTGGCTATGTTTCTGCAATCTTTGATGATTCTTGAAAAACATTTGCTATTGTTACCGTGGCTATGAAAATCATGCAGAAAACAAGAATTGAAAGTAAAAGTGCCGAAAAGTAATAACACCGAGATTTTTATATTGGCTCGGTCAAATCGACCTACTCTAGTCTTCGAGGACACCTTCCTTGGTATTCACTAAACACCAAAAACACCTTAAGACAAGGGTGGCTGGAATTATATACCAACTCCTTCAATATCCACCCTTTTTACAATGAACAAACAAAAACAACCAACACAAATACCACCACCGCACAAACGAAGGTATGATCACACCTTGATCAACATGGGATGTGTATGGATGGTAAAATCAGAGCCTATACAGAATTTAGGATGTAAGTATGATAGGCTTGATCGTATGAGCAAGGGAAGAGAATAGGAGAAGAAGAGAAGTCTTGCTTGTACTTGTTTGAATATGAACTTGAGGCTTGCATTGTCTTGAACACCTTGCCCCTTTTTATAGGTGTAGAGGATGCCCCTAGGTGCTGAATTCTTTCTTGAAATTTGTCTTGAATACCCTTATAAGATGCCTTGTAAAGCTTTATGACACACCCTTGCTTACTTGGCGAAATAGGATTGGACAAACGATGTGTCTTTGCCTAGTTGTCACTCCATGATAAAGCCATCGTTTTCCACCTTGGCACTTAATAATATGACCTGGAAATTTATCAAAAAAGTTGAAACACATGTCAGAAATCAAGTATGATAATTTCCAATCAATCAAGATGTGATTGTCCCTCAATTTTGGAAGAAATTTGAACATGAACATGTGCTGAAAATCGCCCCCCTGAAGCATGTGCTGAAACTTCAGCATTTTGTTTGATTTTGAATTCTTTCCTTATGTGTCTTGGCCTTCTTCAGTGTCACCAATCACTTGTGGCTCATCCTCCAACAATGAAAGTGTGAAACAAGCTCCACCTAGGCTCCATGAAGGCTGAAAATGGTGTGTACATACTTAGCACCATGTGCTGAAATTGTTTTTGTAATTTTGACACATAATGATGCAATATCTTCACACATATGGTAAATTTTAATCATTCCTTAAATTTTTTTTCTAGAATGCTCCAATGTGCCTTAGATGTGGAAAAAGTGTCTAGATACATGTTACACATAAAAAAAACATCCCATGTAAGATAAGTGTAGAAAACCGAATTTTCGACATTCGTCGATTACGCGATTTTTCTCAAATTAGTCTCAAACATCTTAGACATGTAATATATGTTATTTCACACATAATATAAAGTGTGTTTTCAGCTCCAACATCTAATGTAAAAAACGGCCATGTGTAAAAAATTTGAATTTGGATTTCAAACAAATCAAGGCAAATTGTAGGTGATTGATGTGTGTAACCATGGTATGACTTTGGGGCTGATATGGACATGTGGTGCACAAAATTGTTGCGTGTATATAGGCTGGCCATCTTTGTATGGTAAGTATGTGACATGCCGGTGATGGTTTGGCAGTCACCCGATGTGGCAATTTTCGGTTTATGGACTTGGACATGTCGGCATAATTTTGGTAATTTGATGACATGTAATGCATGATATGAAACCTGTATATACTCACAAATACGATATGTATATGGTAGTGTGATGTCGACGTACGTTTATGATGTGTATGACGTGTCGGTGAAACGTCAGGATAGAAATGTATAACTCGTCGTTATAGAAAATATATATAAATATATCACATATATATATGTGCCGTGTGTGTGAGAGTGATGAAAGGACTTTGCATTCCAATTTTGTTGCCACGTAGTTGTTTCCAAATATGTCTACTTGAGCTTTTCATTTAATGAACTAGTTAGTTCATCTCCTTAAGCACTTCTTTAAATGAACTAGTTTAGTTCATTTAACATGGCACTTGAAAATAATATAAAGACAACAAATGTTTGCCATTTGACGTAAGCCTTAACGCTTCATGGCACATTAGTACGACAATAATATGTATAAGCATATAAATCATGTCTATCACGTACACATGTCAAGTAGAAGTGGAATCATGCATTTTGAAAGCACGTAACATTTAAATCATGCATTTTCAAATCACTCAAACTCCGGTTTCTCAAAAAACTCACGGCAAAATACTAAGCGACACACCCTCACGCGCCCTGGCAAGCTCAGCCACATGCGGCCACTCGTCGGCGCGTGTCCCCTCCGTCGCCACCATAAGAATTCATAAGTACAGAAAAGTTACTTACATGGACGACAAAACCACAACACCGATTCATCGCCCAGGATTTTGTTCAGCAGAATTTCTCCTTCTATTCCTCCAAGGTGTGGCTACCGAAAATTATTTCATGGGTGTATGGAGGTGTGGCCGGCTGGCGGGGTGGAGAATTTAGGGTGTGTGTGTCTATATATATATATATATGTATATAAGAAAAAGATGGCTTCGTCTTCTCCAGGTGCACTCGGCAGCGCTCCACGCTCGTTTGCGGCTGTAGTTGCAGACTCTGCTCTGACGACAATACTGATCACACCCAAAGTAATATACAAGCATAAAGGCCATCCCTTGATTACCTTTTCTGATGAGGAAATTAACGCACTGGCCTCTCCTTACCGGCTGTCACTCGTTGGAACATTTTGGTTTGGAAGGCCTCTGATAAAGATCATTCGACAGGTATTTGAGAGAATTGGATTCAAAGCAGATGTAAAGATCACTCTTTTAGATCAATCCCATGTGCTTCTGAATTTTCTGTATGAGCCAGATTACATACGATGCTTTTATCGACGTTCATGGATGATCGCTGGCTGCACAATGCGAGTCACAAAATGGACGATAGATTTCGATCCTTCAGCAGATGCTCCAATCGTGCCTATATGGATAGCTTTTCCAGGTTTACCTATACATTTTCATCAAAAGGCAGCACTTTTTGAGATCTCACGGGTAGTTGGCTATCCGATCAAGCTAGACGTTGCCACGGCAGATGGACTGCGTCCATCTGTTGCACGCGTTTGTGTAGAGGCAGATGTATCAACAGATCTTCCCAAGAAGATGTTTTTGCATGGCAAACAGAAAATAATCCAACAACAGATAATATACGAAGATTTGACATTCTTCTGTGCAGACTGCCGCAGACTAGGTCATACCGCCGCCACATGTGGAGACAAGGACATTGACAAACCTTCCAAACCCCAAAAGAGCGCCACAAGATGGACCCGTAAGAAGAATCAAAAAGACTGCCTTGGATCCGGATGCTGTTGTTTTGCTTGCCAAAAGAACATCTTCACATGAGGAACTGCAAAAAACTGCGTTCTCAAAATCTCATGCAGAGACGGCTTTTGCTGCCTCTGATCAGCAGGCGTACAATGCAGGAGAAGATGCTGAACCAATTCCAGACGATCTTAATGATGAGGATGATCTCAATGCCAATATTGATCAAGATATCTCTGATCCAACGCTTCCATCGCACACCTCCGAAGATAATGTTGATCCCCTTGATGCATCAAACAGACAGCTTGCATACAAAGCATGGTACAACAGATGATACATTATTGAATACTCGAACCCATGCTGATGATCCTAACTACTGTCAAGTCTCAGATTCAGACCTTCATCATGATAGTCCAAGGAATTTGATAGATGATAACCCCCTTTTTTAGTTCAGGCAGCAGATGATAGAGGATGCGGAGAACTTCAACAAGCGTCTTTCCTCACGACCATCAAGTACAAATGATGAGGATATCTTACATGACTGTTTAACAAATAATCATACTGATCTTGAGGGATTCATTCCAGCACCAACTAGACGCAAACGCAAACTACGCAGAGAATTGCCACCAAGACCCCCATCAGCAGAAGTGACTCGAAGTGCCATTCGTATGGGCTCTACACCACCCCAACATTCATTATGAATGCCATTACATGGAATACGGGAGGTATATGAACATCACTCCATAGACTGGCGTCGCTGGTACATGACACACATTTGGATATACTAGTAATCATTGAACCTAAACGGCGGCCTTCAAAGCTTACCTCCTACATATTAAAACTGGGATTCTCCAATGCTTTGTCAACTTGTTAGGAAAATATATGGGTCTTTTTGGAAATCATCTTCATTACAATTGTTGGATGTACGTCACGGTGCACGAACTTCCCTTCTCTCTTTTAACTTTATACCAACTCAACAAGCTTTTGCCTGGTCTGTGGTTTATGGTCGACATACAATTGCCAAAAGACGACCTTTATGGGATTCTTTAATTGAGGTATCACGTACCATCTCTATGCCGTGGATAATAGGCGGAGATTTTAACACTTTCCTTTCATTAGAAGAACACAAAGGTAGATCTACACCATCTCTCCAAAACATGGATGACTTCAAAGATTGCGTGAACATTTGCGGCCTTCAGTATCTTCCCATTAAAGGCACTTTATTCACTTGGGCGCGTGGAACGGGTCCAGGTAGAGTACTGCGGCGTTTAGACAGATACTTATGCACAGTCTCTTTCTCAAATCTATTTTCTGACATTATAGTTCACCATCTATCAAGATCAACTTCTGATCATGCCCCACTTCTCATAAGATGTACTTTAACGCAAACACGACCTCATATCCCATTTCGATAAATCAATGCCTGGGCACTCCACACAGATTTTGTGTTATATGTCAAAGAAAAATGGCATGAATATCTAATGACTGGAGGCATACGTGGTCTATATTCCAAACTTAGTCGACTCAAAAAGGATCTTCGAATATTGAATCAAGAAGTATATGGAAATATCTTTAACAATGTAGAGATGGCAGAGGCTAACTATAAACGACAGGAAGCCCACTTTGATGCAGATCCTATGCAGGATAATAGAACAGCAATGTCTCTTGCACATGCACAATTAATACAGGCCAACAAAGCACAGACATCTTATTGGGCACAAAAATCTAGAACACGTTGGTTAACAGATGGAGAAGCTAACACGGCCTATTTTCATGCGCTTTTCAAGGACAAGCATCGCAGACAGATTATACGTGGCTTGCAAAACAGTTCAGGAATTGCATTGCTAGATAATGCTGCATTAGGAAAGGAAGCAGTCTCTTTTTACAAACACCTTTTCATGCAGGAGCCAGTGGTTGGCGTAGAAGATTTCCTTATTTGTATTCCTACATTGATAACGCACGCAGATAACAACATGCTTGCCGCTGTGCCAGATGCAGTCGAAATAAAAAACGCAGTTTGGCACCTTAGCCCAAGTAGCACTGCAGGACCAGACGGGTACAACGGACATTTCTTTAGAACATGCTGGGATGTAATCCATTTGGATGTTACCCTTGCCATTCAAGAATTCTTTTTGGGCGTTCCTCCACCCCAGGTAATGGTCTCATCTCTAATTACTTTAATTCCCAAAATATCGCGACCTTCGACGTACGCAGATTTTCGTCCAATATGTCTATCAAACTTCATTAGCAAGGTGACTACCAGAATAATTGCCACAAGATTAAATACCTTGATGTCAAAAATCATCTCTAGAGCAAATTGGATTTCTAAAAGGCCATGATATCAGTGAACATGTTCTAATGGCAAACGAGATGGTGCATATGATAGACAGGAAAGTTCATGCTGGGAATGTTATGATCAAATTGGACATGGCAAAGGCCTTTGATAGAGTCAACTGGTCATATCTAGACGCATTGATGCGTAAATTTGGGTTTGCGCCAAGATTCATTCGTATCATAATGAATAATATGAGTCTACCCAAGCTTTCTATCGCCATTAATGGATCTTCATATGGATATTTTTCACCCACACGAGGAGTAAAGCAAGGCGACCCATTGTCCCCTCTATTATTTATCATTTGTTCTGAAGGTTTCAGTCGTGGTCTAAATAATCTTTCTCACAATTGATCTCTTCGCGGATTTTCTTTGGGACGAACTCAGCCAGTTTCACACTTAGCCTATGCAGATGATTTATTGTTGTTTCTAAACACATCAGCACAGAATTTGCGCAAGTTTCAATCTTTCCTCCATACCTATCAGTCAGCATCTGGGCAACTAGTCAACTATTCAAAAAGTCAATTTGTGGCCAGCTCTTACATCTCACAGCAACAACTCAGTACCATTTCGCAAATTTTAACAATGCCTTCATCAACACTACCGATAAAGTATTTGGGTTCTTATCTCTATCGGGGTATCAATAGGCCAGCATACTGCACTACGTTGCTTCAACATTTTGACGCAACTCTCACTAGATGGGCCAGCCGATTGCTCTCTCCCGGGAGTCGTTTGGTCTTGCTAAAATTAGTTCTTACCGCAATGCCATTACATATACTAGCCGCGACTCGTCTACCTAAGGGTATTATCAATACAATTAATCACAAAATTGCATCATTCTTATGGAATGACAAGCATCATTGGGTATCCTTCGAAGATATATGCTACTCAGAAACAGAAGGAGGGCTAGGAGTACGTAATTTGATATACATTCAGCGCGCTTATGATTGCAAACTATGGTGGTCTTATCACAAAAAAACAACAATTTGGACGACTTACATGCACCAACGTTATGGTATTCATGAGGATTTAGTGCCCCGTATTTATGACTCTCCTGGATGGAAGAGATTATGCTCTATACACTCTTTATGCAATCAACTATCATCTGGCGCTCCCAACCCAGTGTGTACTACAAGTGCTACTGGTCTTTTCTCTATTCGGAAAGCATATGAAGATATTAGACCAACTCGAGTGAAGTTGCTTTCACATAAATTCATATGGTGGCGAGGAATCCCAAAAACAATTAGCATCTTTACCTAGAGATTATTGCACTCTGCAATTCCTATCGAAGATAACCTCCGACGCTTCTCTGCCATTTGCCCTACAATCTGTCCATTTTGCCGCAGAGCATCAGCTACTCTTCAGCATTTGTTTACTGCATGCCCAATAGTTCAATCCACATGGCTCAGGCTATCAATATTACTAGACGGGCCACAGTGTCACACAGCTCCACTACGATCACTTCTGCTACAATGGTGGCTTTCTTCTTCCGCAAAAATGCTCAAAGGTAACCTTCGTGGTGTGGGTCCTATTATGTTCTGTTGGTCCATTTGGCGCATCTATACGAATCATACGTATGGAGATGGGGACTTGCCTCTCACAAACTTATATACTCTTGCCCGTCAATCCTGCTACGATTGGACTACTACTCCACATGGTACACCCTTAGCTCAATATGACCTATTTCTCATTGAAGCTGGTTTTTCGGCAAAACTGCGACCAAAAACAATACTACCACTTAAATGGAAGTTACCGCAATCAGGCAAATTAAAACTAAATGTTGACGCGTCAGCAACAAACACTTATTCTACAGCTTGAGCAATTTTGCGTGACTCATTCGGACACATGATTGATGTTCTATCCTTCAGGCTGCCTTACTTAACGGCCCTACGTGCCGAAACGCAAGCCATTTTATTCAGTCTCATGCTCTTTGGACAACTGCATCATAACTTGATCATTGAAACAGACTGTCTTCAAGTAACACAGCCAAACAAGCACTTGGCGGATTTGCCTGAGTACAAACGTTTACAGTCATTTCTCCAAATTACGGGCAGTGAGCTACTGTTCATCCCTAGAGAGATCAACATGGTAGTGCATCATTTGAGTCAATTTTCACGTATAACGCCGGCCACACAGATTTTCACCTCCGCTACTCAGTTACCTCCTACAGTGCGTGGATTTTATTATGCAGATAGGGTGCTACACGCCATGCGAACTTAAATATCACGGCTTGATACTTCATATTGTTGCCTGTACTCTTAAGTTATAGGCAACCCCGGTATGTTTCCTCACAATTCATCAGCTTGTGTCCATTGTTCGAGCTTTATTTACTTTGTTGCCTGCAGTCTTTGGACTACGGGCAACATTGGTATGTTGTTGTGAATCACATATGGTTACTTGGCACGCACGCAATGTATTTTTTGATAATAATGCCTTTTATCATGTTTTCTTGAGAGGATATTGCTATCTGCTGCTCAATTCCCAATGGGGGAATATTGAAACGTACTGCATCAAGGGATGGACAAACTATACTGCTGCGTCAAGCTCCTTTACTTGCAACAGCTCTCATAGCAATCATGGTCTTCTAGGATTACTATACGTCATTGTAATATTGCGATGTGCACTCATTTACTTAGAGCTACTACTTAGGCAGTTTCATTCCAATGATATAAATATGTATGCTTTTTCCTTCGCCAAGGTTTTATCCACAAGGATGGTTTTACTTGGCAAGGTTTTAATACGGCATATCATATATGATTGGAGACTGCACATTATAGCCACTTTACATTTTCGTTTTTCGTATGATATACATTATTGCAATATGGTTGCCTCAACCAAAAGTGAGGATTATTAATAAAAGCCCGCCTTTATTCAAAATATATATATATATATATATATATATAACCAAAAAAAGATGGCGGCGGCTCTGGCGACTACAGCGATTTTGTGCCATCATGCTGAAAGTTCATCGCTTTTTGCTTGATCTTCATCGATACTTCTTGCATATTCAATATAAACATCAGTACAATAGGTTTCCGCTGATCTTCTTGAAGATTTTCGTTTTCGTTCGCCAGTTATGCGATAGATCCGATAATGTCGGACGTTACCAAAATCAAAAAGACCTTCGCAGAGGCGCTTGCGCCAACATCAATGGAGTCCGCTGCACCCATACGACCCATTACGCGATATAAAGGTATGCCTTCTATCTCTTTTACGACGGATGAAGTAGATCAATATTCAGAACCATTCAAATATACATTGGTTGGTTCCTTCTGGCATGGGCGTCCCAATATGAAACAGTTAGCCGCTTGTATGGAACGTATTGGTTTCAAAACAATTCCAAAGCTAGGATTACTAGATGATCAACATATAATTCTCACTTTTCATCATCCGGAAGATTATCACCGCTGTTTTTTACGTCGATCATGGTCTATTGATGGCTATATAATGCACGTAACTAAATGGACACCAGACTTTGATCCCAAGATGGACAAACCAATTGTCCCAATATGGATTTCAATAAGAGGATTGCCATTGTATTTGCAAAACAAATCAGCTTTATGGGACATAGCTCATATGATTGGATTGCTGTTGAAAATGGATTCTGCCACATCTAACGGTTTGAGGCCTTCTGTGGTTCGACTATGTATTGAAGTTGATATATCCAAGGCTTTACCAGCTACATTGCATATTCATGGGGGGATCATGATCTATATCCCACTGTGGAATATGAAAACGTTTCTCTCTTCTGTATATCCTGTCGCATACTTGGACATGAGGCCAAAAATTATACAAACACAGACTGTCAACAGGAGAAAGAAAAGGAGATTACTTTGATCCCAAACAAGGTGAAGACAAACACAAGAGATGGACTCCAAAGAAAAATAGTATGCGGAAAAATCTCACGGTAGAGGATGACGATGATATTGAACAAGAAATGGAGAACAATGTGGAACAAAATGACATTCCAAGTTTGGAACAACCAATCCTACAAATGATCAGGTTATAGACCTCTAAAAATCTAGAAATTTGGTGACAAAGTACTTTCAGATGTTATGTATATGTCATAAAAAATTCAGATTAAAATTCAAAGTATAAGGCCTTAAGAAAACATTTTTACTCAGATTGTCAATCTGCCAAAAACTATTCCTCAAAATAAAAACTTTATTCCTATTAATTTACAACTCCAAATGATCTGAATATTTTATGATATGACCCTTAGGATATGTACTTTAAAGGGCTTAAACAGTTTTCCAAAATTACTTTGGCAATTATGTCAACCACATTGATGTTATCAACCTTTGTAAATCTGAGAATCAGATTGTACTAGTCTCAGAACTATTAAAGTTTGACTGACTTATACTTATCCAAATGAGATAAAACTTGTGCCAAATGAAATCTAAGACCTTTGGATATGTTTCTGCAAATTTTTGATAAATGTTTGCTATTTTTACTGTGGCTATGAAAACGATGCAGAAAACAGAAACTGAAAGTAAAAGTGCTGAAAAGTAAAATCATCAAGATTTTTAAACTGGTTTGGTTAAAACAACCTACTCCAGTCTTCGAGGACACCTTCCTCAGTATTCACCAAGAACAAACAACATCTTGACACAAGGGTTGTTGAGAAAAAGGGTTTTGAGTGATTACAAAATGCATGATTTAAATAAACGTGTATTAAAGAAATGCATGACATATTTCATGACATGACACGTTGTTGCATAAAACTTGCCTTATATAATTCATATTTAACGTTGTCGTACTAACGAGCCATGAAGCTTTAAAGTTTACATCAAATGGCAAGCATTTGTTGTGTTTGAACTATTTTCAGGTGCCATCATTAATGAACTAAACTAGTTCATTAAGTGAAGTACTTAGTTAAATAAACTAAGTAGTTCATTAAAGGAAGCCATATTTGGAAGAGGCACAAAGGCAACAAGTTGAAGAAAGGAAAGTCCTCCACACCCTTTTCACACGCCATTTCAAATATATATATATATATATATATATATATATATATATATATATATATATTCAGATTTTTTGTTAAAAAGGCACATACACATATATTCCAACGTACAACCGATACGTTATATATTTTACATATGTACGTTAACGTCACACAACTATACTTAACTCATATTTGTGAGTATATTCAGGTCTTATATCATATGATATAAGTCATGGTGATGACAAATTTATTACGACACGTTAAAAGGTTCTAAACCAAAAATTGTCATATCGGGCGAATACCGAAACTTCGCCAATGTGTCACATACTTGCCATATATAGATGGCCAGCCCCTACACTTCAAAAATGGCCACAAATTTCGTGGCTTGAATGGTATGTGCAGCAATAAAATCATTCCATGTTGGCACACACAAATCACCCTCAATTAAGGCCAAATTGTGGAGATTCCAATTTCAATTTTGTCACATGTTGGCCGCCACTTTAGATCAGCCTAAGTGCTTAATATTAAAGTTTAATTTATGTATATTATGTGTAACATAATATATATAACATGTGCAAAAAGTTGGAATTTAATTAGAGAAAAATCGGGTAATCGATAAACGTCGAAAATTCGGTTTCTACGTACACGGACACATGGAACATTTTTGGCATGATATACAACATGTATCTAGACACTTTTTACATAATTCATACATTTTAAAGTGTTCTAGAAAAATCAATTAAGGGCTGATTGGAATATACCATATGTGTATAATTATATGTGCACTATTTTACAAAGTTTGCAAAAATAAAATTCAGCAAATGCACAAGTCATTATACACGCCAACTACAGCTTGGAAAAGCATATGTGGAGCTTTGTTGGCATCTTGATTGGCCAAGAATGAAGCATGCAATGTTGGTGACATAAAGAAAGGAGCTATACAAGGTAACATTTCAAACTTTGTCACATTTGTGACACATGATTAAAATTCAGCATGTGTTGTCTTGAGCTGGCCGATTTTTACACTAAGTAATGCCATATTTTACTATCTTGAATCATGTGGATTAATTGGAAGATGTTATGGCAATGTTTTAAATATTTTATGGAATAAATAAAGTGATACCTTTGAATATCACACATGCTGAAAATTTCAGCACGTGTGGGAATGTATGTTGGCCGAATTCATGGCCCTATTGGTGGTTAATTTTTATTCCAAAATTGATAAGAATGTTATGTACTAAATGATGATTGATTTCTTCTTTATTTTCAAGGAGTAAATCAAAGCAAACTTGGCAACATTTTGAATAAAATACAAATGTTACACATGCTGAAATTTCAGCATGTGAAGGAAGTAAATGGCCGATTTTATCATGGTGATTTGGAGAAAATTGTCTTGCTAATTATGTGGGATGATTATATGCTTTATGGAAATAATTTTATGGCTAATTGGCACATGCTTTTTGAGGTTTATTTTCAGATTTGTCTAGTCATCAAATGATGACAACTTCCATCCAATCAATGAGTGTTAAGTAAGCAAGAGCTTAATGATCATCCAATGAGGAGTTGCCAAACAAGCAAGAAAATGTCACAATGATGCAATATACTCTTCCAAAGACTTAGAAGATAATTTTCAAGAGAGGAAAGAGGTATGGGGGCGGCACATTCTTGATAAATTGAAGAGGAGGAGAGCAAACAAAAGACAAGACAAGTCTTACAATTCAAAGAGCCAAAAACATGGTCTTCATCATCTTCCTCTACACTTCTTTCTTTCTTCTTTCTAAAAGCCTATTGTACTCATATTCATACATTTGAATAGGCTTCATATAGACCACCACATACTCTCTTTATTGTTGTAAAAGATTGATCAAGGTGTGATCAATCTTGCACTTGCAAGGTGGTGGTGTTCGTGATCATTGTATTCACAACAAGGTTTGTAAAGGGTTAGAGTTAGTGTGTAACTCCATCAACCCTGTGTGGTAAGGTGTTCTTTGTGTTTTGTGATTAGTGCTAACCGAGGAAGGTGTCCTCGAAGACTGGAGTAGGTTGTTTTAACCGAACCAGTATAAAATTCCTGGTGTTATTTACTTTCAGCATTTACTTTCAGTTTCAGCACTGTGCATCATTTTTAATCACGTTATTAAAGATAGTAAACGAATTTCAAAAATCACAAAACTTTCCAGAATCATAGCCACACGTCTTAAGGTTCTTTTAGCGCAAGTTTCAACACTTTTAGACAAGTATAAGTCATCCAAACGCCCAAAGTACTGAGACTAGTGCAGTCTGATTTTAAGGCTTGCAAAGGTTGATACTTTGAACGTATTTGACTATCTTTGTAGCGCCCCGCTCCCGCACCCTAACATCGAGAACAGTGCACCCGCCATATCTCGCTAAGGAGAATACAAGGCGTCGTTCAAACTTCTTACATGTAAGAAATAACGTAGAAATTCTTTTTCCTGCAGAAACGATAATTGAAAGTCAAATTCAATTCATAAATAATCCCAAAATATAAATAAATCAGAGTTTAGGGCTGAAGACACCCAATACATTAAATGAAAATCTAAAAGTCTAATAAAATGGAATAAATGTGAAAACCATTGAGTATTCCCCAAAGAACTATCTATAGCTCAATTGCACCAGCTTGCACAGTCGGACTCGTCTTCTACAAAAGTGTACTTGTACTTCGGCTCACCTGTGGGAGGATAAGTGAGGGGGGTGAGTGATTTGGGAAAATCACCCGTAGGTTACCCGTCTAATCCCAGAAAGGAACCATACTTACAAAATACATAAGCACGCAAGGAAAATAAAAACAAATAAATAAAGAAATAAGAAAACAATAATAACCGGAACAAAAAATAAACATCCACTTGTCCAATCGAATGCAATGCGCATCCTCGTGACGCATGTTCCATCTTTCTATCGTGTCACACGCAACAACATTACTATCCCACACAATATGTTCTTTCCTTTTCCATGATATGCTATGCATGACCTGGGTCCTACTCTTCGCTCCGTAACGTGGAGTCAGCAGACATCGCTCCGTAACGTGGAGTCAGCGGACAACGCTCCGTAACGTGGAGTCAGCGGACAACGCTCTGTAACGTGGAGTCAGCGGAGAACGCTCCGTAACGTGGAGTCAGCGGACATCGCTCCGTAATGTGGAGTCAGCGGACAACGCTCCGTAACATGGAGTCAGCGGACAACGCTCCGTAACGTGGAGTCAGCAGAGAACGCTCCGTAACGTGGAGTCAGCGGACATCGCTCCATAACGTGGAGTCAATGGACATCGCTCCATAGCGTGGAGTCAGCAGACAAGGCTCCGTAACGTGGAGTCAACAGACATCGCTCCGTAACGTGGAGTCAGCAGACAACGCTCCGTAACGTGGAGTCAACAGACATCGCTCCGTAACGTGAAGTCAGCGCCCTGAAGGGATGCAATGCAATGCATGTGCCATGAATGCTCCACACACATAATCCATAATCCGGCGCATCCATGCTCCCATATATACCCGCGCCCATACACGTGCATATATACTTATATGTATACCCCCGTTTTATTACGGTGTATTCATATTCATATATATACCCGCGTCCATACACGTGTATATATACTTGTAAGAATACCCCCATTTTATTAGTATTATTTTTACTATATAAATATTTTTCTTTTATTTTTCTAGTAATTATTATTGTTATTATTATTAGTATTATTTTAGTTTTTTTTTCCCCTTGGCCTACCGGACTTCTCTTTTTTTTCTTTTCAATGCATAACAAAAAAAATCATAATGTGATTGACACTAGCATTACAACTTGCGACACTAAACCATTCATTGTACACTAGCTAGTAAGGTAAATTAAATATTTCACTTAAATTTTGTAGATTCTTTTCCTCTTTTTCTTTTAAAAACCGAAACTTACTTAGTAAATAACAAAAAAAACAACAATTGATAACGTTTAAGTAGGATGATATAAATGATGACTGTGACATAAAAAAATTTAATAAATTGATAAACTTCCTATACTACACATATTACATAATCAACATACTACATACACACAAAATGTTTATATGACCTATACAATTTTTCTCCTAATCTCATTAAGATTCAATCTTTTAAATTTATTTCAAAGCATACGATCCACACCATCTCACACATACATATACTTATACATACGAACATCATAGAGCATCACGTATATGAAAACAAAATAAAAAAAATAAAGCAAGCAAGATTCACACACGAAGTGCGGGCAATCCGAGAAGAGGGGAAGGTAACCTACCTCGTTCGGCGACTAATTAATTTCATATGCGTTCTCCTCCTTCTCTTTCTCCCTACTATACCTCGGTTGAATTGGCAAAGTTGCAGCACTTATATTTCTTTTCCTCCTAGTGTTCCTCGGCTGATTTATTTGGAAAAGGACAAGAATTTTGAAATTGGTTGGGTTGCCTTGCGGGTGGTGATGGCTGAAAATTAAAATGTTGCTGCACTTTTTTTTTCTTTCCCTTCGTTAGCTTGTTGATGGGGGGAATTGGTTGGCGGCAGAAAAAAAAAAATTCGTTTCTCCAGGGGTAGAGCGGCTGAGGGTTTTTCTTGTGAGAAGTGTGTGTATAGTTTGTGTTATATAGATATATTATATAGATAAATGTAAGGTGTCTAGATATATATGACTTGGTTTCTTAGTTTAGGCAACTTTCTATTAGACATAGATTTTCCATACACTTCAACCATATCCAATACCTTTCCTATTCCTAACAAAATAATCTTAAGGTAGATAAGATATATATCCTATAGTTATTTCTTCTTCTTCTTCTTCTTCTTCTTCTTCTTCTTCTTCTTCTTCTTCTTATTATTATTATTATTATACCATGAGAGCACGTACGTAACAGACTTCCCCCTTACAAAAAGTTTCGTCCTCGAAACTTGTGTATTGGATAATTGATAACTTACTATAGTTCTACTTACTCCACTCACCTAGTATATGTTACTAATATCATCATATCAACCTCATTTTCAAGTTGTTAAGCCCTCAATTCCACTTGACGTGTATCATTCAACTTATATAAGTGTATTCTACAATTTAGGAATTCTTAAAACTAATCATATATGATTCATCTCCTAGATAAACAACCAAACTAAATATCCATCGAATCTTCCATTATACTAACCATTACTCTTAGTCAACATACCACCATGTCCTTGATCTCTTCTTGTATACCTATGGGCGAGCTCTATAATCATATCCTAATTCCTTCGGCATAATATCAACAGCCTAACATGCGAAGTATGTATATGGACATGTATTTCTTTAAATACAAAAATAACTTAGGTAGCTATAATTTTGAATATAGCTTAACTAATTTAAAACAAATACTAATTCTAATTTTGTAGACACGAAAATCACATTATTATATATATTTGTTTTCACAAGCGGTGTCTCACATGACTTCTTATAAAACAATGATATAACTTGTTTGTAAAAGTATTACGAGTAAACCACTTTAAAACAATTGAAACACAACAATCGTAAAAATTTCTTTTTATAAAATGATTTGAACACGATGTCTTTTCTTTCCAAAAGCCATATATATTTTGAAAGTTGTGTGTTGTTTTGCAAAAATTAAGTAAATTCATTGCAAGCAGTTGGTAACTTCAGAAACATTTAATGGATGAATGCTTGCAACATCGATAGTCGACAAGAAGAATTTATTTTGACAAAATTGTCGTAACCAAAAACGAAAGTTTGAAATATTGTAGAAAAATATATAAACATCTTGCTCTTCGAAAACATCATTATTTTAAAATATTTCTGTTTTGTCAGGGGTGGTCGAAATTCCACTAGGCTGCTATACGAATTCGGAAAGAAACAAAGCCTTGTAAAGTAACATGCTATTTAGACAGAATGAAAATAGTTGAAATATTTAGAAGCAAAAATTTTGAAATACCTTTGAAATGTAGGATATATCTTGGTGTGCGTGCTTACGAAAAAGAATGTTTCACTATTTGAAAAGATAATAGGCCAATACTTCGTATAATGTTTTTTTTCTTTCTAAGTCTCCTCTTAATGTCAAAAAATCTACCTATGTACCGTTTCTTATAAATCTTTAACTTGAGTTATCCAATACTAGCATGGCACACTAAATATTGGTCGACTTAGGGCATTCTAATCCACCATGCTTCCGCGTGCCACACTGATCTACCGTACTTCTTTACTTGGTTATTTCAACCGCTAATTCTAATTTAGCTAGATCTCACCTGAAATGCACCCACTACTTGTTCAGGCTTAATGTATTTCAATTCAAGCCTACTCAATACTTCAATACTTACGTGTGCCTAGGAATCAACACTTGACCCAAATTTGTAATAATTCGTCATTCCACTGTACTTATTTTAGTAGAGCTCACTTATCACTATCAATCAAGATCCTTAATAGGACTAATATCTTCACCTTATTGGATACTCTACAATTCAACATCTTAATTATAACTATAACCCCTTTGTACGATTTTTTTTGTTGCTAAACTCTACTGATCGTAACGCTAATAAATCCTTCTTTTTAAAAAAAAAAATCGTTTTACTATAATCATTTCTTAAGAACTACGATTCTTACTTAGACCTAGTCATGTTTCGACATTATTGTCAAAATAGATATGTGAACCCGTTTTATTTGTTATAATGATACCAGGTTTGCAGGGGTCAGATCTAAGGAATTACACAATTGGTTATAACCAGCACTAAGGTAAGGCAAATAATCCAGAGTCGTATAGAGAGCCCTAGGCATATGTGGGCATATTCCTTACCCTATCATCACTTAAGTCTATTGTCATGACTTATTTCTAGAATCGATACTTGGTATCATCGTTTCTTACATCTAAAATCATTACTTATTATAAGTGTAATGCCTAGAATATAATCACAGCTTATAAATAAGATCAGTGCTTATGTTCAAATCATCACCTATGTTCAGATCATCACTTATGTCTAAGATTGTGACTTAGGGGCAAAATCGTAACTTAATCTCTAAGATCATAGCTTAAATCTATGTTCCGCCGTGGATCTGGAGCCATGCTCAAAAGATCGCTCTATCGGCACGTATTAACTCTTGAACTCATCCCGATATTGAGTCCAAGTGATCAGCGGTGTCAGCTGATTCAACACCTACTGCTGCTTTGCTAGGATGTTGGTCACGATGACCATGACATCTGCAAGTGCTTGGAGATAATTCCTGATTATAGTGGTTTTCACCACTATATCCTTTATTACTGGCTTGTTCACATCTTGTCGGCATTTTTTTCCTGGGATTGAGAACATTTGAAAATATATTTATTTAAATACAGACTAAGATAATGGGTATTCTTGGAATTTCTCATCACTTAGGGGTTACATGCAGAGGTTCAGGGGTAAAACGGTAAGTAAATAAGAGAAAGCGAAAGAACGTTCACACTCTCCTTAACTCAATCATAACTTAAGTCTAAGATCATCTCTTAAGTCTACTTTATTTATTAGGGGTAAAATCGTCATTTTCGAAAAATATCATAGCTTATGTCTAAGTGATCTAGTTAATCCTGCGTTTCCGAGGCGGATCTGGAGCCTCATCTCTGTACCACCTGTAGCACCCGGCTCCCGCACCCTAACATCGGGAACAGTGCATCCACCATATCTCGCTAAGGAGAATACAAGGCGTCGTTCAAACTTCTTACACGTCAGAAATAACGTAGAAATTCTTTTTCCGGCGGAAACGATAATTGAAAGTCAAATTCAATTCATAAATAATCCCAAAATATAAATAAATCAGATTTTAGGGCTGAAGAAACTCAATACGTTAAATGAAAATCTAAAAGTCTAATAAAACAGAATAAATGTGAAAACCATCGAGTATTCCCCAAAGAACTATCTCCAGCTCAATTGCACCAGCTTGCACAGTCGGACTCGTCTTCTACAAAAGTGTACTTGTACTTGGGTTCACCTGTGGGAGGATAAGTGGGGGGGGTGAGTGATTTGGGAAAATCACCCGTAGGTTACCCGTCTAATCCAGAAAGGAACCATACTTACAAAATACATAAGCATGTAAGGAAAATAAAAACACATAAATAAAGAAATAAAAAAAACAATAACCGGAACATAAAATAAACATCCACTTGTCCAATCGAATGCAATGCGCAACCTCGTGATGCATGTTCCTTCTTTCTATCGTGTCACACGTAGCAACGTCACTATCCCACACAATATGTTCTTTCCTTTTCCATGATAAGTTATGCATGACCCGGGTCCTACTCTTCGCTCCGTAATGTGGAGTCAGCGGACATCGCTCCGTAACGTGGAGTCAGCGGACAACGCTCCGTAACGTGGAGTCAGCGGACATCGCTCCGTAACGTAGAGTCAGTGGACAACGCTCCGTAACGTGGAGTCAGCGGACATCGCTCCATAACGTGAAGTCAACGGACATTGCTACGTAACGTGGAGTCAGCGGACAACGCTCCGTAACGTGGAGTCAACGGACATCGCTCCGTAACGTGGAGTCAACGGACATCGCTCCGTAACGTGGAGCTAGCGCCCCGAAGGGATGCAATGCAATGCACGTGCCATGAATGCTCCACACACATAATCCATAATCCGGCGCATTCATGCTCCCATATATACCCGCGCCCATACACGTGCATATATACTTACATGTATACCCCCGTTTTATTACGGTGTATTCATATTCATATATATACCCGCGCCCATACACACACACACACACACACACACACACACATATATATATATATATATATATACTTGTAAGAATACCCCCATTTTATTAGTATTATTTTTACTATTTAAATATTTTTCTTATATTTTTCTAGTAATTATTATTATTATTATTATTATTTTAGTTTTTTTCCCTCGGCCTACCGGACTTCTCTTTTTTTTCAATGCATAATAAAAAAAATCATAATGTGATTGACACTAGCATTACAACTTGCAACACTAAACCATTCATTGTACACTAGCTAGTAAGGTAAATTAAATATTTCACTTGAATTTTGTAGATTCTTTTCCTCTTTTTCTTTCAAAAACCGAAACTTGCTTAGTAAATAACAAAAAAAACAACAATTGATAACGTTTAAGTAGGATGATATAAATGATGACTGTGACATAAAAAAATTTAATAAATTGATAAACTTCTTATACTACACATATTACATAATCAACGTACTACATACACACAGAATGTTTATATGACCTATACAATTTTTCTCCTAATCGCATAAAGATTCAATCTTTTAAATTTATTTCAAAGCATACGATCCACACCATCTCACACATACATATACTTATACATACGAACATCATAGAGCATCACGTATATGAAAACAAAATAAAAAATAAAGCAAGCATAATTCACACACGAAGTGCGGGCAATCCGAGAAGAGGGGAAGGTAACCCACCTCGTTCGGCGACTAATTAATTTCATACGCGTTCTCCTCCTTCTCTTTCTCCCTACTTACTATACCTCGGTTGGAATGGCAAAGGTGCAGCACTTATATTTCTTTTCCTCCTAGTGTTCCTCGGCTGATTTATTTGGAAAAGGACAAGAATTTTAAAATTGGTTGGGTTGCCTTGCGGGTGGTGATGGCTGAAAATTAAAATGTTGCTGCACTTTTTTTCTTTCCCTTCGTTAGCTTGTTGATGGGGGGAATTGGTTGGCGGCAGAAAAAAAAATTTTCGTTTCTCCAGGGGTAGGGCGGCTGAGGGTTTTTCTTGTGAGAAGTGTGTGTATAGTTTGTGTTATATAGATATATTATATAGATAAATGTAAGGTGTCTAGATATATATGACTTGGTTTCTTAGTTTAGGCAACTTTCTATTAGACATAGATTTTCCATACACTTCAACCATATCCAATACCTTTCCTATTCCTAACAAAATAATCTTAAGGTAGATAAGATATATATCCTATAGTTATTTCTTATTATTATTATTATTTTCATTATTATTATTATTATTATTAATATACCATGAGGGCAAGTATGCAACAATCTTCCCGAAAGAATTTTTTAAAACTGTTTCAACCCAATTAAATACAACTAATAAGGGGTTAGTCACTAAATTTTCAGAGCATTTGGAGTTACGGATAAATAGGAATTAATTTTTCAAATCAGACTACCGTTTCTGGCAGATTTGCGCAATCTGACCGCCAACGAATTTTCAAGGGGTTAGAGGTTGAATTTTAATCTGAAATTTTTAGGAGATACTCAGAACATCTGAGACTAAGTTCTATTCAAATTTCAGAATTTTTGAAAACCTACAACCTAGTTTTCAAAACGTTTCAAAACTGATCCTGAAAACAGAAACTGTTTTCAGAAGTTGGGTTTTTGGTTTAAAACAATTTTAAAAACCACATTTTCCGCACCCACTATTCAACCCCCCCCCCCTTCTGGTGGTGCCTTGCAAATCCTACAAGTGGTATCAGAGCGCAGGAACACTGACAACAAAAGGATCCAACGATCTAAGTGAGATGGCATCCACTAGCTACAACACCGTGCAAGAAGGAATGTCAACCATTGGGCCTCCTCTTTTTGATTGTGAGTCCTTTATTCAATGGAAATTAAGAATGAAACTTTTTCTTATGGCTATTGATATTGATCTACGGTCCATCATAGAAGACAATCCATTTGTTCCTTCTAAGTTGTCAATTGTTGATGGTGTCGCACTAGAGGTTATAAAAACGAAACAAGAATACACCAGTGATGAAAAAAAGAAGTTGAGTATGAATGCTAAAGCCATGCAACTACTCTTAAACGGTCTAAGTAAAAGTGAGTATGGTTACGTGTCTAATTGTTCTAGTGCTCAAGAGATGTGAAAAATTCTTGAAATGAAACATGAAGAGACTAGCCAAGTAAAGGAGTCCAAGATTAATATGCTTATGTCCACACTTGAGTCCTTTAAATCATTGCCAAATGAGTCTATCGTTGATATGGATCTATGCTTGACTAACATCTATAATTCTCTTGAGTCTCTTGGCAAAGCTTTCTCCACGCAGGAAAAGGTCCAGAAGGTACTACGAAGTCATCCATTTGAATGGGACCCTAAAGTTACAGCAATAGAGGAAAGTAAGGAAACCAAATCAATAAAAATGGAGGAACTAATCTGATCTTTAAAGGTATATGAAAACAAACTCACTTTAAGACATTCTGAGTGTATTTCCAAAAATGATAAGGCTATAGCATTTAAATCAAATGAATACATCGTAGATGATAGTGACATAGATTCCGATGATGAGGATTTAATCACGATGGCTAAAAGATTAAGAAAAATCTTGAGAAAATCGATTAAACATAAGTCTACTTCATCTAAGGACCATAAAAATAAGGAAATAAAGTGTTATGAATGTGGACAACCTGGACACTTATCATATGATTGCCCGAACAAGGACAAACAAACAAACAAATACCTTGACAAGGATCAGACCAAGACTAGACTCGTCTCAGAACCTAAACAAAGGAGAAGAGCCTTCAAAGCCTCCACTTGTAGTGACACATCCGACTCTGAGACTGATGATACGGAAGAACAAAAGGCACAAGTATGCTTTACATCTAAAGCATCAAATGAGGTATCTTCCGACTCTGATTCTGATTCTGAATGCTCTTACGATGATTTATTTAGTCAATATTTAGATTTGTATAAGTTTTCAAAGACTCTTGCAAAAGAAAAGAAACGCTTAATTGAAGACAAGAAGTTGTTAGAATCTTCTAACACAAACCTTGTTTCTTAATTAAACGATTCAAAAGAAGAGCCGTCATGCATCATTAATGCATTAAAATCAGAGATCTCATCATTGACCATGCACAATAATGAAATGAAATCCGAGATTTCAAACTTGAAATCAAGGAATGCGAATTTAGAGAAAATGGTGAAGCAATTTGATACGGGAACAAACATGCTAGATCACATCATTTCTTCACAAAAGCATGATAGTGACAAAACCGGACTAGGGTACATTGAGAAAAATGAGTCACTAAACAAACCAACCAAATTCATTCCATCCAAGAAAATAGATGTATCAAAGACATATGTGGCATCTAAGAAGAAGACAAATACACCACTTATCTCATCTCATCGTACTTCTTATCCTTCATATCATACAAAGTGCAATCATGTTCCATATAGATATGAAATAAAACCATTGATGCATATGCAACATTCATATCATAAAAATGCATCTAGATCACGCTCCGTGCCTGTAAACCGAAATGCATATCAAAAACGAAAACCACATTATATGCATGATGGGATTCTCGGCCAAAGGACAAACGTATTTGTCCCTAACGTATATTATGTTGCGTTTTCATCACCTTTCTCACCTTTTGGAAGACCTAGAAAGGTCACCTAAATTTGGGTACCAAAAGGGACATTTTCAAAGGGTTGAATAAATAACCCTTACGAACGCACGTTTGATATTATTTGAAATGCATGATTTTTTTTGCTATCTTCATCTTTACATGCGCTTTTGATTGTCTTTTCAAAATAAAGGGGGAGAGAATGCATGATTTAAGGGGGAGAGAGAAAGATTAATTGCACAAATCAAGGGGGAGCAAATTTGAAATTAGAAATTCAAAAGGTGGATTTTGTGCACGATTGAAGGGGGAGCGACAAGATTTAAATCATGAATGTAGGTTATTTTGTAAATCATCAAAAGGGGGAGATTGTTGAGAAAAAGGGGTTTGAGTGATTACAAAATGCATGATTTAAATAAACGTGTATTAAAGAAATGCATGACATATTTCATGACATGACACGTTACTGCATAAAACTTGCCTTATATAGTTCATATTTAATGTTGTCGTACTAACGAGCCATGAAACTTTAAAGCTTACATCAAATGGAAAGCATTTGTTGTGTTTGAAATATTTTCAGGTGCCATCATTAATGAACTAAACTAGTTCATTAAGTGAAGTATTTAGTTAAATGTTGTAACCCAATAGAGGATCCTTTTGTACTCATGATTTATCTTAATTACAATGTAATTGAATCAATGACTACTATGATAAATTTCATTTCGGATAATAGCAATATGCATATAGTACTTGAGAGTGAATATTGGATCAAGGGGAAAGGACCCAATTTTTGCCCAAGGCCTTGTAAGTTTCGGCCAATAGCCCAAGGAAGCACACCACATTTTTCCCTATATTATAATTATGCAAATAAACAAATGAATAGATAAATGAATATGTAAATAAAGAAAAAGAAGGAAAATAGAAATTGAATTTGGTTGAGGGCATTATAAACCCCCCAACCGCCGGTTAATTAAGGGGAAGAGGCCAATTAAGAGGGCCATCTTCCTACCATAGTTAAGGATAACCTAACCAAGCTTAACTAACCAAGATTAACAAAAAGTATCTAAGGTTAAGAAAAAGTAACTAGGGTTAGTTTCAAAAAGTAACTATGATTGGAAAAAGTAACCTTGGTTAGTTAAAAGTAACCAAGGTTAAAAAGTGAATCAAGGTTAATCCATTAACCATACTAGGGTAAGATCTCCACCCCTCCCTTTTTCCCCTCTCCAACGGCTAAACCTAGCCAAAAAGAAAAAGATTTGCCTCCAATATCACACTTGAAACCCCTTAAGAACTTCAAGTGCAAGAGAGCTCTATCCCTTCCCTTCCCTTCAAGACATTCGGCCAAGGAGACAAGCAAGGAAGTCTAGGCTTTTCCAAGGACTAAGGGATATTAGGTAAGGGTCTTAACCTCTTGAGAAATTGTTTACATCTTCATAGGAATGAAACTTATGGGGCTATATTTCTTGTTCATAACCGTGACCTCCAATGGTCATTAGGCTCAAGTCTCAAGCTTTTACGGATTCTAAGCTAGAGAAGCTTGGAAATCACTCAAGTTCCTTTTGGTAAGTCATCTAGCCTTTTTCTAAGAGTATATTTTAGTGGAAGATGTAAACTAACCTTGCTCCTTTCTTTCTCTTCACCACCGTGGGAATGCATGCATAGAGAAGAGAAAGATTTTAACTTTTCTACACCTCTCCAAGAAGAGTAAGCAAAGAAGGCAAGTACACTATATTCTTTGTGGCTTGAATGTGAAAGTGTGTGCATGAATGACTAGATATACTTAAGATCTAATCTTAGTTGTATTATGCTAAGTTTGAAGGCCAAAACTTTCGGCCCAAGCCATTTGGGGTGTAGGTGTGAAATCTTGTTCCAAAGGTGTAATCTTTGGGGGTTATCACTTGTTATGTGTTAATCTAGGAAGAACAAGTTAAAGATTCTCTCTTTTCTATAAGGAGGGCTCACGGTGGAAGGGTTGAAGGGGATGAGTGTGATGTTTGCATGGAAATGATAACTTAGTAGGAAATGGAGATAAGTTTTTGGTCTTGTTGTGTGTTCTGCATAACATGTTTTTCTTGCATGCACCGAAAATGGGGCTGTTGGTGGAAGGGTGCGTGTGCATCCACAATTTTTGCTAAGTGTTTGTGACAAAAGGTAAGACAAGGACACTTAGGAAGAATATATGACCACTAGGAAAATTACTGGAACTGGACAGAAACTTGGGCTGTTTTGTGAGACCAGAAAAAGGACCTTAAGAACTCTCAAATCTGTTTATTTTTGGTATGCTACTATTTTTATATGTGTATTAGATGTGAGAGTTGGAATTTCATTAAAAGGAGCTATGGTTTATTTTTAATAAATTTCCTAGTAAGATTGGTCCAGCTGAGAATGTTGTACTGGACAGAAATTAAGTAATGTGTTGAGTAGCCTAGAAATAGACCTTAGAGGTATGCAAATTAACTAATTTTCGGTATGATACTAACCCTATGAACAAGGTAAAGGTGAAAGTTGGAATTTTGTCAAAATGAACTATGGTTTATTTTTAATGAATTTTCTAGTAAAATGGGCCAGACTGAAATGCGCTGGATGGACAGAATTTGTGTGGCATGTTGCATGATCAAAAATTGGACCTTAGAAAATTTTTCCATCACTAAGGAGAAGTGGACACCACTAAGCTGGAAATTTTTCCATCATAACGATGAGACGTATGCATTCGTTTATGTCACGCATTATGCCATGGTTACATAATACATGTCATGCATTGCATCATCGTCACGTACATGATTTACAGCATGTCTTTTTATGAGAAAGAAATATGAAAAGCATTTTCAAAAGATGATTTTTTTGAAAAGAATGATTCTCCACCGGTACCGTGTGTGAGTATGAACCTGGCCAGTAAGAACCCACCAGATCTGGGTTAAGTGATCTGACAGTAGGCTGTTCGGGCCCGGAAAGAATAGACCCGACGAGAAGAAACAGTAGGCCGTTTGGGCTCGGATAGAATAGACCCGACGAGAAGAAACAGTAGGCCGTTCGGGCCCGGAAAGAATAGACCCGATGAGAAGAAGATGGCGTTACCGCCTCAGATCCAGGAAGATAGATCTGAACACTCTATTGTTTTACGACAATGATGATTTGAAAGAAAAGCATGAAAATATCATTTTTATTTTCATCTCGACGCATCACACGTACATATGCATGCATGTTACATTCATGTAGGAACACATGATATTTAAGTTGTGATGACTTCGTAGTCCTTAAGTGATGATTCTTGTTATGTTGTTCATCAATACAAGTTGCAGTCCTTTGATGTTATATTCTGCTTTAAGTAGCGATTTTATTTAAGTTATGATCTCGCTACACTAAGTGATGATCCCTATTGAGTGTTGGACGGAGGACAGGTATGCTTCTAAACCGAAATATTTTTTGGGTTTGGTTCTTGTTCGCACTTTCCATTTAACCCTCGATTATTATAGTATACTTGCTGGTGACATTGTCACTCACCCTTATTTTTCCTCCCAGAGGTTGCATAAGACAAAGTAGAGTGGATCGATGACGAACCTAGAGTTCCCTACCCGTGAGTGCAGTGAAGGATGGACAGATTTAGGAGACCGGACTTGCCAGTTTTAAGGGATGACTGATTTATGTATTGTGATGGAAAAAATTGCTTTTGTCACTTTTTGAAACATTTGATCGGGGCTGTAAACTTTGAATGGTGGTGATGATGTTTTAATTTCGAAGTTTTAAATTCTGCCACGGTTTCGCTTGCTTATTTATATGTAAGCGTTAAAATCCTTGTACTTACATCATGGATCACGACACGTATGGACGACGCCTAGTACTCTCCTTAGTGAAGTACGGCGGATGCACCGACTTCGGCGGGGCCGGGGTGCGGGGGCGCCACGTTAAATAAACTAAGTAGTTCATTAAAGGAAGCCATATTTGGAAAAGGCACAAAGGCAACAAGTTGAAGAAAGGAAAGTCCTCCACACCCTTTTCACAAGCCATTTTAAATATATATATATATATATATATATATATATATATATATTCAGATTTTTTGTTAAAAATGCACATACACATATATTCCAATGTACTACCGACACGTAATATATTTTACGTACGTACGTTAACGTCAAACCACTATACTTAACTCATATTTATGAGTATATTCAGGTCTTATATCATATGATATAAGTCATGGTGATGACAAATTTATTACGACACTTTAAAAGGCTCTACAACAAAAATTGTCGTATCGGCGAATACCAAAACTTCGCCAACGTGTCACGTACTTGCCCATATATAGATGGCCAGCGCCTACACTTCAAAAATGGCCACAAATTTCGTGGCTTACATGGTATGTGCAGCCATAAAATCATTCCATGTTGGCACTCACAAATCACCCTCAATTAAGGCCAAATTGTGGAGATTCCAATTTCAATTTTGTCACACGTTGGCCGCCACTTTAGATCAGCCTAAGTGCTGAATATTAAAGTTTAATTTATGTATATTATGTGTAACATAATATATATAACATGTGCAAAAAGTTGGAATTTAATTAGAGAAAAATCGGGTAATCGATAAACGTCGAAAATTCGGTTTTCTATGTACACGACACATGGAATATTTTTGGCATGATATACAACATGTATCTAGACACTTTTTACATACTTCATACATTTTAAAGTGTTCTAGAAAAATGAATTAAGGGCTGATTGGAATATACCATATGTGTATAATTATATGTGCACTATTTTACAAAGGTTGCAAAAATAAAATTCAGCAAATGCACAAATCATTATACACGCCAACTACAGCTTGGAAAATCATATGTGGAGCTTTGTTGGCATCTTTATTGGCCAAGAATGAAGCATGCAATGTTGGTGACATAAAGAAAGGAGCTATACAAGGTAACATTTCAAACTTTGTCACATTTGTGACACATGCTGAAAATTCAGCATGTATTGTCTTGAGCTGGCCGATTTTTACACTAAGTAATACCATATTTTACTATCTTGAATCATGTGGATTAATTGAAAGATGTTATGGCAATGTTTTGAATATTTTATGGAATAAATAAAGTGATATCTTTGAATATCACACATGCTGAAAATTTCAGCATGTGTGAGAATGTATGTTGGCCGAATTCATGGCCCTATTGGTGATTAATTTTTATTCCAAAATTGATAAGAATGTTATGTACTAAATGATGATTGATTTCTTCTTTATTTTCAAGGAATAAATCAAAGCAAACTTGGCAACATTTTGAATAAAATACAAATGTTACACATGCTGAAATTTCAGCATGTGAAGGAAGTAAATGGCCGATTTTATCATGGTGATTTGGAGAAAATTGTCTTGCTAATTATGTGGGATGATTATATGCTTTATGGAAATAATTTTATGGCTAATTGGCACATGCTTTTTGAGGTTTATTTTCAGATTTGTCTAGTCATCAAATGATGACAACTTCCATCCAATCAATGAGTGTCAAGTAAGCAAGAGCTTAATGATCATCCAATGAGGAGTTGCCAAACAAGCAAGAAAATGTCACAATGATGCAATATACTCTTCCAAAGACTTAGAAGATAATTTTCAAGAGAGGAAAGAGGTATGGGGGCGGCACATTCTTGATAAATTGAAGAGGAGGAGAGCAAACAAAAGACAAGACAAGTCTTACAATTCAAAGAGCCAAAAACGTGGTCTTCATCATCTTCCTCTACACTTCTTTCTTTCTTCTTTCTAAAAGCCTATTGTACTCATATTCATACATTTGAATAGGCTTCATATATACCACCACATACTCTCTTTATTTTTGTAAAAGATTGATCAAGGTGTGATCAATCTTGCACTTGCAAGGTGGTGGTGTTCGTGATCATTGTATTCACAACAAGGTTTGTAAAGGGTTGGAGTTAGTGTGTAACTCCATCAACCCTGTGTGGTAAGGTGTTCTTTGTGTTTTGTGATTAGTGCTAACCGAGGAAGGTGTCCTCGAAGACTGGAGTAGGTTGTTTTAACCAAACCAGTATAAAATTCCTGGCGTTATTTACTTTCAGCACTTACTTTCAGTTTCAGCACTATGCATCGTTTTTAAACACGTTATTAAAGATATTAAACGAATTTCAAAAATCACAAAACTTTCCAAAATCATATCCACACGTTAAGGTTCTTTTAGCGCAAGTTTCAAACCTTTTAGACAAGTATAAGTCATCCAAACGCCCAAAGTACTGAGACTAGTGCAGTCTGATTTTAAGGCTTGCAAAGGTTGAGACTTTGAACGTATTTGACTATCTTCCCAAAATAATTTTTCAAAACTGTTTCAACCCAATTAAATACAACTAATAAGGGGTTAGTCACTAAATTTTCAGAGCATTTGGAGTTACGGATAAATAGGAATTAAGTTTTCAATCCAGACTACCGTTTCCGGCAGATTTGTGCAATCTGACCACCAATGCATTTTCAAGGGGTTAGAGGTTGAATTTTAATCTGAAATTTTTAGGAGATACTCATAACATCTGATACTAAGTTCTCCCCAAATTTCAGAATTTTTGGAAACCTGCAACCTAGTTTTCAAAACGTTTCAAAACTGGTCCTGAAAACTGAAACTGTTTTCAGAAGTTGGGTTTTTAGTTTAAAACAATTTTAAAAACCATATTTTCTGCACCCACTATTCAATCCCCCCCCCTTCTAGTGGTGCCTTGCAGATCCTACAAGGATGACTGGAGTTAAATACCAACTCTACCCTTTTACAATCAAACAAAAAGACAAAACAACATGAACACCACCACCGATCGAATGAAGGCTTGATCACACCTTGATCAACCTTTTATACGAGATGAACGTATGTGGGTAGTTTACACAAAGCCTATATATTATATGGAAAATATGTAAAATAGGCTTGAGGCTAAGCGCAAGAGAAAAGAATGGAAGAAGAAGAGAGTAGTCTTGCTTTTGACTTAAAAGAATATCAAATTTGCTTAGCCTTGTCTTGCACCATCTTGCCCTTTTTATAGTGTTTTCGGCTGCCCCTAGGGCTTTATTTGGTCCTTGAAAATTGTATTGAATACCCTTGGAAGATTTCTTTATATAGATGGTGACACAACCTTGCTTACTTGGCGCAACACAATTGGACGAATGACTGTCTTCGCCTAGTTGTCTCTTCTTGTTATGCCATTTTTAATCCACCTTGGCATACTCAAACATGTCTTGAATGTGTAAAATTTTCTATATACATGTTACATCAATGTAAAAAACGTTCCATGTGTACCTAAGTGTAGAAAATCGAATTTTCGACTTTTGTTGATTACGCGATTTTTCTCTGATTAATTTCAAAATTCTTACACATGTAATATATATTATGTCACAAATAATATACATAAAATGATTTGTATATTCAGCTCTAATGGCTGAGTGTAAAACGCCCCATGTGCCAAAATGACCTACAATTTGAATTCTCCACAAATTTAGTCTGAATTGTGGGTGATTTGTGTGTATAGACATGGTATGACCTTGTGGCTGAATATAACATGTAGATCACGAAATTTTTGAATATTTTTAGTGTATATAGGCTGGCCATCTTTATATGGCAAGGACATGACATGTCAGTGAAGTTTCGGTAGTCACCCGATACGATAATTTTCGGTTTATGACCTTGCGACATGTCGTTATAATTTTGATGTCACTATGACTTGTAATATATGATATGAGACTTTTATATACTCATAAATATAATGTGTATATAGTGGTGTGACATTATCGTACGTTTATAATATATATGACGTGTCGGTGGAACGTCGGAATATAAGTATATAGTGTGTCTTTAAAAAAGTTGTATATGAAATATATTTATGTATGTGGCATGTCATTTGAAGTGTGGAGATGAGTAGACTTTCTGTTTCAAGTTTGTTGTCATATAGCTCTCTCCAAATATGTCTTCATTTAATGAACTAGTTAGTTCATTAACTTAAGCACTTCACTTAATGAACTAATTAATTAATCATGGCACCTGAAAATAGTATAAAGACAACAAATGTTTGCTATATGATGTAAGCTTTAATGCTTCATGGCTTGTTAGTACGACAACATTATATATAAACATGTAAAACATTTTTATCACGTGCATGCATCTAGTAACACTTATTTTCATGCATTTCATAAGCATGTAACATTCAAATCACGCATTTTAAAATCACTCAAACTCCAATTTCTCAACAATCTCCCCCTTTTGATGATTTTCAAACTAACATTTATCTATGATTTAAATGTGATCGCTCCCCTATAATTATGCACAAATTTAAAATTTGAATTTCATAATGTCGTGCTCTCGTGCTCCCCTTAAATCATGCTTCTCTCCCCCTTAAATCATGCTTTACTCTCCCCTTTTATTTTGTAAATCACATCAAAATCATTAGTAGCAACAAAGAGCAATTTATAGTATACCAACAGAAATCATGCATTTCAAGTGTGTTCTTAAGGGCTATTGATTCAACCCTTTGCAAGAATACCTTTTGGTACCCAAACTTGGTTGACCTTTCTTGGTCTTACAAAAGTTGAAAAAAGAGACGAAGAAGCAATATAAAAAATGTTATGGACATGTCTATTTGGCCTATGGCCGAGAATATCATTATGAAAAAAATAAGATTTTCGTTTTTGATATGCATTTGTGTTAGTGCGCATGGTGCGTGATCTAGACGCATTTGTATGATATGAATGTCGCATATGCATCAATGGTTTTCTTTCATATCTATATGGTACATGATTATACTTTGCACGTGATGAAAAAGTAGCGCGATCATATATAATGGGTGGTGTGTTAGACATTTTCTTAGGTTGTACAGTTGTCTTAAATGCATGTGGTTTCTTAGATGAAGATAAAATAAAATTTGTCAAGTTGTTTCTTACTTTATTATCTTCAATGTATCATAATCCGGTTTTATCGCTTTCATGCTTTTGAGAGGAAATGAGACGATCTAGCATGCTCGTACCCGTATCGAATTGTTTTACCGTCTTTTCTAAATCCGCGTTTCTTGATTTCAAATTTGAAATCTCGGCTTTCATCTCAGTGTTCTCGGATGTTAAGGAGGAAATCTCGTATTTTAATGAATTTATCATGCAAGGCGACTCTTTTTTTTGAATCGTTTAATTGAGATACAAGATTCGTGTTAGAAGATTCTAACAATTTCTTGTCTTCAATTAAACGTTTCTTTTCTTTTGCAAGAGCCACAGAAAATTTATGCGACTCAAGATACTGACAAAATAGATCATCATAAGAAGACTCAGAATCAGAATCAGAATCAGAATTTACCTCACTGGATGCTTTGGATGTAAACCATAGTTGAGCCATTTCCTCTTCGGCTTCTTCACTTTCGGAATAGGATGAATCACTCCATGTGGATGCTTTAAGGGCTCTTCTCCTTTGTTTAGTCTCTGAGGCGGATCTAGTTTTTGTCCGATCCTTGTCATGCTTTTTGTTCATTGTTTTGTCTTTGTTTGGGCAGTCATAAGAGATATGTCTAAGTCCTCCACAAGTATAACATTTAATATCCTCATTATTTTTATTTCTATGATTCTTAGATGAAGTGGGATTAGGTTTGTTATTAGATCTTCATCATCGGAATCCATGTCACTATCATCTACGCTATCATAAGAGGAAGAGACGCATTCATTTGATTTAAACGCTATAACCTTATCTTGTTTAGAAGTAGATTTAGAATTTCTTAGAGTGACTTTGTTTTCATATACCTCTAATGACCCGATTAATTCCTCCATCTTTATCGATTTGATTTCCTTTATTCGATTGCAGTGACTTTGGGATCCCATTCGGATGAGAGGCTTCTTAGTACCTTTTGTACCTTTTCCTGTGAAGAAAATACTTTTCCAAGAGACTCAAGGGAGTTGTAAATGTTAGTCAAGCGTAAATCCATATCAACAATAGATTAGTTTGGTAATAACTTGAAGGATTCAAGAGTAGACATAAGCATGTTTATCTTGGACTCTTTAACTTGACTAGTACCTTCATGTTTCATTTCAAGAATTCTCCACATCTCTTGGTCACCAGAACAATTTGACACATAACTTGATTCACTTTTACTTAGGTCATTTAGAAGAAGTTGCATAGCCTTAGCATTCATACTCAATCTCTTTTTATCTTCTATGGTATACTCTTGCTTAGGTTTTACGGCTTCTAACGTAATGCCATAAATCGTAGTTATTTTAGACTGAATAAAAGGACCGTCTTCTATGATGGACCATAAGTCTATATCCATTGTTACAACCCGCACTTCTGGTCTAATGGAAAGAGGGGTGGTAATGGAATTAGAATGCGATCGTGGTACCGCATTTGGCATAATAAATATGTAATTGTGCCGTGGATAAACATTTTATGAATTCCTAGAGTCTTAGAAGAAACATAAGAGTAATTAAATTAAACATATAGGAAATTCCACAACTCTTAGTAGGAAGTTATTTGAAGGAAAGAAAAATAGCAAAAAAATTAATTAACATCCTTAAAAATCGGATAACTTAGGAAGACAATCCATCACCTCAAGTCTTATATCTTATAAGACAATTAGCCAAGTATGTTTTATATAAATATCTTTTATCTCCACTAGACCAAAGAGTTGGCTAAAAGCTTGAATAAAAGAAATAAAAATTGTATCATGCAAGACACTTGTTGTACACCTCATTTCTATCAATTCTCTTACACCATGCAGAAGTTACCCAAACATCTTTTATGAAAACCTCCTTTCCACCCACCCTCCTAGAGAATTTTGGCCAAAAAGGAAAAAGATAAGACCAAAAAATCTGTTACTTTTAGCTTATTTTATTATCTTTAGTCATTCTATTCTTACACAAGGGAAACAAATGACCAATAGAATTACATGCAAAAATTGTTTCCACCTTTACTACTACAAGAAGCTTCCTCATTGCCTATCACACAAAAATTTCGGCCAAGTCTTGGAATCAAGGTTAGATGTTTTCTTAAACCATCATAGTAGATTCTTACACTTTCCAAATGGAATCCATGCATGACCTTCTTTTCCTTACATATTTTACTCCCATCACCTCAACCTATTATATTACTAATCTCCTCTCCAATCACATTACGTGCAAGGTCCTTTTCCTGCAATTGTTTTTATTCCAATCAAGATGTAATCATTTTCTTTTCCTACTAGCATAAAAATCAGTTAAGGGGAAAACAAGGGCATAAGGCTCATTTTTAAAATTAGTCATTCTCTCTTACATAAAGTAAGACAAACACTAATGGGAATTCATGCAAATACTTTTGCTACTTACTAGATAATGAGACAAAGGTGTTCATCATTACCTTCTACTCTATTTTCGGCCTTAGTAAGAACCAAGAAAAGAGATGTTCCTCCTTGCAACCCATATTCTATATTAAATCCTTACTCAACCCTTACATAAATAAACTAAGTACCACTCAGATCTCATACAAAAGAGAGAATTCCATATTTTCATGGTCCTTAGGCAACATCTAAAGTTCCCAACACTAATAGAAGAATTTTCTACTATTAACTCAATAGAGAGGGATATAATGGCCTCTATCACTTCCATCTCTTACACAAGCTAAATAGCACCAATATAATTTCATGCACTACAATTTTTCTCAAATCCAAGGACCCCTCTAGTCACTACCTCATTCGGCCTCTTTCTTCCTTCCAAGAAACTTTTATTCTTCCATAATCATGACAAGTCTTACACATTGTAAGACCAATGCCAAATCCATTTCCGTGCATGTCCTTTTTCTTCTCCCCTCCTTCTTCACCCAAGAAAGGTAATCATTCCATTATTCCTATAAAATTTCGTCCAACACCCCCAAGCATAAACCATCTACATTACTCTTCCTTCCCCACTTGATATTCACATGTTTCATTTAGAAAATTTCTCTCTCTCACTAAAAGAAATCTCTTCACTCCATTACTCTTCCCAAAATCCAAACACTTTCTCTCTCTCCCTTCAATTCCCCTCAGCAGAGGGTGCTAAGTCACACAAGGAAGAGAATTATTCCATTCTCAAGTAAGGAGTTGAGCTCATATTCAAGAAAATTAAAGGGCTCCACCCGTAAGCATCTATGAAGTGATAGGAGGAATTTTAGTGGAACAAGTAGAAGCATCCAAGATATCCAAGGTAAGAATCATGTAGAAATGATTTTGCACATTCAAACTCTCATCCTAATTCCCAAAAGAACTAATTTTTCCTTTCTCTTGGCCATCAAGGTTGTGACTACTATCCAAAAGGATAAAGGAGATGTTTTTCACCCCTTAGAGTAAGAATCAAGCTACCAAGGCTAGTATTTCTTCTTAGTTCCTTCAAGAGAAATAAAATCTAAGTTTATAATGCTCACTAACAGCTAACGGACCATGCATGCAAGAAAAATCAAGATCTCTAAGTTTGATGACATGAAAGATGGCTTGCATGTAGAAATTGTTGATGCATGTGCTCCTATGTTGAATGAAATCATCAAATGAGCTTAGATGACTACTTGAACCTAATATGCACAATGAAATTTGGTCACCTCTAGACCCATTCGGCCGTGTATGTCCAAAAGAAGGCATCTTTCCTATGATTCCTATACTTAGATGCAAAGTGGTAGACATATGTGTGCAATGAACTAATACATGAGCTAATATTCATCTCCTTTGCTATATTGACACATGCATGTCAATTGTTTATACTCACATAGGATTGAAGAGGATATCATGAAAATAGAGAGTGGTAATTCTATAATGACTCAATCTTCATTACTCTTTTATGCATGCATACTAAGATGCTAGTTTTAACATCATCCATGTGAACATCATCATTTTCACTCCCATAGGGGACGGTCCAAGGGCCTTCCACCTAAACCATGAATTCATCACCATCATCATGATGTGTACTTTGATGATCATGGTTGTAGGAGGATGAAATGATAAAGTAACCTCTATTTTTAGCCTCATAGGTTGTATGTCATGTATAGCATGATTATCATCATAATGTGTTATGTGGCATGTACTTGCATGTTTATTTTGTATGCTCATTACCGATGCACTCTCAATTTGTGATAAGAATCATGTATGTATAGTATGTTTTGAGCCTATGATCATTTAGCATGGTTAGCATATATTAGGCTCATTATGAACCTCAAGATTGTTGTTAATGTTGAAGAATTTCATTTTTGAACAACCCCCCCCCTTCGGCCATATGCTTAAAGATAAAGAATTTTCATGCATAAATTATTGTTGGGATAAGATTTTATAATTATGTCATGTTATAAAATAAAAAGGGGCCATACGTAAGATTAACAAACAATAAGAAAACTTCAATCTTAGGGCTACATTAATTTCGGCCCAATAGTCTCCTATAGTAAGTAGACTAACAAAGCTCCATATAAATTAATTTTCTTATGGATATGAGTATAATGGACTAAGACAATTAAAGCCCAACAAAGATAATAAGAGAAAAATGAATAAAATGGAATTGAGGAGCAAGAGGGCCTATCGGCCCTAAGCCCAATTCGGCCACTAACTACCATTAAGGCATTTTTGGATTATACATAAGATTAAGAGATAAGTACTGTAAGATGAGCCTAAATTATATGACAAAATGGCTTGAATGTTTAACCTTGCAAATATAGATATTATTTCCCGTCAAGTTATACGGCCCAAAAGATATGGTTCAGTCCATTATGGTTAACATAATTATATGCAACCTCGTAAATAATGCACATATAATATAAGTACGCCACTAATACACCAATGTCTAAATCAAGATAATAAATTTCATAAGTATGACATGTACCCACTAAGCAAACTGTGTATGACCAATTACGTACCAAAAAGAATTCGGTCCAATCAAGAATGATCATGAAAATACCTATCCAAAAAAAGTCATGCCATGCATAGTGTTCTCATGTTTTCTGTATCATGAACATGTTTACAAGTTGGTTTTCCGCATGTAATGTTTTCTAAGACTATGGTGTTAAAATGTTTTCAAAACTATAAGGTTTCTTATGAATTGTACCGCGAGACGATTTATTCCATACGACTTATGCATGTATCCAAAGGTAAGTGTAACACCTTGTCTGGGACAAGGGCTCTGTACCTATCTTTACACGCATGATATGCAGGCTGAGTGTAACATCTTGCCCAGGGTAAGCGTTCTCTGCCTTTTTCTGTACGTCTATGACGTTCAGAGTGGAGGTCTTCCTGATGTCTGGACCTGGGGGAGGATGTCAAGGGCAAATACGTTATAGCAGAGTGTAACACCATGTCCGGGACCTGGGATCTTTGTGATAGCGTGCCACCGTTAGTCCTATGTACGTATGATGTAACACCGTGGTTGGACCACTAGGATTCATAGACGGTACTCGTAGCTATTCGAGAAATCATTCGGTATGTCGTGGGTACCTTTTTTATGTTATGAAAAGTGCTATAGACATCCTTGTTATGTTATGTCATGTTTAAGCAAGTATATGACACAGTGTTTTCTTTTCAAGAAAAGTTTTCCGCTGCATATATCAGAAAAGGTTTTTTCCTTGGATATGTCACAATCATGTCTCATATACCCAGTAACATTGAGACAAGAAGCTCAAACGTAAGAGAAGAAACAGTGCCGCTCCATAAAGACAAACCAAGAAGAACGCTGGCAAGAACAAAGTAACCCTAAGCTAAGACAAGTTTAAGAGACTTGTATGTTTTCATCATGATACTTTCTATCGGTATTGATGTTTGATATGATCTGCATTACTATTTCCATAATAAGCATTTACTCTATGTTTCAGTTTTACCGTTACATTATGTGTTATGATTCATTGTGTTTCATCATACTGTATCACCCATTTCCCTACCCTTATGCATGGTCTACTTGACGAACCTAGGCGGAACGACTTGCTGAGCGATTCGTTATCGCTCACGCCTTAATATTATCACGCAGATCCCCAGGACCCAGAACCAGAGTTTATTGAATACGAGTCCAGAGAATAGACACATGGAGCTGATTAGTAGCTGGCTAGAGCCTGTTTTGTATTTTGGATATTCAGCTCCATATTTTGACATTTTGTATTATGGATGTACCTATGGCACTTATGTGGATGTATTAGGATATACTCATGTTAACGTTTATTTCAGTTTATGTCATTTCATTTTCGCTTATCGATACATGTTATTATGATCTGTACATGTATGATGATGACACCTTGTACTCCTCGTAGAGTACAGCGGGTGCACCGTGTCGAGACCCTAGTCCCGGACAGGGCGCTACAGGTGGTATCAGAGCCAAAGGCTCCAGATCCAAAGCAGACAACATAAGCTAAATAACTATGAGTACATAGGCTATGATCATGGACCTAGGGCATGATTGTAGAACTTAAGCAAAGATCGTAGAATTGAGTAGAACAATAGTAGACAGCAACATAATCTAAATCACGATGAATACTTAGGTTATATAACAGATAAGATGAGTTGGTAAATATATTTTAAAACAGTTACAAAGAGTATGACTAGAAGTATAATAACTAAATTCTCAAGGGAAAAGGAGACTCATAATCATATCATACTGACTTTGGCAGGATGACATCTCTATCAGGCAGCCAGACCCCCTCACTAACATTCTCGGAAAGGAACTCTGTGTCAAGATCGATGGAAGAACCCTTGACAGCCAGTACACCACCCGGGTCACTCTCTACAGCAGAGACTATTCGCATTGTCATAGAAGAGACAATTAGCGGAATTACCGCCAACTCAGACGACTCCAAATCCAGTCTTTACCCCTTCTCAGCCTCAACCTCAGACACAAAGGAGTTTTGCTTACTATTATAGACTGCTAATCAAGACACAAGCACCAAACTTCCATGGAGAACCTGATCGCAAAAAAGCAGAACAATGGTTGGACGAAATAGAGGACAGCCTTCGTCGGATTAACATGCCAGAAAAAGCTAAAGTAAGGATAATAGGCAATGGTGGAGGACTCATATCCAAACCCTGCCTCCACCAAATTCATGGAAAGATTTTATAGAGGAATTCTGTATATTTTACCTACCCCCATCTTTGTTGGAACAAAGAGTGGAAGAATTTAATAACCTCAAGCAATAGGCAGGTGTTTCGTTCTCCGATTACTTCCAACAATTTGTCAAATCAGGCAGATATCTTCCAGAAATCATGGGTGATGACACCCTCAAGATGATCAGATTCCGTCGTGGTATTGACTCTCAAATTCGTGACTAGATGATTGGGCTACGATCGAACACTTTTGAGGAATTATTAAGAAATTGTTACAGAGTGGAACGAGCTATCTCTTCTTTGAATCGCGAACGGAGTAATAAAAGAAACAATGCAAGAAGATGGAGTCCTTATTCCCAACAAATCGCTATGTCGAGATGCTCACGATGCTGGAAGCAACACGCGGGAGTGTCGTCAGGAGACTGATGCCTGTTTCGGGTGTGGTGAGACAGGTCATCGGATAAGAGATTATCCCAGAAGGAGAAGCATGCCACGGGGATCAATAAGATCACAAGAGGAACCTTCACAAATAGATCACTATATTTAAGAAGGCCAAATCCAAAAATTTTGGAAGGATGGACGTGACCACAGGTATGCCAAAATACTTGACTTAGCCTTGAGTAAAACATCTAAAAGGTTAAGGGGGAGTAATGGTAATATAGTATTTCTACCGGAACAACTAAGTAGAATAAGTTGGATTACGGGTTTAGCCACCAATTTCGCAATCTACGAATGGACCTCATTTAAAACAAATAAGCATGATTTTAGGAAGACGAGATAAAGGAAAAGACACTCAGTTAGGAAAGTTTTCGTTACCGGTCTTTAGGATGGAATTGGTAGGAGAGTTCAGTATCGAGGACGGAACTTCTTATAAGGGGAGAGACTGTTACAACCCGCACTTTCGGACTAATGGAAAGAGGGATGGTAATGGAATTAGAATGCAATCGTGGTACCGCATTTAGCCTAATAAATATGTAATTGTTCTGTGGATAAACATTTTATGAATTCCTAGAGTCTTAGAAGAAACATAAGAGTAATTAAATTAGGAAATTCAACAACTCTTAGTAGGAAGTTATTTGAAGGAAAGTGAAATAGCAAAAAGAAAAAATTAATTAACATCCTTAAAATCGGATAACTTAGGAAGATAAGTACAATCCATCACCTCAAGTCTTATATCTTATAAGACAATTAGCGAAGTATGTTTTATATAAATATCTTTTATCTCCACTAGACCAAAGAGTTCGGCTAAAAGCTTGAATAAAAGAAATAAAAATTGTATCATGCAAGACACTTGTTGTACACCTTATTTCTATCAATTCTCTTACACCATGCAGAAGTTACCCAGGCATCTTTTGTGAAAAGCCTCCTTTTCACCCACCCTCCTAGAGAATTTCGGCCAAAAAGGAAAAAGATAAGACCAAAAAGGGCTCTTTTACTTTTAGCTTATTTTATTATCTTTAGTCATTCTATTCTTACACAAAGGAAACAAATGACCAATAGAATTACATGCAAAAATTGTTTCCACCTTTACTACTACAAGAAGCTTCCTTATTGCCTATAACACAAAAATTTCGACCAAGGCTAGGAATCAAGGTTAGATGTTCTCTTAAACCATCATAGTAGATTCTTACACTTTCCAAATGGAATCCATGCATGCCCTTCTTTTCCTTACATATTTTACTCCCATCACCTCAACCTATTATATTACTAATCTCCTCTCCAATCACATTACGTGCAAGGTTCCTTTTCTTGCAATTGTTTTTATTCCAACCTAGATGTAATCATTTAGTTTTCCTACTAGCATAAAATTAGGTTAAGGGAAAACAAGGGCATAAGGCTCATTTTTAAAATTAGTCATTCCCTCTTACATAAAGTAAGACAAACACCAATGGGAATTCATGCAAATACTTTTGCTACTTACTAGATAATGAGAAAAAGGTGTTCATCATTACCTTCGACTATATTTTCGGCCTTAGCAAGAACCAAGAAAAGAGATGTTCCTCCTTGCAACCCATATTCTATATTAAATCCTTACTCAACACTTACACAAATAAATTAAGTACCAATCAAATCTCATACAAAAGAGAGAATTCCATATTTTCATGGTCCTTAGGCAACACCTAAAGTTCTCAACACTAATAGAAGAATTTTCGACTATTAACTCAATAGAGAGGATATAATGGCCTCTATCACTTCCATCTCTTAAACAAGCTAAATACCACCAATATAATATCATGGACTACAATTTTTCTCAAATCCAACCCCTCTAGTCACTACCTCATCTGGCCTCTTTCTCCCTTCCAAGAAATTTTTATTCTTCCATAATCATGGCAAGTCTTACACATTGTAAGACCAATGCCCAATCCATTTCCATGCATGTCCTTTTTCTTCTCCCCTCACTTCTTCACTCAAGAAAGGTAATCATTCCATTATTCATATGAAATTTCATCCAACACCCCCAAGCATAAGCCATCTACATTACTCTTCCTTCCCCACTTGATATTCACAACTTTCAGTTAGAAAATTTCTCTCTCACTAAAAGAATTCTCTTCACTCCATTTCTCTTACCAAAATCCAAACACTTTCTCTCTCTCCCTTCAATTCCCCTCAACCAAGGGTGCTAAGTCACACAAGGAAGAGAAATCTTCCATTCTCAAGTAAGGAGTTGAGCACATATTCAAGAAAATTAAAGGGATCCACCCGTAAGCATCTATAGAGTGATAGGAGGAATTTTAGTGGAACAAGTAGAAGCATCCAAGATATCCAAGGTAAGAATCATTTAGAAATGATTTTGTACATTCAAACTCTCATCTTAATTTCAAAAAGTACTAATTTTTCCTTTCCCTTGGCCATCAAGGTCGTGACTACCATCCAAGAGGATAAAGGAGAAGTCTTTCACCCCTTAGAGTAAGAATCAAGCTACGGAAAGTATTTCTTCCTAGTTCCTTCAAGAGAAACAAAATCTAAGTTTAGAATGCTCACTAATACATAATGGACCATGCATGCAAGAAAAATCATAATCTCTAAGTTTGATGAAATGAAAGATGGCTTGCATGTAGAAATTGTTGATGCATGTGCTCTTATGTGGAATGAAATCATCAAGTGAGCTTAGATGACTACTTGAACCTAACCTGCACAATGAAATTTGGTCACCTCTAGACCATTCGGTCGTGTATGTCCAAAAGAAGGCATCTTTCATATGATTCCTATACATAGATGCAAAGTGGTAGACATATGTGTGCAATGAACTAATACATGAGCTAATATCCATCTCCTTTGGTATATTGATACATGCATGTCAATTGTTTGTACTCACATAGGATTGAAGAGGATATCATGAAAATAGAGAGTGGTAATTCTATAATGACTCAATATTCATTACAGTTTTATGCATGCATACTAAGATGCTAGTTTTAACATCATCCATGTGAACATCATCATTTTCACTCCCATAGGGGATGGTCCAAAGGCCTTCCATCTAAACCATGAATTCATCACCATCATCATGATGTGTACTTTGATGATCATGGTTGTAGGAGGATGAAATGATAAATTAACCTCTATTTTTAGCCTCATAGGTTGTATGTCATGTATAGCATGATTATCATCATAGTGGTATGTACTTGCATGTTCATTTCGTATGCTCATTACCAATGCACTCTCAATTTGTGATAAGAAGCATGTATGTATAGTATGTTTTGAGCCTATGATCATTTAGCATGGTTAGCATATATTAGGCTCATTATGAACCTCAAAATTCTTGTTAGTGTTGAAGAATTTCATTTTTGACCACTTCGGCCATATGCTTAAAGATAAAGAATTTTCATGCACAAATTATTGTTGGGATAAGATTATGTAATTATGTCATGTTATAAAATAAAAAGGGGCCATAAGTAAGATTAACAAACAATAAGAAAACTTCAATCTTTGTGCTACATTAATTTCGGCCCAATAGTCTCCTTGAGTAAGTAGGCTAACAAAGCTCCATATAAATTAATTCTTTATGCCACCAAATATGGATATGAGTATAATGGACTAAGACAATTAAAGCCCAACAAAGACAATAAGAGAAAAATGAATAAATGGAATTGGGGAGCAAGAGGGCATATCGGCCCTAAGCCCAATTCGGCCACTAACTACTACTAAGGCATTTTTGGATTCTACATAAGATTAAGAGATAAGTACTGATAAGGTTAGGCTAAATTATATGACAAAACGCTTGAATGTTTAACCTTGCAAATATAGAAATTATTTCCCGTCAAGTTATATGGCCCAAAAGATATGGTTCAGTCCATTATAGTTAACATAATTAAATGCAACCTTGTAAATAATGCACGTATAATATAAGTACGCCACTAATACACCAATGTCTAAACCAAGATAATAAATTTCATAAGTATGACATGTACCCTCTAAGCAAACTGCGTATGAACCAATTACGTACCCAAAAAAAATTCGGTCCAATCAAGAATGATCATGAAAATACCTATCCAAAAGAAGTCATGTCATGCATAGTGTTCTCATGTTTTCTGTATCATGAACATGTTTACAAGCTGGTTTTCCGCATGTAATGTTTTCTAAGACTATGGTTTTAAAATGTTCTCAAAACTATAAGATTTCTTATGAATCGTACCGCGAGACGATTGATTCCTTATGCATGTATCCATAGGTAAGTGTAACACCTTGTCTGGGACAAGGGCTCTGTACCTATCTTTATACGCATGATATGCAGGCTGAGTGTAGCACCTTGCTTGGGGTAAGGGTTCTTGCCTTTTCCTATACGTCTATGACGTTCAGAGTGGAGAGTTGCCTGATGTCTGGTCTTGGGGAGGAGGTCAAGGCCAAATACGTTATAGCAGAGTGTAACACCGTGTCCGGGACATGGGATCTCTGTTATAGCGTGCCACCATTAGTCCTATATACGTATGATGTAACACCGTGGTTGGACCATCGAGATTCATATAAGGTACTCGTGGCTATTCAAAAAAATCATTCGGTATGCCGTGGGTACCTTTCTTATGTTACGAAAAGTGTTGTAGCTATCCATGTTATGTTATGTCATGTTTAAGCAAGTATGTAACAAAGTGTTTTCTTTTCAAGAAAAGTTTTCCGCTGCATATGTCAGAAAAGGTTTTTTCCTTGCATATGTCACAATCATGTCTCATGTACCCAGTAACATTAAGACAAGAACTTCAAACGTAAGACAAAAAACACTGTCGCTCCACAAAGACAAACCAAGAAGAACGCTAGCAAGAACAAAGTAACACTAAGCTAAGCAAGTTTAAGATAATTGTATGTTTTTGTCATGATACTTTCTATCGGTATTGATGTTTGATATGATATCTGCATTACTATTTCCATAGTCAGCATTTACTCTATGTTTCAGTTTTACCGTTACATTATGTGTTATGATTCATTGTGCTTCATCATACTGTATCACCCATTTCCCTACCCCCATGTATGGTCCACTTGACGAACCTAGGCGGAACGACTTGCTGAGCGATTTGTTATCGCTCACCCCTTAATATTATCACGCAGATCCCCAGGACCCAAAACCAGAGTTTATTGAAGACGAGCACAGAGAATAGACGCATGGAGCTGATTAGTAGCTGGCTAGAGCCTGTTTTGTATTTTGGATATTCAGCTCTATATTTTGACATTTTGTATTATGGATGTACCTATGTCACTTATGCGGATGTGTTAGGATGTACTCATGTTAACGTTTATTTCAGCTTATGTCATTTTGCTTCCGCTTATCGATACATGTTATTATGATTTGTACATGTATGATGATGACGCCTTGTACTCCTCGTAGTAGAGTACGGCAGGTGCACCATGCCGAGACCCTGGTCCGGTCAGGGCGCTACATCAATAGCCATAAAGAAAAGGTTCATTCTAAGTTTCCATTGTATAAAAGACTCACCGCCAAAAAGAGGAGGCCTTACGCTTGACATTCCTTCTTGCTCGGTTTTATAACTAGTGGATGTCATCTCACAAAGATCATTGAATCTTCTTGTAGTGAGTGATACCACTTTTAGGACCTGTATAGAACCACTAGAAGAGGGGTTGAATAGTGGGTGCGAAAAAAATTGTTTTTTAAAACTTTTTAAACCCAATAACCCACTTCTGAAAACAGATTCCATTTTCAGGCCTGATTTTTGATTAACTAGATGATCAGGTTATAGACCTCTAAAAATCGTGAACTTTGGTGAAAAAGTACTTTCAAATGTTATGTATATGTGATAAAAATTTCAGATTAAAATTCAAAGTTTAAGGTCTTAAAAAACATTTTCACTCAGATTGTGTCAATCTGCCAAAAACTGTTCCTCAAAATGAAAAATTTATTCCAATTAATTTACAACTCCAAATGATCTGAAAAATTTATTATATGACCCTTAGGATATGTACTTTAAAGGTTGAAATAGCTTTTCAAAATTGCTTTGGCAAGTATGTCAACCACGTTGATGTTCTCAACCTTTCAAATTTGAGAATTAGATTGTACTTGTCTCAGAACTATTAACGTTTGACTGACTTATACTAATCCAAATGAGATACAACTTGTGCCAAATGAAAGATAAGACCTTTGGATATGTTTCTGCAAAGTTAGGTGATTTTTGAAAAACGTTTGCTATTTTTAACGTGGCTATGACAATGATACAGAAAACAGAAACTGAAAGTAAAAGTGCTGAAAAGTAAGAGCACCGAGATTTTTATACTGGTTCGGTTAAAACAACCTACTCTAGTCTTCGAGGACACCTTCTTCGGTATTCACTAAGAACAAACAACACCTTCAGCTACCGATTTACATTTATCCTCTAATGGGTAATGGGCTTATATTACCACATGTTTGTGTTAAATGTATTTTACCAACTCCACCCTTTTACATTCAAACAAACAAACAAAACAACACGAACACCACCACTGATCGAATGAAGGCTTGATCACACCTTGATCAACCTTTTACACGAGATGAACATATATGGGTGGTTTACACAAAGCCTATACATTATATAGAAAATATGTATGATAGGATTGAGCTTAAGAGCAAGAGAAAAGAATGGAAGAAGAAGAAAGTAGTCTTGCTTTTGACTTGTAAGAAATAAAAAAAAAGACTTGTAAGAATATCAACTTTCCTTAGCCTTGTCTTGCACCATCTTGTCCCTTTTTATAGAGTTGTTGGCCGCCCCTAGGGTTTGATTTCTTCCTTGAGAATTGTCTTGAATACCCTTGGAAGATTGCTTTGTATAGATGGTGACACAACCTTGCTTACTTGGTGCAACACGATTGGACGAATGAATTATCTTCGCCTAGTTGTCACTTCTTGATAGACCATCTTTAATCGACCTTGGCACACTTTAAATGAGCTGGGATTTCTTCACAAAAATCTAAAACGTGTGCTAAAAATCAAGGTAATTAACTTCCAAATAATCATGATACAATCTCCTTAAATTTTGGAATAAAATTGAAGACATTGAACCACCAATCGACCAGAATTTTTCCCATGTGCTGAAATTTTCAGCATGTGGTTTATTTGAATAGTTTCCTTGTGTGATGCCCTCTTCAATGTCATCAATCATGCGTGGCATGTCCTCCACCAATTAAAGTACCAAATAAGCTCCACCTATGCTCCAAAAATGCTGAACTACGTGTGTACATTCAGCTGCACATGTGCTGAAATCTTGTTATGTAAACTTTGTCAAATAATGCATAATCTTCAAATACATGGTAAATTTCAATCAACCCTAATTTGATTTTTCTAGAACACTCAAACATGTCTTGAATGTGTAAAATGTGTCTAGATACATGTTATTTCAATGTCAAAATGTTCCATGGGTGTCTAAGTGTAGAAAACCGAATTTGTGACTTTCGTCGATTACACGATTTTTCTCCGATTAATTTCAAAATTCTTACACATGTAATATATATTATGTCACACATAATATACATAAAATGAGGTGTATATGCAGCTCTAATGGCTGAGTGTAAAACGCCCCATGTGCCAAAATAACCTACAATTTGAATTCTCCACAAATTTAGGCTAAATTGTGGGTGATTTGTGTGTGTAGACATGGTATGACCTTGTGATTGAATATAACATGTGGATCACAAAATGTTTGAATATTTTTAGTGTATATAGGCTGGCCATCTTTATATGGCAAGTATGTGACATGTCGGTGAAGTTTCGGTAGTCACCCAATACGACAATTTTCGGTTTATGACCTTGTGACATGTCAATATAATTTTGATGTCACTATGGCTTGTAATATATGATATGAGACATGTATATACTCATAAATATGATGTGCATATAGTGGTGTGACGTTGAATGTCTGAATATAAGTATATAGTGTGTCTTTAAAAAAATTATATATGAAATATATTTATGTATGTGGCGTGTGATTTGAAGAGTGGGGATGAGGAGACCTTTCATTTCAAGTTTGTTGCCATATAGCTCTCTCCAAATCTGTCTTCATTTAATGAACTAGTTAGTTCATTAACTTAAGCACTTCACTTAATGAACTAGTTTAATTCCTTAGTCGTGGCACCTGAAAATAGTATAAAGACTACAAATGTTTGCCATATGATGTAAGCTTTAACGCTTCATGGCTTGTTAGTACGACAACATTATATATAAACATGCAAAACATTTTTATCTTGTGTATACATCAAGTAACACTTGTTTCATGCATTTCGTAAACACGTGAATTTAAATCATGCATTTTCAAATCACTCAAACCCCAATTTCTTAGCAATTGTCACTTAAGTCTAAGTCATTTCTCAATTCTACGATCATGATTCGAATATAATCATCGCTTACGACTAAGATCAGTACTTATGTTCAAATCATCGTCTAATGTTCGGATCAAGTCTTAATCAAAATCGTCACTTATGTCTAAGATTGTGACTTATGGCCAAAATCGTAACTTAATTTCTAAGATCATGGTCTAAATATACGTTTCCGCCGTGGATCTAGAGTCATGCTATAATACCACCTGTAGTGACCCGTCCCGAGTCCTAGTACTCGAAATGACTCACTCGCTATATTTCGCTAAGGAAAATACAAGGCGTCAAAGGCGAAACAAATACACGTCAGCGGAAGTCAAAATTTAAAACCTCGAAATAATCATCAACATTAATATCAACGTCTAGGCAAATCTAAACTCGATACAATTGTCAAACGTAGATAAATACTAAATCTCCAAAATTACATAAAGCTCGAATATCAAAATATAACTGTTTCAACTAAGTCCTTGAAATCCCATCAGAATATCCTCGAGTCTCGAAATCATTATTTGATCTCATCCTCTATGTAGGCTAACCATAGACCTATTAGTCTGCAAAACAACAATAATGTATAGTATGAGCAACATACATCGTCCAGCGATCACTGTACTTACCATGGGATCATACACGGAGAAGCAAGTGTGACAAAATAAGTGCCAATATAAAATAATAGCATGCTTATCATTCCCAACTAAAGTTACTCTTCTACCTTTGACATCCGAAATCAAATATAACAAATAGACACAACAAAGTACGTAACGAAGTCCAATTAGGGGTTAGTCCAATCAAAATTCGGTGATGCAATTTTCAATATGCAATGTCCAAAATATCCAAAGTCAAATGCCCAAAATTCCAAATGTCCAAAACATCCAAAGTCCAAAAGTCCAAAGTTTCCAAACTCGATTTAGCCAGTCCAAAGTCCAAAATCCAAATCTGAGTATAACTTGGTCCAAATCCAAATATCCAAATCTGGCTTAACCGGTCCAAAATCCTAATTTTCAAAATATCCAAAACCCAACTAAAACTGTCCAAATCAATGCAATGACTATAGCACTTTCCCTACAAATGACTTATACTGTAAGACTTACGAATTGGTCCCCCAATAGTCAATATGTCCCGACGCTCTATATCACAATAGCCAATATGCAGGATGCCCTAATGATGGCCAATATGTATATGCGCTCTATATCCAAAATAGCCAATATGCCCGGACGCTCCGTTTGTTTGGAACCAATTCGGCTTAACAATATATTTCAAGTGTAGAGGTGAATTTCCAAAATATGGAAATGCAACTTTTAAAAATTATTTCCATGTACCAAAGGTAGTCCAAATTGCAAAAATGGGCCAAAATGTCAAATTTACCAAAATTACCAAATTGCCCTCCAAATACCAAATAATTCCAAACAAATTATCCAAATAAGACAAAAATTCTAAAATACCAAAACCATCACTTCTAGCCGTGCATGCATACACGTATATATGCCCACGCCCATACATACACATATACATGCATATACGTATACGTTACTCCCTCGGCCCACTTTTCCCCTGATCCACTAACCAACTCACCTCATCTCACTCTAACACCCTCAGCCCACCCCACTAACCTACTGACCAGCAACCACCCCAGCCATCACACCCTCGGCCCAGCCCCTTCCCACGACCCGCCAAACCCTAATTTCATCTCAAAACCCTTCTCACTCTTTGGCCTCCACCAAAATACCTCACCAACCACAATTTTTCACATCAAACATGTCAGGCTGGCAGAAAATTCCATTCTAAACACAACGCTTCAAAAATCACGGCAAAATAGTAAGCCACGCGCCCTCGCAAGCTCAGCCACGGGCGGCCCCTCGCCCACGCGTGTGGCACACGCGCCGCCACCGTCCTCCGGCGTCGATCACCAGAATCCATATTTTATTATATCTGACCTATTCCCGCTATCAAATCATCCGAATTTCCAACTTAAACTGCTATCAGATTTCTCCAAAAATCGATACCGATACGTCGATTTAATCCACATAAAATTGTATGATTTCATCGACTCCAATTCATATACTTATGCAAAATCTATCATATCTTAGGGTTTGCTAATGTCCCTCAATTATTATTCCATTCGGCCATTATACAAATTTACACACACAATTTACAACTCATATACATGTGTGTGTGTGTGTGTGTATTTATTAATATACTTTATATCATAAAATATGAATGTACCATTTACATATATTTAAGCACAGCATCCATTTTAAATTCTCAGAATACACATGAATACTTATTCACGGCAGTGCACGCAATAATTTCGCACTTTTACCTCTTTTTTTCACTCGTCCGACATTTATATAAATGCATATATATATTCCGCCACACATATGCACATATATATATTCATCTATACATACACACATACTTATGTATGATCCAAGATTGTATACAAAAATAATGATACGAAATTCACAAATTCATAATAAGTACAGAAAAGGTACTTACGTGGATACGAAACTACTACATCGATTCATCGCCTAGGATTTTGTTCGGCATAATTTCTCCTTCTCTTCCTCCAAGGTGTGGCTGCCGAAAATTATTTCTTTGGTGTATGGAGGTGTGGCCGACTGGTGGGGTGGAGAATTTAGGGGGTGTGTGTGTGTATATGTACATATATAAATATATATATATATATATATATATATATATATACATATATATGTATATGTATATGTATATATATGTACATACATACATATATATACATATACATATACATATATATATAGAGAGAGAGAGAGAAACCAAAACAATTCCTTCCTTTGTCCAATTTATGGGACAATAGATTGTGGTGAAAGAAGGGGGAAGAAGGGTTGCCGCTGGTGGGAGAGAAGAAAAGAGGGTGATAAGGTTAGTTTTGGGATTGCTCAAATGTAGTGTTAAAGTCAATACCCAGAGAGGAACAAATTTGTATCGGAGGTGATTTTAATTGACACATTGGAAAGGATAGCGATGGTTTTCAGTCGGCACATGGCGGGTTCGGTTATGGAGATAGAAACAAACAGGGTAGAGATCTGCTGGACCTAGCAGTGGCCCATGACCTAGGCATTATAAACTCGTTTTTAAAGGAAAAAAGAATCGCATTTGATCACTTTTAGCAGCGGAGGACGTAACACACAGATCGACTATTTTTTAATGAGGTGTGAAGACCGACGGTTGTGGAGAGACTGCAAGGTTATACCAGGGGAGACAACGGTGACGCAACACCGTTTATTAGTGGTAGTTATAGCATTGAGCCAAAAGCCGAGTAAGAGGGTTGGAAAATTCCCACCCAGGATTCGATGGGGAAGTTTAAAAGATAAAAAAAATTAATATATTTAGAGACAAGGTCATCTCCGCGAAACTAGATCGTCTGGGTGATGGCACAAATCGGATGTGGGAGGCTATATTGACTACTATTACTCACGCGACGAGAGAAACGCTTGGGGTAACAACAGAAAATACGTACATACATAAAGAGAAGTAGTGATGGAACGAGGATGTGCAATAAAAAATAAAAGACAAACAAAAGATTTTTAGAGAGCTGTTAAGCTGCACAAATGGGGAAGAGAAAGTGAGATTGAAGGAGAATTACAAAATCGCCAGGAAGGAGGTGACGAAGGCAGTGACAGAGGCAAAGACTGCAGCTTATAAAAGAATGTATAAAAGACTAGAAACAAAAGATGGAGAGCAGGATATGTTCAAGATTGCCAAAGCTAGGGATCGAAAGAGGCAGGACCTAGGAGGCGGGAAGTTTATAAAAGGAGATGGACATGTGTTAGTCAAAGCACAAGACATCAAGTTAAAATGGCAAACATACTTTCACAATCTTTTCAACGGCGGTAGTACCGACTACAAAGAACGAGAAATCATCACTAACCAACAACAACAACATAATAACTCCGACTGTCAGACATCACACAGGAGAGGTGATGAGAGCACTGAAGAAGATGGGAAGAGCTAAAGCGGTCGCCCTAGATAACATACCCATTGAGGCGTGGAAGTATTTGGGAGAGGAAGGGGTTCAATAGTTAACTACTCTGTTCAACCGTATTTATAAAACATGAAAGATTTTAGATGAGTGGAGAAAGAGTGTCGTGGTCCCCCTATGTAAGAACAAAGGAGACGCACAGTGTTGTGAGAACTATAGAGGGATTAAATTGTTAAGCCATACCATGAAGTTATGGGAGAGAGTAATCGACACTAGAATTAGGAGAGAAACTCAGGTTATGGTGAACCAATTTGGTTTTATGCCAGGAATGTCAACTACAGAAGCAATACACATTCTCAGAAGATTAATTTAGAAGTATAGGGAGAAGAAGCACGATTTACATATGGTTTTCATTGATCTTGAAAAAGCGTATGATACTGTGCCACGTAGCCTGATCTGGGATAGTCTAGATGCAAGAGGAATCCCTATGAAGTATATAGACATAATTAGATATATGTATGCTTGGACGAAAACAACCGTTCGTACACCTGTGGAGAATACAGACTTCTTTCCGGTGGAGGCAGGCCTCCATCAAGGGTCTGTGTTGAGCCCATTTCTTTTTGCAGTTGTCCTTGATGAGTTGTCAAAGCCGATACAGGAGGCAGTTCCGTGGTGTATGTTTTATGCTGACGATATTGTATTAGTCGCAGAGAGTAGACATACCCTGAGTATGAGACTAGAGCAGTGGAGGGGTGTTTTAGAGAGAAAAGGCTTAAGGATTAGCCGTTCTAAGACCGAGTATCTGTACTGCAACTTCAACGGCGTAGCCGACAGTGAGAATAGCCAGCTCACCATCGATAGTCAAGTGGTACCACAGGTAAGTAAGTTTAAGTACCTAGGATCATTTGTGCAGCAGAATGGCGACATAGATAATGATGTAGCACATCGAGTTCAAGCAGGTTGGTGTAAATGGAGGGTGCCTCAGGGGTGATGTGTGACAAGAATTTTCCAACTAAATTAAAGTGAAAATTTTATAGGGTGGCAGCGCGACCGGCAATGCTATGTGGGACAGACTGTTGGGCCATCAAGAGGTCACAATTGCAGAAGATGGAAGTGGCAGAGATAAAGATGTTGAGGTGGATGTGTGGGCATACAAGACTAGACCGGATCATAAACGAGGTGTTTCGAGAAAGGTTAGGCGTGACTAGTATAACAGATAAGAGAAAGGAGGGAAGAATGAGATGGTTTGGGCATGTCAAGCGGAGACAGACAACGGCGTCGGTCAGAGCGATTGAAAGCCTCAGTATAGAGGGGAACAGGAGGAAAGGCAGGCCCAAACTGACTTGGGATGAGCAGATTAGGCACGACCTACTAGATTTACACCTCTCAGAGGACATGGTCTAGGATAGGAGTTCATGGAGACATAAGATTAAGGTTAACGAGGTATAGGTCATATATAGGGACACCTTAGAGTATATTTAGGGACATAGATAGGCGTAGACACTATCTAGCTTTAGGTTGACTTTGCACTTGTTTGCTTATGTTTTACCGTTGTTTTGCTTTACATGTACATAAACAAGTTATGTGTATTTTAATATCGAAAGCCTCTTCTTTGTATTTCTTGAATTCCCTCACTAACACACTAGCACATCATATCTCTAGTATTATGTCATTTATGCAGGTACATATAGAGTCGGGAGTCTCACTGGAAGCAGACTCTTTATCCCTTGGGACAGAGGTATTGTCTGCCTACCACTTACCCTCCCCAGACCCTAACGATAGCTTTTGCTGTCGTTGGGATATACTGGGTACGGATGATGATGATGATGACGTTTCCGCGAATTGAATTTCACGTCACTTGTTGACGTGTAAGGAATTTTAATGACGCCTTATAGTTCTCGTAGCAGACTACGGTTGTGCACTGTTTCCGATGCTAAGGTTCAGGACGAGGCACTACACAACGACTATTATATATAAGTAGGATTACATTAGTTAGGGAGACATCCCTAATTACAATATATATAGACCTTCAAAAAAGATTGGCTTGAGAGGCCAGCTCCAAAATTCCACCGTACGCGTAACCTTAGTCGTCGCAGTCCAAAGTATGGTAGCTTTTTTTCTTTGCTAATTAGGTTTGGAGCAATTTTACAGCATAATATTTACCGGACATGTTTTCTTCGTAGTAGCTTTTCCAGGCTAACCAATTCAATAAAAATAAGCCTAGGAGTCCTTGTTTTCTGCTCCAGCCAATATAAATAAAAGAAGTGGCATGCGAGCATTCCTTCGCTTTTTCTCATAAGATGGCAAATATAAGGAGGGCGCGTGGAGGGAACGCTGGTCAGTCTATGTTATGGATCGAATTTGTACCGCGTCTCATTCACGAGTAAACAGATATTAACACCTTTAAACTACACATGGCACTTTGTAATTACTTGTCTATTTTTTTTCCACTTAATTGTCTTAGTTAAACACCTACGATCTAGCCTGGTGCACACTTCTTTTTATAATCAATAACGTTGAAAGTATTAATGAAGAAAATATTTTTCACTGAAGTCTCAAAAATTCAAATTAAGGATTTTATTCATAAATGGTGATAATTGTGTGTATGACACTGTAATAACGGTGACAAGTTTGTCATCCTCTGATGCAAAAATCTCTAAAAATTCAAAGTTAGGATTTCATTCATACATCTTAATGATGGTGACAAAGTTTTTATCATCTGCTGTAAATTTATAAACGTGAGAGATACATTCATACATCGTTTATATGGTTTATATGACACCGACTATACAGATTTTCGAACATGAGAAATACATTATACGCCGTGTGCACGGTATATATGTCAACGTCTGTCTAAATTTTTAAACATGGAAAATTCATTCATACACCAAGTATACACTCTATATGCTACCATGATAAACAGTGTACGGAACACAATTATGACAGTGTATATGTAGGTATATTTTGTTTGTTTGAATAAATGAGGAAGAAAGAAATAAACACATATGCTATATTTTAAGAACATAAGATTATTCAACTTTCGCTTGATTCACATTTAGTTCTAAATTAGTTCATGATTTTGTTACCTTAAATTCTGGATTTCTTTTTCAACTTCATTCTATCTCCTCCGCAACTCGACATTAGCCTTGATTTTTAAAAGTCGTACGAGATGTTATTCTCTTGCGCAAGTTTGATTCAATCATCGTTTGCTCATCCTCTTCTTTTCAGCCCTTTCTTCGGTCAAAAATTACGGATGAGATCCTAGGAGGCTAAAAATGAGGTTAAAAGTGAGCCTCTAATCACGCGTCGCTACGTGTACAAAATCAGTTTTTTTAAAAAAAAAATGCAGCACCCTCTTGCTTTTGTATACGTAGCGACGCGTGATTGGAGGTCTCACTTTTAGCCTTCTAGGATCTCATCCGCAAAAAATTATCGTTGTAGTTGACAAATTTGATCTTAAAGTTGTAACAGTATAAAATTGAAGGTATTTTTGAAAAGTTGTCGCTGCAACTCATCACGGTGTGAAACATTCTGCATGGATCACACCTTATTATACATGTTCAAGATTGAGGATATTTTCGGAAAAAAAATAATAAATACTTGTTAGTCTCAATAGAAATACTTTTCAGCGTCTCGACTCGGAGTAAATTTGAGTTCCTATTATATTATGTACTATGGGTGTGATTCTCCCGAAAAGGGTTAGGATCTCCCCACCCAAACCCTTCATCCCACTCGTCACAGTGCGACACGTGGCAGTATGGGTGGGTGGTGAGGCTAGATAAGGGTGTTAGAAAACTGAGACGGATAGCAAACAAACAACACAAAATGATTGCCGAGACGTGATCGAGATCACTGTCCTTAAAAGCAATTTCGCCTCCACCGGTGAGCAAGGTGAACTACAAGCGAATGCTTCCCAGGATTTAACGGCTTCCCTTGTTCCTTTGCTCTAGGAGAAAGAGAATGAACTTGCAACTTGAAGAGTATGAAAGTAGAGAAGAGAAGGAAGAAAAACTGCTGAGAAAATTTTCTGAACTAAAGGAAAAGCAAGATAATTTTCTATATGTTGTAAAGTAGAAAATCCTTGTATATATAGGCTTTAGGGTAGAAGAAGATAATGTTTCAAATTGATTTCAGCAGTTTTCAGACCCTCAAAGTTAGTTGAATAACGTTTTCTTTTGAAAGGAGATGATTCTTGGACCAAAAGATGCAACCCAAAGTGAAAAGTCCTGTCTGCTGGGATGTCGATCTCTGACGTCGATCGATCGACGTGAGAGATCCATGTCCGACAGAATTCTTCAGCAGCCTCAGATCCACATTGATCTCTGACGTTGATCGATCGACGTGAGAGATCCACGTCCTTCTGGACACTTAACTTTATTCCACTTTCACTTGGTTCGATCCAACTCTTACTTAGATCAATCCAAGTGATATTCTTCAAGTTAACTGTGTTCAAATCATCAATCAAACTTCCAAACAAGTTACGCATGTTATTATATAAGTTTGGAGCACATCCAAAAAGTATTTTAACATACTTTTTCCAACAATCCCCCACATGATCCAAACTTATATACAAACACTCTTAAACGTTAATCAACTAACATCTCTACCTTCAAACGAAGACAATAACATATAATAGACAATGACTTATGTCTTAAATTGCCACTTAGTACAAGAAGAAGTATATAAACGGAAATAAGATGACGAACGTCTTGAATCTTACCTCGCTATTGTTTATATAAACTTACAACTGACATGTCATTGACTAGCTTCAGACAAGTTCGCGGTGTGGTGCGATATCGGCCATGCACCCAGTCCCAGGTTTTCATAAGAGCTCTAGTGAGTTGTTCCAAACTCTCATATGAAGCGGCACCACCTCCACTCTTATATAGGTGATGTTCATCAAGTGTGTACTGCGCACACCACCATACAACATGGCTATGAACTTCATTAAGAGATTCTAATAAATCCCACCCTCCTCAATTCTGTAGGATCTGCAAGGCACCACTAGAAGGGGGGGGTTGAATAGGTGGTGCGGAAAATATGGTTTTTAAAATTTCTTTAAACCTAACCAATTCAAGTTCTGAAAACAGATTCTGTTTTCAGGACCAGTTTTAAAACGTTTTAAAAACTAGGTTAGAGGTCTCCAAAAATTATGAAATTTTGAGAGAACTTAGCCTCAGATGTTGTGAGGGTCCCCTAAAAATTTCAAATCAAAATTCAACCTTTAACCCCTTCAAAAACCGTTGGCACTCAGATTGTGCAAATCTGCCAGAACCGGTAGATGGTATTGAAAAATTAATTCCTATTTGTGTGAATGTCCAAATGATCTGAAAATTTGACCAATAACTCTTCACACACTGTATTTAAATGGGTTGAAACAGTTTTTGAAAATTCTTTTGGGAAGTAGGTCAAATACACCCAAAGTCTCAACCTTTGCAAGTCTGAAAATCAGACTGCACTAGTCTCAGAACTTTTGATGTTTGACTGACCTATACTTGTCCAAAAGGGTTGAAACTTGTGCCAAATTAACCCTAGAACGTTTATGTATGTTTCTGGAAATTTTTATAATTTTTAGAAAACGTTTACTATTTTTGCGAACGTGAACAATATGAGTAAACAGCGCAGAAACTGAAACGTAAATGCTGAAAGTAAATTGCACCAAGAATTTTATACTGGTTCGGTTATAAACAACCTACTCCAGTCTTCAAGGAACACCTTCCTTGGTTCACACTAATTTCACACACGCAGTACACCTTACCGCAGGGTTGATAGAGTTACACCTTAACTCCAACCCTTTACAAACCTTGTATTGTGAGTACAATTTGCACGAACACCACCACCTCGCTAGAATGAAGATTGATCACACCTTGATCAATCTTTTACAAAGATGTATGAATGGTGGTTTCTATGAAGCCTATTCAAGGATGAAAGAAATAAAATACAATAGGCTTTTTACAAGAGAAGAAAGAAAGAAAGTGAAGGAGAAGAAGACTTTTGCACTTTGATCACTTTTGAATGTAATTCTTGGTCTTCCTTTTGTTTGTTCTTCTCTTCTTCCCTTATAGGTCCAGGCCGTCCCCCTAGGGTAGTCTCCCCATCTTGAAAATTTCCTTTTAAGTGCTTGAGAGGGTGTGAGACATCATGGTGACAAAGTTTTGCTTGCTTGGCATCATTCCATTGGACCATCATTTAGTCATTGCTTACTTGTCATCTTTTGATTGGCTCAATGTTGTCATCATTTTGATGACATGGATATTCTGAAAAAAAACTGAATATTTGCCAAATAATCATCACATAATACATTCCATAACTTAAGAGATATTCACATAAATTTTGAGACAAAAAATTCTTCCTTCCTTTCTCACCAAAATTCGGCCATTATGCTCCTTGCCATGCTGAAATTTCAGCATGTGCATCATGCATTTTTATTCAAGATAATCCCCAATTTACTTTGATTTTTCTCATTAAAATGAATCAATAATACATGGTAAGTCTTGCTATCAATTGATGAATGAACTTGGACACAAAAAGAGAGTGAAATTCGGCCACAACATCTTCTCACACATGCTGAAAAATTTCAGCATGTGTGATATAAAGAATATCACACTTAATACAATTCAAATCATTTCCATACCTCCTTTGATTTATTCCTTAATGAAAAATTGACAATTTATCTTCCTTAATGATGAAGAAAATGGCCACAAGGTGTGTGACATGCTGAAATTTTCGGCATGTGACATAAGAGAGGTGTATGTTGAAAACTTACCTTTTGTAGCTTCTCTCTTTGATTCATCAACACTGTATGATTGATTCTTGACCAATCAACATGCCAACAAGGCTCCACATGTGCTCCATCTCAGCTGTAGGTGGCGTTGAGTATGTATATACATGTGCTGAAATTTATTTTTGCTAACTTTGAAAAATAGTGCACATTTAATAATACACACATGTAATATTCCAATCAGCCCTTAATTTAATTTTCTAGAACACTTTAAGATGTATATTATATGTAAAAAGTGTCTTGATACGTGCCACATCATGTTCAAGAAAAACGTTCCATGTCAAGTGCGTAGAAAACCGAATTTTCGATATTTATCGATTACCCGATTTTTCTCTAATTTAAATTCCAACTTTTGCACATGCTATATATATTATGTTATACATAATATATATAATATATACTTTAATTTCCAGCACTTGGCTGATTTAAAGTGGTACCATAAACATGTGACAAAAATAAAATTGGAATCTTCACATTTTGGCCTAAATGTGGGGTGAATTGTGTGTGCCAACATGGAAAGTATTTTTGTCTCAATATACAGTGTATGGCACGAAATTTTTAATAAATTTTGATGTATATGGGCTGGCCATTTATTTATGGCAAGTACGTGACACGTTGGCGAAGTTTTGGTATCGCCCGATACGACAAATTTCGGTTTAGAACCTTTTATCGTGTCGTATTTAATTTGTCATCACCATATCTTATATCATATGATATAAGACCTGAATATACTCATAAATATGAGTTAAGTATAGTGGTGTGACGTAATCGTACGTTCGTAAGATATATAACGTGTCGATAGTACGTTGGAATAAATGTGTATGTGCCTTTTTAAAAAAAATCTGAAAATACATATATATTATGTATATATGGCGTGTGAAATTGATGTGGGGAGGAGGAGAGAACTTTCCTTCCATAGCCATGTTGCCTTCATATCTTTTCCAAATGCATCTTCCTTTAATGAACTACTTAGTTTATCAAACTAAGTACTTCACTTAATGAACTACTTTAGTTCATTAATTGTGGCACCTGAAAATAGTATAAACTCAACAAATGTTCGCCATATGATGTAAGCTTTAAAGCTTCATGGCTCGTTAGTTCGGCAACATAATATATAAGCTAAATAAGGCAAGTTATCATGCATACATGTACACTTGTGTATATATATATGTATATATATATCCAACGTTTATATATATATATATATATATATATATATATATATATATTCAAATTTCTTTATTTTGAAATCACTCAAACCCTCATATTCCTACAATCTCCCCCTTTTGATGATTTTCAAAATAACTAGTGTACATGATTTAAGTGTTATCTCTCCCCCTTGAATTATGCACAGATTTGAAATTTGAATTTCGAATTTCAAATCCGGCTCCCCCTTGATTCATGCAATTAGGATCAATCAGTGATCTCTCTCCCCCTTAAATCTCTCCCCCTTAAATCATGCTTCTCTCTCCCCCTTTATTTTGGAAAGTTAATCAAAAGATTCCTGTCAAAAAGGAAAGTAAATCAAATGATATCGCATTAAATCACATCAACAGGAAGCATGCCTAATTTGGAACGGAGAGATTCAAATGTGGCTTGATTTAAGGCCTTTGTAAATATATCCGCTACTTGTGATTCTGTGCGTACGTGATCTATGACAATATTACCATTGTTAACGTGATCACGAAGAAAATGATAGCGAACTTCTATATGCTTAGCCTTAGAGTGTAATACGGGGTTCTTAGACAAATTTATTGCACTCATACTATCACAATATATAGGAATTTTATTTACGGTAATTCCAAAGTCCGAAAGTTGTTGTTTTATCCACAACAACTGTGTGCAACAAAGGCTAAGAGCCATATACTCAGCCTCAGTAGTGGACAAAGCAACACTTGCTTGCTTTTTGGAAAACCATGAAATAAGGGAATTTCCTATAAATTGGCAAGTTCCGCTCGTGCTTTTTCTATCTATCTTGCAGCCACCATAATCTGCATCAGTGTAAGCATGTAAGTCGAATGTAGAGTCCTTATCATACCAAATACCTAAGGTGGGCGTGTGCTTAATATAGCGGAATATTCTTTTTACCGCATTTAAGTGTGACACCTTAGGTTGACTTTGAAAACGAGCACACATGCATACGCTAAACATAATGTCAGGCCTACTAGCAGTTAAATATAGTAAAGAGCCTATCATAGATCGATATAATCCATTATCAACGTCTTTACCATGTTCATCTTTGTCTAATTTAGTAGTAACACTCATAGGCGTGGGGGATGGTGTCAAATTTTCAAAATTGAACTTCTTGATCATGTCATTTACGTACTTAGCTTGGCTTATATGAATTCCTTTACTCGTTTGCTTAATCTGCAAGCCAAGAAAATAATTAAGTTCACCAACCATAGACATTTCAAATTCAGCTTTCATACAATTTTCAAAATCTTTAACAAGTCTATGTGAGGTAGAACCGAAAATAATGTCATCTACGTAAATTTGAATAATAAGTAAATCTGATTTTTCTTGTTTCAAAAATAGTGTACTATCTATAGTACCACGTTTAAAATTATTTTCTAAAAGAAAAGTGGCAAAACGATCATACCATGCTCTCGGCGCTTGCTTTAGGCCATATAGTGCCTTCTTTAGTTTGTACACGTGATCTGGATGTTTCAAATCTTCAAAACCGGGTGGTTGCTTCACGTATACTTCTTCTTGTATAAATCCGTTTAGAAAAGCACTTTTGACGTCCATTTGATATAATTTAAAATCTTTCAAGCAAGCAATAGCAAGTAAGAGTCGTATAGCTTCTAAACGTGCTACGGGTGCAAATGTTTCATCGTAGTCTATTCCTTCTTCTTGATTATATCCTTGAGCTACGAGTCTTGTTTTATTTCTAACAACCTTTCCTTCCTCATTCATTTTGTTCCTAAATACCCACTTTGTGCCTATTATTGTCTTATCTTGTGGTCGTGGCACTAAGTCCCATACATCATTTCTAACGAATTGATTAAGTTCGTCATGCATAGCATCAATCCAAGATGAATCACTCAAAGCATCATGCACATTTTTGGGCTCAATTTCAGAAATCATAGCATGAAATTCATTTATTTCATTCGAAGTGATTCTTCTACGTGGTCGCACACCGTGAGTGATGTCGCCTATGATGAGATCATGTGGGTGATCTCTATGCCATCTTAGTTGATTATTTTCTAAGTTATCATGCATTTCTATATGATCATGCATTTCTAGTGTCTCATTCATCTCATGTATATCAAAAGAATCATTATCTTCATCCAAAACGGATTTCAATTCAAAATCATCATCATATTCCTTTTCTTTATCAATCTCTCCAAATTCATTGAAATTAACATGAATAGATTCTATGATTTGTCTAGTGAGAGGATCATAACATCTATATGCTTTTGAGTTTATGGAATACCCAATAAAAATGCACTCAATTGATTTGGATTCAAATTTATCTAAGTTATCTTTTGTATTCAAGACAAAGCATTTGCATCCAAACACACGAAAATAATCAATCTTAGGCATGCGATCATTCAAAATTTCGTAAGGCGTCTTGTTTATTTTCTTTCTTATAGATAGGCGATTTACAATATAGCATGCACAGTTTACGGCTTCCGCCCACAGAAATCTAGGCAATTTATTTTCGCAAAGCATAGTTCTAGCGATTTCTTGTAGTGTGCGATTCTTTCTTTCTACTACTCCATTTAATTGTGGAGTTCTAGGTGGCGAGAACTCATGTTTAATTCCTTTTTCTTCACAAAATGAAATCATCTCTTTATTTTTAAATTCACCGCCTCTATCGCTTCTTATTCTTTTCACATTTACGCCGTATTGATTTTCAAGTTGTTTAATTAATTTAGCGATTTCTACGGCGCTATCATCCTTATGTGCAAGAAATAAAGTCCAAGTATAGCGAGAGAAGTCATCAACAATCACGCATGCATAGTGACGCCCACCAAGGCTTGTAGTGCGACTAGGACCAAACAAATCGATATGCAATAGTTCTAGTATTCTAGTCGTGCTTATCTCATTTTTAGGCTTAAGTGACTCACGTGTTTGTTTGCCTTTTATGCAAGATTCACACAACTGAAAGTTGTCTAAATCAAGCTTAGGCAATCCCCGTACTAGGCTCTTTCGTTGCAATTTTTCTAGTGTAGAAATACCTATGTGTCCTAGACGTCTATGCCACAAATTCACATTGGGTTCATTTGACATAAAGCATTTAACTTTGGCATCTACTACATCATCCAAGGATAGTGTGAATATGTTTCCTTCACGTTTTCCTTTTAAAACGGTTTCTCCATTTTTATCTATTATATTACAATAAGGGTGAGTGAAACACACATTAAAACCATTGTCAACAAATTGCGAAATACTAAGAAGATTGTAAGATAAGTTGCTTACCAAAAACACGTTTGAGATTTGAAGTGTATCCGGGTTTCCAATCGTACCTTTACCAATGATCTTGCCTTCATTGTTGTCTCCAAAGGTCACGGATCCGCCTTTTGTGACCTTCTTTAATTTGGAGAAGAGGCTCGGGTCACCTGTCATGTGCCTCGAGCAACCACTGTCAAGGAACCACTTTATTGATGTGTCTTTTGATGAGTGGTCTCCCTGCAATGTAAAAAGGTGATTTAGGTACCCTTTTAATTTTGGGTCCTTTCGAGTTAGTTAATCACCTTTTAGTAAAGGTACCTTTCGGTACCCATACTTGGGTGATCCTTCTCGGTCTATCAAATGGCAAGAAAGTAGATGAAGGTGCGACATAGTATACATGTGGTGCATGTACTTTGGGTCTTTGCCCAAGGACTCCCCTATACTCATTGTATGAAGGACGTTTGTGATATGTCCTTGTGTGTGTGTGCGTGGTGCGTGGATGATATGTATTCCGTGTATGCATTGATCTCTTCTTCTCATATCTATATGGTACAACATTATATTTCACATGATATGAGGGAGTGGGGCGTGTGGAAGGGGGTGCTTTCTGCGTCATCTTAGACGCCACTTGATGCTTAGGGGTGTCTACCTTTTTAGACACAACAAACTTGGTTGGTTTGGTTGATACTTCGTTAGTATCAACGTACCCCAATCCAGTTTTGTCACTGTCATGCTTTTGCGATAATATGATGCGATGCAGCATGTTTGACCCTGTATCGAATTGTTTCATCATTTTCTCTAAATCTGTATTCCTTGATTTCAAATTTGAAATCTCGGATTTCATTTCATTATTTTGAGAAGTTAATGATGAGATCTCGGTTTTTAATGCAGTGATGGCACATGAAGACTCTTTCTTTGAATCGCTTAATTGAGCGACAAGATTCTCGTTAGAAGATTCTAACAGTTTCTTGTCTTCAATTAAACGTTTCTTTTCTTTTGCGAGAGTCTTAGTAAATTTATGTAACTCAAGATATTGACTAAATAAATCATCGTAAGAAGGTTCAGAGTCAGAGTCAGAGTCAGATGATACCTCATTAGACGCCTTTGAAGCGAAGCAAACTTGAGCGGTCTCCTCTTCGGTCTCAGATTCAGAATCTGATGAGTCACTCCATGTGGAGGCCTTTAGTGCACGTTTCCTTTGTTTAGGATCTGAGACGGGTCTATTTTTGTTCCGCTCCTTGTCAGGGTACTTATTAGTTTGCTTTTCTTTGTTTGGGCAGTCATATGATAAGTGTCCGAATTTGCCGCATTCATAACATTTAATGTCCTTATCATTTGACTTGTTTTTATTTCTCTTAGATGTAGTGCCCTTGTTTTTATTTCTAAATGATTTTCTCATGAATCTTCTTAGTCCTTTAGCCAATAGAATTAAGTCATCATTATCCGATTCGGAATCACTATCTTCTACGTGATCGGAGGGAGGGGAGACGTATTCATTTGATTTGAAAGCAATTGTCTTACCTTGTTTGGTTGATTCCGTTTTCCGAATAATGAGTTTGTTTTCATACACTTTTAGTGAACCAATGAGTTCTTCCATTTTTATTGACTTAGTCTCCTTGCTTTCTTCTATGGCAGTCACTTTAGGATCCCATTCTGAAGGGAGGCTCCGTAGGACTTTCTGTACTTTTTCCTGCGTTGTAAAGGCCTTACCAAGAGACTCAAGAGAGTTATAGATGTTAGTCAAACGAAGATCCATATCAACAATTGACTCATTAGGCAACAACTTGAAAGACTCAAGAGTAGACATAAGCATATTGATTTTAGACTCTTTTACTTGACTCGTGCCTTCGTGTTTCATTTCTAAGATTCTCCACATTTCTTGTGCACTCGAACAATTGGACACATAACTAGACTCACTCTTACTTAAACCATTTAAGAGTAATTGCATGGCCTTAGCATTCATACTCAGTTTCTTTTTGTCTTCACTAGTATAGTCTTGTCTCGTTTTAATTACTTCTAGTGTGACTCCATCTACAATGGACAATTTAGATGGGACATATGGACCATCTTCAATTATTGACCAAAGGTCTATGTCTATAGCCATAAGAAAAAGTTTCATCCTAAGTTTCTGTAGCGCCCCAGCCCGATACCGTTATCGGAACCAGTGCACCCGTCGTAGCCTACTATGAGAACTACGAAGCGTCAAGCAGATCAAACATACATCCTTCATAATATAAGTTAAAACCAGCGGAAAAGTCATAAAATCTAAACCTTCGTTGTCAATATTACAACCAGAAAACTGCAGCGGAAATAAAACTGTGTGTTCATCTAGCCGACATAAGTTTTAGAACAACATAATAACAATGAGTTCAAACTCAAACAAAATAGTCCAGCATCTATCTATTCCCTTGTCCATCATCCCATTGAGCCCACTCGCCATCGTCTTCGATAAATATCAACTCATAATCAGGCTCACCTGAAAAGGAGACAGAATGATTGTTCTTAGCGAAAACTTCGCCAGCAAGTAACCCGTCTATACACCTTACGGAATCACACACGTCGAGTCACCAGTGTATAAAACATTGCCCAAAATAAGGTGCTCGGGTTAGCAAATAGCATCTTAATAAGAATTCCTCAAAACAGATAAAGCACATATATGTACACAGATACAAGAACCAACATGTATTAAAACAACGTATCACATAAGCAAGTCATAGACTAACCACGTTTCTTGCATGTCAAGTCTTATGCTTCGTGTATCATGATGCATGTACTCCTTTAAAATCACACACAACACCCATGCATATGACTTCTTTCATAAACATGTCATGCATGTCATTTCACAAAACATTTCATCACTTTACATATCATATTCTTCGCGTAGCAGAACTTTATACCCTGTGGGTGATCAGTCCACAGCCATCATAACTTTATACCCCGTGCTGAAAGGTCCACGGCCCCATTACATATATCATATATCAGTGCTGAAAGGTCCACGGCCCCATTACATATATCATATATCCGTGCTGATAGGTCCACGGCCCCATAAAATACTTCATTTTCCGTGCTGATAGGTCCACGGCCCCATAACATACTTTATACCCTGCTGTTGATTCACAGATCACGCTCTTTATACCCTGCTTTCGCAGACGTGACTTTTATACCCTGTGATCAACCAGCAGCCATTTTGTCTTTCGCAAACTTTACCTTTCTTGTTCTTTTGCAAAACATATCTCAAATCAAATGCAAGTGCCCATGTCATGATGCAGGATGCACAGATAGCTTCATATCAACATGTAGCACACACACACATACATCTTGTCTATCAAGGATATGGTCTTGCACCTCAAACACTCCCTAAACGTGTTTTACCAAGTCCATTTGTCTCACTTATTCACTAGAATTCAATCTTATGCTTACTTAATCAAACTTACCATCTACACCTCAAATATACCTCAAATACCCTTGCATTTTATGTTCAAAAGAAGTGTATAAAGTTACTACACTTACATAGGGCGCTTAAAGGGTCAAAAATACTTCCAGAATACTTGGAACGCCACTTGGAGCGCCTAATGTGGACATGAAGCGCCTCTACTAGGCGTTCGAAGTGTTCGGGGATGATTCAGGACACATTGAACACCACATGAAGCGCCTAATGTGACATGAAGCGCCTCATGTAGGCGTTCGAAGTGTTCTGACGGTTCTAAATTGCAGTTTTTCTGTACGGGAAAGCTCCAGGACACATGGAACGCTACATGAAGCGCCTATAGTGACATGAAGCGCCTCATGTAGGCGTTCGAAGTGTTCTGACGATGCCAAACTGCAGTTTTTCTGCAGTAACTTCCACCCAACTCCTTTCTTCTTCAACCCTTCCAGATTCAACACTTAAAGATCCATCTTAACAACTAGATTCATCATACTTAACATACATCTCATCATGAATTGATGCTTAGTGAATGTCTAACAAGATCCACTCTAAATCTTCAATCATTCACCACCTTCAAGAGTTATCATCAACAATACCCAACCAACAAGACTACAACAATGTCATCACTCATCCCTCAATTTCCTGTACTTACTCTCAACATCTAAGTGTATACAATCAACACAAGAGTAGAGCAAGACAAGAAACACATCAACATATATACTCTCATGGGCATGGTTGACTAACAACAAATACTGCACAACTATTTCAGAAATATGGCCCAAAGAACAAGACTTACACAATTAGCAACAAGACTTACACATAACAAAGCATGTATGATAGACAAGACAAGAATACTAATGTGTGATTCATATTTTCTCTTTGTAAGAACATAGGGCTTAAAGTATCAAAATTTACATAAAGCGCATAGAAAGATTACTTGCCTTGGTTGCTAGTTAATCTTACGGATTTACTACAGAATTTCAGTGAAGATTGCACCTAGGTTGGCCTTCTTCCTTCCTTTTTCCTTCCTCTCTTCTTCTTCTTCCTCTCCTTTCTCCTTCTCTTTGCTCCTGCGGTTTTCCCCTCTTCTTTTGATGGTATAACCGTCCCATAAGGCTGAGATGGGGAGTTATACTAACTTCCTATAACTCCCCTTAACTCCTAGTAGGGACCTCTTAAGTAATTTCTCATACTTTCTTTTAATTCTACTTCTAACCCCTTTCTTTTGTTCTTCTATGTTTTGTGTAACTAAGTTACATTACCTACATAATTAATTAGGTTGCATTCAAGGTTGACCAAAGTATCGAAAGTTGCACTTAAAAATCACGGGGTGTAACATTCCACCCCCCTTACAAAAAGTTTCGTCCTCGAAACTTACGTACCTTAGTCAAAGAGCTGAGGATACTTCTCCCGCATTTGTTCTTCGAGCTCCCAAGTGGCTTCACGTTCCGTGTGATTGCTCCATTGAACCTTTACATAAGGGATCACTCGCTTCCTCAACACTTGATCCTTTCGGTCCACAATTTTCACGGGTACTTCCTCATATGTAACATCGTCCTTGAGTTCCAAAGGTTGAGCTTCAAGTACATGACTTGGATCCGCCACGTACTTTCTTAATTGTGACACGTGGAATACATTGTGAACTTGCGCCAACACCGGAGGTAATGCCAGCTTATATGCCAAGGCTCCTACCTTCTCAAGTATTTAATAAGGACCAATGAAACGAGGGCTTAGCTTGCCTTTTACTCCAAACCTCATGACGCCTTTCGTAGGTGATACCTTCAAATAAACTTTATCACCCACATCAAAATCCAATGGTCGTCGTTTGGAATCTGCCCAACTCTTGCTGCGGTCCTGAGCCGTCTTGAATCTTTCCCGGATGACTTTCACCTTCTCTAACATTTTCTCCAATAGTTCCGGTCCCGTGATAGTTCTCACGCCCACTTCATCCCAATAAACCGGTGACCTACATTTCCTTCCATACAAAGCCTCAAAAGGAGCCATATCAATTGCGCTGTGGTAACTATTGTTATAAGAAAATTCCATCAGCTTTACCATTCCGTCCCAACTCCCTTTGAAATCCAGCACGCAAGCTCTTAGCATATCTTCCAAGGTTTGAATTGTCCGCTCGGACTGTCCATCAGTTTGGGGATGATACGCCGTACTCAACCTTAATTCCGTACCCATGGCTTCTTGAAATGCTGTCCAAAACTTAGATGTAAACCGTGAATCTCGGTCGGACACTATACTTACCGGGACTCCATGTAAGCTCACAATGTTCTCCATATACACATTCACTAGCTTGTCGAGAGGTGTTTCACTTGAAACGGGTAAGAAATGGGCAGACTTTGTTAAACGATCCACGACAACCCAAATCATGTCACATCCACTTCTTGTCTTTGGTAAACCAGCTACAAAATCCATTGTGACATGTTCCCATTTCCATTCGGGAATCTCCAATGGCATCAACAACCCACCGGGCCGTTGGTGTTCCGTCTTGACTTGTTGACACACCAAACACCTCTCTATGAATTCCGCAATATGTCTTTTCATCCCAGACCACCAATAGTAACGCTTGAGATCTCTATACATCTTGGTGCTACCGGGATGTATTGATAACCTCGAATTATGAGCTTCTTGCAAAACTTCTTTCCTAAGTTCGTCAACATCCGGGACACATAATCTTTCTCTAAACCATAAGCTCCCATCCTCCTTGGTCCGAAATCCTTCAACTTGACTGTGTTTCACCCTTTCCATTATCTCACTTAAAGCCTTATCTTTCTTCTGAGCCTCCTTTATCCTATCAATCAAACTCGGTGTGATGGTCAATGCTGTCAGGACGTTCACCGTGGATTCCACCAAATCCAAACCAAATTCCTCCATCTCTCTTTCCAATGGTGATTGTCGTGCATGGCTGGACTTTCTACTTAAGGCGTCGGCTACCTTGTTAGCCTTTCCCGGGTGATAATGAATAGTTAGGTCATAGTCTTTTAGCAATTCCAACCATCTCCGCTGCCTCATATTCAATTCCTTCTGCGAGAACAAATACTTTAGGCTCTTATGATCTGTGAATACCGCGCACTTCTCTCCATACAAATAATGCCGCCAGATCTTCAAGGCGAACACAACCGCGGCAAGTTCAAGATCATGTGTGGGATAGTTTTGTTCATAGGGCTTTAGCTGTCTTGAGGCATACGCGATGACTCGTCCGTTTTGCATTAAAACACAACCTACAAACAAGGCGTTAGTCTAAACTTAATGGGTATACAAGATCATAATCTTATACTATAATTCACGTACCTAACCCGTTCTTTGACGCATCACTATAAATCACAAATCCATCCGTTCCAGAGGGTTGAGCCAATACTGGAGCTGTCGTTAATCTCTTCTTAAGCTCCATGAGACTTTGCTCGCATTCAGCCGTCCACTCAAACTTGGACTTCTTTTGAGTAAGGCGACTGAGAGATACGGCAATCTTCGAGAATCCCTCAACAAATTTTCTGTAATAACCCGCTAGACCCAAGAAACTTCGCACTTCGGTGACATTGGTAGGTCTAGGCCATTCAGTTATAGCTTCCACCTTCTTCGGGTCAACAGCAATCCCCTCTTCTGATATCACATGACCCAGGAAAACTACACTTCTTAACCAGAACTCACACTTGCTAAACTTTGCATAAAGTTGTTTCTGCCTCAAAATGCCTAGTACGGTTCTCAAATGCTCAGTGTGAGTTTGCTCGTCAGGAGAATACACAAGGATATCATCTATGAATACCACTACAAACTTATCCAACTGTTCTCGAAAGACGGTATTCATAAGATCCATAAAAGCCGCAGGGGCATTTGTCAATCCAAATGGCATCACTAAAAATTCATAGTGACCATACCTTGTGCGGAAAGCTGTCTTTGCGATGTCCTCGGCCTTCACTCGTAATTGATGATATCCTGATCGGAGGTCAATTTTAGAGAAGATTTTAGCACCCTTGAGCTGGTCAAACAAGTCCTCAATTCGTGGGAGAGGATACTTATTCTTGATGGTAACTTTATTCAACTCTCTATAATCGATACAAAGCCTCATGCTACCATCTTTCTTCTTTACAAACAAAACAGGTGCTCCCCAGGGCGATACACTAGGGCGGATAAACTTCTTGTCCAATAACTCCTGCAGTTGTTCCTTCAACTCTCTCAATTCTGCCGGAGCCATTCTATAAGGAGCTTTAGAAATAGGTTCTGTCCCTGGAGTCAAGTTGATCTCAAATTCGACTTCTCTCGGGGGTGGTACTCCTGGTAAATCTTCTGGAAACACATCAGGAAATTCGTTGACTACTGGAATTTGCTCAATAGGCGATACCTCCTTGGTAACATCCATGGCATACACTAGAAATCCCTCTGCACCTTTCCTTAATGCCTTGTGCGCTTGTGCAACCGACACGTACACCTTTTTGGGTACCTTCTTTCGTTCCGCATCTCCTTGAAATATTACCTCCTCCATCTTAGCATTCTTGATTGTCACTTGCTTCAACCGACAATCAATATTAGCGTGATTCTTGGCTAACCAGTCCATTCCTAATATGACGTCAAAGTCATACATCTGAATAGGGATCAGTGTGGCAGGGAATGTTTGTCCTTCAAACTCCAATTCACAATCCCGGTACCGATGATACGAAACCATAATTTGATCTCCGGCCGCTTGAACACGATACGGAGTTTCTAACCACTCAGGCAGACTACTCAGGTGTTTAGTGAATCTCTTTGCTACGAAGGAGTGGCTTGCGCCGCTATCAAAGAGCACGTTGGCAGGTACCTTATTTACTAAAATCGCACCTGCTACTACGTCGGTAGCCTCCTGCACATCCGTATCCGTCATGAGATGTACACGGGCATTTGCTCTAGGCTTCACTCTCGGCTGCTGGGCCGCCTCTCCAGGATTATTTTTCTTCATCTCCGGGCAGTCCCTAATCATGTGACCCACTTGACCGCATCGGAAACATGCTCCAGCCACTTTCCTACACTCTCCAACGTGATTCCTATTGCAATGTGGACAAACTCCTACCCCCTGCTGAGCTACTTGATTCTGGGGTGGCAGTCTCTGAAAATTCCCAACTGGGCCTCTCTTCGGAATCTTGACCCAACGTCCGGGTCTTCCACCAACTCTCACATCCTCCCTTGGCCTCTTGCCTCTATCAGCCCCTCCTATGCTAGCTGCTCTTGCCGCCACTCGGCGAAAATCACTCTCAACACGGTAACACGCATCTAGCATATCCTCATAAGTTTTCATCCCCGCATTCACTATCGCCGATTGTATCCTCGAGTCCAAGCCCCTCTCAAACTTCGTCATCTTAAGACGATTATCAGACATAATCGCAGGGGCAAACTTACCCAGGGCATGAAAACGATCTGCATACTCCGACACTGTCATCCTTCCTTGCTCCAGTCTGTCAAACGCCCTTATCTTGTCCAAGATCGCCGTCTCCGGTACATAGTATTTCAGGAAAACATCACAAAACTGTGTCCATGAGATTGGTGGGGTCATTCTCAACACCATTCCTTCCCACCATTCGCCAGCCTTGCCACTTAAAAGGGGTGTGGCCACCTCAACTTTTATCTCATTCGGAACTTGCACCAGCCGGAAACATTTCTCAACCTCAGCCAACCAATGCTGAGCCTCTTCAGGATCCGTACATCCACCGAACTCCGGCACCCTCATCTTCCTCATCTCTCCATAGAAGAACCTGATGTTATGCTGCGGCGGTGGTGGAGGCGGAGGCTGATGCTGCTGCACATACCCTTGTGCAATGACCGTCAGCGCATCAGTGAGTACTTGGGGTAAAACCACTTGTGGTGGCTGGTTCTCCTGTCCATTGCCAGAGTTGCCTGTGTTATCTCTCCTGGGAGGCATTTTTCTCTGAAAAGGTCAACATTACATTGGCATTTAGTAAATACAAGGATTACTAAAAGCTTGAACGCGTGCTAATAGGTAAGGTGTGTAGTACAACTATTAATACAAAGTTAGGTAACAAGACGCGCTCGCACACACCCAACCCATATCATACTTAACCACTAAAGAGATCAGTACTTATAACTAAGGATCAACCTTAAAGGAGAATCATAGCTTAAGAGTCTAAAAGATCATGAACCTAAGTTTCCGAACTAGATCTGAAGCCTAGTCTCTGATACCACCTGTAGCGCCCCAGCCCGATACCGTTATCGGAACCAGTGCACCCGCCGTAGCCTACTATGAGAACTACGAAGCGTCAAGCAGATCAAGCATACATCCTTCATAATATAAGTTAAAACCAGCGGAAAACTCATAAAATCTAAACCTTCGTTGTCAATATTACAACCAGAAAACTGCAGCGGAAATAAAACTGTGTGTTCATCTAGCCGACATAAGTTTTAGAACAACATAATAACAATGAGTTCAAACTCAAACAAAATAGTCCAGCATCTATCTATTCCCTTGTCCATCATCCCATTGAGCCCACTCGCCGTCGTCTTCGATAAATATCAACTCATAATCAGGCTCACCTGAAAAGGAGACAGAATGATTGTTCTTAGCGAAAACTTCGCCAGCAAGTAACCCGTCTATACACCTTACGGAATCACACACGTCGAGTCACCAGTGTATAAAACATTGCCCAAAATAAGGTGCTCGGGTTAGCAAATAGCATCTTAATAAGAATTCCTCAAAACAGATAAAGCACATATATGTACACAGATACAAGAACCAACATGTATTAAAACAACGTATCACATAAGCAAGTCATAGACTAACCACGTTTCTTGCATGTCAAGTCTTATGCTTCGTGTATCATGATGCATGTACTCCTTTAAAATCACACACAACACCCATGCATATGACTTCTTTCATAAACATGTCATGCATGTCATTTCACAAAACATTTCATCACTTTACATATCATATTCTTCGCGTAGCAGAACTTTATACCCTGTGGGTGATCAGTCCACAGCCATCATAACTTTATACCCCGTGCTGAAAGGTCCACGGCCCCATTACATATATCATATATCCGTGCTGAAAGGTCCACGGCCCCATTACATATATCATATATCCGTGCTGATAGGTCCACGGCCCCATAAAATACTTCATTTTCCGTGCTGATAGGTCCACGGCCCCATAACATACTTTATACCCTGCTGTTGATTCACAGATCACGCTCTTTATACCCTGCTTTCGCAGACGTGACTTTTATACCTGTGATCAACCAGCAGCCATTTTGTCTTTCGCAAACTTTACCTTTCTTGTTCTTTTGCAAAACATATCTCAAATCAAATGCAAGTGCCCATGTCATGATGCAGGATGCACAGATAGCTTCATATCAACATGTAGCACACACACACATACATCTTGTCTATCAAGGATATGGTCTTGCACCTCAAACACTCCCTAAACGTGTTTTACCAAGTCCATTTGTCTCACTTATTCACTAGAATTCAATCTTATGCTTACTTAATCAAACTTACCATCTACACCTCAAATATACCTCAAATACCCTTGCATTTTATGTTCAAAAGAAGTGTATAAAGTTACTACACTTACATAGGGCGCTTAAAGGGTCAAAAATACTTCCAGAATACTTGGAACGCCACTTGGAGCGCCTAATGTGGACATGAAGCGCCTCTACTAGGCGTTCGAAGTGTTCGGGGATGATTCAGGACACATTGAACACCACATGAAGCGCCTAATGTGACATGAAGCGCCTCATGTAGGCGTTCGAAGTGTTCTGACGGTTCTAAATTGCAGTTTTTCTGTACGGGAAAGCTCCAGGACACATGGAACGCTACATGAAGCGCCTATAGTGACATGAAGCGCCTCATGTAGGCGTTCGAAGTGTTCTGACGATGCCAAACTGCAGTTTTTCTGCAGTAACTTCCACCCAACTCCTTTCTTCTTCAACCCTTCCAGATTCAACACTTAAAGATCCATCTTAACAACTAGATTCATCATACTTAACATACATCTCATCATGAATTGATGCTTAGTGAATGTCTAACAAGATCCACTCTAAATCTTCAATCATTCACCACCTTCAAGAGTTATCATCAACAATACCCAACCAACAAGACTACAACAATGTCATCACTCATCCCTCAATTTCCTGTACTTACTCTCAACATCTAAGTGTATACAATCAACACAAGAGTAGAGCAAGACAAGAAACACATCAACATATATACTCTCATGGGCATGGTTGACTAACAACAAATACTGCACAACTATTTCAGAAATATGGCCCAAAGAACAAGACTTACACAATTAGCAACAAGACTTACACATAACAAAGCATGTATGATAGACAAGACAAGAATACTAATGTGTGATTCATATTTTCTCTTTGTAAGAACATAGGGCCTAAAGTATCAAAATTTACATAAAGCGCATAGAAAGATTACTTGCCTTGGTTGCTAGTTAATCTTACGGATTTACTGCAGAATTTCAGTGAAGATTGCACCTAGGTTGGCCTTCTTCCTTCCTTTTTCCTTCCTCTCTTCTTCTTCTTCCTCTCCTTTCTCCTTCTCTTTGCTCCTGCGGTTTTCCCCTCTTCTTTTGATGGTATAACCGTCCCATAAGGCTGAGATGGGGAGTTATACTAACTTCCTATAACTCCCCTTAACTCCTAGTAGGGACCTCTTAAGTAATTTCCCATACTTTCTTTTAATTCTACTTCTAACCCCTTTCTTTTGTTCTTCTATGTTTTGTGTAACTAAGTTACATTACCTACATAATTAATTAGGTTGCATTCAAGGTTGACCCAAGTATCGAAAGTTGTACTTAAAAATCACGGGGTGTAACAGTTTCCATTGAATAAAAGACTCACCGTCAAAGAGTGGAGGCCTTTGGCTCGACATACCTTCTTGTTCGGTTTTGAGATTTGTGGATGCCATCTCACTGAATCGTTGGATTCCTTGTCATGAGTATTCCTGCGCTCTGATACCACTTGTAGGATCTGCAAGGCACCACTAGAAGGGGGGGGTTGAATAGGTGGTGCGGAAAATATGGTTTTTAAAATTTCTTTAAACCTAACCAATTCAAGTTCTGAAAACAGATTCTGTTTTCAGGACCAGTTTTAAAACGTTTTAAAAACTAGGTTAGAGGTCTCCAAAAATTATGAAATTTTGAGAGAACTTAGCCTCAGATGTTGTGAGGGTCCCCTAAAAATTTCAAATCAAAATTCAACCTTTAACCCCTTCAAAAACCGTTGGCACTCAGATTGTACAAATCTGCCAGAACCGGTAGATGGTATTGAAAAATTAATTCCTATTTGTGTGAATGTCCAAATGATCTGAAAATTTGACCAATAACTCTTCACACACTGTATTTAAATGGGTTGAAACAGTTTTTGAAAATTCTTTTGGGAAGTAGGTCAAATACACCCAAAGTCTCAACCTTTGCAAGTCTGAAAATCAGACTGCACTAGTCTCAGAACTTTTGATGTTTGACTGACCTATACTTGTCCAAAAGGGTTGAAACTTGTGCCAAATTAACCCTAGAACGTTTATGTATGTTTCTGGAAATTTTTATAATTTTTAGAAAACGTTTACTATTTTTGCGAACGTGAACAATATGAGTAAACAGCGCAGAAACTGAAACGTAAATGCTTAAAGTAAATTGCACCAAGAATTTTATACTGGTTCGGTTATAAACAACCTACTCCAGTCTTCAAGGAACACCTTTCTTGGTTCACACTAATTTCACACACGCAGTACACCTTACCGCAGGGTTGATAGAGTTACACCTTAACTCCAACCCTTTACAAACCTTGTATTGTGAGTACAATTTGCACGAACACCACCACCTCGCTAGAATGAAGATTGATCACACCTTGATCAATCTTTTACAAAGATGTATGAATGGTGGTTTCTATGAAGCCTATTCAAGGATGAAAGAAATAAAATACAATAGGCTTTTTACAAGAGAAGAAAGAAAGAAAGTGAAGGAGAAGAAGACTTTTGCACTTTGATCACTTTTGAATGTAATTCTTGGTCTTCCTTTTGTTTGTTCTTCTCTTCTTCCCTTATAGGTCCAGGCCGTCCCCCTAGGGTAGTCTCCCCATCTTGAAAATTTCCTTTTAAGTGCTTGAGAGGGTGTGAGACATCATGGTGACAAAGTTTTGCTTGCTTGGTATTGGACCATCATTTAGTCATTGCTTACTTGTCATCTTTTGATTGGCTCAATGTTGTCATCATTTTGATGACATGGATATTCTGAAAAAAAACTGAATATTTGCCAAATAATCATCACATAATACATTCCATAACTTAAGAGATATTCACATAAATTTTGAGACAAAAAATTCTTCCTTCCTTTCTCACCAAAATTCGGCCATTATGCTCCTTGCCATGCTGAAATTTCAGCATGTGCATCATGCATTTTTATTCAAGATAATCCCCAATTTACTTTGATTTTTCTCATTAAAATGAATCAATAATACATGGTAAGTCTTGCTATCAATTGATGAATGAACTTGGACACAAAAAGAGAGTGAAATTCGGCCACAACATCTTCTCACACATGCTGAAAAATTTCAGCATGTGTGATATAAAGAATATCACACTTAATACAATTCAAATCATTTCCATACCTCCTTTGATTTATTCCTTAATGAAAAATTGACAATTTATCTTCCTTAATGATGAAGAAAACGGCCACAAGGTGTGTGACATGCTGAAATTTTCGGCATGTGACATAAGAGAGGTGTATGTTGAAAACTTACCTTTTGTAGCTTCTCTCTTTGATTCATCAACATTGTATGATTGATTCTTGACCAATCAACATGCCAACAAGGCTCCGCATGTGCTCCATCTCAGCTGTAGGTGGCGTTGAGTATGTATATACATGTGCTGAAATTTATTTTTGCTAACTTTGAAAAATAGTGCACATTTAATAATACACACATGTAATATTCCAATCAGCCCTTAATTTAATTTTCTAGAACACTTTAAGATGTATATTATATGTAAAAAGTGTCTTGATACGTGCCACATCATGTTCAAGAAAAACGTTCCATGTCAAGTGCGTAGAAAACCGAATTTTCGATATTTATCGATTACCCGATTTTTCTCTAATTTAAATTCCAACTTTTGCACATGCTATATATATTATGTTATACATAATATATATAATATATACTTTAATTTCTAGCACTTGGCTGATTTAAAGTGGTACCATAAACATGTGACAAAAATAAAATTGGAATCTTCACATTTTGGCCTAAATGTGGGGTGAATTGTGTGTGCAAACATGGAAAGTATTTTTGTCTCAATATACAGTGTATGGCACGAAATTTTTAATAAATTTTGATGTATATGGGCTGGCCATTTATTTATGGCAAGTACGTGACACGTTGGCGAAGTTTCGGTATCGCCCGATACGACAAATTTCGGTTTAGAACCTTTTATCGTGTCGTATTTAATTTGTCATCACCATATCTTATATCATATGATATAAGACCTGAATATACTCATAAATATGAGTTAAGTATAGTGGTGTGACGTAATCGTACGTTCGTAAGATATATAACGTGTCGATAGTACGTTGGAATAAATGTGTATGTGCCTTTTTAAAAAAATCTGAAAATACATATATATTATGTATATATGGCGTGTGAAATTGATGTGGGGAGGAGGAGAGAACTTTCCTTCCATAGCCATGTTGCCTTCATGTCTTTTCCAAATGCATCTTCCTTTAATGAACTACTTAGTTTATCAAACTAAGTACTTCACTTAATGAACTACTTTAGTTCATTAATTGTGGCACCTGAAAATAGTATAAACTCAACAAATGTTCGCCATATGATGTAAGCTTTAAAGCTTCATGGCTCGTTAGTTCGGCAACATAATATATAAGCTAAATAAGGCAAGTTATCATGCATACATGTACACTTGTGTATATATATATATATATCCAACGTTTATATATATATATATATATATATATATATATATATTCAAATTTCTTTATTTTGAAATCACTCAAACCCTCATATTCCTACAAATTCGCAGTAAGTACTATCTTCAACAGCACCATAGGAAGGGACAAAACGATAGTACTTGTAGAACTTTTATACGACTTGTTTTTACCACATTGAACCTCGTTCGTAGGATCTCTACTAATAGTGGGTTGGGTTGCCGTCATACAAAATTCACAACAATGGAACCAGTCCCATTCCCCTCGATGCTTGTTGGACTAACTTTTTGTTAAGTCCTTTAGTTAAGGGGTCTGCCAGATTCAACTCGGTTCTTATGTATTCCAAGTTAATCACCCCTGAACTAATTAAATCTCGCACAATATTGTGTCTCAATCTGATGTGCCGGCTCTTTCCATTGTAGATCTTATTCTTTGCTCGAGCGATCGCTACCTGAGAATCACAACGTATGGAAACAGAAGGCATTGGGTTATGCCACAAAGGAATATCAAGCAACAAATTCCTTAACCATTCAGCTTCAGTTGCAGCGAGTTTTAAAGCTATAAATTCCGATTCCATAGTTGATTTTGCTATACACGTTTGTTTAGAGGATTTTCAAGATATGGCTCCACCACCTAAAGTGAATACATAACCATTTGTCGAATTAATCTCATCATTATCCGACACCCAATTAGCATCGCAGAAACCTTCTAACACAGCCGAAAAACCACTAAACACAAGACAAAGATCCATTGTTCCTTTGATATATCTCATTAACCTTTCTAAAGCCATCCAATGTTCACTACCTGGATTATGAGTATATCTTGCAAGCCTATTTACGGCATAAGCTATATCAGGTCTTGTGCAATTCATTAGATACATTACACTTCCAATAATTCTAGCATATCCAACTTGTGAAACACTATCGTTTCTATTTTTCTTTAAGTGTAATGCAGGATCATACGGAGTGCTTACGGGCTTAACATCAAAGAAATTAAACCATTTCAACATTTTCTCAACATAATGAGATTGAGATAATGCATAACCCCCACAATTCTCGACTAACTTTAAACCAAATATTAAATCAGCCTTACCCATATCTTTCATATCAAAGACGGAGGATAAGAACGACTTAGTATTGTTCACAACATCCATGTTATTCCCAAAAATCAACATATCATCAACATATAAGCATACAATGACACAACCAGAATTTTCAACTTTGCTATAAATACAACGTTCACTTTCATTCACAATATAACCGTTGGAAATCATAGCATTATCAAACTTTTCATGCCAATATTTTGGTGCTTGTTTAAGACCATACAAGGACTTCTTAAGTCTACACACCTTATGTTCTTGTCCTTGAACAATCATACCTTCCGGTTGGTGCATATATATTTCTTCATCTAGATCACCATTTAAAAAAGCTGTCTTAACATCCATTTGATGTATCACCAACTTGTTAATGGCAGCTAGAGCCACTAAGACTCTAATAGACGTTATTCTTGCTACCGGAGAATAAGTGTCGAAATAATCTATACCCTCTTGTTGGGTAAACCCTTGGCAACTAGCCTTGCCTTAAACTTATCGATGGAGCCATCAGCCTTTAGTTTCTTCCTAAAGACCCATTTACAACTAATAGGCTCACATCCTCTAGGCAACTCTACTAGTTCCCAAGTGTTGTTACTAAGAATTGACTCAAGTTCACTATTAATAGCCTCTTTCCAAAACTTAACATCTATGGATTTCATAGCCTCGTTATAAGTCTTAGGATCTTCTTCCAAAATAAAAGCTGTAATAAAGTCATCACCAAATGACTTTTCAACTCTTTGTCTTTTGCTTCTTCTAGGTATAGAAGCAATTTCATCTCTAGCTCTATTGCTAGATTCACCACGTTCATAACTAGTGCTAGTCTCCCTATCTTTCTTCATTGGAAACTCATGTTCAAAAAATTCTGCATCCTTAGATTCCATAATCACACCACTATCTAAGGTCATAAACCTATATGCAGCACTATTCAAGGCATAACCCACAAACACACAATCTCTAGTTTTAGAACCAATTTTATTCCTTTTGAACTCAGGAATTCCGACTTTGACCAAGCACCCCCACACTTTCAAATAATTCAAGTTGGGTGCATAACCTTTCTAAAGTTCATATGGAGTCAAACTAGTTTTCTTATGTGGTATTCTATTTAGGATATGACATGCTGAAAGAATAGCTTCACCCCACATATTACTTGACAATCCGGAACTTAAGAGCATTGTATTCATCATATCCTTAAGTGTCCTATTCTTTCTTTCAGCAATGCTATTGGATTGAGGAGTATATGGAGGTGTAAACTCATGTATAACACCATTATCTTCGCAAAACTTTTGTAAAGATAAGGTACTATATTCACCTCCTCTATCCGACCTTACCTTTTTGATTCTCTTGTCTATTTGGTTCTCAACTTCATTCTTGTACTTGACAAACATACTCTCTGCTTCATCCTTGTTACTAAGTAAGTAAACTTTAGTGAATCTAGAAAAATCATCTATGAATGTGATGTAGTATCGTTTACCACCTTTAGTCATCATGTTCTTAAAATCTCCTAGATCACTATGAATCAATTCTAATTTCTCCGTTGCTCTATTTACTGACTTGAAGGGCTTCTTATGATGTTTCCCTTCAATACAGTAATGACACTTCGTTAGACTATTCTCATTATTTATTTCAATTAGATTGGTATTTTTTAACCTTCTAATCGCATCAGCATTAACATGACCTAGTCTAGCATGCCACAAATCAAAAGAGTCAACAATATACACTGAACTAGATGCATTCTTATTACTCAAGCATACAACATCAAGCACAAATAAACCTCCCGAACAGAAACCTTTTCCAATAAACTCCCCACTCCTAGACAATACAAGTTTATCGGAATCAAACACAAGCTTAATATTAGCCTTGTTCAGAAGTGCTCCAGAAATCAGGTTCCTCCAAATGGTAGGAACATGTAGCACATTGCTCAACTCCAGCCTTTTCCCAGAAGTCAACTTGAGGAGCACTTTCCCCTTCCCGATAACTCGGGTTGCTCATGCATCCCCTAGAAAGACTTGGTCTCCACTTTCTATCTCTTGATAATCAAGAAATAGATCTCTGCTGGTAGCAATATGTCTGGTGGCTCCAGTGTCCAGCACCCATTCTGTTGCACCTCCGACAAGGTTTACCTCATCGACGACGACTGCAGCGGTTGTCTCACCCTGAATGTCTGAACGTCCTTCAACAAGGTTGGCTTATCCGCTTGACTGGCCTTTTCGCTTGTTACAGAAAAAATGCCTTGTGACCCTGCTTTCCACACACCCAACAGGCTCCCTTTGATTGTGGCTTGAAACGCCCCTGCACTTGTGCTTTACCTTTGGGCTTGTTCGAGTGGAATCTTGGCTTCTTGGCCGCATGCTCGACGACGTTGGATTTGACACCACCTTTATCGCCACTTGCATCTTCAAGTCTGTTGTTTTCCTCTGTACGGATGTGTTTAATTACACCATCCATAGAGAGTTTGGCGTCGTCGTGCTTGCCTCTCTTCTTATATTTATTCCAAGAAGAAGGAAGCTTTTCGATCAAGGCAGCAGCTTGGAAGGTCTCATCAATCTTGATTCCTTCCTGTTCAATGTTATCCACCAGTTGTTGAAACTGATGAATCTGATCGTTGATAGATATGTGGTCAACCATCTAAAACTTGAGAAATTCGCTGACCACATATTTCCTTTCCCCTGCATCTTCAGAACCATACTTGTTCTGAAGAGCTTTCCAAATTTCTTTCGCTGATTGAAACTTGACATAAATATCAAACAGCGAATTCGAGAGGAAGTGAAGAATATGTCTTCTACACGTGATATTGTCTGCATCATACTTGAGAGCTTCTCCATCACTAGTAGGTCTCTCCTTTGTCAAAACATAGGAGACAGACAGCATCTCAAGGAAAAAGAGAACTTTTGCAGACCACCTCTTAAAAACTTTCCGTCGAAAGACTCGAGTTTCGACATATCAGGAACAACAGATTGTTTGGTTGCCATCGTGGTAAAATTGCTTTTAAGATTGTTAGAAAACTGAGATGGATAGCAAACAAACAACACAAAATGATTGCCGAGACGTGATCGAGATCACTGTCCTTAAAAGCAATTTCGCCTCCACTGGTGAGCAAGGTGAACTACAAGCGAATGATTCCCATGATTTAACGGCTTCCCTTGTTCCTTTGCTTTTGGAGAAAAAAAATGAACTTGTAACTTGAAGAGTATGAAAATAGAGAAGAGAAGGAAGAAAAACTGTTGAGAAAATTTTCTGAACTAAAGGAAAAGCAAGATAATTTTCTATATGTTGTAAAATAGAAAATCCTTGTATATATAGGCTTTAGGGTAGAAGAAGATAATGTTTCAAATTGATTTCAGCAGTTTTCAGACCCTCAAAGTTAGTTGAATAACGTTTTCTTTTGAAAGGAGATGATTCTTGGACCAAAAGATGCAACCCAAAGTGAAAAGTCCTGTCCGCTGGGATGTCGATCTCTGACGTCGATCGATCGACGTGAGAGATCCATGTCCGACAGAAATCTTCAGCAGCCTCAGATCCACATCGATCTCTGACGTCTATCGATCGACGTGAGAGATCCACGTCCTTCTGAACACTTAACTTTATTCCACTTTCACTTGGTTCGAACCAACTCTTACTTAGATCAATCCAAGTGATATTCTTCAAGTTAACTGTGTTCAAATCATCAATCAAACTCCCAAACAAGTTACGCATGTTCTTATATAAGTTTGGAGCACATCCAAAAAGTATTTTAACATACTTTTTCCAACAAAGGGTGACTTTTATCTAATCTCACTACCCACCTCTGCTGTTATGTGTCGTGCGATGATGCGTAGAATGAGGAAAAAGTTGGTAAGGTGATCTCATCCGGTAGGAAAAGATAGTATAATAAGACTAACCATAACAGAAAATCCCATACCCGATTGAACAAATTGTAGCACGACATGGTATTATGGACTTGAAGCCCGACCGGAATCTGGCCCAATACTTTGCAATAACCACATAAATACAAGGGTCAGGATATCACACTTCCCAAACCCTACTTATAAATTGGCAGCAGACCTTAGACTAGACGACCCTGCAGCTGATTTTTTTCAACGTAATCTGCTAGCGATTTAGCTCTATCTGCCTCTTCCCTTCCCGGTATGGAATCTTCTCAGCAGAGATTCATCTATATTCTTGGTGCTTTTGTTGTTTAAATTATTTATTTATATACGTTTTTGTGTTTTGTTTTGTTTTGTTTTGTTTGTAGAGATGAAGATAGTAGCTGCTTATTTGTTGGCCGTTTTGGGAGGCAACGCCAGCCCCTCTGCCGATGATATTAAGGGTATCCTTGGCTCCGGTAATTTCCCATTTTATGCTTTCTTAGTTTGATTTTCTTTTTTCTCCTTTTCACCTTTTTTTCCTCTAATTTTGTCCCGTCTGTTTAATGTCGTGGTACATCCGAGTATTTTTGACTTCATATTTTAGTTTGTCGTTTCAGACGCAACATGAACACGGTGTGTTGTGGAAAATCCTTTCTAGGGTTTTCAAATACATTGGAGAGAATTTCTACGTTTTCCCTCTGGAAAGGTTGAATTGAACACCTTTCTGTATGATAACGGAAAACATTGGCCAAATATGTGTTTTTGGAGAAAAAAATGAATATGGATCCCTGTCTAATACTTATAGTATGTGTCTGATGCACATTAGTTTGTCGTGCCATTCAATATGCACTTCTGTATGAGTTGATATGGTTTTTGTTTGTTCATTGAGCTTTTTGTGCAACAAGTGTACAAATAAATCCCTAAAATTACTGAATCTCTTGAAACAATATCAATGTGAAGTAGCTCTATTGCAATCAAATCAAGTATGGATGTAATTTTCTTTATTTGGGGTCAAATGCTTGTGTGTTAGTTCTTTTTAATGCTTGACTGGATGCAAGTTCTTTTTAATGCTTGACTGGATGCAAGGTCTTTTTATCATTTGCAGTGTAAGATAATGAATTTACTTGTTTGTATGCTGATAAGAAAGAATCTTGGTTGCAATTCGAATTTGACTTATATTTAGTGATGTAGTTGTGAACTAAGTCAGCTTAAGTGTTTGTCTTTTATAGATACATCTATACAATTGCTTTTACGTTATGTTGATGAAGTAGAACTGAAGTCTTTTTGCCTTGCAGTTGGAGCTGAGTGTGATGATGGCAAAATTGAGCTGCTGTTGTCTGGAGTCAAGGGTAAAGATATCACTGAGTTGATTGCAGCCGGAAGGGAGAAGTTGGCTTCAGTTCCAGCTGGGGGTGGTGCTGGTATTGCCGTTTCATCTGGTGCTGTAGCTGCCGGAGGTGCTGCAGCTGCCCCTGAAGCTGAGTCTAAGAAAGAGGAGAAAGTGGAAGAGAAAGAAGAGTCTGATGATGTATTCCTTTCTAACTTTTCTTTACAATAGTATCTGAATATGAATACATATACATGCATATACATATATTTCTTATATTTGTGCACATATTTCATATAGTAATAGTTCCCATTGAACTATGGTGTCCTGATATGCAGAATTTTTTTGTTGTTGCAGGATATGGGTTTCAGTCTGTTTGACTAGAGGGATGACAAGGCTCATCTGTTTCCTTAGATGGTTTTGCGATTTGCTTTTATGCTGGTATACTTTCTTTTTAGTATTGTTAGCAGTTGATCTAGAATTTATTAAGAATGTTGCTCTGCTATGTAAAATTTTCGCCTGGATTTAAAATCTTCATGTTGCTCTGCTAGTACGATTCTCTTTCTTGCGTAATCCAATGTTGGTGAATTCATTTCCTTGCACGAGCTAATTATATGCTGACCACATTGGCTCAGTCTGTTTCTTTCTCTAATTTGCTTTTTTTTTTGGTGGTCTTTTTAATCCATTAAAAAGAAGGAAAGATGTCAAAAAAATGGATTAGATGTCAGGGATTCTTTTCTTATTTTATTTGTTGGTGTGATATTGTGAATCTTCATTATTAATGGAATCAGCTAACAGGAACCACTTTGTTTAAATACATTTCAATTTGTTATTTGGGGGTACTATACCTAGAAGAAAGAAACAATGAAAAAAAGACTTTAAGGGCTCTCCACGGAAAAAATAACAGAGAATAAATATGCAGACATTATATATCATCTACAAAACTATAACAGAGACCAAAGGAACCATCATTTGAGGGCTCAAACTAAATCAAACACCCCAAGACCCTCAAAATAAAGACTAAAGCTTACCTACAATACGAGATGCCAAAACTTTGTCTGATGTATACGAATCAAACCCCTTCCTCTTTTCCTTCGTCATAATGTTTGTGTTTATGTGAACATGACAAAGAAATTTGATCCCTCACACAGACACACCCATGCAAACGTACATACGCGTGCTTGTATTGAGAGAGGGAGAGATGAAGGGGTGCAAGGAAAGCAAGGACCTTAACAGCTTTAAGGCATTGTTCCCTCTTCCATCTGGAGAATGAATAGGGGCTTAAGATCTATAGTAATCTGCATTACATGGCCTTCAATACCAATTATTCCAAGTAAATTAGATAAGGGAAGAAAATAGAGTCATAGACACCGTTATGAAGCTCAAAGACATTCTTTAAAAGAGAGACTCTTTTTTTTTTGTTCTTAAAATACATACATATATAAGCTAAGATTTAAAAGAGAAACTCACTGGGGGAGTAAGAGGTTCAAGATGTCCAACAGGATGATAACATACTATTGTGTCCTGCTATAATAGAATTCAAGAACTTAATTCACATGCTAACATGCAAGAGGGCAACCCTAGCAGCACATCAATTTCATGTATACTCTTGACAGATAATATTTCAATCCAGGAACGTTGTTAGCATATAATGTCAGTATAAGCTTCGTTTAAACCGGGTCTCATAGCTTGAATTCTATGGCAAACAAAATAAATTCAAGGAGAGTAAAGTTAGACGGGCAAATAACAAAACCAACGACAAAATTTATTGGCGCATAGGATAGTGATACACAGGAAATACTTCATATGTCACCAGAAGGAGAGCAAAGGCAAGCTACACACAAAATGTGACCAGCGTCTGAGATATATAACAAGAGCATTTACAGTCACCAACTGTTGCCAGTTAAGTCTGCAGCATAAGACATTATTGGCTATGAAAAACACAAAAACAATATAAACATGTCTTTCAAGCTTCAGCGGTTTCAAATTAGCATGCTAATTGAAGAGACATGCTTATTCTTTTTTCCCAATCCCATGAGACATATTGTAGATCCCTCTGCCCTGTAAATGAAATGGAAACAGGTTATAAACACCAAACGATAAAGATATGAAGAAAAGAAATAGGAGACATAAAACGTTTAGAAGACAAACTTACAATGAGAAACATACAAGCAGCTGCCATGGCCCCAGGAATTGCAACTGATGTGAGCTTATCCATAGGGGCCTTCAGGTATGTGTGCTTGTGAATGCTCTGAAAGAATTTCTGCTTTTCTAGAAGCTTTTCTCTGGGCCTAAAGGGTCCTTCTGCTTCTCCCATCCTGCATCATTTTAATGCTACTAACTGACAAACGTTGCAGACCATTCTCAATTTTGAGATTCTAAAATGAATCAAATCAAGACAATAAAATAGCTTCTTCCCCACAAACATGTTCAAGCATTTAACTGGCACATAATCCTGAATATCTTTGCAATTTTGTTCATTTACACCATACAGTCAGCGAGTAAATCATGCAAAACCTAAAAAGACTAAAAACAGGCACGCTCAGATGCTTTTTCTGAGTATTGAAATCAAGCCAACTCATAGATCCTATATAAGAGTTTCGAGAAGATTTAAAGGAGCAAAAATTGATATTATTACACTTAGACATCAACTATAACAGTCAGGAAAATTAATGAAATTAGATTAATGAATGAAAGTAGCCTAAAAATACACTCCTGAAATATGTTCCAATGCAAATACTAACACTCCCTGCACAATGGCCTGACTAAATTATAGCTGCCATTAAATTCAAGATCCTGACAGACTCTCCTTACATCATGAGAACAAAAATTACAGTTATGGCCACAAGCGGTTGGATCATCCCTTATCTACTAGAGTAGACAGCACACCAGTACTCTCAAGACCAGCCCCTCCTTAGCCATTAGTAGAACAGAAAACATAGTATAACACTCAATACCAGAGCCTCCTTAACCATTAGAATAGAGCACACAATAACCCTAAAGATACAAGACTCCACTAACATGCCAGCAAAATAACAAATCAACACGACCTTAATTGAACAGGATCTGTTCTATAGGATCGTACCTCTGCAACCTTAAGTTCTAAGGAGACAGAAAATAACAAATCAACAAGACTGCATTTCCCGGTCAAGGCAAATATGTGGTCCCTCTTCACGCCAAAGTAGGTACCAAATTAACCTAATGACGTAAATCCAACCATCTTTAGGTCCAGTAACGTAATCGTAAAATGAAATAAAAACATCACCAAGTACAATGAGATTAGAAGACGATTTGTCCACACAAAATGACAGGAGCTACAATCATATCCAATCAACCTAGTACTCCTCCCAAAAATCAACGACAGTGTCAACTAACTTTTATAGAACAGAGAGAAAGAAAATCAATTAAACCGAACAGAAATGATGATTTTTCTTTCTTAGGCGATGCATATCCTACCACATACATCCGATTCTATTATTCTTTCTATTGTTAGGTTTGCAAGATTAAGAATACGACACTTACTTGAAGATGAATGAGAAATAGCTGACCGGTGATTAATAAAAGATGATCGCCGGCGAGATGCTAAGCAAATAATGGATTAAAGAAGAAAAAGGGTTTGCATAAATTGATAATGTCTTGGGGAAATGTCCGGAGCTTTCAAGTTAATTCGGATATTCTTTGTTAATTTTGTTTTTCCTTTTCTACACTTTTTTTTCCCACGACTCACGTGTGATTTAGGGGGCAAACTTTTTTCTGTTCTTTGATGACGGGTGGGTTCTCCCCACCTGTACCAGAGGCCCCTTAGTCATGTGGGATGTAAATCGAGGGATGTGCTCCACCGGCAGCCCTGCAAAGGGAGAGGACACACGAGACTCAGCCAGCCCAGAGGCAACCCTTGTAATATTTCAACAAGGATTAACTTTTTTCTGTTCTTATTTTTAGGGACATTTGGTGCCAACCAGTTTACATACTGTGTACATTCCACCGTAACTTGGATTGGATCTCCTCATCCATTTTTCTTCACCTCATACTTCACCGTATGACACGTGGCAGCAAGGAGGGTGATGAGCCTAGATGAGTGTCACCTGCATCTAGTCTCACCATCCCATCCTGCTGTCACGTGTCGCGCAGTCATAAGTGGGGTGAGAGCATTGAGGAGATCCCATCCCTGTAACTTTACGATTTTGAGCACGCTTGTTTATTTAGTTCCACTTTTACGCCAGGGAGCGGACAATTGAGATGGTGCATATCACGCGCCTCTTTAAACAAAAATAACAAAGCAAACAATATGAGAAAAAGCCGACATATCGTATTTTTAACCATATATCGTAGTTTGTAGAGAAATTCTACGTTTATTGCTAATAGTTTTTGACAAAGTCGTAAGTCTGTGTGTAGAACAGTTCTGACAAAATCGTCTTAGAACATGATGACTGTGACACGTGTTTGAGACTATCACCACCGTATGAAAACAGTTGGTCATGCCATGGTTGTCTTAAAACCATTCGGTTTTAAACAGTTTTCACGAAACTATAGCGCGTTAAACAGTTGTCATAAAACCACAAGGCTTTAAGACGGGTTTCATAAAACCGTGGGAGGAGTGACCTGTTTTTCTATAAAAACAAGCTTGTGTTTATTTTTTCAGATTAAATGACTTCTTCAAATATTCAATTGTCTTTGTATTTCATAGATAAAGCAGTGCAATTACGCAATGGAGTTAGATATGATAGTAATCCAACTAGATTGATGAGAGCTCTGCATATTATATCATATGTAGATTTTGCCGAATGAGTTAAAACAAGGTTCATATTGGTGTAGATGTATGAGTAATTGATCTGGTGTGGTGTTTCTCTAGTTCTGCAGATGCAGCCAAGTATATTTTCCAATTGCTAATCGTATTTCCGACGATAAAGATCTCAAATCAGCTTTGGATATTCTGATATGTTATCCAAATATTCCGCATGTGGAGATATACATGAAAGTTCGTGATGTGCCACATTCGTCACAGGTAAATCCTAATAATTACTTTCGTTGGTGTCGTTTGTACTATTGTTAGCCTCTTTATGTTCTATGCAATGTTTATTTTTGTTAGGATTAGGTTAGAGTTAGGATTTTGGTTATTTCGGATTATTTTCTCATTTTTATAAAATGTAACGAGCACCCTAAGAAAGGAGGATGAAAGATAGCAAAATAACATACATAAAGACAAAACTGTAAAACAAATACACAACCAACATAACATAACATAATATGTTTTAAAACAAAGTAACATACATAAGGGCATGCATCACACATAAAATATACAAACACCACATATGTCTCAAAGCCATCCGCCGGTACTATAACGCTTCCTATGCCTCAGCCTATTTGTAACTCTATTATGTTTGGTGGATATATTGGTTCGAACAACTATGCCTGCCACTGCACCGAGAGTTCCTGATACACTAAGCTCACGCGTTTGCACAAGGTCCGAAGAGTGACCAGATCGCTTAGCGATCTGATGTACGCAGCCTTATCTAACACTTTGTACACATGTGAATATTTTTGCGAATGAGGTGGTGGCATATCGGTATCCTCAGATGATATAGGTATATACGTCTCCTCATATGCTAACTCTAATTGTAGATCTCTAACATTACTGAAAAAGCCAGGGATCATCAAAACCAAGAGCTTCTACATCAATCATATCATCATGCTTGTCCTGACCAAATACATGTCTACTCTCAACGGCTGATGTACAGAAAGATGAATCTGTTTGCACCGATGTACTTGTACATGCATGTCATGAGGGACCTGCAGACGTACGAGAATATGCCTATGATGATGTTCATGTGTATGCATTTCCTGATACACTAATTGACACCTATTTACATGCTTTAGGCAACTCCCGTAGAATGTAGAAATACATCAACCGACACCAATCATTGGATTTTTCACAAAAAAAACCCAGTCAAAAGCGAGAAGATATATGCCCTAGATCTATGTCTAATCTGCCCATCAAATGGATTTGCTAGTAGGTTGCTATCGTTAAACTACTTCATAAACTTCTTCCAGTATACAAGGTTACCTGAAATATCCAAAAAGTCTGGAGTCCATCCAGTATACTAGGCCTCCCACCCCATAAAATGATCAGCGTCAATACATAGCCTAAATAAGGCAGGTACATCATGTAGCGTAACTGTCGTTTCACCTAAAGGTAAGTGAAAAGAGTGGGTCTCTTGTCGTCACCTCTCCGCAAAATCGGTAATCAACCTATAACATACCTTAATCGTACTGCAACGGGTTGTATAACAAAGTCCTTTCTCTGAAGATATTGTTGAGATTACTACTGCCGAAAACATCAATGTGCCAAGATTGACACATACAATGGTACCTCAGACCCAACTAATCATCTCTTCTAGTTTCAAATGGCGATGGATATGAAGAATATACTAGATCCCTTGAGGTGCAAAACTTTCTCTATGTATTTAAAGGGAAAGCCTATAAGTGGTTTCAAGAGTTGTCTTTCCTGTCCATCTGTCCATTCATGTAGTTGGCTCAGCAGTTTAAGGCAATTTGTGTCCTCTAAAATCTTTATTGAAAAATCTTCTTATTGGATGTCTTTACGGCAAAAAATATAAGAGGGTATCCTTTAGGACATATAATGTTTTTGATGCGTGTTTGAGGCACGTATGTACATGTATAGGATCCTTCCTTCAACTCTCCCAAGCCCTCAATGTCGATTAAGGTTGAACAATGGTGCAAGACACCACATTTCTTCCTCACGGGCGCTGGAAACTCCAGGTGCTGAGAAATTCAGCCGTCCAATCTACCAAGTCGTTCCTTTTTCGTAGATCGTTGACCACCAACAAGGGTTTCTCAAACCTTGAATTAGATCTAGTTTTGATTTGTTATTATGAAAACCAAAGAAAACACAAGAAGAAAGCAGATAAGAGGGATGCCAAAAGAAACAAATTGTTCAGAAATTTTTCTGAAAACTGAAAACTGCCTCCTTACATGCTGAACGTGTTTGGCCTTATATGAGCATTATTTTGCTATATCTAAAAGCTAATAAATCAATCAAAGTTATCAGAATATCCCCTAACAATCTAAATTAAATCTACATAAGTAGATAAGTCAAAACTAATTAAGAAAAGAGTGTACTATCAAATCCATAAAATTTCGTACTGGAATACATCCTGTCGGTTTTAGACTTCTACATGCTTCTAGACGCCGAATTAGGGTTTGCACTCTTCAGCAACATTGTAGCTCATGCAATTCTCGTGAAGTTGGGCTTTTGAATCACCTCATTTAGTGTAGTGTCCCAGCCCGATACTGGACATCGGTACTAGTGCACATGCCGTAGTCTGCTACAAGTTTTACGAAGTGTCAAGCAGATCAAGCACACGTCATTCATGACGTAATATAAATCAGCAGAAACATCGTGAAATTTAAAACTTCAATAACCACAAAATAGCCAAATGAAATAGAGTGGTATTAAAACATGTTCGGGGAAAGGACTAAAATGTAGCGCCCCGGCCCGATGCCGCCATCAATACCGGTGCACCTGCCGTAGCCTACTACGAGGACTACGAAGCGTCAAAGCAGATCGAGCATATGTCATCCATGACGTGAGATGAATCAGCGGACACGTCATGACAATTTAAAACTTGATAACAATAATACCCCAATTTTAAATTACAGCGGAATTAAAATGTGTCTAATAATACGTCTAGTTACATCCAACCACTAGTGAATCAACTAATAGCTATCAATTAAGAGCATTCCAATTTTCCGTTTCAACATCTATCATCCTAATGAGCCCACTCGCTGTCGTCCTCTATGAATATCATCTCATATTCAGTTTCACCTGAAAAGGATGAAACAATTGTTCTTAGCGAAACAACGCTAGCAAGTAACTCGTCTATACATCTTACGGAATCACACACGACGAGTCACCATAGTTCTTATATAAACAATGCCCAAAAATAAGGTGCTCGGGTTAACAATTACATCTTTATAATCATACATCAAGATGAAGTAAGTCGCATATCTAACACCAAAGTGTAAACAGCACGTACAAAGTTAAACGCAATTACATCAACAAACACAGACCAAAACATCCCTTGTAACTCATACTTATGCTTCGTGTAACGTGATGCATGTACTCTCTTCAAAACCATACATTGACCAACAAACACAAACATATGACTTTTCGTAAATCGTGTCATGCACATCTTTTCACAAACTTTTACAATACTTCTTGTCTTATTCTTCACGTAGCAGAATTTTATACCCTGTGGGTGATCAGTCCACAGTAAACATAACTTTATACCTCGTGCTGATAGGTCTACGACCCCATAACGTATACTTTATACCCCGTGCTGATAGGTCCACGACCCCATAACATAACTTTATACCCTGCAATTGATTCACATGTCACGCTTTTATACCCTGCTATCGCAGGTGTGACTTTTATACCCTGTGATCAAATAGCTTTTCTTTCGCAAACTTTACGTTCTCTTGCAAAACTTGTAATCTTTCGCAAACCAAGCGTATGTCGAATGCAAAATGATTATGTCATGGTGCATATGCTCATGTCACATAATCACATACTTCTAACCGCGAATACAGACTCAACATCTCAAGAACAGTGCCATCAACCTTAAAGACATTTTTCACAACACCCACTAGTTTCCAAATATCACTCAAAAGAATCCTCAAACCGCTTAACGTTCATTCCCTAACCCCTGTACAGATAAAGAATCAAAACTTACAAAACTGGCCACTTCGATCGATCGATGTCTTGTCCCAAGGACTTTGATCGATCGATGTCTTAATTCTGAGAGATCGATGTCCTCCCGAAAAATTTCAAATTTTCACCCTCAGGACTTTGATCGATCGATATGGTCCATCTGATCGATCGATGTTCAGTCTCCTAGACATCGATCGGTCGATGTCCCTCATTCAATCGACTGAAGTCCTCTAGAAACGTTTGGAACGCTTCCCAGGGCCACTTGGATCGATCGATGTCCATCTGGGATCGATCCAAGTCTCAGTTTCTGCAATTTTCACCATGTTTCACCCCAAAATCGACCCAACCTTTATCCACTTTCATTCTAAGCCTATAGAACACCTAAATTCAATCCTAAAACATGATTCCAACCTATGCATTCTTTCACCACATTGCTTTTCCAACCTAAATCCAAAATACAATTTGATCTCTACTCTTCCTTCAAACCACTCTCTTGCACCCCCACTTCCCGTTCTTCCCATCGCACTCCAAATCAACCCTCAACCACATCCCACTCATCAAATCTCCTAACTATTAATCGCTTCCATCAACCACACTACAGCAACTATACAAATCTATCAATCAAGAGTTCATCACAAAGAAAAATAGAAACTTTAGGGCATGATCTTCACAAATCAAATTCATCACAACAATTCTTCAAAATTTGGCCCAAAGATGAGATCTTTAATTCACCGACACAGATATAAAACACATAACACATAAATACATAACAAGTAGAAGTTACCAATGTGTGATTCAATTTTCTCTTTGTAGAAAGTAGGGTCTAAGAATTAGAATTGCGTAAAACGTATAGAAAAGTTACTTGCCTTTGTGATCTAAGAATTCTTACAGTGATTGAATTGAACCTAGGTTTGATCGCGATCCTCTTCTTCCTCCTCCTCTTCTTTCTTCTTCTTTTTTTCTCTCTCTCTCTTTCTGTCGATTTCCACTCCTTTTCTTCTTATAACCGATGGTCAAGGGTAGTTATACCCTTTTTGGTGTAACTCCCTAGTATTTAAGTGGGGAGGGGTAAATTCGGTATTTTGGGCCTAATTTTCTTAATTTCATCACTTTTAATTATTTTCTCATCTACAATTTGAAGGACCTGCAAGGCATCACTAGAAGGGGGGTTGAATAGTGGATGCGGAAAATTTGGTTTTTAAAATGTTTTTGAACCAAAAACCCAACTTCTGAAAACAGTTTCTGTTTTCAGGACCTGTCTTGCAACGTTTGAAAGACTAGGTTACATGCCTTCAAAAATTCTCAAATTTGGAGAGATTTTAGTCTCAGATGTTCTGAGTATCTCCTAAAAATTTCAGATCAAAATTCAACCTTTAACCCTTTAAAAATTTTTTGAGGTCAGATTGCGCAAATCTGCCAGAAACGGTAGTCTGACTTGAAAAATTTATTCCTATTAAACCGTAGCTCCAAATGGTCTGAAAATTTAATGAAAACCCCTTAATATGTGTATTTATTTGGGTTGAAACAGTTTTGAAAATTTCCTTTGGAAAGTATATCAAATACGCTCAAAGTCTCAACCTTTGCATGTCTGAAAATCAGACTGCACTAGTCTCATAACTATTGCTGTTTGAATTACTTATACTTATCCAAAAGGGTTGAAACTTGTGCCAAATGAAACTTAAGAGGTGTGACTATGTTTTTGAAAATTTTGGTAATTTTTGAAAGTTGTTTGATATTTTTACTAATGAAATAAAAACGATGCAAAATGCTGAAAACTGAAAGTAAAGTGCTGAAAGTAACAACACCAAGAATTTTATACTGGTTCGGTTAACACAACCTCTGGTTCGGTTAACACAACCTACTCCAGTCTTCGAGGACACCTTCCTCGGTTATCACTAAACAAAATAACACCTTACCACAAAGGGTTGCTGGAGTTACACACCAACTCCAACCCTTTACAAACAATACAAGCAATCACACCTTTCACAAACCCCACCACCGAACGGATGAAGGTTTGATCACACCTTGATCAACCTTTTACAATTGAAACATGTATGGTGGTCTATACAAAGCCTATTCAATATATTTGAATATTAGAACAATAGGCTTGAAAGAGAAGAAGAAGAAAGAAATGTGGAAGAAGAAAGTGGAAGACTTCTTTTGCACTTGGAAATTATGAGACTTGTCTTGCTTTTGTTTGGTACATCTCTTCTCCTTTTAATCAGCCTTGGCCGCCCCCTTAGGGCTCTTTTCCATCTTGAGAATTCTCTTTTAAGTCCTTGAAAAAATGCCTTGTGTAAATGTGACATCAACTTGCTTACTTAGCACAACATGATTGGATGGATGACTTGGCTTTTCTTACTTGACACTTCATGATTGATCCAATCTTGTCACCATTTAGTGTGCTGTAAAAATCTGCAATTAACTTGAAAAACATGTGCCAAAAAATTCAAAACACTACCAAATAATCACCATTCAATCCCTTCAATTTTGGGATGCAATTTAAGGACAAACGAATAGTAAGTTCGGCCACTATTCACATGTGATGAAAATTTTCAGCATGTGTTGCATTTTTGAAATCTTTCCTTGTGTGTTGCCCTTTTCAAAGTCACCCATCATGTGTGGCTTATTTACCACCAATTAAAGTGCCAAATAAGCACCATCTAGACTCCAACAAAGCTGAAAATGGTGTGTAAAATTCCTGCACATGTGCTGAATTTTCTTTTGGTAAACTTTGTCAAATAATGCCCAATATTCACACATATATGGTAAATTATAATCAGCCCTAATTTGAATTTTCTAGAACAATTTAATATGTATTGAATGTGTAAAAAGTGTCTAGATACATGTTACATGTCATGCAAAAACGTTCCATGTGTCGTGTTCGTAGAAACCGAATTTTCGACTTTTGTCGATTACGCGATTTTTCTCCGATTAAATTCAAAATTTTTGTACATGTTACATATATTATGTCACACATAATATACATAGAATAACTTGAATATTCAGATCTAATGGCTGAAGTAAGTGGCACCCCATGTGACAAAAAATGTTGAATTTGAAATCTCCACAATTTGGCCTTAATTGGGGGTGATTTGTGTGTGCCAACATGGAATGGTTTTATGGCTGAATATACCATGTAAGCCACAAAATTTGTGGCCATTTTTGAAGTATAGGGGCTGCCCATCTATATATGGCAAGTACGTGACACGTTGGCAAAGTTTTGGTTGTCACCTGATACGACAATTTTTGGTTTAGAACCTTGTGACGTGTCGTAATAATTTTGTCATCACCATGACTTATATCATATGATATAAGACCTGAATATACTCATAAATATGAGGTAAGTATAGTGGTGTGACGTTGACGTATGTTCGTAATATATATATAACGTGTCAGTAGTACGTTGGAATATATATGTATT
>AP025048.1:26529102-26555811 GCA_036186865.1 Eustoma russellianum
ATAAATATATATAAAACGTGTGATGAATAGTAGAAGGAGACTTTCCATTCTTCAATTTGTTGCCATCATGCCTTTTCCAAATATATCTCCATTTAATGAACTAGTTCATTTAACTAAGTACTTCACTTAATGAACTAGTTTAGTTCATTAACGGTGGCACCTGAAAATAGTTCAAACACAACAAATGTTTGCCATTTGATGTAAGCTTTAAAGCTTCATGTCTTGTCAGTACGGCAACATTATATATAAAGTATATAAGGCAAGTTTGTCACAAAAACGTGTCAAGTCATAAAACGTGTCATGCATTTCATTAGCACACGTTATTTAAATCATGCATTTTGTGAATCACTCAAACTCCTTTTTCTCAACACAATTTATTCAACTAGCCCCCATAAACCTATACATTCAATCAAATTATATTATGAAAGGATTTTCGAATTATTTAACGCTAACATTTAAAATTACGGGGTATGACATTCCACCCTCTTATAAAAAGTTTCGTCCTCGAAACTTACGTACCTTAGTTGAAAAGCTGGGGGTACTTCTCCCGCATCTGCTCCTCGAGTTCCCATGTGGCTTCTCGCTCGGAGTGATTGCGCCACTGGATTTTCACATAGGGAATCACTCGTCTCCGTATCTCTTGCTCCTTACGGTCCACAATTCTCACCTGTTCCTCCTCATAGGTAACATTGCCATTGAGTTAGAAGGGTTGTACTTCCAGTATGTGACTCGGGTCCGTCACATGTTTCTTTAGTTGTGACACGTGGAAGACATTGTGGATCTGTGCTAATACTGGGGTAGTGCCAATCGATAAGCCAAGTCCCCTACTCTTTCCAATATCTCATAGGGACCAATAAATCTTGGACTCAACTTGTAAGACCTGAAAGGCACCACTAGAAGGGGGGGTTGAATAGTGCGTGCAAAAAATTTGGTTTTTAAAAACGTTTTAATCCAAAAACCCAACTTCTGAAAACAGTTTCTGTTTTTAGGACTTGTTTTGCAACGTTTGAAAAACTAGGTTAATTCAAAAATTCTGAAATTTGGAGAGATTGTAGTCTCAGATGTTTTAAGTATCTCATAAAAATATCAGATCTAAATTCAACCTTTAACCCTTTGAAAAAGCATTTGTGGTGAGATTGCGCAAATCTGCCAGAAACGGTAGTATGATTTGAAAATTTTATTCCGATTAAACCGTACTCCAAATGGTCTTAAAATTAAATGACAAACCCCTTACTATATGTATTTAATTGGGTTGAAATAGTTTTGAAAAATTCCTTTGGAAAGTATGTCAAATACGTTTATTCTCAACCTTTGCAAGTCAGAAAATCAGACTGCACTAGTCTCAGAACTATTGACGTTTGAATGACTTATACTTGTCCAAAAAGGTTGAAACTTATGCCAAATGAAACTTAGAAGATGTGGCTATGTTTCTGCAAAATTTTACAATTTTTGAAATTCGTTTGCTATTTTTAAGATCGCGATGAAACAGATGCAAAGTGCATGAAACTGAAAATACTGTGCAGAAAAGTAGAGAACACAAGGAATTTTATACTGGTTCGGTTAAATCAACCTACTCCAGTCTTCGAGGACACCTTCCTCGGTTATCACTATACAAAATAACACCTTACCACACAGGGTTGATGGAGGTACACACCAAATCCAACCCTTTACAATCGAAATAAGCAATCACAATGATCACGAACACCACCACCGAACGAATGAAGGTTTGATCGCACCTTGATCAACCTTTTACAGTAATAGGGCGTGTATGGTGGTATGAATGAAGCCTATTAAATATGTTTGAATATAGATACAATAGGCTTGAGAGAGAAGGAAAAAGAAAGAAATGTAGAAGAAGAGAGTAGAGAAACTTTTTGCACTTTGAAATTCTAAGACTTGTCTTGTGTTTGATTTTTTCTTCTTCTCTTCCTTTATCTCAATGTGGCCGCCCCCTCTAGGGCTTTTCTTCCCCTTGGAAATTTTCTTTTAAGTCCTTGGAAAAATGCCTTGTATAATTGTGACATCAACTTGCTTACTTGGCAACACTTGATTGGATGGATGACTTGGCTTTGCTTACTTGGCAATCCTTGATTGGATGAGATTTGTCATCATATGATGACTGTACAAATCTGAGAATTACACTTAAAACATGTGCCAAATTATTAATAAAAACATTGCCAAATATCACATAATTAATCCCACACAATTTGGAAAATAATTTGGTCTCATTCAAGACCATAAAATCGGCCACACCCTTACAACACATGCTGAAATTTTTAACATGCGCTAAATCTCAAGACTTCAAATTATTTTCATAATAGTATTATATCAATCCCTTGAAAATAGAGAAGAAAATTGATCAACATAAAGGACATAAAAATAGGCCATACTAATTCACACATGCTGAATTTTCAGCATGTGTCATATATGTGACATAGTTTGAAACATTACCTTGTGTAGCTCCCTCCATTAGGTCACTAACCTTGTATAGTCTATTCTTCACCAATCAAGATGCCAACTAGACTCCACATAAGCTCCATCAAGGCTGAGTAGGCGTGTATAATGAGCTTGAACATGTGCTGAATTTATTTTTGTAAACTTTGTAAAATAATCATCATCATTAACACAATGTCATCATAATAACGTAACTCGATGTCAGCGGAAATCATTACTAAAACCCTTGATAAAATAATCATCATCATTAACACAATGTCTAAAAATTTCTAAATCAATACATTAATCAAATGTATGTAAACACTAATCTCGAAAATACATAAACCTCGAATATCCTCAACCAACCCTCGAAAGTCCCGTTTGAATATTCTTAGTCTTGAAATCTCCCGTCTTGATCTTTCACAATATACCAATACCTGCGTAAGCATACCCTAACTTCTCCTACCTGCAAAACTGGTGAGTGGTGGTGCGAGCCAAATCAATGGGCTCAGTAAGCAACCTACATATACCGGTTATAGACATCATACATGTAGAAGCAAATACAAATTGCCTTTATAATTATCATACAAGTCCTTAGTCCACAAATAATTTCACTCGATTACGTTTAACAGTTAAGAGTTCAAAAATAAATACAAAATAAATAATTCATCAGCTCAATCTACCTTACCATGATGCATGCTCTTCTCAAGCATGACATACACAACAAGCAAATAATCACATAAACATAGAAAAGGACAATGCATACCAACGAAGTAGATAAAACGCAGAAAGTAAGTCACTCCACATAATAATGCACAACTTCATGATGCATGTCTAGCTATGCATGTCACACGCAACGAAATCATGTCACACAGGATGTTGATATCTCCACCATGTAATGCATGAACCCGGGTCCTACTGAGTGGTTGTGGGTCGTACCCACCCACAGTCACCATACTGAGTGTACGTGGCCCAGCCATCGTACACCATACTTAGCGCTCGTGACCCATACGTCACGACCCACCATAAATGCAATGCATGTGCCATGAATGCAAAAACCACATCGCTTGAGGCCCCTGACCCATCCTCGCCATCCTCCGACACTCATATTTTTTGTTCAATTAAAGATCGCTTGAGGCCTTCTGGCCCATCCTCACCATCCTCTGGCACTCAAATCTAGGTTCATTTATTATCCGAGTAATGATTTAACGCTGTTTGTCATCAAATCCATTTTTCCATGGCTTGTATACATTTATTGTGCATTCTCTATATTTTTCCTCATTTTTCTCCTATTTATTTCTATTTATTACCTAAATATCTGAATCAAATAAATTATTACAATTACCGAAATTTAATGGAAATAATTTAGTTTCAGCATTTTATAATTTCTAGAATCTTTTTTGTAATTTTCTGATATTTATTTATATTTTTCTATAATTATTACAATTAATTAAGTAACATTTATATCATGTTCTGGGTCCAAGCCTGTCACCGCAACCGGCCCGTTCGCCATTTGGCCCGACTCGACGGCCTGCCTGGCCCGACTCTCTTTTCTTTCATCTCATTTTCATTTTCATTCTCATTTATGTTCTTCTCATCTTTCTTTAATCTTGTGCATCCACACTCATACATACACAAGTTCACATATATCACATATGCACACAATTCACATATAGACGAAGTCCAATTACAAATATGCAACAAATAACACATTGATGCATGATAAACATAACAAGCACAAATATACCGCTTACATCTGATGCATGACAACATAACGAGCACAAATAGACCACTTACATCTGATGCATGACAACATGACGAGCACAAATAGACTATTGAACTCTGATGCATGACAGTATAACGAGTATAGATTGTAGAGAAAAAGGGGTTTGAGTGATTTTCAAATACATGATTTAAATGTGCTTAAAAACGTGCATGACATAAATGTGCATGATACATTGCATATTACTTGCCTTATATAATTCACATATAATGTTGCCGTACTAACGAGCCATGAAGCTTTAAAGCTTACATCAAATGGCAAACATTTGTTGTGTTTATACTATTTTCAGGTGCCACCATTAATGAACTAAACTAGTTCATTAAGTGAAGTACTTAGTTAATTAAACTAAGTAGTTCATTAAAGGAAGCTACATTTGGAAAAGGCACAAAGGCAACAAGACTAAGAAAGGAAAGTCTCCTCCTCCTCTCTTCATTAATATACACGCATATATATATACAAAAATATATATTTTCAGATTTTTTGAAAAAGGCACATACACATGTATTCCAACGTACTATCGACACGTTATATATTTTACATACGTATGTTAACGTCACACCATCATACTTAACTCATATTTATGAGTATATTCAGGTCTTATATCATATGATATAAGTCATGGTGATGACAAATTAAATACGACACGTTAAAAGGTTCTAAACCGAAAATTGTTGTATCGGGCGAATACCGAAACTTCGCCAACGTGTCACGTACTTGCCATAAATAGATGGCCAGCCCCTACACCTCAAAAATCATTATTATTTTTGTGGCTATGATGTTATTCCCAGTCATAAAATCATTCAATGTTGGCACACATAAATCACCCCACATTAAGGCCAAACTGTGGAGATTCCAATTTCAATTTTGTCACATGTTAATGGCGCCACTTTAGACCAGCCAAGAGCTGAGAATTAAAGTTTATATTATATATATTATGTGTAACATAATATATATAACATGTGCAAAAAGTTCGAATTTAATTAGAGAAAAATCGGGTAATCGATAAACATCGAAAATTCGGTTTTCTACGTACACAATACATGGAACATTTTTGGCACATCATACGATACATATCTAGACACTTTTTACATATGTCATACATCTTAAAGTGTTCTAGAAAATTAAATTAAGGGCTGATTGGAATATAACATGTGTGTATTATTAAATGTGCACTATTTTACAAAGTTTGCAAAAATAAAATTCAGCACATGTATATACATATCATACACGCCTATACAGCTGAAATGGAGCATATGTGGAGCCTTGTTAGCATATTGATTGGTCAAGAATCAATCATACAATGTTGGTGACTTAAAGAAAGAAGCTACAAAAGGTAATATTTCAAATTTTGTCACAATTGTGACACATGCTGAAAATTCAGCATGTGCACTAAAGGGCTGGACGTTTTTAACATGTTAATGAGCAATATTTTACTTCTTGATTAAGGTGGATTAATTGGAAGACAATTTGGAAGTGTTTTAAATATTTTATGGAATAAAGAAAGTGATATTCTTGAATATCACACATGCTGAAAATTTCAACATGTGTGTGATGTACCTTGGCCAAATTTTAGGCCACATTGTTGTCCAATTTCATTTCCAAAAATGATGAGAATATTTGCTACTAATTGGTGATTTATTTTAAAAGAAAAATCAATGAAAATTTGGAAGTAATTTGAATTATATCACCATGTATCACATGCTGAAATTTCAGCATGTCAAGTGTAGTAATGGCCGATTTTTAGCTTAATGTTGTGGAGAAATTATCATGCTTGATTTGGGTGATAATCTTATGAGTTATGGCAACTATTTTATGATGATTTTGGCACATGTTTTTAGTGGAATTCTCAGATTTTCCATGTTGTAACCCAATAAGGGAATCCTTCTTGTATCTAAGGTTGAGTTAGTGAACATGCGACAATATACGCTTGCGTTTGAAATTTGATTAAGTCAATAATTATTATAAGTATATCATGAAGAGTACTATGTGCATTACAAGAAAGGATCCAAGTTCTCCATGGCCTATTAGGGTTTCGGCCACTAGCCAAGAAGGGCTACTTCTTAAATCATAATTTAAGGAACAACTAATGAAATGGATATGTATTTAGAAACAAAAAGGAAAAACAATGAATTTAATTAAGGCTTAGTTGGGGTCATTAAAGACCCCAACCGCCGACTAGATTAAGAGGGAAGGGGGGGGGAGGCTAATTAAGTAAAGGGTGGCTAGAAGTTAATGAGAGGTAACCTAACTAAACCAAAAAGAAACTAGGGTTAGTCAAAAGAAACTATGGTTAGCCTAAAGTAACCGTAGTTAGTAGTAAAGTAACCTTGGTTAACCAAAGGTAACCAAGGTTAAGAGACCTAATTGAGTAGCTAAGACAAAACCCTCACCACCCTTACACCCCAACGGCTAAACCTAGCCAAAGTAACAAGGTTCCCTTCAAAACATACTTGAGAACTTTCTAAGTTCTTTTCAAATCCTCCAAAGAAACTCAAGTGAGCTCCTTCTCTCCCTTTCTCTTCCAAACCCACGGCCAAGAAGAGCAACCAAGAGGGATTAGGTTATTCCAAGGCTAAAAGACATTAGGTAAGTGTTCTTAGCCTCTTGAGAAGACATTTACATTTTTCTTGAGATGAAACTCATGGTGTATTCTCTCTTGTTCATAACCGTGACCTCCAATTGTCACTAGGCTCAAGTCTCAAGCTTTTAAGGATTCTAAGCTAGAGAAGCTTGGATACCACTCAAGCCTTTTGGTAAGTCCTCTAGCTTTTAAGGATATATTTTGGTTAAAGGTGTAGACTAACCTTACTCTTTTTCCTTCTCACTACCATGGGACGCATGCATAGAGAAGGCAAGAATCCAACTTTCTCAACATCTCACCAAGAAGAGTAAGCAAAAGGCAAGTACACTATACTCTTTATGGTTTAGATGTGAAAGTGTGTGCATGAATGGCTAGATATACCTAAGATCTAATCTTAGTTGTAAAATGGTAAGTTGTAGGCCCAAAACTTTCGGCCTAGAACATTTAAATGTGTAGGAGTGGAACTTTGATCCAAAGATGTGTTCTTTGAGGGTTATATGCATATTTATGTGCTAATCTAGGCTTGGATGTGTTAAAGATCCTTCCTTTCATGATGAAAGGCTCACGGTGGAAGGGTAGAGGGAGGTTGGGAGATTTTACATGAAAAAATTGCAAATATAGCAAGGAAGTGGGGACAAGTTTTGATTTTGTTGTGTGTTAGGTTTAATATACTCTTGGTTATACCATTTTCTTGCATGCACCAAAGAATGAGGCTGTTAGGGAAGGGTGCGTGTGTTCATCTCAAAATTGTTGCTAAGTGTTGGTGACAAAAATGTGAGCTAAGGACATTTAGGAAGTATATATGATCACTGGAAAATTCTGGAGCTGGACCGAAATTTAGACTGTTTTGTGAAGCCAGAAAAGGGACCTTAGGAACCTTTAATTCCACTGATTTTTGGTGTGCTATTAGTTTTATATGTTTTTTAGATGTGAGAGTTGGAATCACTTTAAAAAGAGCCACGGTTTATTTTTAATAAATTTTCTACCGAGGTTGGTCCTGCTGGAAAAAGTTTTACTGGACAGAATGTAAGTAACGTGTTTGGTAGTCTAAAAATGAACCTTAGGGGTGTGCAAATCTACTAATTTTCGGCGTGGTACTAACTTCATGAATAAAGAAGAGGTGGCAGTTGGAATTTTGTCAAAATAAGCTGTGGTTCATTTTTAATAAATTTCCTAGTAAAACGGGTCAAACTGAAATATGCTGGATAGACAGAATTTGTCTTACAATTTGCATGACCTGGAAAAGGGCCTTAGGAAATTGAAAATGGGCTAAAAATTGACAGGATTCTAGTCCAATGAGTTTATTAAGTTGGAGAGTTAGAATTTCCATAAAATGATTAAAGGATTGGCCACAATAAATTTTATAGTAAAATATGGTCATTTCAGAATTCAGGTTACATCATTTTATGAAAAAGAGCAGACGAGTCCCTTATTGACATCGTAATTCCACAGTGCATGCATGGCATTCACTTATGACATTTACGGAGAAGAACATGTGGTCAAATGGGTCTAACACATGCATTTTAGTAGGAAATTCCTAAGGGGAGGTAGACACTACTAAGCTGGAAATTTCCAGCATGACAATGAAACGTGTCTATTCGTTTACGTCATGCATTATGCCGTCATTTGCACGTCATATGTCATTGCATTGCATCTTCATCACGAACATGATTTACAGCATGTCTTTTTATGAGAAAGAAAGATGAAAAGCGTTTTCAAATGATAATTACGTTTTGAATGATTCCCCACCGGTACCGTGTGTGAGTATGAACTTGGCCAGTATGAACCCGAGCAGATCCGGGTTAAGCGATCTGACAGAATGACCGTGCAAGCCCGAAAAATAATAGGCCTGATGATGAGAATGATGATGATGACCGTGCGGGCCCGGAAAAGAATAGACCCGGCAAGTATGATGATGTTACCGATCCGAATCCGGGAATAATAGGTTCGAAGAGAAGAAGTTACCGCCTCAGATCCGGGAAGATAGATCTGAACACTCAATTGTCTTACGATGATGATGATTTTAAAGAAAGCATGAAAGATCACATTTCATTTTATCTCGATGCATCTACACGTACACATGCATGCCTATTACCTTCATATAGCGACTCGTGAGATTCAAGTTGTGACGACTCTGTAGACCCTAAGTGATGATTCTTTTTGGGTTATTCAATACAAGTTACAGTCTCTTAATGTTATAATCTGCTTCGAATGGTGATTTTTACTTAAGTTATGATCTTGTTACATTAAGCGATGATTTTTATCGAATATTGTCAAAGGACAGGTATGCTTCTAAACCAAACTCTTTTGGGATTCGGTTCTTGTTCGCACTTTCCATTTAACTTATGATTATTATAGTATACTTGCTGGTGACATTGTCACTCACCCTATTTTTCTCTCCAGAGGTGGCAGGAGACAAAGTAGAGTGGATTGATGACGAACCTAGGGTTCCCTACCCGTGAGTGCACTGAAGGATGGCCAGGATTAGAAGACCGAACTTGCCAGCTTTAAGGAAATGAATGAGTTGTGGAGTTGGAAAACAATTTACTTTTGTCGCTTTCTGCTACATTGATGTGGGTTGTAAACTTTAAGTGGATGTGATGACGTTTTAATTTGTAGTTTTAAATTCTGCCACGGTTTCGCTTATTTGTTGCGCGTAAGCACGAAAATCCATGCATTGCTATCATGGATTACGACGCGTATGGATGACGCCTAGTACTCTCCTTAGTGAAGTACGGCGGATGCACCGACTTCGGCGGGGGGCCGGGGTGCGGGGCGCCGCATTCCAAGTCATCAAATGATGACAACATTCAACCAATCAATGAGTGCCAAGTAAGCAAAGGTTAAATGATCATCCAATGAGAAGGTGCCAAGTAAGCAAGATCATGTCACAATGATGCCACACATTCTTCCAAGGAATTAGAAGACAATTTTCAAGAGGGGGAAAGCACCAAGGGGACGGCCAAAACAATTAAAAAGGAAGGAATAAGAGAAAAACAAAAGACAAGAACAAGAGTTGCAAATTCAAAGATCAAAAGTGTTCTATCCTTCTTCTTCTACACTCTCTTTCTTTCTTCTTCCTAAAAGCCTATTGTACTTACATTCATATTCTTGAATAGGCTTCTCTTAGACCACCACATATTCTTTATCTTTGTAAAAGATTGATCAAGGTGTGATCAATCTTCAATCGTACAAGGTGGTGGTGTTCGTGACAATTGTATTCACGTACAAGGTTTGTAAAGGGTTAGAGTTGGTGTGTAACTCCATCAATCCTGTGGTAAGGTGTATTTGTGTTGTGTGACTAGTGTGAACTGAGGAAGGTGTTCCTCGAAGACTGGAGTAGGTTGTTTATAACCGAACTAGTATAAAATTCTCGGTGTCATTTACTTTCAGCAATTATATTCTGTTTTAGCACTGTTTACTCTTTTTGTTTACGTTTGTAAAAATAGTAAACGATTTTCAAAAATTACGAAAATTTCCAGAAACATAGCCACACGTCTTGGGGTTAATTTGGCACAAGTTTCAACCCTTTTGGATAAGTATAAATCAATCAAACATCCAAAGTTGTGAGACTAGTGCAGTCTGATTTTCAGGCTTGCAAAGGTTGAGACTTTGAGTGTATTTGACTAACTTCCCGAAAGAATTTTTCAAAACTATTTCAACCCATTTAAATACAACATATAAGCGGTTAGTGGTTAAAATTTCAGAGCAATTGGAGTTAAGAAAAAATAGGAATATATTTTTCAAAACAGTCTACCGTTTCTGGTAGATTCGCGCAATCTGACCACCAACGATTTTTGAAGGGGTTAAAGGTTGAATTTAAATCTGAAATTTTTAAGAGACACTCATAACATCTGACGTTAAGTTCTCTCAACATTTCAAAATTTTTGAAGACCTACAATCTAGTTTTTAAAATGTTTTAAAACTGGTCCTGAAAACAGAAACTGTTTTCAGAAGTTGGTTTCTTGTGTCAAAACAATTTTAAAAACCACACTTTCCGCACCAACTATTCAACCCCCCTTCTAGTGGTGCCTTGCAGATCCTACATAGATAGACCACTTACCTCTGATCGGTCTCTTAGCTTTCTTATTCTAAGCTTGAGCATGAAGAATGTTACTATAAATGCCTCTGCTTTTACATATCCAACTTATCCTCTGAAATCTCCAAAATTTGAACCTGTAAGTTAATTATTTGTTTATTAAGTTGTCTCTTCAACTTCACTTTTACACCACAATTCCTTTGCCACTATATGTTTTAAATTCCAAAAACAATGTATTTAAATATATACCTCTAACTGGAATTGGTACATCTATCTATAAACCTGCTCTGAAATCAGTTGACACACTTACTTTACATATATTTCCGGTAATTACAATGTTTATATTTTTAATTTCATTCAAAACAGTTTACAACATTTATTTATATAATAAAATCAGAAAACAAAACAATATTGGCTTGCAATTTCCCAAATACTAAATACGACAACAATTTACGTAATCCCCTATATTCAAAACTAAGAATAGAATTTTTGTATAATGCAATATTAACCAAAACAGTGGCCAAAAGTTACTTTTACATACTTGTATACATTTACATGTATTTTTTTATACTGTATCACAATATAATTTTAGTAAATAAAAAAATAGTATATATATTAATATGCATATCCTCTACCGGAACATTGACTATGATTTTTCTTTAATTTGTCCAACACACTTTCGGACTTATATACACGTATATATTAAATGAATAGTGTGTCTGTGTGTATATATATGTATATATAATTCTGAACATAGTAGGTAATTATATATATACAATTCAGAAAGTAAAAAAATTCTAACACATATATATACATTAGAAATCAGTATATAAAGAATGTGTATCTAATTCCGTAATAAGCAGTATGTATATATGTCAGTGCAACATTACCGAAAATAATAACCAAAATCTCATATATTTATTTTTTTTGCTTGTACTGTACATATATAAGGTATGAAACTATTTATACACTAAATACAAAACAGTAGACATATGAATATACAATTACATATAAATCTGAAAAACTAACTATCTATAAATAATTCTAATTAAATATTTCTTTTAATATACTACAATACTAAATCCAAAAATCATTATATCTAAATATATATACACTTTGATATACAGTAAATACCTATATATAAATATAATTCATGAAGAAAACAGTGTATTTTTTTAAATCAAAGAAATTTTTATTAGCATAAGCCCTCACTTATGGCGGAGAAAAACCTTATTACAGAGCATGAAGTATGGCGATAGTAGCAGTATATGATTATCAACATCCAAAATATATATGATATGCCGCATTAAAACCTTGCCAAGTAAAACCACCCTTGTGGATAAAACCTTGGCGAAGGAAAAAGCATACATATTTATATAAATGGAATGTTGATATGCGCTACCGTGTAAAATGTAAGAATGTACAAACCGAAAATAATACAAAGGTAACAAAATAAAAGTAAGCCATGAAGTTTTCCACTCTTGATGCTTATCCCTCGTCCCGGCGGAAAGAGCAGCGTCATCGACAATGCAAACAAATATGAGCCGTGATCCCGTCCATGCACAAGATAAATAAAACGCTGAGTGAAGCAGATATATGAGACATAGATAAATGTTTATTGCGAATCGAATGAAGATCATACCAGGTCTGCCTACACCAACTAAGGTACAGGCAGAGATAGCGAAGAATTGCCAATCCATATGGAAGACCTGAAACTTAAGGGACCCACAAATTTGTAGAGGAGAGGTCAAAAATGATGGTACCACGAACGAGTGATGGTAGACTGTGATGTGAATATGACCGTGTCTGAGGAAGCATCATCGCATGCTGAGCAAGGTAGTGTGCCGCCATGTTGGCCTCTCTATAGACATCAAAATCCAGACAACGCTGATGCAGTAATGTCTGTAATAGCCGAAGATGATAGTTACCAAAGCCAGGCTGTGGCTGCCTCAGGCGTGTAATCAGGTGTGCACAGTCGGATTCTAAAACAATAGAACGATAAATTGGAAGAAAATATAGTAGACCAAACATTGCTTCCTGAATCTCTGCTGCAAGCGGTGTACAGTGGGGGAGCCGAAATGAAATCGCTCCCACACATGCCCCGAAATGATCACGCAAAATCGCCCCACCTGAGGCGTAATGCCTGCCAACTGACGCATCAATATTCAACTTTAGCCTACCTGAGGGTGGTGTTTACCATCGACCTACATGTAGACGTGGGGACTGTATTCTTGGAATCCATGAAAGACGAAAGGTGGGCCCGCTGTAATCTTTGAACCTTGTATAGTTTTGACCCACAGCTCAATATCGTAATGTATAGAAGCCCGAAGTGTAGCAGGAGCAAATGAAGCAGAGTCGCCATATACTAACGATGCATAGATTCGCCATATATTGTAGACAACAATAGCCGGAACGACGATCTTTAAAATCCCAAATAGTGACCAAAACGAGGAGCGATACCACCAAGATAACAAGTACTGACGAAGGTGTAGCGAGATGGGTGACGTAACATGTAATTCTCTGGCGAAGAAATCCCAAATGGAGCGAATGTTGCTGCAGTGGAGAAAAACATGGTCTACCGTGGCCGAATGTTGTTTACAGAAAGGACACTATGTGGGTCGAGCGGTAGAGTACCGGCCAATATAATCCTCAAATGGCAAAGCCGAATGGAAAATTCGCCATAAGAATAATTTTGTGGTGGGAGAGTGATGCTTGTACCAAATAAATTTAGCAGAGAGCAGTGTGGGCTTTGCGACACGGCAAATGTCATAAGCAGATTTCAAAGAAAACTCACCAGACGCCGTGGGTTTCCATGTAAGATGAGATCCTGAGCCTTCTGTCTGAGCAATGCAGGTAGCATGAATTCTACAAAGGAGCTTCCAAACCGGAGAATCCGGGAGGCGAGGGCGGTAATCCCCTCTGTTGCCATATTTAATATACATGTACTTACTGCATAGTGTATCCTGCTGCTGATATGACCACCAAATTCGACAATGATAAGCCATTTGTAAGTTATTGAGATCCCGGAGGCCCAAGCCGCCTTCTTCAGCAGGCAAAGTAATTGTGGACCATGCAACCCAATGATGCCGATTACCCCAATAAAATGACGCCATCTTCCTTTCAATGAATTTGATAACTGACTTGGGCAAACCTCCCGTTGCAAAAATATGAAGTGGAAGGGCCAAAATGACTGAGCGTAGTAGCACTAATCGTCCTGCCGCGGAAAGAAGACGAGAATGCCATCCTTGAATGCGATCATTAATATGCTGCAGGAGGGATGTACAATATCTGGAGTGATTAATACCCTTATGCAAATATGAGCCAAGATACCGAAACGGCAAAGCGGCACTCCGCATGCCTAAGATTGCCTCAAAAGAGCGACGCTGGTGAGCCGGAGTGCTGGCAGAGGGTATAAAACTGCTCTTGTGAAAATTAATTTTTTGGCCTGATGCAGTTTCATATGAAGTTAAGAATGAGCGAAATCGTCGTAAATTGCTTTGTGTACCCCTCAGAAAAATAAGTAAATCATCCGTGTATGCCAAATAGGTGGTGGCAAATGGGATACGGCCCAGGCAAAAAGGTTGGAGAGCACCAGAGTCAACCAAAGATTTGAACCCCCTGCTAAAACCCTCAGAAGATATAATGAAAAGTGGTGGAGACAGTGGGTCACCCTGCTTGACACACCTGTATGGTCTGAAAGACGCCGAAGGTTGGCCATTGATCAAAACCGATAGTGTAGTAGCGCGCAAGTGGTTGAGGATTATCCGAATAAAGAAATTGGAGAAACCAAACTGTCGCAACAACAATTCCAGATACTCCCAGCGGACGCGATCAAAAGCTTTCATCATGTCCAACTTCAAGCATAATTGAGATCCACCTTTATCAAGCATATGCACCATCTCATGTACCATTAGAACTTGCGAAGAAATATCATGCACAGGCAAAAAACCTGTCTGTTCTGGGGAGATCAATTTGGGAAGCAGTTTTCCCAAGCATGCAGCGATAATACGCGTACAAACTTTACTCAGAAAGTTTGTAAGACAGATAGGGCGAAAATCACTGAAAGTTTGAGGAGACTGTGTCTTTGGTATCAAAGTAATCAATGCACTAGCCATTACAGTGGGCTGCGGCACACCAAGAAAAAACTCTTGCACAACTTTAACTACATCAGAATGTATAGTTGACCAACACGATTTGTAAAACGTACCATGAAATTCATCTGGCCCTGCTGCACTCTGGGGATCTAAATGTCAAACTGCCTCCTTTACCTCTGCTGCCATGGGTAATTGCATAAGCATAATATTGTCTTCCTCTGATATCATACAAGGGATGTGGGAAAGAATTGACGAATGACTATGTGTTGTCTCCCGAGCAAATAAAGTGGTGTAGAACGAGATGGCTTCCGCCATAATGTCTGCTGATGTCATTAGTAGCGTGCAGCAGAGGTACGAATCTGTTGTGTACGGAGGTTGGTTTGCCGTCCTTTGACAATAGGATGAAAATAGCGTGTGTTTGCGTCGCCCTCTTTGAGCCATTTTACCCTCGCTTTTTGTTTTCAGAAATGTAATTCATAAGTAGATGCTCGAAGATAACCTGCTTTTGCTCGATGATATGCCTCACGAGTCTCTTCATTAGGGTCCGCATCCCAACAAGCCTCAGCATTATTCAGATGAGATTCCGCGTGCATAGGTTGTTAAATATATTACTAAATATTTCCTTATTCCACCGTTGAATGTCTCGTTTCAGGAAAAATATCTTCGAATAAAAACCATACATACCTCCAGTCGTTGGATATGACAACCATGCATTCTGCATATAAGAGTGAAAATCTGGATGAAGCAACCAGGAGTCCAAGAAACGAAAAGAGCGTCGGCCACTTGCCGTATGTAGGCGACATGCAAAAAGTAACGGCGTGTGATCCGAAGCCACCCGCGGAAGATGTGTTAACTTTATGTCTTCAAACACATCTTGGAAAGAGGAGTTAACAAATAACCAATCTAATCTGTGACGAATGTGGCCTAGTCCCCTGCCATCTGCCCAAGTAAATCTGGGTCCATGATATGGTGGTGCCATAAGCGAAACACGTTCTATACAGTCATTAAAATCCTGTAAAATTGTCAGAGGTGGATGTGATCGGCCCCTATGATCCTCAAGCGAATGAAATGTGTTAAAATCCCCTCCAATTAACTAGGGTAACGCGGAAGACCGAGCAAAATCACATAAAGAATGCCAAAGAACCCGATGCAGTGATGACGTGTGCTTTGCATACACAACTGATAGAACGAATGTGAGTTGGAGCGGGTGAAATAGCAATGTGAAATGAACTACTTGATATTGATCCTGCGTAGCAAGCAAACGAAACTCTGAATCGCGCCAGAAAAACCAAATGCGTTCAGACTGAGAAGCATAACAACTGGAAAAACCAAGACATAAACCAAACCCATCAATATGTGAAGGAGCATGCTTAGGTTCAATGAGAGCTAGTAAATTCAAACGATGTTCCGTAATCAAAAGACGCAACCCAGGTAAGGAGGCACGCATGCCTCTGATATTCCATATTAATGTATTCATTGAGAAAGAGTGGAATCACTTCCCTACAAGATCTGTGATGCATTTCGCGTTAGTATGGTGGATGGTGGCAATGGGGGTAAAACCTTTCGTGCACGACGTTTTCGACGAGAGACCACTGGTATAAAAACAGCATCCTCAGGTGGCTCCTGTAGGCGTGAGATCAAAAACTCCTCTTCTGGAGATGGAGGAATTAACTGCATGCGTCGAACAACATCGTCAGGCATATTTGGTAAATCTGCATTTGGAACATCAGCAGGCAATTCCGTATCCGATGCATGGCCTAGATCATATTGAATTGGATCAGTCGGAAGCGGAGGTTCTGCAGCATCACAGAATACATCCGCGTGAGTATCATTGACATGGTCCTGTATAATTACAGTCTCCGTAGCTGGAACATCCGGATCGGCCTGTGTTGGCGTCGCAGTTGACGGACCAGCTAGTGGTGGTTCAGCCACTGATTTCTTCTTGATGGGTGTCCAACGCTGAGTTTTTGGACGAGGTGGAGGAGGCGGAGGCGGCGGCGGTGGTGGCACCGATAAGGTTGACGTGGTAGGACATGCGCCAGGTGCATGGCCCAATCGGCGGCACGTAGTGCAAAACATTGGGAGATCCTCATAAATTACTGACTGCAGTATAAATCTATTCTTCGCCTGCAAATAAATTTTCTGTGGTAGTTCTTGCGAAACATCGACCTCAACACAAACTCGAGCGACGGAAATGTAGAGAAAAGGGGGTTTGAGTGATTTCAAAATAAGTGACTTAAATGCATGGTATATACACAAACGTGCATGGTATATACATGTATGCATAATACATTGCTATTACTTGCCTTATTTAGCTTATATATAATGTTGCCGGACTAACGAGCCATGAAGCGTTAAAGCTTACATCATATGACAAACATTTGTTGTGTGTATACTATTTTCAGGTGCCACCATTAATGAACTAAACTAGTTCATTAAGTGAAGTACTTAGTTAATGAAAATAAGTAGTTCATTAAAGGAAGCCACATTTGGAAAAGGCACAAAGGCAACAAGGCTAAGGAAGGAAAGTCTTCTCCTCCTCCCCTCATTAATATATACACGCCACATACATATATAATACATATATTTTCAGATTTTTTGAAAAAGGTACACGCACATGTATTCCAACGTACTACCGACACGTTATATATTTTATGTACGTACGTTAACGTCACACCACTATACTTAACTCATATTTATGAGTATATTCAGGTCTTATATCATATGATATAAGTCATGGTGATGAAAAATTAAATACGACACGTTAAAAGGTTCTAAACCAAAAATTGTCGTATCGGGCGAATACCGAAACTTCGCCAACGTGTCACGTACTTGCCATAAATAAATGGCAAGCCCCTATACTTCAAAAATTCTTAAAAATTTCGTGCACATGACTATATGTTCAGCCAAAAATACTTTCCATGTTGGCACACACAAATCACCCCACATTAAGGCCAAAATGTGAAGATTCCAATTTTAATTTTGACACATGATAAATGGCGCCACTTTAGACCAGCCAAGGGATGAGATTTAAATTATATATTATATATATTATGTGTAACATAATATATATAACATGTGCAAAAAGTTGGAATATAATTAGAGAAAAATCGGGTAATCGATAAATATCAAAAATTCGGTTTTCTACGCACACAACACATGGAACGTTTTTGGTACATCATATGACACGTATCTAGACACTTTTTACATATGTTATACATCTTAAAGTGTTCTAGAAAATTAAATTAAGGGATGATTGGAATATAACATGTGTGTATTATTAAATGTGCATTATTTTACAAAGTTAGCAAAAATAAATTTCAGCACATGCACATACTCTATGCAACGCCCCTACAGCTGAGATGGAGTTTATTTGGAGCCTTGTTGGCATGTTGATTGGTCAAGAATCAATCATACAATGTTGGTGAATTAAAGAGAGAAGCTACAAATGGTAAGATTTCAAACTTTGTCTCACTTATAACACATGCTAAAAATTTCAGCATGCTAAACCATGACTGGCCGATTTTTGTATATTAATGTGACATATTTTATCATCTTGGATTATGTGATTGAATGGAAGAAGAAATGGAAGTATTTTAAATATTTTTCAAAGCCAAAAATAGTGATATCTTCAATATCACACATGCTGAAATCTTTCAGCATGTGTAGTATGTACAATGGCCGAAAATGAGGCCAAGTGAGAGACCAAATTTCATTTCCAAGTTGATCTAGATAATTACCATCAATTGGTGATTTATTTTAAAAATAAAAAATCAAAGAAAAATGGTAATATTTTGAACTTTATCTCCATGTGTCACATGCTGAAAATTCAGCATGGTATATACTCTTAATGGCCGATTTCTTGCTTAGTAAGGGAGGAATTTTGTCTTGCAACATTTATGTGACAATCTTGAGCTTTATGGAAATTATTTTGTGATTGATATTGGCACATGTTTTAAGTGTTATTCTTAGATTTTTCCAAGTCATCAATGATGACAACATCCAACCTATCATGAAGTGGCAAGTAAGCAAAGCTTAAATGATCATCCAATAAGAAGATGCCAAGTAAGCAAGACCATGTCACAATGATGTCTTACATTCTCCCAACGACTTAGAAGATAATTTTCAAGAGAGGGAGGACCTATAGTGGATGGCTGCAACAAGGTTAAAAGGAAAGAAGTTGAGCAAAAACAAGACAAGCACAAGCATTGCAAAATCAAAGTGAAAAACGCCTAGCCTCTTCTTGTTCTACATTCTCCTTCTTTCTTTCTTCTTGTAAGCCTATTGTATTCATATCTTTCAATCTTGAATAGGCTTGATATAGACCACCACATATTTCATATCTTTGTAAAAGATTGATCAAGGTGTGATCAATCTTCATTCTTGTGAGGTGGCGGTGTTCGTGCATATTGTATTCAATGTACAAAGTTTGTAAAGGGTTGGAGTTGGTGTGCAACTCCATCAACCCTGTGGTAAGGTGTATTGCGTGTGTGTGATTAGTATGAACCAAGGAAGGTGTTCCTTGAAGACTGGAGTAGGTTGTTTATAACCGAACCAGTATAAAATTCTTGGTGCCATTTACTTTCAGCATTTACTTTCTGTTACTGCACAATTTATTCTTTTTGTTGGCATTCATAAAAATAGTAAACGACTTTCAAAAATCACGAAAATTTCCAGAAACATAGCCACACGTTCCAGGGTTAATTTGGCACAAGTTTCAACCCTTTTGGATAAGTATAAGTCGATCAAACATCAAAAGTTCTGAGACTAGTGCAGTCTGATTTTCAGACTTGCAAAGGTTGAGACTTTGATTGTAATTGACCTACTTCCCAAAAGAATTTTGCAAAACTGTTTCAACCCACTTAAATATAGTATATAAGGAGTTAGTGGTTAAATTTTCAGAGCATTTGGACTTACAAACAAATAGGAATAAATTTTTCAAAACCGTCTTCCGCTTCTGGCAGATTTGCGCAATCTGATAACCAACGGTTTTTGAAGGGGTTAAAGGTTGAATTTTAATTTAAAAGTTTTAGGGGACCCTCATAACATCTGAGGCTAAGTTCTCTCAAAATTTCAGAATTTTTGGAGACTTATAACCTGGTTTTAAAAACGTTTTAAAACTGGTCCTGGAAACAGAATCTGTTTTCAGAAGTTGAGTTGTTTAGTTTTAAACAAATTTTAAAAACCACACTTTCCGCACCACCTATTCAACCCCCCTTCTAGTGGTGCCTTGCAGATCCTACAAGTGGTATCAGAGCGTAGGAACACTCACTTCAAGGAATCCAACGATTCAGTGAGATGGCAACCACAAATCTCAAAACCGAGCAAGAAGGTATGTCGAGCCAAAGGCCTCCACTTTTTGACGGTGAGTCATTTATTCAGTGAAAACTTAGAATGAAGCTTTTCCTTATGGCTATATATATAGATCTTTGGTCAATTATTGAAGATGATCCTTTTGTCCCATCTAAGTTATCCACCGTAGACGGAGTCACATTAGAAGTCGTTAAACCGAGACAAGAATATACGAGTGACGATAAAAAGAAACTTAGTATGAATGCTAGGGCTATGCAATTGCTCATAAAAGGATTAAGTAAAAGCGAGTCTAGTTATGTTTCAAACTGTTCGAGTGCACAAGAAATGTGGAGGATACTAGAAATGAAAAACACGAAGGCACGAGTCAAGTAAAAGAGTCAAAAATAAACATGCTTATGTCCACACTTGAGTCGTTTAAATTATTGCCAAATGAGTCTATTGTTGATATGGATCTTCGTTTGACTAACATTTACGATTCTCTTGAGTCTCTTGGTAAAGCTTTTACCACGCAAGAAAAGGTACAGAAAGTCCTACGAAGCCTTTCATCCGAATGGGATCCTAAAGTGACCGCAATAGAAGAAAGCAAGGAAACTAAGTCAATAAAGATGGAAGAATTAATCGGATCACTTAAAGTTTATGAGAATAAACTCACCATACGGAAATCGGAGTCATCTAAACAAGGTAAAGCTATTGCTTTTAAATCAAATGAATACGTCTCCCCTCCCTCCGATCACGTAGATGATAGTGATTCTGAATCGGATAACGATGACCTAATTCTATTGGCTAAAGGCTTAAGAAAATTTATGAGAAGGTCATTTAGAAACAAAAATAAGGGTACTACATCCAAGAGAAATAAGAACAAGTCAAATGATAAAGACGTTAAATGTTATGAATGTGGCAAACTCGGACACTTATCATATGACTGCCCCAATAAAGAAAAGCAAACAAATAAATACCCTGACAAGGAGCGGAACAAAAATAGACTCGTCTCAGGACCCAAACAAAGGAGGCCTCCACCTGGAGTGATTCATCGGATTCTGAAACTGAGACCGAAGAGGAGACTACACAAGTATGCTTTGCATCCAAAGCATCTAGTGAGGGAGCCCACACATCGAAAGATACAACTATTAAGTGGTTCGTTGACAGTGGATGCTCGAGGCACATGACGGGTGACCCGAGCTTGTTCACCAAATTAAAGAAGGTCACAAAAGGCAGATCCGTGACCTTTGGAGACAACAACGAAGGCAAGATCATCGGAAAAGGTACGATTGGAGATCCAAGTACTCTCCAAATCTCCAACGTCTTTTTAGTAAGCAACTTATCTTACAATCTTATTAGCATTTCTCAATTTGTTGACAATGGTTTTAATGTGTGTTTCACCCACCCTTATTGCAATATAATAAACAAAAATGGAGAAACCGTTTTAAAAGAAAAACGAGAAGGTAATATTTTTACGCTTTCTATGGATGATGTGTTAGACGCTAAAGTTAAGTGCTTTATGTCAAATGAACCCAATGTGAATTTATGGCATAGACGTTTAGGACACATTGGAATTTCCACACTAGAAAAACTTCAACGAAGGAACCTAGTAAGAGGATTGCCTATGCTTAATTTAGACAACTTTCAGTTGTGTGAATCTTGCATAAAAGGCAAACAAACACGTGAGTCACTTAAGCCTAAAAATGAAATAAGCACGACTAGAGTCTTAGAACTATTGCATATTGATTTGTTTGGTCCTAGTCGCACTACAAGCCTTGGTGGGCGCCACTATGCATGCGTGATTGTTGATGATTTTTCTCGTTATACTTGGAGTTTATTTCTTGCACATAAGGATGATAGCGCCATTGAGATTGCAAAATTAATTAGACAACTTGAAAATCAATACGGTGTAAGTGTGAAAAAGATAAGAAGTGATAGAGGCGATGAGTTTAAAAACAAAGAGATGATTTCATTTTGTGAAGAAAAAGGAATCAAGCATGAGTTTTCGCCACATAAAACTCCACAATTAAATGGAGTAGTAGAAAGAAAGAATCGTACATTACAAGAAATCGCTAGGACTATGTTATGCGAAAATAAATTGCCTAGATTCCTGTGGGCGGAAGCTGTAAATTGTGCATGCTATATTGTAAACCGCCTATCTATAAGAAAGAAAATAAACAAGACGCCTTATGAGATTTTGAATGATCGCATGCCTAAGATTGACTATTTTCGTGTGTTTGGATGCAAATGTTTTGTTTTAAATACAAAAGATAATTTAGACAAATTTGAATTCAAATCAATTGAGTGCATTTTTGTTGGATATTCTATAAATTCAAAGGCATATAGGTATTATGATCCTCTCACTAGACAAATCATGGAATCTATTCATGTGAAATTCAATGAATTTGGTGAGATTGATAAAGATAAGGAATATGACGATGACTTAGAATTGAAACCCGTGTTGAATGAAGATGATGGTTCTTTTGATATGCATGATATGAATGACACACTAGAAATGCATGATCACATATAAATACATGATAACATAGAAAATAATCAACCAAGATGGCATAGAGATCACCCACATGATCTCATCATAGGCGACCTCACTCACGGTGTGTGACCACGTACAAGAATTACTTCGGACGAAATAAATGAATTTCATGCTATGATTTCTGAAATTGAGCCCAAAAATGTGCATGATGCTTTGAGTGATTCTTCTTGGATTGATGCCATGCATGATGAACTTAATCAATTTGTTAGAAACGATGTATGGGATTTAGTGCCACGACCACAAGATAAGACTATAATAGGCACAAAGTGGGTGTTTAGGAATAAAATGAATGAAGAAGGAAAGGTCGTTAGAAATAAAGCGAGACTTGTAGCACAAGGTTATAATCAAGAAGAAGGGATTGACTACGATGAAACATTTGCACCCGTAGCACGTTTAGAAGCTATACGACTATTACTTGCTATTGATTGCATGAAAGATTTCAGATTATATCAAATGGATGTAAAAAGTGCATTTCTAAACGGATTTATACAAGAAGAAGTATACGTGAAGCAACCATCCGGTTTTGAAGATTTGAAACATCCCGATCACGTGCACAAACTAAAGAAGGCACTATACAGCCTAAAGCAAGCACCGAGAGCATGGTATGATCTTTTTGCTACTTTCCTTTTAGAAAATAATTTTAAACAAGGTACTATAGATAGTACACTATTTTTGAAACAAGATAAATCGGATTTACTTATTATCCAAATCTACGTTGATGACATTATTTTTGGTTCTACCTCACATAGACTTGTTGAATATTTTGAAAATTGCATGAAATCTGAATTTGAAATATCTATGGTTGGTGAACTTAATTATTTTCTTGGCTTGCAGATTAAGCAAACTAGTAAAGGGATTCACATAAGTCAAGCAAAATATGTCAATGACATGATTAAAAAGTTTAACTTTGAAAATTTGAAACCATCCCCCACCCCTATGAGTGTCACCACTAAATTAGACAAAGACGAACATGGTAAAGACGTTGATAATGGCTTATATCGATCTATGATAGGTTCTTTGCTATATTTAACTGCTAGTAGGCCTGATATCATGTTTAGTGTATGCATGTGCGCACGATTTCAGAGTCAACCTAAGGTGTCTCACTATAATGCGGTAAAAAGAATATTCCGTTATATTAAGCACACGCCCACCTTAGGAATTTGGTACGATAAGGATTCCACATTTGACTTACGTGCTTATACTGATGCAGATTATGGTGGCTGCAAAATAGATAGAAAAAGTACGAGTGGGACTTGCCAATTTATAGGAAACTCACTCATTTCATGGTTTTCCAAAAAGCAAGCAAGCGTTGCTTTGTCCACTACTGAGGCTGAGTACATGGCACTTAGCCTTTGTTGCACACAGTTCTTGTGGATAAAACAACAACTCTCGGACTTTGGAATTACCGTAAATAGAATTCCTATATATTGTGATAGTATGAGTGCCATTAATCTGTCTAAGAACCCCGTGTTACATTCTAAGGCTAAGCATATAGAAGTACGCTATCACTTTCTTCCTGATCACATAAACAATGGTGATATCGTCATAGATCACGTACGCACAGAAGCACAAGTAGCGGATATCTTTACAAAAGCCTTAAAACAAGCCACATTTGAATCTTTTCATTCTAAATTAGGCATGATTTCGGTTGATATGATTTGATTTAACGTGATTTTCTTTCCTTATTTACAGGAATCTTTTCATTTACTTTCCAAAATAAAGGGGGAGAGAAAGCATGATTTAAGGGGGAGAGACACACTAATTGATACTGATTGGGGGAGAGAGACACTAATTGATACTGATTGCACAAATCAAGGGGGAGCCGGATTTGAAATTTGAAATTCAAATTTCAAATTTGTGCATGTTTGAAGGGGGAGCGATGGCATTTAAATCATGTGCACAAGTTATTTTGAAAATCATCAAAAGGGGGAGATTGTAGAGAAAAGGGGGTTTGAGTGATTTCAAAATAAGTGACTTAAATGCATGATATATACCCAAACGTGCATGATATATACATGTATGCATGATACATTGCTATTACTTGCCTTATTTAGCTTATATATAATGTTGCCGGACTAACGAGCCATGAAGTGTTAAAGCTTACATCATATGGCAAACATTTGTTGTGTTTATACTATTTTCAGGTGCCACCATTAATGAACTAAACTAGTTCATTAAGTGAAGTACTTAGTTAATGAAACTAAGTAGTTCATTAAAAGAAGCCACATTTGGAAAAGGCACAAAGGCAACAAGGCTAAGGAAGGAAAGTCTTCTCCTCCACCCCTCATTAATATATACACACCACATACATATATAATACATATATTTTCAGATTTTTTGAAAAAGGCACACGCACATGTATTCCAACGTACTACCGACACGTTATATATTTTATGTACGTACGTTAACGTCACACCACTATACTTAACTCATATTTATGAGTATATTCAGGTCTTATATCATATGATATAAGTCATGGTGATGAAAAATTTAATACAACACATTAAAAGGTTCTAAACCAAAAATTGTCGTATCGGGCGAATACCGAAACTTCGCCAACGTGTCACGTACTTGCCATAAATAAATGGCCAGCCCCTATACTTCAAAAATTCTTAAAAATTTCGTGCACATGACTATGTGTTCAGCCAAAAATACTTTCCATGTTGGCACACACAAATCACCCCACATTAAGGCCAAAATGTGAAGATTCCAATTTTAATTTTGACACATGATAAATGGCGCCACTTTAGACCAGCAAAGGGATGAGATTTAAATTATATATTATGTGTAACATAATATATATAACATGTGCAAAAAGTTGGAATATAATTAGAGAAAAATCGGATAATCGATAAATATCGAAAATTCGGTTTTCTACGCACACAACACATGGAACGTTTTTGATACATCATATGACACGTATCTAGACACTTTTTACATATGTTATACATCTTAAAGTGTTCTAGAAAATGGAATTAAGGGCTGATTGGAATATAACATGTGTGTATTATTAAATATGCATTATTTTACAAAGTTAGCAAAAATAAATTTCAGCACATGCACATACTCTATGCAATGCCCCTACAGCTGAGATGGAGCTTATTTGGAGCCTTGTTGGCATGTTGATTGGTCAAGAATCAATCATACAATGTTGGTGAATTAAAGAGAGAAGCTACAAATGGTAAGATTTCAAACTTTGTCTCACTTATAACACATGCTGAAAATTTCAGCATGCTAAACCATGGATGGCCGATTTTTGTATATTAATGTGACATATTTTATCATCTTAGATTATGTGATTGATTGGAAGAAGAAATGGAAGTATTTTAAATATTTTTCAAAGCCAAAAATAGTGATATCTTCAATATCACACATGCTGAAATCTTTCAGCATGTGTAGTATGTACAATGGCCGAAAATGAGGCCAAGTGAGAGACCAAATTTCATTTCCAAGTTGATCTAGATAATTACCATCAATTGGTGATTTATTTTGAACTTTATCTTCATGTGTCACATGCTGAAAATTCAGCATGGTATATACTCTTAATGGCCGATTTCTTGCTTAGTAAGGGAGGAATTTTGTCTTGCAACATTTATGTGACAATCTTGAGCTTTATGGAAATTATTTTGTGATTGATATTGGCACATGTTTTAAGTGTTATTCTCAGATTTTTCCAAGTCATCAATGATGACAACATCCAACCAATCATGAAGTGGCATGTAAGCAAAGCTTAAATGATCATCCAATAAGAAGATGCCAAGTAAGCAAGACCATGTCACAATGATGTCTTACATTCTCCCAAGGACTTAGAAGATAATTTTCAAGAGAGGGAGGACCTATAGTGGACGGCTGCAACAAGGTTAAAAGGAAAGAAGTTGAGCAAAAACAAGACAAGCACAAGCATTGCAAAATCAAAGTGAAAAACGCCTAGCC
>AP025048.1:26555821-26580951 GCA_036186865.1 Eustoma russellianum
GCCTAGCCTCTTCTTGTTCTACATTCTCCTTCTTTCTTTCTTCTTGTAAGCCTATTGTATTCATATCTTTCAATCTTGAATAGGCTTGATATAGACCACCATATATTTCATATCTTTGTAAAAGATTGATCAAGGTGTGATCAATCTTCATTCTTGCGAGATGGCGGTGTTCGTGCATATTGTATTCAACGTACAAGGTTTGTAAAGGGTTGGAGTAGGTGTGTAACTCCATCAACCCTGTGGTAAGGTGTATTGTGCGTGTGTGATTAGTGTGAACCAAGGAAGGTGTTCCTTGAAGACTGGAGTAGGTTGTTTATAACCGAACCAGTATAAAATTCTTGGTGCCATTTACTTTCAGCATTTACTTTCTGTTACTGCACAGTTTATTCTTTTTGTTGGCGTTCATAAAAATAGTAAACGACTTTCAAAAATCATGACAATTTCCAGAAACATAGCCACACGTTCTAGGGTTAATTTGGCATAAGGTTCAACCCTTTTGGATAAGTATAAGTCGATCAAACATCAAAAGTTCTGAGACTAGTGCAGTCTGATTTTCAGACTTGCAGAGGTTGAGACTTTGATTGTAATTGTCCTACTTACCAAAAGAATTTTGCAAAACTGTTTCAAACCACTTACATATAGTATATAAGGAGTTAGTGGTTAAATTTTCAGAGCATTTGGACTTACACACAAATAGGAATAAATTTTTCAAAACCGTCTACCGCTTCTGGCAGATTTGCGCAATCTGATCCCCAACGGTTTTTGAAGGGGTTAAAGGTTGAAGTTTAATTTGAAATTTTTAGGGGACCCTCATAACATCTTAGGCTAAGTTCTCTCAAAATTTCAGAATTTTTGGAGACCTATAACCTGGTTTTAAAAATGTTTTAAAACTGGTCCTGGAAACAGAATCTGTTTTCAGTGAGTTGTTTAGTTTTAAACAAATTTTAAAAACCACACTTTCCACACCACTTATTCAACCCCCCTTCTAGTGGTGCCTTGCAGATCCTACAGGAAAGCCTGAAGCCATCCGATGTAGTCACATCCAATTTGATGGGCGAACCAATAGGGCGAACAATCTCAAAAAGTGCCTCACGACGATGTAAATGAATTGGAAGACCAGGAAATGCAATCCATATGGAGACAATAGGGACGTCAGCAGTAGGATCAAAATCAACCGCCCATTTGGTTATTGCGCATATGACAACCCGAAATATGCCATGAACGTCTATATAAACATCGTAGATAATCCGCTTCATTGCGAAAATTCAGCAAAATGTGTGATTGATCTATTAGTGTGATTCGCAAATCATGATGAAACCCTATCTTCTCAAAAACTTCACGGATAATTTTCAATGGAGGACGGCCATACCAAAAAGTACCTGCCAAAGAATATTTGAATGGAGCAGCAAGGGCATCAATCTCAGAATCCAGAAATGATATCAAGGGGATGCCTTTGTATCGTGATACAGTCTTCGGAGCAATATCGATAGCACAGGATGATTTCACTCTGGCAACAACCGCGACAAAGGATGGCGCGGTTGACATGTTGATCGCAAGAGAGATAAAAAGACTTGATCTTTCAACAAATTGCAACGACAGGAAGGAGGGAATATCAGAGAATATTGATGGTGAGATGATCCAGCAGTTTCCGGCGGCGGCTATCGCCGCAATGTCGCCTGCGATTGCCTGAGGAGCGGCGCCATATCTTGTAACTCCTTTCTTACTATAAAGAAAACAGTGTATTTTTTATATAGATTTTTTTTGAAAGAAATTATATTAATAAAGAAACCTCACTTATGGCGGAGGAAAACCTTATTACAACGTTAAAGAAATGCAAAATCAAAAAGTTTGATGATTATCACTTTCCGACTCTTATATGATATGCCACATTAAAACCTTGCCAAGTAAAACCACCCTTGTGGATAAAACCTTGGCGAAGGAAAAAGCGTACATATTTATATGAGTGGAGAAGTGATAGGCGCTGTTAAACAATGTAACTAGAATACAATCTAAAAAAATAATCCAAAGTAACAGTTGCCGTAAGATGTCCGCCCCTAAGATATGGCTCGAAGAAACGTTGAAACACCATCCGCCAAGCAAGCATGTTATAATCCGGGTTGTAAATAGTAAGGCCCATGTCAAAACTCCCCATCCGTGCACATGTGAAACAGAAGACGAAGTCAATCAGATAAATTATACATTGCAGACACCGAGAGACTGCAAAGCATACCGAGCCTGCCTGCTCCCTCATGGGAACAGGCAGAAGCATGAAATGAATGCCAATCCATTTGGAAGACTGTAAATGCGCAAGGAAAGTGTAAACTAACAGATGAGAGAAAGCAAAACATACCGAGCCTGCCTGCTTCCTCTAGGAAACAGGCAGTTGTAGTAATTGAATGCCAATCCATTTGGAAGACTGTAAATGCTCAAGGAATGCGTAAACTAACATACGAGAGATCCAATGATACGGATGCACGAACTAAGGATGGTAGATTATGGTGCGAGAAGTGGAAAGTCTGAGGTTCCAGCATTGCGTGCTGTGCAAGATAGTGAGCCGGCATGTTTGCTTCTATGTATACATGATCGAATTCCAGTCGATGTTGAACGAGAAGTGTGTGTAGTAATCTCAAATGATAATTTCTCGAAATCGTCCGTGGTTGTCGTAATCGTGATACAACTGTGCACAATCTGTTTCAAGCATAATAGAATGATATAATGGAAGAAAATACAGTAAACCAAAAACTGCCGACTGTATTTCTGCAGCGACCGGTGTACATGGCGGCAAGCGAAAAGATATTGCGCACATACAGATACCTGCATGATCACGCAAAAAAGCCCCCCGACTGCATAATGCCTGCCTACCGCCGCGTCTACATTAAGCTTCAACAGACCTGAAGGAAGACATAGCCACCACACCACTTGCGGGCGTGGCAATCGAATTGTTGGAATCCATGAAGGCTGTGAAGTTATCCCTCGTGCAAGTTTCGAGCCATGAATAGTTTTACTCCATATGTCAATGTCTGAATGAATAGAAGCCCGAATGGAGTACTGCAAAAAAAGTGTTAGAGGAACCGTACACAAGTGATGTATAGGTGCGCCATATATTGGATACAATAATAGCCGGGACCACAATCTTCAGTACTCCCAAGAACGATGAGGAGGTGGAGCGATACCACCAAGATAACAAATATGATCAAAGAGATAGTGACACGGGGGACAAACAATGTAGCTCAGATGCAAAGAAATCCCAGAGCGGACGTATGTTGACGCAGTAGAGAAAGACATGATCCACCGAGGCTGAAGCAAGCTTACAAAAAGGACACTTTGTGGGACGTGCTGCTGAATATTTTCCAATATAGTCCTCAAATGGCATAGCCGAATGGAAAAGACATCATAATAGTAATTGTGTGGCTTAAGAATGATGCTTAAACCAGATGAATTTCGCCAAAAGCAGTGTAGGGCGGGATGTCCGACATATATCATAAGCAGAGCGCAAGAAAAACTCCCCCGACGGCGTTGGTAGCCAACTAAGATGCCCGACTTGGATGTCTGTATGAGAAACGCAGGTATCATAAATGCGACAAATAAGCTTCCATACCGACGAGTCTGGCAAACTTGGTAAATAATCTGCACGCCGCCCGTATTTTTGGTGCATATATGTAATCCAAAGAGTGTCATGCTGATGATAGAACCACCAAATACGACAGTGATATGCTTTTTGTAAACTGCTGAGATCCTGAATACCCAATCCTCCTTCCGCTGTAGGCATAGAAATAGTAGACCAAGCAACCCAATGATGCCTACGTCCCCAATAAAATGCTGCCATTTTCCTCTCTATAATTTTAATAACAGTCTTCGGTAATCCGCCGGTTGCAAGAATATGCAACGGGAGATCCGAAATTACAGAACGTAATAAGACAAGTCGCCCCGCTGAGGATAGTAAGCGGGAGTGCGAACCATTCAAACGGTCATCGATATGCTGCAACAGAGAAGTACAATACCTTGTATGATTAATCCCCTTATGTAAATACGAGCCAAGGTAGCGAGAAGATATATTTGGAGGCTAAAAATCGGTTTATCCTCCAGTCAGTTGTTTACGAAGATCTTCTGCAGTTTTGTACAATATGTCGCCGACTTGGACATGCTACAATATTATGTCCCACAAAAATTTCTGCTACTATTCCCCCACCTCCGCTGCCCCCTCCGCCCCGTCCGCCAGCCAAAAGATGGACTCCGGTTAAAAAACGCCCCGTGGCAGAGCCGCCAGCTGATTTACCACCTGCACAGCCTCAGCCAAGTGTATCACTGGATCCACCTGAGCTTCATCCTCCAAGTGACGTGATCACGAAGGAAGTGATATCGTACTACTATATGCTTTGCCTTAGAGTGTAGTACGGGGTTCTTAGATAGGTTTATGGCACTCATACTATCACAATAGATTGGAATATGATTTACCATGATATCAAAATCAGAAAGTTGTTATTTTAACCATAGTAATTGCGTGCAACAAAGACTAAGTGCCATGTATTCAGATTCGGTAGTAGATAAGGCTACACATGCTTGCTTTTTCGAAAACCATGAAATTAGCGAATTTCCTATAAATTGACAAGTGCCACTTGTGCTTTTTCTATCTATTTTACATCCACCATAATCTGCGTCGGTATAAGCATGCAAGTCAAATTCGCAATCTTTATCATACCAAATTCCTAAAGTGGCGGTATGCTTAATATATCGAAATATTCTTTTCACAGCATTCCAATAAGACACTTTAGGTTGACTTTGAAAACATGCACACATACACATACTAAACATGATATCAGTTCTACTCGTAGTAAGATAAAGCAAAGAACCAATCATAGACCTATATAAAACATTATCAAAATCTTCTCCATGTTCATCTTTATCTAGGTTAGTGGTGATACTCATAGGGGTGGGGGACGGTTTTAGGTTCTCAAAGTTGAACTTTTTAATCATGTCATTCACATATTTAACTTGGCTTATATGTATACCTTTACTCGTTTGTTTAATTTGCAAGCCAAGAAAGTATTTCAATTCACTAACCATAGACATTTCAAATTCGGATTTCATGCAAGTTTCAAATTCTTCAACAAGTTTATGAGATGTAGATCCAAAAATGATGTCATCAACATAAATTTGAATGATTAGTAAATCCGATTTATCTTGTTTCAAGAATAGGGTGCTATCTATGGTGCCTCTTTTAAATCCATTTTCTAAATGAAAAGTAGCAAAACGATCATACCAAGCCTTAGGTGCTTGCTTTAAATCGTATAATGCTTTCTTTAGTTTATATACGTGATCGGGGTATTTCAAATCTTCAAAACCGGGTGGTTGCTTCACGTATACTTCTTCATGTATAAAACCATTTAAAAATGCACTTTTTACGTCCATTTGATAGAGTTTAAGACCTTTCATGCAAGCAATAGCAAGTAAAAGTCGTATGGCTTCTAAACGTGCTACGGGTGCAAATGTTTCGTCATAGTCTATTCCTTCTTCTTGATTGTATCCTTGCGCTACAAGTCTCTCCTTGTTTCTAACAACTTTACCTTCTTCATTCATTTTATTTCTAAACACCCACTTTGTGCCTATTATAGTCTTATCTTTTGGACGTGGCACTAAATCCTATACATCATTTCTTACGAATTGATTTAGTTCATCATGCATAGCATCAATCCAAGATGAATCACTCAAAGCATCAAAAACGTTTTTAGGTTCAATTTTGGATATCATAGCATGAAATTGGTTTATTTCATCCAGATTTATTCTTCTACGTGGTCGAACACCATGAGTAATGTCGCCTATAATGAGATCGTGTGGGTTGATCCCTATGCCATCTTGGTTGATTATTCTCTACGTTCTCATGCATTTCTAAGTGATCATGCATTTCTAGTGTATTCACTTCATCATGCGCGCCATCATCATCTAACACAGGTTTTAATTCAAAATCATCGTCATATTCTTTATCTTTTTCAACCTCACCAAATTCATTAAACTTCACATGAATGGATTCTAAAATTTGTCTAGTGATGGGATCATAACATCTATATGCTTTTGAATTCACAGAATATCCAACAAAAATGCATTCAATTGATTTTGATTCAAATTTATCTAAATTATCTTTCGTATTCAAAACAAAACATTTGCAACCAAACACAATAAAGTAATCAATTTTAGGCATGCGATCATTTACTATCTCATAAGGAGTTTTATTTATTTTCTTTCTAATGGTCAAACGATTTGCTATATAGTATGCACAATTTACGGCTTCCGCCCACAGAAATCTAGGCAATTTGTTTTCACACAACATGGTTCTAGCGATTTCTTGTAGTGTCCTATTCTTTCTTTCTACTACTCCATTTAGTTGTGGATTTCTAGGTAGCGAAAACTCGTGTTTGATTCCTTTTTCTTCGCAAAATGCAATCATGTCCTTGTTTTTAAATTCACAACCTCTATCGCCTCTAATCTTTTTCACTTTTAAACCATATTCATTTTCAAGTTGTTTTATTAGTTTCGCAATCTTAATGGCACTACCATCTTTATTTGCAAGAATAAAGTCCAAGTATAGCGAGAAAAATCATCAACAATAACACATGCATAATGACGTCCACCGAGACTCTTAGTGCGACTAGGACCAAATAAGTCAATGTGTAATAATTCTAAAACTCTAGACGTGCTAATTTCATTTTAGGATTAAGTGACTCGTGTGTTTATTTGCCTTTGATACAAGATTCACACAACTGAAAGTTGTCTAAATCAAGTTTAGGCAATCCTCGTATTAGGTTCTTTCCTTGAAGTTTTTCGAGTGTATAAAGGTCAATGTGTCCTAAACGTCTATGCCACAAATTAACGTTAGGTTCATTTCATATAAAACACTTAATCTTAGCATCTAACACGCCATCCATAAAAAGCATAAAAATATTTCCTTCCTTTTAATACTATTTCTCTATTTTTGTTTATTATATTGCAATATGGATGAGTAAAACACACATCAAAAACGTTGTCAATAAACTGTGAGATGCTAAGAAGATTATAGGATAAATTACTTACCAAGAAGACGTTGGAGATTTGAAGAGTGCTTGGGCTTCCGATTGTACCTTTTCTGATGATTCTTCATTCATTGTTGTCTCCAAATCACCCGTCATGTGCCTCGAGCAACCACTGTCAAGGAACCACTTGATAGATGTGTCTTTTATGTATGGGCTCCCTGCAATGTACAACAATGATTTAGGTACCCTTTTAATTTGGGTCCTTACGAATTAGTTATTCACCTCTTAGTAAAAGTACCTTTCTGTACCCATACTTGGGTGATCCTTATCGGTCTAGAAAATGGTAAGAGTGTAGACGAAGGAGCAATATAGTAGACATGGGGTGAGAAAACATTAGGCCTTTGGCCGAGAATCCCCTTATGCGCATCATATGGTGTGCGTTTTTGATATGTTCTAGTGTTAGTGTGCATAGTGCGTGATCTAGATGCATGTAATGAATGTCGTGTATGTACCAATGGTTTCTTCTCATTCGATACGGCACATAATTATATTTTGTATGATATGAAGAAGAGGCATGACGAGATGAAGGGAGAGGGGGCCTATGCGACATCTTAGGCGCCATGTATGCCTTAGGTGTGTCTGTTTTCTTAGACAAAACGAATTTGGTTGGTTTAATTGATGCTTCATTTTTCTCAATGTATCCTAATCCGGTTTTATCACCATCATGCTTTTGTGATAAAATAATGTGATCTAGCATGTTAGTTCCCGTGTCAAATTGTTTAATCATTTTCTCTAAATCCGTATTCCTTTATTTCAAATTTGAAATCTCGGATTTCATTTCATTATTATGTGTGGTTAATGATGAGATCTCTGATTTTAATGCATTGATGATGCATGACGACTCTTCTTTTGAATCGTTTAATTGAGAAACAAGATTCGTGTTAGAAGATTCTAACAACTTCTTGTCTTCAATTAATCGTTTCTTTTCTTTTGCGAGAATCTTGGTGAATTCGTGTAGTTCTAAATATTGACTAAAAAGATCATCATATGAAGGTTCAGAATCAGAGTCAAAATCAAAAGATACCTCGTTTGATGCTTTGGATACAAAGCATACTTGTGCTGTCTCCTCTTCTATATCAGTCTCAGAGTCAGATGTGTCACTCCTAGTGGAAGCCTTGAGAGCTCTTCTCCTTTGTTTAGGTTCTGAGACGAGTCTAGTTTTGGTCCGATCCTTGTCAAGGTGTTTGTTTGTTTGTTTGTCCTTATTAGGGCAGTCATAAGATATGTCCAAGTGTCCCACATTCGTAGCATTTCACGTCCTTGTCATTGGTTTTATTTTTATTTCTTTTAGTGGATGTAGCCTTAGGTTTGTTTTTAAATGAATTTCTCATGAATTGTCTCAAACCTTTAGTCAATAGCATTAAGTCATTATTGTCTGATTCGGAATCACTATCATCTACGTGATCGAAAGAAGTAGAGACGTGTTCATTTGATTTAAAAGCAATAGTCTTACCTTGTTTTGACGTTGATTCCGATTTCCTTAAAGTAAGTTTGTTTTTGTATACCTTTAGCGATCCAATTAGTTCCTCCATTTTTATTGATTTGGTTTCTTTACTTTCCTCTATTGCTGTCACTTTAGGGTCTCATTCGGATTGAAGGCTTCGTAGTACCTTTTGGACCTTTTCTTGCGTAGAGAAAGCTTTGCCAAGATACTTCTTGCTCGGTTTTGAAGCTAGTGGTTGCCATCTCACTTAGATCATTGGATCTTCTTGTTGTGAGTGTGCCTGCGCTCTGATACAACTTGTTGGACCTACAAGGCACCACTAGAAGGGGAGGGAGGTTGAATAGTGGGTGTGGAAATTTTGGTTTTTAAAAATGTTTTAATCCAAAAACCCAACTTCTGAAAACAGTTTCTGTTTTTAGGACCTGTTTTGCGATGTTTGAAAAACAAGGTTACAGGCCTTCAAAAATTCTAAAATTTGGAGAGATTTTAGTATCAGCTGTTTTGAGTATCTCCTAAAAATTTCAGATCAAAATTCAATCTTTAACCATTTGAAAAATCATTTGTGGTCAGATTGCGCAAATCTGTCAGAAACGGTAGTCTGATTTGAAAAATTTATTCCGATTAAACCGTGGCTCCAAATGGTCTGAAAATTTAATTCCAAACCCCTTACTATATTTATTTAATTGGGTTGAAACAGTTTTAAAAAATTCCTTTGGGAAGTATGTCAAATACGTTCAAATTCCCAACCTTTGCAAGTCTGAAAATCAGACTGCACTAGTCTCAGAACTATTGACATTTGAATGACTTATACTTGTCCAAAAGGGTTGAAACTTGCGCCAAATAAAACTTAGAAGATGTGGCTATGTTTCTGCAAAATGTTACAATTTTTGAAATTCGTTTACTATTTTTAAGATCGCGATGAAATAGATGCAAAGTGCAGGAAACTGACAGTACTGTGCAGAAAAGTAGAGAACACAAGGAATTTTATACTGGTTCGGTTAAATCAACCTACTCCAGTCTTCGAGGAAACCTTCCTCGGTTATCACAAAACAAAATAACACCTTACCACACAGGGTTGATGGAGTTACAGACCAAATTCAACACTTAACAATCGAAACAAGCAATCACAATGATCACGAACACCGCCACCGAGCGGATGAAGATTTGATCACACCTTGATCAACCTTTTACAATAATAGGACATGTATGGTGGTATGAATGAAGCCTATTCAATATGTTTGAATATAGATACAGTAGGCTCGAGAGAGAAGGAAGAAGAAAGAAATGTAGAAGAAGAGAGTAGAGAGACTTTTTGCACTTTGAAATTCTAAGACTTGTCTTGTGTTTGATTTGATCTTTTTCTCTTCCTTTTATCTCAATGTGGCCGCCCCCTCTAGGGCTTTTCTTCCCCTTGAAAATTCTCTTTTAAGTCCTTGGAAGAATGTCTTGTATAATTGTGACATCAACTTGCTTACTTGGCAACACTTGATTGGATGGATGACTTGGCTTTGCTTACTTGGTAGTCCTTGATTGGATGAGATTTGTCATCATTTGATGACTGTACAAATCTGAGAATTACACTTAAAACATGTGCGAAATTATTATAAAAACATTGTCAAATATCACATAATTAATCCCACACAATTTGGAAAATAATTTGGTCTCATTCAAGACCATAAAATCGGCCACACCCTTGCAACACATGCTGAAATTTTCAGCATGTGCTAAATCTCAAGACTTCAAATTATTTCCATAATAGTATTATATCAATCACTTGAAAATGGAGAAGAAAATTGATCAACATAAAGGACATAAAAATCGGCCATATTAATTCACACATGCTGAATTTTCAGCATGTGTCATATATGTGACATAGTTTGAAACATTACCTTGTGTAGCTCGCTCCATTATGTCACTAACCTTGTATAGTCCATTCTTCAGCAATCAAGATGCCAACTAGGCTCCACATAAGCTCCATCAAGGCTGAGTAGGCGTGTGTAATGAGCTTGAACATTTGCTGAATTTATTTTTGTGAACGTTGTAAAATAGTGCACAATAATTATACACATATGGTATATTCTAACCAGCCCTAATTTGAATATTATAGAATACTTTAGTATGTATTGAATATGTAAAAAGTGTCTAGATACATGTTACATGTCATGCCAAAAACGTTCCATGTGTCGTGTTCGTAGAAAACCGAATTTTCGACTTTTCTCGATTACGCGATTTTTCTCTGATTAAATTTAAACTTTTTGCACATGTTATATATATTATGTCACACATAATATACATAGAATAACTTGAATATTCCGCTCTAAAGGCTGAGTAAAGTGGCGCCCCATGTGACAAAAATGTTGAATTTGAAATCTCCACAATTTGGCCTTAATTGGGGGTGATTTGTGTGTGCCAACATGGAATGATTTTATGGCTGAATACACCATGTAAGCAACAAAATTTGTGGCCATTTTCGAAGTGTAGGGGCTGGCCATCTATATATGGAAAGTACATGACACGTTAGCGAAGTTTCGGTTGTTACCCGATAGACAGTTTTTGATTTAGAACCTTGTAATGTGTCGTAATAATTTTGTCATCACCATGACTTATATCATATGATATAAGACCTAAATATACTCATAAATATGAGGTATGTATCATGGTGTGACGTTGACGTACGTTCGTAAAATATATATAACGTGTCGGTAGTACGTTGGAATATATGTGTATAGGGCCTTTTTAAAAAAAACTGAATATATTTATATTTATATATATATATATATATATATATATATATATATCTATATATATATATATAAGGCGTGTGGTTTAAGAGGGGAAGGAAACTTTCTGTTTCCATGTTTGTTGCCTTTGTGCTTTCTCCAAATATTTCTCCATTTAATGAACTACTTTGTTCATTTAACTAAGTACTTCATTTAATGAACTAGTTTAGTTTTTTAGTGGTGGCACCTGAAAATATTTCAAACACAACAAATGTTTGCCATTTGATGTAAGCTTTAAAGCTTCATGGCTTTTTAGTACGGCAACATTATATATAAAGTATATAAGGCAGGTTTGTTGCAAAGACGTGTCAAGTCATAGAATGTGTCATGCATTTCTTTAGCACACGTTATTTAAATCATATATTTTTGTAAATCACTCAAACTCTTTTTCTCCACAAGTTCCTTTCACCCCAAACCTCATAACACCCTTTGTAGGAGACACTCTCAAATATACTTTTTCACCTACCTCAAATGTCAAGGGTCGTCGTTTGGAGTCCGTCCAACTTTTATTGTGGTCCTAAGCCGCCTTAAGTTTGTCCTGAATAATCCTCACTTTCTCTAACGTTTTCTCGAGGAGTTTGGGTCCTGTGATAGTCCTCATGTCAACTTCATCCCAATAAACTGGGGACCTACATTTCCTTCAATACAACGCTTCAAAAGGGGCCATTTGAATTACGCTGTGGTGGCTGTTATTGTACGAGAATTCCATCAACTTCACCATTCCATCCCAGTTTCCTTTGAAGTCTAGGACACAAGCCATTAGCATGTCTTCAAATGTCTAAATAGTTCGCTCTAATTGTCCATCAGTTTGAGGATGATAGGCTGTACTCATTCTCATCTCTGTGCCTTTGGCTCTTTGAAATGCTGTTCAGAATTTGGAGGTGAACCGCGGGTCTCGGTCCGATACTATGCTACTGGAACACCATATAAGCTAACATGTTATCCATGTACAAGTTCACCAACTTCTCCAATGATGCTTCGCTCGAGATAGGCAGAAAGTGAGCTGACTTGATTAACCGGTCCACTACAACCCAAATCATGTCGCATCCATTTCTCGTCTTTGGTAACCGGCTATGAAATCCATGGTGATGTGTTCCTATTTCCACTTCGGAATCTCCAGTGGCATCAACAATCCACCAGGCTGTTGGTGTTCGGCTTTAACCTGTTGGCAAACTAGACATCTCTCAATGAACTCCGCGATATGCCTCTTCATTCTGGACCACCAGTAGTATTGCTTTAGGTCCCTGTACATCTTGGTGCTACCAGGATGTATGGATAGTCTGGAGTTATGAGCCTCCTGTAGAATCTCTTTCCTTAACTCATCTGCGTCTAGCACGCACAATCGTCCCCTAAACCATAGGCTCCCATCCTCTTTGGTCTGGAATCCCTCGACTTGACTATGCTTGAGCTTTTCCGCGATTTCACTTAAGTTTCTATCCTTACTTTAAGCCTTTTTTACCCGATCAACGAGGCTGTGTGTGATAGTCAGTGTTGCCAGAACATTCACAGTGGATTCTACCAAGTCCAAACCAAATTCCTCCATTTCTCTTTCTAATAGGGATTGTCGTGCATGATTGGATTTCCTACTCAGCGCATCAGCCACCTTATTTGCCTTTCTCGGATGATAATGAATGGTTAGGTCGTAGTCTTTCAACAATTCTAACCATCTCCGTTGTCTCTTGTTCAACTCCTTCTGAGAGAACAGATATTTTAAGCTATTGTGATTCGTGCATATCGATCACTTCTCCCCATATAGATAGTGCCGGCATATCTTTAAAGCGAACACTACTGCAACTAGTTCGAGGTCGTGCGTCGGATAGTTTTGCTCATACGTCTTTAGCTGCCTCAAAGCATACGCGATGACTCGCTCGTGTTGCATTAGAATGCAACCTACATACAAGGTATTAGATTAAACTTAAATCTGAGTGGAAAAATTATAACTTATGCTGCAATTTACGTACCTAAACCATTTTTGATGCGTCACTATAGATCACGAACCTGTCAAAACCAAAGGGTTGAGCCAGTACTAGAGCTGTGGTTAATCTCTTTTTAAGTTCCATGAAGCTTTTCTCACACTCAGCTGTCGATTCAAACTTGGTCCTCTTTTGAGTAAGGCGACTAAGAGGCACGACTATCATCAAAAATCCCTCAACGAACTTCCTGTAATAGCCAGCTAAACCCAAGAAACTCCGCACCTTGGTGACGTTAGTGGGTCTAGGCCACTCAATGATAGCTTCCACTTTCCTTGGATCCACTACAATCCCTTCTTCTGATATTACGTGGCCCAGGAAGGTCACACTCCTCAACCATATTCACATTTGCTGAATTTGGCATACAGCTATTTATGTTTTAGCATACTCAAAACGACTCTCAGATGCTCAGCATGAGTTTGTTCATCAGGAGAATACACAAGGATATCATCTATGAATACGACAACAAATTTATCCAACTATTCCCTGAAGACAGTATTCATAAGGTCCATAAAGGCAGCGGAGACATTTGTTAATCCAAAGGGCATTACTAGAAACTCGTAGTGTCCATATCTGGTACGGAAGGCTGTCTTTGCTAAGTCTTCAGCCTTTACTGTTAGTTGATGATACCCCGACCGAAGGTCGATTTTAGAGAAAACTCTGGCACCCTTCAGTTGGTCAAATAGGTCCTCAATTCGTGGCAGTGGGTATTTGTTCTTAATGGTAATTTTGTTACAAAGTCTCATACTACAATCCTTCTTCCTTACAAATAAAACGGGTGCTCCCCAAGGTGACACACTAGGGCGGATAAACTTCTTGTCCAACAACTCTTGCAGTTGTTCCTTCAGTTCTCTTAGCTCTGCCGGAGCCATTCTGTAAGGAGCTTTAGAAATAGGTTCGGCTCGTGGAATCAAGTTTATCTCGAACTCAACTTCCCTTGGAGGTGGTAATCCTAGAAATACTTCCGGAAACACATCAGGAAACTCGTTGACCACCGGAATCTGCTCAATAGATGGTATTTCCCGAGTAGCATCCATTGCATACACTAGGAATCCTTCGGCACCTTTCCGTAAGGCTCTGCATGCGTGAGCAACTGACATATATACCTTCTTAGAGATTTTCTTTTGTTTCGCATCCCCTTGAAACATTACTTATCCATTTTAGCGTTCTTGACCGTCATTTGCTTCAATCGACAATCAATGTTGGCGTGGTACTTGGCCAACCAGTCCATCCCTAAGATAACATCGAAGTCATACATCTGAATTGGGATCAGTATAGCAGAGAACCTTTGTCCTTCAAACTCTAACTTGCAATCCTTGTACTGTTGGTATGAAATCATAATCTGACCTCCAGCCGCTTGAACACGGTATGGAGTTTCTAATCACTCAGGCAGCTTAACGAGGTGCTTAGCAAATCTTTTTGACACAAAGAAGTGGCTTGCTCCACTATCGAAAAGCACATTTGCATGCATCTTATCTACTAAGACAATACCTAAGACCATATCAAGTTTTGTATAGGAAGTTAAGCATATGTGAACTTGATTCAATAATAATTTAGACTTAAATTAAATTGCACATGTTACCACATCAATGGCTTCATGGACATCAGTATCAATCATGAGATGGACGCGAGCGTTTGCTTTCGGCTTTGCCCTGGGCTGTTGGGCTGCTTCCCCCAGAGTGTTCTTCTTCATCTCGGGGCAATCTCGGATTATGTGGCCTACCTGTCCACAGTGATAACATTCTCTATCCAATTTTCTGCACTCGCCCACGTGGCTCTTGTTGCAATGGGGGCATACTCCTATAGCCTGCTGGACAATTGGGTTCTGCGGTGGGGGTCTCTGGAAGCTTCCCATTGGGTTTCTCTTTGGAATCTTGACCCAACGTCCGGGTCTACCACCCACTCTCACTTCCTCTCTAGGTCTCTTTCCTTTATTAGAGGATCTAGTGCTAGTCTCCCTTGCTGCTAACCTTCGGAAATCACTTTCCACTCGAAAACATGCATCCAACATATCCTCGAAGGTTTTCATTCCGGCATTCACGATGGCTGATTGTATCCTCGAGTCTAGACCCCTTTCAAATTTGGCCATCTTGAGGCGATTATCAGACATGATCGCAGGCACAAAATTCCCCAAGGCATATAAACTGTCTGCGTACTCTGAAACTATCATCCGACCTTGCTCAAGTCGATCAAATGCCCGGATCTTGTTCAGAATCGCTGTTTCCGGCACATAGTATTTCAAGAAGTTATCACAAAATTGTGCCCAAGTGATCGGTATGGTCATCTTTGTTGGACCGTGCACCTGCAATAAACACCACTAGAGGGGTGGGGTGAATAGTGGTTAGCAGAAATTACACTACAACCGTTTGTAAAAATCCCCTTTGAAAACAGAATCTGAAACTGTCTCAGATTCAGAACCCGTATTTAAAAAATTCAAAAATAATTTTGCACAACTCCAAAAATTATGAAACTTTCCAAAACTGAATTTCAATGAGTTAACAAGACTCTGTCCAAAAATCAGACAAAAATAAGATCGTTTCATCCTTCAAACAAATAAAAAGATTAAGGTGGTCAATCTGGACAAAATTGGACAAAATGTTGCTGATTTTGAAAATAGTGTTTTCTCTTTGAATACTCAACCAAACAGGTTTATCTTTATATCAAAATACTCTTTAGGATGTGTAGATGAAGTTTCAAAAAGGCCCTAACCTTAAAAAATTCTTAATAAACACAAAATTTAAGTTTTCTCAAAACTTGTCAGATTGCAGCCAGATTGGAGCAGTTATCTTGCAATTACTGAAGACTAACTTTCCCTTGCTCAAATCAAGCGATTATTGTTGAAAATGAAAGCTAACAATCTCAAGTATAACTCCACCAAAAATCACAAATTTTGAAAATGTTAATCTATTTTTTCGAAACGTGAGAAATTGTGTGAAATCTGCAGTAAAAACGGGCAGAAAACAGAAATGAAGAAACAAGACAAGAACACCGAGGATTTATCCTGGTTCGGTCAATGTAACCTACTCCAGTCCCAAGGAACACCTTTCCTTAGATTTTACTATCAAATGAATCACCTTACAACAAGAACCAAGCTTGATCCTTGGGTTATACACCAACCCTATTCAAGACTTGGATAATCACCTTCTAAGCAACACTTAGTTGCAACACCTCTAACACCTATTGATATAGCCTTATAAGAATGGCTAATCAATCTTACAAATGAATCTCAAGAGGCTTGTAGCACAACAAAAATAACAAGAACACCTTTCCTACAAAGAATATAACAACAACAAGAAGAAGATGAAGATGAAAGCTAGACAAATCAACAAATGCTTGTGAGCTTCAAGTGTGTTTCATCTTCTTCACCATTGCCTCTATTTATAGTGTGATTTGAGCCTTAGAGATAAGATTGCACATGTGTCACCATCTTCATCATCAATTTCAAATGTCTTCTCATCATTGGTTGGCCTTTGTACACTTGGAAAAATAAGACAACATAATTGGTCCACCTTGGCAACACCTTGTTGGCCGAAAATTCCACTTGGAATTGTCTTGAAAATGTGAAGATAATACCCAAAGATAATAGCCATAACAACTCCATTATCTTCTCAACTCTTTGGCACAAGAATAGGCATGTGGGCATTTACATTTTCAAACTCAAAAATCTGCTCAAAAACCTTCTTAGTAGCTGTTGGCTACTTTTGATTTTCCAAGGAAAAACTTTGTTTTTTCGTAATAAAATAAGAGAGGATAATACAACCAAAATATCCCAACTTCAAGCACAATAATAGGACATGTGAAGTCTTCATTTGACTTTAAAAATCTGCTGAAAATAGCCAAGAAAACCAAGTAGCCGTTTGGCTACATTTGAATATTTCCAGGTTGGCATTTTTGCCAACTAGCTCCTTTTTGATTTGTCCACTTGTCACCAACTCATAAAATGAATAACACCTCATACATAGCTGCTAATACACGTTTTTGAGCATACATATATGTGTAGCAACTCAGATTTTTGAAGAAGAAATCAATAGATAATAGTTGACAAGATTATGTCAACGTGTAACACCGAAATTCCCTATATTTATTCTTATATGTCATGAACATTTCCACACCTTTGACACCTTTAATATCTCTGAATAATGATGATAAATGTGCTCTTATAACATATATAAGATGGTCTTCAAGAAAAAACAGAATGCGACATCTCAAATCGTCACATATCCAGCTATAGTCAATAGTATCATCATGTGAGAGAAAGAGATAAAGAATCACCATATTATCTTCAAGATAATAATAAATCAGCTCCAGAATGAAGAAAATAATATGCTCAAGAGATTCCTTGAGTGAAAATACCAAAAATACCCTCGGGGGTGAAATGACCAAAATACCCCTCGTATATGAAAAATCCAGAAATGACCCCGATGGTCAGAAATAATCAAGATATCACCATTGTCATGATAAATAATAGTATAAGAATGCACCCTTGAAATATTATTACAATATCATGTTCCTACAAAACTCAAAATACCAATTTTGCCCTTTTTGGTAAGTTGTAGAAACTTCCAAGGCACGTTAGTCATAGGACAACTATAATCACCAATATCTCATAAGAATCACATAATAAACATATATGAAACATATATAAATGTAAAATAATTATTTCATAACTTTTTAGAAAAATAAACATTCTGTGAGACGTGGATCTATCCATGTGAGGGGTTGACGTGAGGGGCTGACGTACGTCGATCGATTCACGTGAGAGATCGACGTCTTACTGTGAGTTTGGTTCTTCTCAGTTCAACATGGATCGATCCACGTGAGGGGTTGATGTACATGGTCGATCCATGTGTCTCTGCCTGAGAGATCCACGTCATTTTTCTTCACTTTTTCAACCTTTAATCACTTATAACACCATATGTGACATTTCTAAGTATTCACCACTTAAAATCATGCCTTTGAAAATTATCCAAACATATTTCTCAACATTCTCCCCCTTTTGGATGATTTTCAAAATAACTTAACATGTTTTTGTAGAGAAAAAGGGGTTTGAGTGATTTTCAAATACATGATTTAAATGTGCTTAAAAACGTGCATGACATAAATGTGCATGATACATTGCATATTACTTGCCTTATATAATTCACATATAATGTTTCCGTACTAACGAGCCATCAAGCTTTAAAGCTTACATCAAATGGCAAACATTTGTTGTGTTTATACTATTTTCAGGTGCCACCATTAATGAACTTAACTAGTTCATTAAGTGAAGTACTTAGTTAATGAAACTAAGTAGTTCATTAAAGGAAGCTATATTTGGACAAGGCACAGAGGCAACAAGACTAAGAAAGGAAAGTCTCCTCCTCCCTTTATCATCAATATACACGCATATATATATACAAAAATATATATTTTCAGATTTTTTGAAAAAGGCACATACACATGTATTCCAACGTACTACCGACACGTTATATATTTTACGTACGTACGTTAACGTCACACCACCATACTTAACTCATATTTATGAGTATATTCAGGTCTTATAATATGATATAAGTCATGGTGATGACAAATTAAATACGACACGTTAAAAGGTTCTAAACCGAAAATTGTCGTATCGGACGAATACCGAAACTTCGCCAACGTGTCACGTACTTGCCATAAATAGATGGCCATCCCCTACACCTCAAAAATCACTATAAATTTCGTGGCTATGATGATGATTCAAGCCATAAAATCATTTCATGTTGGCATACACAAATCACCCCACATTAAGGCCAAATTATGGAGATTTCAATTTCAATTTTGTCACATGTAAATGGCACCACTTTAATCAGCCTTATAAGCTGAATATTAAAGTTTATATTATGTATATTATGTGTAACATGATATATATAACATGTGTAAAAAGTTGGAATTTAATTAGAGAAAAATTGGGTAACCGATAAACATCGAAAATTCGGTTTTCTACGTACACAATACATGGAACATTTTTGGCACATCATACGACACATATCTAGACACCTGTTACATATGTCATATATCTTAATGTGTTCTAGAAAATTAAATTAAGGGCTGATTGGAATATAACATGTGTTTATTAATAAATATGCACTATTTTACAAAGTTTGCAAAAATAAAATTCAGCACATGCCTAAACCATGTTACACGCCTACTCAAGCTATGTTGGAGCATATGTGGATCCTTGTTGGCATATTGATTGGTCAAGAATGAAGCATGCAATGTTGATGACATAAAGGAAGGAACTACATAAGGTAACATTTCAAACTTATGTCATAATTGTGACACATGCTGAAAATTCAGCATGTGCACAAAAGAGCTGGCCGATTTTGAGACTATTATGACTCATATTTTGTGTCTTGATTAAGGTGGATTAATTGGAAGATAATTTGGAAGTATTTTGAATAAGTTATGCAATTAAATTGATGATATTTTTGAATATCACATGCTGAAAATTTCAGCATGTGTAGGAGTGTGCATGGCCGAATTTTAGACCATATTATTGTCTAATTTTCATTCCATAAAAGATGAGAATATTGCATACTAAATGATGATTGAATTGTTGGATTAACTCAATGCAAAATAGGCAATATTTTGAATAAGAGGTGGATGTTACACATGCTGAAATTTCAGCATGTGCAAGACATGTCATGGGCGATTTTTTTAACTATTTTTGTGAGAAAATTATCTTGCTTAATTTATGTGATGATCTTGGAAGTTATGGTAGTTGTTTTATGGTGATTTTGGCACATGTTTTTAGTGGAATTCTCAGATTTTCTTAGTCATCAAATGATGACAACATTCAACCAATCACGAAGTGCCAAGTAAGCAAGAGCTTAATGATCATCCAATGAAGAGGTGCCAAGTAAGCAAGGTCATGTCACAATGATGCCCAAGGGGGCGGCCAACACATGTTAAAAAGAAGGAAGAAGAACAAAAAAAAACAAGAACAAGAACAAGAGTTGAAAATTCAAAAGATCAAAAGTGTTCTAGCCTTCTTCTTTTACACTCTCTTTCTTTCTTCTTCCTAAAAGCCTATTGTAATTACATTCATATTCTTGAATAGGCTTATCTTAGACCACCACACATATTCTTTATCTTTGTAAAAGATTGATCAAGGTGTGATCAATCTTCAATCTTGCAAGGTGGTGGTGTTCGTGTGCATTGTATTGAACATACAAGGTTTGTAAAGGGTTGAAGTTGGTGTGTAACTCCATCAACCCTGTTGTAAGGTGTTTGTGAGTTGTGTGAACCGAGAAAGTTGTTCCTCGAAGACTGGAGTAGGTTGTTTATAACCAAACCAGTATAAAATTCTTGGTGTCATTTACTTTCAGCACTGATTTTCTGTTTCAGCACTGTTTACTGTTTTTAATCATGTTCGTAAAAATAGTAAACGAATTTCAAAAATCACGAAACTTTCAGGAAACATAGACACAAATTTTAAGGTTCTTTTGGCGCAAGTTTCAACCCTTTTGCATAAGTATAAGTCATCCAAACATCCAAAGTTCTGAGACTAGTGCAGTCTGAGTTTTAGGCTTGCAAAGGTTGAGACTTTGATCGTATTTGACTTACTTCCCAAAAGAATTTTTCAAAACTATTTCAAACCATTTAAATACAAATTATAAGGGGTTAGTATTTAAATTTTCAGAGCATTTGGAGTTATACAAAAGTAGGAATAAAATTTTTCAAATCAGTCTACCGTTTCTGGTAGATTTGCGCAATCTGGCCACCAACGAATTTTCAAGGGGTTAGAGGTTGAATTTAAATCTGAAATTTTTAGGAGACACTCATAACATCTGAGGATAAGTTCTCTCCAAATTGCAGAATTTTTGAAGACCTGCAACCTAGATTTCAAAACGTTTTAAAACTGGTCCTGAAAACAGAAACTGTTTTCAGAAGTTGGGTTTTTGGTTTAAAACTATTTTAAAAACACATTTTCCGCACCCACTATTCAACCCCCCCTTCTTGTGGTGCCTTGCAGATCCTACAATTGGTATCAGAGCAGGAACACTCACAACAAAAGGATCCAACGATCTACGTGAAATGGCATCCACTAGTTATAGCACCGTGCAAGAAGGAATGTCAACCATAAGGCCTCCTCTCTTTGACGGTGAGTCTTTTGTTCAATGGAAGGTAAGAATGAAACTTTTCTTTATGGCAATAGATATTGATCTTTGGTCGATTATAGAAGATGGTCCTTTTGTACCATCTAAGTTATCCACCGTAGACGGAGTCACACTAGAAGTTGTTAAACCTAGACAAGAATATACAAGTGATGATAAAAAGAAACTTAGCATGAATGCTAGGGCTATGCGATTGCTCCTAAATGGATTAAGTAAGAGTGAGTCTAGTTATGTCTCAAACTGTTCTAGTGCACAAGAAATGTGGAGGATACTCGAAATGAAACACGAAGGCACGAGTCAAGTAAAAGAGTCAAAGATAAACATGCTTATGTCCACACTTGAGTCGTTTAAACTATTGCCTAATGAATCTATTGTTGATATGGATCTTCGTTTGACTAACATCTACAATTCTCTTGAGTCTCTTGGTAAAGCTTTTACCATGCAGGAAAAAGTACAGAAAGTCTTGTGAAGCCTTCCATCCGAGTGGGACTCTAAAGTAACGGCCATAGAAGAAAGCAAAGAGACTAAATCGATTAAGATGGAAGAACTTATTGGAGCACTTAAGGTATATGAAAACAAACTTGCTTTAAGACATTCTGAGTCCATTTCTAATAATGATAGGGCTATAGCATTTAAATCAAATGAATACGTCGTAGATGATAGTGGCATAGATTCCGATGATGAGGACTTAATCACGATGGCTAAAAGATTAAGAAAATTTTTGAGAAAATCGATTAAACATAAGTCTACCTCATCTAAGGATTATAAAAATAAAAATAAGGAAATAAAGTGCTATGAATGCGGCAAACTTGGACATCTATCATATGACTGCCCTAATAAAGAAAAGGAAACAAACAAATACCCTGACAAGGATCGGAACAAGAATAGACTCGCCTCAGAACCTAAGCAAAGGAGAAGAGCCTTCAAAGCCTCCACTTGGAGTGACACATCCGATTCTGAGACTGATGATACGGAAGAACACAAGGCACAAGTATGCTTTACATCTAAAGCATCAAATGAGGTACCTTACGACTCTGATTTCGATTCTGAATGTTCTTATGATGATTTATTTAGTCAATATTTAGAATTGCATAAGTTTTCAAAGATTCTTGCAAAAGAAAAGAAGCGATTAATTGAAGACAAGAAATTGTTAGAATCTTCTAACAAAGATCTTGTGTCTCAATTAAACGATTCAAAAGAAGAGTCATCATGCATTATAAATTCATTAAAGTCTGAAATTTCATCATTGACATCGGAGAACACTGAATTGAAATCCGAGATTTCAAACTTGAAATCAAGGAATGCGGATGTAGAGAAAAAGGTGAAACAATTTGACACGGGATCTAACATGCTGCATCGTATTATCTTATCACAAAAGCATGATAGTGACAAAACAGGTTTGGGATACGTTGAGACAAATGAAGCATCCACCAAACCAACTAAGTTTGTTGTGTCTAAGAAAGTAGACACCACAAAGACAAAAACAGCGTCTAAGATAACGCAAAGACCTCTTCCCTCATCACGCCTCACTTCTTCATCATATCATGCGAAATACAATTTTGTACCATATAGATGTGAAAAGAAAAGAGTGATGCATACACAGCATTCATTCCATCCACGCACTACGCACACAAACACAAGGACATATCAAAAACATCCTACATATAATGCGTATAAAGTAGTTCTTGGCCAAAGGCCAGATACAGTTGCACCTAAAGTATATTATGTTGTGCTTTCATCACCTTTCTCACCTTTTGGAAGACCTAGAAGGGTCACCCAAATTTGGGTACCAAAAGGGACATTTTCTAAGGGTTGAATAAATAACCCTTACGAACACACGTTATATGAAATGCATGATTTTCTTCTTCATCTTTACAGGCATCTTTTAATTTACTTTTCAAAATAAAGGGGGAGAGGTAGCATGATTTAAGGGGGAGAGAGATACTGATTGCATAAATCAAGGGGGAGCGGTTTTTGAAATTTAAAATTCAAATTTTGAATTTATGCATGATTGAAGGAGGAGCGATAGGATTTAAATCATGAGTATAGGTTATTTTGAAAATCATCAAAAGGGGGAGATTGTAGAGAAAAAGGGGTTTGAGTAATTTTCAAATACATGATTTAAATGTGCTTAAAAACGTGCATGACATAAATGTGCATGATACATTGCATATTACTTGCCTTATATAATTCACATATAATGTTGCCGTACTAACGAGCCATGAAGCTTTAAATCTTACATCAAATGGCAAATATTTGTTGTGTTTATACTATTTTCAGGTGCCACCATTAATGAACTAAAGTAGTTCATTAAGTGAAGTACTTAGTTAATTAAACTAAGTAGTTTATTAAAGGAAGCTACATTTGGACAAGGCACAAAGGCAACAAGACTAAGAAAGGAATGTCTCCTCCTCCCTTTATCATCAATATACATGCATATATATAAATATATATATAAAAATATATATTTTCAGATTTTTTGAAAAAGGCACATACACATGTATTCCAACGTACTACCGACACATTATATATTTTACGTACGTAGGTTAACGTCACAGCACCATACTTAACTCATATTTATGAGTATATTCAGGTCTTATATAACATCATATAAGTCATGGTGATGACAAATTAAATACGACACGTTAAAAGGCTCTAAACCGAAAATTGTCGTATCGGACGAATACCAAAACTTCGCCAACGTGTCACGTACTTGCCATAAATTGATGGCCAGTCCCTACACCTCAAAAATCACTATAAATTTCGTGGCTATGATGATGATTCAAGCCATAAAATCATTCCATGTTGGCATACACAAATCACCCCACATTAAGGCCATATTATAGAGATTCCAATTTCAATTTTGTCACATGTGAATGGCACCACTTTAATCAGCCTTATAAGCTGAATATTAAAGTTTATGTTATGTATATTATGTGTAACATAATATATATAACATGTGCAAAAATTTGGAATTTAATTAGAGAAAAATCGGGTAACCGATAAACATCGAAAATTCGGTTTTCTACGTACACAATACATGGAATATTTTTGGCACATCCTACGACACGTATCTAGACACTTGTTGCATATGTCATATATCTTAAAGTGTTCTAGAAAATTAAATTAAGGGCTGATTGAAATATAACATGTGTGTATTATTAAATATGTATTATTTTACAAAGTTTGCAAAAATAAAATTCAGCACATGCCTAAACCATGTTACACGCCTACTCAAGCTATGTTGGAGCATATGTGGAGCCTTGTTGACATATTGATTGGTCAAGAATGAAGCATGCAATGTTGATGACATAAAGGAAGGAACTACATAAGGTAACATTTCAAACTTATGTCACAATTGTGACACATGCTGAAAATTCAGCATGTGCACAAAAGAGCTGGCCGATTTTGAGACTATTATGACTCATATTTTGTGTCTTGATTAAGGTGTATTAATTGGAAGATAATTTGGAAGTATTTTGAATAAGTTATGGAATTAAAGTGATGATATTTTTGAATATCACACATGCTGAAAATTTCAGCATGTGTAAGAGTGTGCATGGCCGAATTTTATTCCATAAAAGATGAGAATGTTGCATACTAAATGATGATTGAATTGTTGGATTAAATCAATGCAAAATAGGCAATATTTTGAATAAGAGGTGGATGTTACACATGCTGAAATTTTAGCATGTGCAAGACATGTCATGGGCGATTTTTTTAACTATTTT
>AP025048.1:26580961-26724561 GCA_036186865.1 Eustoma russellianum
AAGCCATAAAATCATTCCATGTTGGCATACACAAATCACCCCACATTAAGGCCATATTATAGAGATTCCAATTTCAATTTTGTCACATGTGAATGGCACCACTTTAATCAGCCTTATAAGCTGAATATTAAAGTTTATGTTATGTATATTATGTGTAACATAATATATATAACATGTGCAAAAATTTGGAATTTAATTAGAGAAAAATCGGGTAACCGATAAACATCGAAAATTCGGTTTTCTACGTACACAATACATGGAATATTTTTGGCACATCCTACGACACGTATCTAGACACTTGTTGCATATGTCATATATCTTAAAGTGTTCTAGAAAATTAAATTAAGGGCTGATTGAAATATAACATGTGTGTATTATTAAATATGTATTATTTTACAAAGTTTGCAAAAATAAAATTCAGCACATGCCTAAACCATGTTACACGCCTACTCAAGCTATGTTGGAGCATATGTGGAGCCTTGTTGACATATTGATTGGTCAAGAATGAAGCATGCAATGTTGATGACATAAAGGAAGGAACTACATAAGGTAACATTTCAAACTTATGTCACAATTGTGACACATGCTGAAAATTCAGCATGTGCACAAAAGAGCTGGCCGATTTTGAGACTATTATGACTCATATTTTGTGTCTTGATTAAGGTGTATTAATTGGAAGATAATTTGGAAGTATTTTGAATAAGTTATGGAATTAAAGTGATGATATTTTTGAATATCACACATGCTGAAAATTTCAGCATGTGTAAGAGTGTGCATGGCCGAATTTTATTCCATAAAAGATGAGAATGTTGCATACTAAATGATGATTGAATTGTTGGATTAAATCAATGCAAAATAGGCAATATTTTGAATAAGAGGTGGATGTTACACATGCTGAAATTTTAGCATGTGCAAGACATGTCATGGGCGATTTTTTTTAACTATTTTTGTGAGAAAATTATCTTGCTTAATTTATGTGGTGATCTTGGAAGTTATGGTAGTTGTTTTATGGTGATTTTGGCACATGTTTTTAGTGGAATTCTCAGATTTTCTTATTCATCAAATGATGACAACATTCAACCAATCACGAAGTGCCAAGTAAGTAAGAGCTTAATGATCATGCAATGAGGAGGTGCCAAGTAAGCAAGATCATGTCACAATGATGCCACACATTCTCCCAAGGACTTAGAAGACAATTTTCAAGAGGGGAAGGACCCAAGGGGGCGGCAAACACATGTTAAAAAGAAGGAAGAAGAACAAAAAAAACAACAAGAACAAGAGTTGAAAATTCGAAAGATCAAAAGTGTTCTAGCCTTCTTCTTTTACACTCTCTTTCTTTCTTCTTCCTAAAAGCCTATTGTACTTACATTCATATTCTTGAATAGGCTTATCTTAGACCACCACACATATTCTTTATCTTTGTAAAAGATTGATCAAGGTGTGATCAATCTTCAATCTTGCAAGGTGGTGGTGTTTGTGTGCATTGTATTGAACATACAAGGTTTGTAAAGGGTTGGAGTTGGTGTGTAACTCCATCAACCCTGTTGTAAGGTGTTTTTGAGTTGTGTGATTAGTGTGAACCGAGGAAGGTGTTCCTCGAAGACTGGAGTAGGTTGTTTATAACCGAACCAGTATAAAATTCTTGGTGTCATTTACTTTCAGCACTGATTTTCTGTTTCAGCACTGTTTACTATTTTTAATCACGTTCGTAAAAATAGTAAACGAATTTCAAAAATCACGAAACTTTCAGGAAACATAGACACACATTTTAAGGTTCTTTTGGCGCAAGTTTCAACCCTTTTGCATAAGTATAAGTCATCCAAACGTCCAAAGTTCTGAGACTAGTGCAGTCTGAGTTTTAGGCTTGCAAAGGTTGAGACTTTGATCGTATTTGACTTACTTCCCAAAAGAATTTTTCAAAACTGTTTCAACTCATTTAAATAAAACTTATAAGGGGTTTGTCTTTAAATTTTCAGAGCATTTGGAGTTATACAAAAGTATGAATAAAAATTTTCAAATCAGTCTACCGTTTCTGGCAGATTTGTGCAATCTGACCACCAACAAATTTTCAAGGGGTTAGAGGTTGAATTTAAATCTGAAATATTTAGGAGACACTCATAACATCTGAGGCTAAGTTCTCTCCAAATTTCAGAATTTTTGAAGACCTGCAACCTAGATTTCAAAACGTTTTAAAACTGGTTCTGAAAACAGAAACTGTTTTCAGAAGTTGGGTTTTTGGTTTAAAACTATTTTAAAAACCACATTTTCCGCACCCACTATTCAACCCCCCTTCTAGTGGTGCCTTGCAGATCCTACAGGTTTTAATGTCACAACTCATAATCATTTGTTTAACATCATAAATCTTACCAGTTGTTTTCAAAGTTTGTTTTCAACAAAATTTCAAATAGTTATGCTCCCCCTCAACTTATATTCTCCCCCTTAACCTATACTCAACTTATACCAATTGAAACTTATCATGACTTACCAACTAAAATCATGTTCTTATTCTATCTCCCCCTTTATTTTGCAAATCATTCAAAAGATAGAACTATACAAAGGTGTCGTAAGTCATCATACTTAACTTGGCTCGTAAGTTGTCAAACGTGGCTTGATTAAGGGGTTTGGTAAAGATATCAGCGATTTGGTGATCAGTTCTTATATGGTTTATGACTATGTCCTCATTTTGAACATGATCGCGAAGAAAGTGGTATCGCACCTCAATGTGTTTGGCTTTAGAATGAAGCACCGGATTCTGAGAAAGATTGATCGTACTTGTGCTATCGCAGAAAATTGGAATCTTTTACATTTTAATGCCAAAATCACTAAGTTGCTGTTTAAACCAAAGTATTTGGGTAGCACATAGACTCAAAGAAATATACTCGGCTTCAGTGGTAGAAAGAGCTATATTAGCTTGCTTTTTAGAAAACCAAGAGATCAAGTTGGTTCCTATGAATTGACATGTACCGCTAGTGGATTTTCTATCTAACTTGCAACCACCATAATAAGCATCAGTATATGCGTGTAATTCCAACTTAGCGTTTCTATCATACCACAGTCCTAAGTGAGGTGTATGCTTAAGATATCTAAAGATTTTTTTCACTGCATTGTAATGTGATACCTTAGGACAAGATTGAAACCTAGCACATATACACACACTAAACATGATATCAGGTCTTGATGCAGTTAAGTATAACAGTGATCCAATCATAGACCTATAGAGAGTGTCATCAAAAGGTTTACCATTTTCATCCTTATCAAGTTTGGTACTAACACTCATGGGGGTAGTTGTAAGTTTCAACTCTTCAAAGCCAAACTTCTTAATCATATCATTGACATACTTAAGTTGGCTAAGGTGAATTCCTTGAGGGGTTTGTTTGATTTGAAGTCCTAAGAAATAATTCAACTCTCCTACCATTGACATTTCAAATTCTGACTTCATACACTCTTTGAAGTCTTTTATAAGGTAGGGTTAGTTGAACCAAAGATAATATCGTCTACATATATTTGAACTATTAACAAATCATTATCTTTTCTTCTTAGGAATAATGTGTTGTCTATTGTTCCCCTTTGATAATTATTTGCAATAAGAAAGTTTGCAAATCTATCAAGCTCTTGGAGCTTGTTTCAAACCATATAAAGCTTTCTTAAGCTTATAAACATGGTTAGGATTCTTTGGATCTTCGAATCCAGGGGGTTGTTTGATAAACACCTCTTCTTGGATGTATCCATTCAAGAATGCACTCTTGACATCCATTTGGAAGAGTTTAATGTTACTTAGACTTGCAATCGCAAGTAATAATCTAATTGCTTCTAGTCGTGCAACAGTTGCAAAGGTTTCTTCATAATCTATACCTTCTTGTTGATTATAACCTTGTGCGACTAGCCTAGCCTTTTTCCTTGTAATATTTTCTTGTTCATCCATTTTATTCCTAAAGACCCATTTAGTTCCTATGATAGACTTGTCTTCAGGTTTAGGTACTATGTCCCACACGTTGTTCCTTGTGAATTGATTTAATTCCTCATGCATAGCATCTATCCATGATATGTCACCTAATGCTTCCTTAACATTCTTAGGTTCTATGTGTGAGACTAAGCTATGTCCTTCAAGTTGACTTATGTTTCTACGTGTTCTAACCCCAACACTTGGATCTCCAATGATTAATTATCTAGGGTGCCACCAATTCCTAGATTGACTAGGTTCACCCTCATCTTGTTCAAATGTTTCATTAGTATGAACATTATCATATGTAATTGGATCATTAGTTGTATTATCTTCCAATTGCAAAGTTTCTTCATTTATTTCATCTAAAGGTTCATGCATGTCTTGTTCAGGGGGAGTTGGTTCTAGATAATCAAGTACATGCTCAAGTAATGCATCATCATCAAACATATTTTCAACATTATTCTCAGGTTTATGTTGATGTTTATCACTAACTTCAAAACATGCATTTTCATTGAATTTCACATGTATGGATTCAATTATCTTTCTAGATGCAGGATTATAACACCTATATGCTCTTGAGTTAGTTGAATACCCAACAAATATGCATTCAATAGACTTTTGTTCAAATTTATCTAGATTATCCTTAGTGTTCAGCACAAAAAATTCACATCCAAATACTTTAAGATAATCTATCTTATGTTGTCTATTTTTTTAGCAATTCATAAGGTGTTCTATTTAATTTCTTTCTAATGGTAAGCCTATTTATAATATAGCATGCACAACTAACAGCTTCAGCCCATAAATATTTAGGTAATTCATTTTCACAAAGCATTGTCCTATCAACTTCTTGAATTGTTCTATTTTTACGTTCAACAACTCCATTGAGTTGTGGTGTTCTAGGTGGTGAGAATTCATGTTTAATTCTATATAGTTCGCAAAATTTTATTACATCTTTGTTTTTAAATTCTCCACCTCTATCACTTCTAATCCTTTTAACATTTTCTTCATAAATGTTTTCAAGTTGATTAATAAGGGTTTCGATTGCTAATGGAGCATCGTCTTTGTGTGTTAAGAACAATGTCCATGTGTAGCGTGAGTAATCATCTACTATGACACACACATAGTAGTGTCCACCTAGACTTCTTGTCCTACTTGGACCAAATAAGTCTAAGTGAAGTAATTCTAGTACATGACTAGTACTCACTTCATATTTTGGTTTTAAGGTTTCTTTAATGTGTTTTCCCTTAATACATGTTTCACACATTTGAAAATTATCTAAGTCTAACTTAGGCATTCCACTAATTAAATTCTTCTTAGATAATTTCTTAATGGTTGAAATTCCTATATGGCCTAATCTCCTATGCCATAAATTCACATCTAAGTCATGTGATATAAGACACTTAACCTTAGCATCTAACATGTTATCTAAGGTAAGGGTATACATATTACCATCTCTATTTGCTTTTAAAACTATTTTTCCTTTTTCATTTATTATATCACACGTAGTAGGAAGAAAAGAGACATTATAACCACAATCTATAAGTTGAGAAATACTAAGTAAATTATAAGAGAGATTGCTTACTAACAACACATTTCGTATTTGAAATGTGTTACGGTCCCCAATTGTTCCTTTTCCAACCATTTGTCTTTTGTTGTTGTCACCGAATGTTACTTTTCCTCCATTCTTGATATGTTCCAATTCGATGAATAGTTTGGTGTTCCCCGTCATATGCCTCGAACATCCACTATCTAAAAACCATTTGGTTTTCAGATTCTTTGACTTTGCCTCCTTATTGCATTCTTTGCGTTTTTCCGACAATGGAGACAAAGTTTTAGGTACCCTTTATTTGGGTCTTTGAATGTTAGGGGCACTATTCTTGTTTAGATATCCCTTAGGTATCCAAACTTGAACATACCTTTTAGGCACATTTTTAGCATGATTATAATTTGGAAAATAAGAAGAATAAGCATATAGATGATCATTCCACATAAGTGAAGATGCATTGTTATACACGTTGCGCCATGGTTGATAAACATTATATGATGTCTAAGTTTTATAATATATATAAGGCATGCGATTTTGTTTCTTGAATGACGCTATATAAGTGTGTTCATAGGTATTTCTATGAGACTTATAAGAGTGTTGCCTATACTTAGGTTCATAATAAGTTGGATGCATTTTATTATGTCTAGTTGTATTTGTATACATATAGGCATAATTTCTAGGTTGTCTAGATGCAAAGTTTGGCCTAGATGTATGTTTATGCGTGTGTGCTTTTATGGGTGTATGATGCATTTTTGCCTTAGAATAAACAGAAGAAGGAGTAGAAGAAGATTTAGCAGGCAAAGTTGTTTTTATATCTTTATAAGGCTGTTTAGTAGTTGAAGATACAAACTTAGTCTTTCTACCTACTTTGTCATCTTCTTCTTTATAGCCTAAACCGGTTTTATCATTTCCATATTTTTGTGATGAGATTAGTGTATCTAACATATTTGCACCCGACTTAAATTGTTCTAACATTTTTTCTAAGTTAAGTTTAGAAGACTTAAGTTGTACTATCTCATGTTCACAACTTTCCAACTTAGACTTTATCATATTATTTTCCATTTTTAACTTTTGTTCATCTTTCCTATATGATTCAATTTTATTCTCTAAAGAATCAGGAGTATTAGAAGACTCTTGTTTAAGAGATTCTAATTGATCGGAAAATTCCAAGTTGGACGTCTTAAACTTGTCATTTTCTTCAACTAGTTTCTTCTTTTCTTTAGAGAGCCTCTTACAGTGAGCATGCATTCTTAAGAACTCTTCATGCATTTCATCAAATGTCATGTCACTATCAGAATGACTATCAGATGAAGAACATACCTCGTTGGATACGAAGCAGACTTGAGCTTCCTCAGTTTCAGATTTCGGGTCAGATGAGTCGCTCCATGTGCTCACCTTCATTGATCGTTTCCCTTTCCTTGCCTTAGACTCCTTTGTCTTTGTCGTTTGTGCCTCCTTGTCCTTGGCTTGTTTATTATTGTTGTTATTATTATTATTTTTCTTCGTGGGACAATCGTATGAAATATGTCCTTTTTGACCGCATTTGTAACACTTTAATTCTTTATTATACCATTTGTTTGTGTTATTTTTCCTAGGTTGAGAAGAAGAAGAAGAAAAAAGTTGTATATTCCTATTAGGACGTTTGAAAAACTTTCTAAGTTTTCTCGCTATTAATATCAAGTCATCATCTAATTCAGTGTCACTATTGCTATCATCATTATTTGTATGTGATTCAGTTGTTTTGAATGCTATTAACTTACTTGATGATTTAGATGACTCAGACTTTCGTTGGTTTAGTTTTACCTCATAGACTTTAAGAGACCCGATCAATTCATCCATCTTAGTGATTGACTTTGTCTCCTCGATTACAGTCACCTTTGGATCCCATTCAGTAGGAAGGTTTCGTAGCACCTTCTGAACCTTTTCATTGTTCGAAAATGACTTCCCTAAAGCTTCAAGGGCATTGAAAATATTAGTAATCCTCAAATCCGTAGATGTTATGGATTCGTTCGGCAACATTTTGAAAGTCTCTAATTCAGTCATAAGCATGTTTATTTTTGACTCTTTAACACCACTAGTACATTTCATGCTTTAATACAAGTGATTTCCACATGTCGTGTGCACTTGTGCAATTTGAAACATATCCTGCTTCAGACGTTGTAAGTCCATTCAAGAGTAATTGCATAGCTTTAGCATTCATTGACATTTTCTTTTTATCTTCTGATGTCTATTCACTTTTATATTTTTCTACTTCTTGAGTGACTCCACTAACTTGTACAACTTTCATTGGAATGTACGGCCCATCTTCAACTATAGATCATAAATCGATGTCTATAGCTATTAAGAATAGCCCATTCTTAGTTTCCAATGAACAAAATTATTGCCATCAAAAAGAGGAGGGCGTTGGGTGGACATTCCTTCCAACTCACCTTTGTGAGAGACTATTGTCATTGTAAATACCTTTGTTTTGAGACTAGCAGGCTACAAAGAATAATTGTTTCTTGGCTTTGTATTGATTGTATGGTGTTAAATCTTGCTTCTTTGAGTGGTGCAGACCTCGCTCTGATACCAATTGTTGGACCGTGCACCTGCAATAAACACCACTAGAGGGGGGGTGAATAGTGGTTAGCGGAAATTACACCACAACCCTTTGTAAAAATCCCCTTTGAAAACAGAATCTGAAACTGCCTCAGATTCAGAACCCGTTTTTGAAAAATTCAAAAATAATTGTACACAACTCCAAAAATTATAAAACTTTCCAGAAATGTATTTCAATTAGTTAAAAAGACTTTTGTCCAAAAATGAGACAAAAATAAGATCGTTTGACCCTTCAAACAAATAAAAAGATTCAGGTGGTCAATCTGGACAGAATTGGACAGAATGTTGCTGATTTTGAAAATAGTGTTTTCTCTTTGAATACTCAACCAAACAGGTTGATCTTTATATCAAAACACTCCTTAGGATGTGTAGATAAAGTTTCCAAAAGGCCCTGACCATAAAAAATTCTTAATAAACACAAAATTTAAGTTTTCTCAAAACTGGTCAGATTGCAGCCAGATTGGAGCAGTTATCTTGCAAAGACTGAAAGACTAACTTTTCCTGTCTCAAATCAAGTGATTCTTGTTGCAAATGAAATCTAACAGTCTGAAGTATAACTCCACCAAAAATCCCGAATTTTGAAAATGTTTAGCTATTTTTTCAAAACGTGAGAAGTTGTGTGAAATCTGCAGTAAAAACGGACAAAAAAAGAAATAAAGAAACAAGACAAGAACACCGAGGATTTATCCTGGTTCGGTCAATGTGACCTACTACAGTCCCAAGGAACACCTTTCCTTGGATTTTACTATCAAATGAATCACCTTACAACAAGAACCAAGCTTGATCCTTAGGTTATACACCAACCCTATTCAAGACTTGGATAATCACCTTCTAAGCAACACTTAGTTGCAACACCTCTAACACATATTGACATAGCCTTATAAGAATGGCTGATCAATCTTACAAATGAAGCTCAAGAGGCTTTTAACACAACAAAAATAACAAGAACACCTTTGCTACAAAGAATATAACAACAACAACAAGAAGGTGAAGATGAAAGCTAGACAATTCAACAAATGCTTGTGAGCTTCAAGTGTGTTTCATCTTCTTCACCATTGCCTCTATTTATAGTGTGATTTGAGCCTTAGAGATAAGATTGCACATGTGTCACCATCTTCATCATCAATTCCAAATGTCTTCTCATCATTGGTTGGCCTTTGTACACTTGGAAAAATAAGACAACATAATTGGTCCACCTTGGCTACACCTTGTTGACCGAAAATTCCACTTGGAATTGCCTTGAAAATGTGAAGATAATACCCAAAGATAATAGCCATAACAACTCCATTATCTTCTCAACTCTTTGGCACAAGAATAGGCATGTGGGCATTTACATTTTCAAAAAACTTTGTTTTTTTCTTAATAAAATAAGAGAGGATAATACCACCAAAATATCCCAACTTCAAGCACAATAATAGGACATGTGAAGTATTCATTTGACTTCAAAAATCTGCTGAAAATAGCCAAGAAAACCAAGTAGCCGTTTGGCTACATTTGAATATTTCCAAGTTGGCATTTTTGTCAACTAGCTCCTTTTTGATTTGTCCACTTGTCACCAACTCATAAAATGAATAAAACCTCATACACAGCTGCTAATACACGTTTTTGAGCATACATATATGTGTAGCAACTCAGATTTTTGAAGAAGAAATCAATAGATAATAGTTGACAAGATTATGTCAACGTGTAACACCGAAATTCCCTATATTTCTTCTTATATGTCATGAACATTTCCACAAATTTGACACCTTTAATATCTCTGAATAATGATGATAAATGTGCTCTTATAACATATATAAGATGGTCTTCAAGAAAAAATAGAATGCGACATCTCAAATCGTCACATATCCAGCTATAGTCAATAATATCATCATGTGAGAGAAAGAGATAAAGAATCACCATATTATCTTCAAGTTAATAATAAACTAGCTCCAGAATGAAGATAATAATATGCTCAAGAGATTACTTGAGTGAAAATACCAAAAATACCCTCGGGGTGAAATGACCAAAATACCCCTCGTATATGAAAAATCCAGAAATGACCCCGATGGTCAGAAATAATCAAGATATCACCATTGTCATGATAAATAGTATAAGATTGCACCCTTGAAATATTTGCACCATATCATGTTCCTACAAAACTCAAAATACCAATTTTGCCCTTTTTGGTAAGTTGTAGAAACTTCCAAGGCACGTTAGTCACAGGACAATTATAATCACCAATATCTCATAAGAATCACATAATAAACATATATGAAACATATATAAATGAAAAACAATCATTTCATCACTTTTTAGAAAAATAAACATTCTATGAGACGTGGATCTATCAATGTGAGGGGTTGACGTGAGGGGCTGATGTACGTCGATCGATCCACGTGCGAGATCGACGTTTTACTGTGAGTTTGGTTCTTCTCAGTTCAACATAGATCGATCCACATGAGGGGCTGATGTACATAGATCGATCCATGTGTCTCTGCCTGAGAGAGCCACGTCATTTTTCTTCACTTTTTCAACCTTTAATCACTTATAACACCATATATGACATTTCTAAGTATTCACCATTTAAAATCATGACTTTAAAAATTATCCAAACATATTTCTCAACAATCTTCAAAACAGTACCGGCCCACCACTCTCTTGCTTTGCCTTTCAGAAGAGGCGTGGCCACCTCGACTTTGATTTCTTCCGGCACTTGCACCAGCCGGAAGCACTTCTCTACTTCAACCACCTAGTGTTGCGCCTCCTCAGGGTTGGTGCATCCCCCAAACTCTGGGACTCTTACCTTCCTCATCTCCCCATAGAAGAATCGGATGTTATGTTGAGGCGGCGTAGGAGGCGGAGGTTGTTGTTGTGCATAACCCTGAGCAATCACGGTCAGGGCATCTGTAAGCACTTGGGGTAGTACCACTTGAGGTGGCTGGTCATCACGTCCGTTGCCTGGATTTGCGGTATTATTTCTCCTTGGAGGCATTCTCGCTGAAAGGTCGATGTTTCGTTAGACATTAATGAATATTGAATGTTACTGAAAGATTGAATACATAAGATTGGGTGAGATATGGAAACAAAACATTAATACGTTAACTAACACGTTCGCACACACCCAACCCTGATCACACTTAGATTCTAGTAGATCGGCACCTATACCTAAGGATCCAACTTAAATGAAATTCACACCTTAGTTGACTAAAAGATCATGAACTTAAGTTTCTGAGATAGATCTGAAGCCTAGGTCTCTGATACCACCTGTAGTTCTCCGACCCGATGCCCCCATCGGTACCGGTACACCCACTGTAGCCTATTACAAGGACTACGAAGCGTCAAAGCAGATCGAGCATATGTCATCCATGACGTGAGATGAATCAGCGTACACGTCGTGATAATTTAAAACTTGATAACAATAATACCCCAATTTTAAAATACAGCGGAATTAAAATGTATCTAATAATACGTCTAGTTACATCCAACCACTAGTGAATCAACTAATAGCTATCAATTAAGAGCATTCCAATTTTCCTTTTCAACATCTATCATCCTAATGAGCCCACTCGTCGTCGTCCTCTACGAATCATCTCATATTCAGTTTCACCTGAAAAGGATGAAACAATTGTTCTTAGCGAAACAACGCTAGCAAGTAACTCGTCTATACATCTTATGGAATCACACACGGCGATTCACCATAGTTCTTATATAAATAATGTCAAAAAATAAGGTGCTCAGGTTAACAAATACATCTTTATAATCATACATCAAGATCAAGTCGCATATCTAACACCAAAGTGTAAACAACACGACAAAGTTAAACGCAATTACATCAACAAACACAGGCCAAAACATCCCTTGTAACTCATACTTATGCTTCGTGCAACGTGATGCATGTACTCTCTTCAAAACCATACATTGAACAACAAACACAAACATATGACTTTTCGTAAATCGTGTCATGCACATCTTTTCACAAACTTTTACAATACTTCTTGTCTTATTCTTCACGTAGCAGAACTTTATACCCTGTGGGTGATCAGTCCACATCCAACATAACTTTATACCCCGTGCTGATAGGTCCATGGTGTAGGATCTGCAAGGCACCACTAGAAGGGGGGGTTGAATAGGTGGTGCGGAAAATATGGTTTTTAAAATTTCTTTAAACTTGAACAATTCAAGTTCTGAAAACAGTTTCTGTTTTCAGGACCAGTTTTAAAACGTTTTTAGAACTAGGTTAGAGGTCTCCAAAAATTATGAAATTTTGAGAGAACTTAGCCTCAGATGTTGTGAGGGTCCCCTAAAAATTTCAAATCAAAATTCAACCTTTAACCCCTTCAAAAACCGTTGGCACTCAGATTGTGCAATTCTGCCAGAAACGGTAGATGGTTTTGAAAAATTAATTCCTATTTGTGTGAATGTCCAAATGATCTGAAAATTTGACCAATAACTCTTCACACACTATATTGAAATGGGTTGAAACAGTTTTTGAAAATTCTTTTGGGAAGTAGGTCAAATACACCCAAAGTCTCAACCTTTGCAAGTCTGAAAATCAGACTGCACTAGTCTCAGAACTTTTGATGTTTGGATGACTTATACTTGTCCAAAAGGGTTGAAACTTGTGCCAAATTAACCCTAGAACGTTTATGTATGTTTCTGGAAAATTTTATAATTTTTAGAAAACGTTTACTATTTTTACGAACGTCAACAATATAAGTAAACAGTGCAGAAACTGAAAAGTAAATGCTGAAAGTAAATTGCACCGAGATTTTTATACTGGTTCGGTTATAAACAACCTACTCCAGTCTTCAAGGAACACCTTCCTTGGTTCACACTATTCACACACACACCACACCTTACCACAGGGTTGATAGAGTTACACCTTAACTCCAACCCTTTACAAACCTTGTATTGTGAGTACAATTCACATGAACACCACCACCTCGCTAGAATGAAGATTGATCACACCTTGATCAATCTTGTACAAAGATATATGAATGGTGGTTTCTATGAAGCCTATTCAAGGATGAAAGAAATCAAATACAATAGGCTTTTTACAAGAAAGAGAAAGAAAGAAGATGTAAGAAAAGAGGGCTAGAACACTTTTGATTCTTTTCTTTGCAAATCTTGTTCTTGTTTTTGTTTGTTCTTCTCTTCCTCCCTTATAGGTCCAGCCGTCCCCCCTATTGCTTCTCCCCCTCTTGAAAATTTCCTTTTAAGTGCTTGAGAGGATGTGAGACATCATGGTGACAATGTTTTGCTTGCTTGGCATCACTCCATTGGACCATCATTTAGTCATTGCTTACTTGGCACCTTTTGGTTGGCTCAATGTTGTCATCATTTGATGACATGAAAAATCTGAAATAAACACTTTAAACATGTGCCAAATAATCATCACATAATGCATTCCATAAATTGAGATATTCACATAAATTGTGAGACATAAAATTCCTTCTTTCCTACTCAATAAAATCGGCCATAAAGCTCCTTGCCATGCTGAAATTTCAGCATGTGCATCATGCATTTTTATCCAAGATAATCTTTGATTTTTCTCATTAAAATGAATTAATAATACATGGTAAGTCTTGCTATCAATTGATGAATGAACTTGGACACAAAAGAAGTGTCATATTCGGCCACAACATTTTCACACACATGCTGAAAAATTTCAGCATGTGTGATATAAAGAATATCACACTTAATACAATTCAAATCATTTCCATTTCTCCTTTGATTTATTCCTTAATGAAAATTTGACAAATTATCTTCCTTAAGAGTGAAGATTTCGGCCACAATGTGTGTGACATGCTGAAATTTTCAGCATGTGACATAAAAGAGGTGTATGTTGAAAACTTACCTTTTGTAGCTTCTCTCTTTGATTCATCAACATTGTATGATTGATTCTTGACCAATCAACATGCCAACAAGGCTCCACATGTGCTCCACATAAGCTGTAGGTGGCGTTGAGAAAGTGTGTATACATGTGCTGAAATTTATTTTTGCTAACTTTGAAAAATAGTGCACATTTAATAATACACACATGTAATATTCCAATCAGCCCTTAATTTAATTTTCTAGAACACTTTAAGATGTATATTATGTGTACAAAGTGTCTAGATACGTGCCACATCATGTTCAAGAAAAACGTTCCATGTCAAGTGCGTAGAAAACCGAATTTTCGATATTTATCGATTACCCGATTTTTCTCTAATTTAAATTCCAACTTTTGCACATGCTATATATATTATGTTATACATAATATATATAATATATACTTTAATTTCCAGCACTTGGCTGATTTAAAGTGGTACCATAAACATGTGACAAAAATAAAATTGGAATCTTCACATTTTGGCCTAAATGTGGGATGATTTGTGTGTGCCAACATGGAAAGTATTTTTGTCTCAATGTACAGTGTATAGCACGAAATTTTTGATAAATTTTGATGTATGTGGGCTGGCCATTTATTTATGGCAAGTACGTGACACGTTGGCGAAGTTTCGGTATCGCCCGATACGACAAATTTCGGTTTAGAACCTTTTATCGTGTCGTATTTAGTTTGTCATCACCATATCTTATATCATATGATATAAGATCTGAATATACTCATAAATATGAGTTAAGTATAGTGGTGTGACGTAAACGTACGTTCGTAAGATATATAACGTGTCAATAGTACGTTGGAATAAATGTGTATGTGCCTTTTAAAAAAAATCTGAAAATATATATATATTATGTATATATGGCGTGTGAAATGATGTGGGGAGGAGGAGAGAACTTTCCTTCCATAGCTATGTTGCCTTCATGTCTTTTCCAAATGCATCTTCCTTTAATGAACTACTTAGTTTATTAAACTAAGTACTTCACTTAATGAACTACTTTAGTTCATTAATTGTGGCACCTGAAAATAGTATAAACTCAACAAATGTTCGCCATATGATGTAAGCTTTATAGCTTCATGGCTCGTTAGTACGGCAACATAATATATAAGCTAAATAAGGCAAGTAATGTCAAGTTATCATGCACACATGTCTATATATCATGCACGTTTTAGCTTATACTCGTTTTTGTGCACATTTAAATCATGCATTTGAAAATCACTCAAACCCCTTTTTCTCTACAATCTCCCCCTTTTGATGATTTTCAAAATAACTAGTGTACATGATTTAAGTGCTATCTCTCCCCCTTGAATCGTGCACAGATTTGAAATTTGAATTTCGAATTTCAAATCCGGCTCCCCCTTGATTTGTGCAATTAAGATCAATTAGTCTCTCCCCCTTAAATCATTTCTCTCTCCCCCTTAAATCATGCTTTCTCTCCCCCTTTATTTTGGAAAGCAAATCAAAAGATTCCTGTAAAGATAAAGAAAAGAAAATCATGCATTTCATATACGTGCTTTCGTAAGGGTTATTTATTTAACCCTTTGAAAATGTTCCTTTTGGTACCCACATTTGGGTGACCTTTCTAGGTCTTCCAAAAGGTGAGAAAGATGATGAGAACGCAACATAATAAACTTTTGGTGCGACTGTATCTGGCCTTTGGCCAAGGACTCCTTTGTACACATTATATGTAGGACGCTTTGGATATGTCCTTGTGTTTGTATGCATAGCGCGTGGATGAGATGTATTTCGTGTATGCATTGTTCTTTTCTTCTCATATCTATATGGTACAACGTTATATTTCACATGATATGAGGGAGTGTGGTGTGTGGAAGAGGGCACCTTTTGCGTCATCTTAGACGCCACTTGAGGCTTTGGGGTGTCTACTTTCTTAGACATAATAAACTTTGTTGGTTTGGTTGATACTTCATTTGTATCAACGTATCCCAACCCCGTTTTATCACTGTCATGCTTTTGTGATGATATAATGCGATGCAGCATGTTGGATCCTGTATCAAACTGTTTCACCTTTTTCTCTACATCGGCATTCCTTGATTTTAATTTTGAAATCTCGGATTTCAATTCAACGTTCTCGGATGTCAGTGATGAAATTTCAGATTTTAATGCATTGATGATACAGGATGACTCTTCTTTAGAATCGTTTAATTGAGCGACAAGATTTTCGTTAGAAGATTCTAACAATTTCTTGTCTTCAATTAATCGCTTCTTTTCTTTTGCAAGAGTTTTTGAAAACTTATGCAATTCTAAATATTGACTAAATAAATCATCATATGAACATTCAGAATCAGAATCAGAATCGGAAATTACCTCATTTGATGCTTTAGATGTAAAGCATGCTTGTGCCTTGTGTTCTTCCGTATCATCAGTCTCAGAGTCCGAAGTGTCACTCCAAGTGGAGGCTTTGAATGCTCTTCTCCTTTGCTTAGGTTCTGAGACGAGTCTGTTCTTGTTCCAATCCTTGTCAGGGTATTTGTTTGCTTGTCTTTCTTTATTAGGGCAGTCATATGATAGATGTCCAAGTTTGCCGCATTCATAGCACTTTATTTCTTTATTTTTATTTTTATGATCCTTAGATGAGGTGGACTTATGTTTAATCGATTTTCTCAATATTTTTCTTAATCTCTTAGCCATTGTGATTAAGTCCTCGTCATCGGAATCTGTATCACTATCATCTACGACGTATTCATTTGATTTAAATGCTATGGCCCTATCATTATTAGAAATAGTCTCAGAATGTCTTAAAGCAAGTTTGTTTTCATATACCTTAAGTGATCCGATTAGTTCTTCCATTTTAATCGATTTGGTTTCTTTGCTTTCTTCTATGGCCGTTACTTTAGGGTCCCATTCAGAAGGAAGGCTTCGTAGAACTTTCTGCACCTTTTCCTGCGTAGTAAAAGCCTTACCAAGAGACTCAAGAGAGTTGTAGATGTTAGTCAAGCGTAAATCCATCTCAACAATAGACTCATTTGGCAATAATTTGAAGGACTCAAGTGTGGACATAAGCATATTAATTTTGGACTCCTTTACTTGGCTAGTCCCTTCATGTTTCATTTCAAGAATGTGCCACATCTCTTGAGCACTAGAACAATTTGACACGTAACTAGCCTCACTTTTACTTAGGCCATTTAATAATAATTGCATGGCTTTAGCATTCATGCTAAGTTTCTTTTTATCATCACCTGTGTATTCTTGTCTAGTTTTAACGACTTCTAATGTGACTCCGTCTACAATGGACAACTTAGATGGAACAAAAGGACCATCTTCTATAATGGACCAAAGATCAATGTCTATTGCCATAAAGAAAAGTTTCATTCTTACCTTCCATTGAATGAAAGACTCACCGTCAAAAAGAGGAGGCCTTATGGTTGACATTCCTTCTTGCACGGTTGTGGTTGCCATCTCACTGAATCGCTGGATTCTTTGAAGTGAGTGTTCCTGCGCTCTGATACCAATTGTAGGATCTGCAAGGCACCACTAGAAGGGGGGGTTGAATAGGTGGTGCGGAAAATATGGTTTTTAAAATTTCTTTAAACTTGAACAATTCAAGTTCTGAAAACAGTTTCTGTTTTCAGGACCAGTTTTAAAACGTTTTTAAAACTAGGTTAGAGGTCTCCAAAAATTATGAAATTTTGAGAGAACTTAGCCTCAGATGTTGTGAGGGTCCCCTAAAAATTTCAAATCAAAATTCAACCTTTAACCCCTTCAAAAACCGTTGGCCTCAGATTGTGCAATTCTGCCAGAAACGGTAGATGGTTTTGAAAAATTAATTCCTATTTGTGTGAATGTCCAAATGATCTGAAAATTTGACCAATAACTCTTCACACACTATATTGAAATGGGTTGAAACAGTTTTTGAAAATTCTTTTGGGAAGTAGGTCAAATACACCCAAAGTCTCAACCTTTGCAAGTCTGAAAATCAGACTGCACTAGTCTCAGAACTTTTGATGTTTGGATGACTTATACTTGTCCAAAAGGGTTGAAACTTGTGCCAAATTAACCCTAGAACGTTTATGTATGTTTCTGGAAAATTTTATAATTTTTAGAAAACGTTTACTATTTTTACGAACGTCAACAATATAAGTAAACAGTGCAGAAACTGAAAAGTAAATGCTGAAAGTAAATTGCACCGAGATTTTTATACTGGTTCGGTTATAAACAACCTACTCCAGTCTTCAAGGAACACCTTCCTTGGTTCACACTATTCACACACACACCACACCTTACCACAGGGTTGATAGAGTTACACCTTAACTCCAACCCTTTACAAACCTTGTATTGTGAGTACAATTCACATGAACACCACCACCTCGCTAGAATGAAGATTGATCACACCTTGATCAATCTTGTACAAAGATATATGAATGGTGGTTTCTATGAAGCCTATTCAAGGATGAAAGAAATCAAATACAATAGGCTTTTTACAAGAAAGAGAAAGAAAGAAGATGTAAGAAAAGAGGGCTAGAACACTTTTGATTCTTTTCTTTGCAAATCTTGTTCTTGTTTTTGTTTGTTCTTCTCTTCCTCCCTTATAGGTCCAGCCGTCCCCCCTATTGCTTCTCCCCCTCTTGAAAATTTCCTTTTAAGTGCTTGAGAGGATGTGAGACATCATGGTGACAATGTTTTGCTTGCTTGGCATCACTCCATTGGACCATCATTTAGTCATTGCTTACTTGGCACCTTTTGGTTGGCTCAATGTTGTCATCATTTGATGACATGGAAAATCTGAAATAAACACTTTAAACATGTGCCAAATAATCATCACATAATGCATTCCATAAATTGAGATATTCACATAAATTGTGAGACATAAAATTCCTTCTTTCCTACTCAATAAAATCGGCCATAAAGCTCCTTGCCATGCTGAAATTTCAGCATGTGCATCATGCATTTTTATCCAAGATAATCTTTGATTTTTCTCATTAAAATGAATTAATAATACATGGTAAGTCTTGCTATCAATTGATGAATGAACTTGGACACAAAAGAAGTGTCATATTCGGCCACAACATTTTCACACACATGCTGAAAAATTTCAGCATGTGTGATATAAAGAATATCACACTTAATACAATTCAAATCATTTCCATTTCTCCTTTGATTTATTCCTTAATGAAAATTTGACAAATTATCTTCCTTAAGAGTGAAGATTTCGGCCACAATGTGTGTGACATGCTGAAATTTTCAGCATGTGACATAAAAGAGGTGTATGTTGAAAACTTACCTTTTGTAGCTTCTCTCTTTGATTCATCAACATTGTATGATTGATTCTTGACCAATCAACATGCCAACAAGGCTCCACATGTGCTCCACATAAGCTGTAGGTGGCGTTGAGAAAGTGTGTATACATGTGCTGAAATTTATTTTTGCTAACTTTGAAAAATAGTGCACATTTAATAATACACACATGTAATATTCCAATCAGCCCTTAATTTAATTTTCTAGAACACTTTAAGATGTATATTATGTGTACAAAGTGTCTAGATACGTGCCACATCATGTTCAAGAAAAACGTTCCATGTCAAGTGCGTAGAAAACCGAATTTTCGATATTTATCGATTACCCGATTTTTCTCTAATTTAAATTCCAACTTTTGCACATGCTATATATATTATGTTATACATAATATATATAATATATACTTTAATTTCCAGCACTTGGCTGATTTAAAGTGGTACCATAAACATGTGACAAAAATAAAATTGGAATCTTCACATTTTGGCCTAAATGTGGGATGATTTGTGTGTGCCAACATGGAAAGTATTTTTGTCTCAATGTACAGTGTATAGCACGAAATTTTTGATAAATTTTGATGTATGTGGGCTGGCCATTTATTTATGGCAAGTACGTGACACGTTGGCGAAGTTTCGGTATCGCCCGATACGACAAATTTCGGTTTAGAACCTTTTATCGTGTCGTATTTAGTTTGTCATCACCATATCTTATATCATATGATATAAGATCTGAATATACTCATAAATATGAGTTAAGTATAGTGGTGTGACGTAAACGTACGTTCGTAAGATATATAACGTGTCAATAGTACGTTGGAATAAATGTGTATGTGCCTTTTAAAAAAAATCTGAAAATATATATATATTATGTATATATGGCGTGTGAAATGATGTGGGGAGGAGGAGAGAACTTTCCTTCCATAGCTATGTTGCCTTCATGTCTTTTCCAAATGCATCTTCCTTTAATGAACTACTTAGTTTATTAAACTAAGTACTTCACTTAATGAACTACTTTAGTTCATTAATTGTGGCACCTGAAAATAGTATAAACTCAACAAATGTTCGCCATATGATGTAAGCTTTATAGCTTCATGGCTCGTTAGTACGGCAACATAATATATAAGCTAAATAAGGCAAGTAATGTCAAGTTATCATGCACACATGTCTATATATCATGCACGTTTTAGCTTATACTCGTTTTTGTGCACATTTAAATCATGCATTTGAAAATCACTCAAACCCCTTTTTCTCTACACATGGCCCCATAACGTATACTTTATACCCCGTGCCCTGCAATTGATTCACAGGTCACGCTTTTATACCCTGCTATCGCAGGCGTGACTTTTATACCCTGTGATCAAAAGCAGCCATAGCTTTTCTTTCGCAAACTTTACATTCTCTTGCAAAACTTGTAATCTTTCACAAACCAAGCATATGTCCAATGCAAAATGCTTGTGTCATGGTGCATATGTTCATGTCACATAATCACATACTTCTAACCACGAATACAGACTCTACATCTCAAGAACAGTGCCATCAACCTTAAAGACATTTTTCACAACACCCACTAGTTTCCAAATATCACTCAAAAGAATCCTCAAACCGCTTAACGTTCATTCCCTAACCCCTGTACAGGTAAAGAATCAAAACTTACAAAACTGGCCACATCAATCGATCGATGTGGTCTCCTTGATCGATCGATGTCTTGTCCCAAGGACTTCGATCGATCGATGTATGAATTCTGAGAGATCGATGTCCTCCCGAAACATTTCAAATTTTCACCCTCAGGACTTCGATCGATCGATGTGGTCCATCTGATCGATCGATGTTCAGTCTCCTAGACATCGATCGATCGATGTCCCTCAGTCAATCGACTGAAGTCCTCTAGAAACGTTTGGAACGCTTCCCAGGGCCACTTGGATTGATCGATGTCCATCTGGGATCGATCCAAGTCTCTGTTTCTGCAATTTTTCACCATGTGTTACACCAAAATCGACCCAACCTTCATCCACTTTCATTCCAAGCCTATAGAACACTAAATTCAATCCTAAAACATGATTCCAACCTATGCATCCCTTCACCACATTGCTTTTCCAACCTAAATCCAAACTACAATTTGATCTCTTCTCTTCCTTTAAACCACTCTCTTGCACCCCCACTTCCCGTTCTTCCCATCGCACTCCAAATCAACCCTCAACCGCATCCCACTCATCAAATCTCCCAACTATCAATCGCTTCCATCAACCACACTACAACAACTATACAAATCTATCAATCAAGAGTTCATCACAAGGAAAAAGTAGAAACTTTAGGGCATGATCTTTACAAATCAAATTCATCACAACCATTCTTCAAAATTTGGCCCAAAGGTGAGATCTTTAATTCACCGACACGGATATAAATTACATAACACATAAATACATAACAAGTAGAAGTTACCAATGTGTGATTCAATTTTCTCTTTTTAGAAAGTAAGACCTAAGAATCAAAATTGCGTAAAACGTATAGAAAAGTTACTTGCCTTTGTGATCTAGGAATTCTTACGGTGATTGAATTGAACCTAGGGTTTATCGCGATCCTTTCTTCTTCCTCCTCTTCTTCCTTCTTCCTTTTCTCTCTTTCTCTCTTCCTTTCTCCCTTTTTGTCGATTTCCACTCCTTCTTTTCTTCCTATAACCGATGGTCAAGGGAGTTATACCCCTTTTGATGTAACTCTCTAGTATTTAAGTGGAGAGGGGTAAATTCGGTATTTTGGGCCTAATTTTCTTAATTTCATCCTTTTTAATTATTTTCTCACCTACAACTTATTTAACTAGCCCCCATAAACCTATACATTCAATCAAATTATATTATGAAAGGATTTGCGAATTATTTAACGCTAACATTTAAAATTACGGGGTATGACATAAAATATCCTACAATACAAAATGTTCATTAGTAAGTCTTGCAACTAAAAGAGAATGGACGTAAATCTATCCACTTCAATGACCATCATCCTAATGAGCTCACTCACCTTTGTCTTCTATGAAAATCATCTCGTACTCTGGCTCACCTGAAAAGTAGATGAAGTATCTATTCTTAGCGAAAACATCGCTAGCAAGTAACCTGTCTATACACCTTACGGGACAACACACGACGAGCCACCAGTATGTAAATTATTGCCCAAAATAAGGAGCTCGGGTTAGCAAATAACATCTTTGTAACAATTCATCAAAACCAAGTAAATCACATAAAGGATACGCGAATACAGAACAAACATGTATTTAGCAAGACATACTACATAACTAGATCATTTGCGAATGTTAGTTCTTGCATGTCAAGTCTTATGCTTCGTGACACTTGATGCATGTGTCTCTTAAAATCACACATAAAATCCATGCATATGTCTTCTTTCGTAAACACGTCATGCGTGTCATTTCACAAAACTTTTCACAATTCTTCTTATCTTATCTTCGTGCAGCAGAACTTTATACCATGTGGATGATCAATCCACAACAAACAGAACTTTATACCCCATGCTGAAAGCTCTACGGTCCTATAACATATAACTTCATACCCCGTGCTGACAGGTCTACGACCCCATAACATAAGTTTATACCCTGCTATTGACTCACAGGTCATGCTTTTATACCATGCTACTGCAGGCGTGACTTTTATACCGTGTGATCAACAAGCAGCCATAACTTGTCTTTCGAAAACTTTAATCTTCTTTTGCAAACTCATGTCCTTTCGCAAAACAAATCTCCTGTCGAAATGCAAAGTGTTCATGTCGTGATGCAAAATGCTCATGTTACGTCATATCAAACATGTAAACATACACACACTTTACAAATCCAATACAAGATCCTGAACCTCAAACACACCATGCTTGTATCTCTTTAGGTCCTTTTGTATTACAAATTCACTTCTGATCATTCTTAACCTTACTTGTTCACACTTAACATTTACAACCTAAGTACACCTCAAATGCCCTTGTATTTTATGAGCAAAGAAAGAGAATAAGGTATCTCACATATATGGAGCGCTTAATGTGTCAAAAGGGACTTTCAGTACACTTGGAACGCCTTTAGGAGGCGCCTAAAGTGACATGGACCGCCTATACTAGGTGTTCGAAGTGTTCTAGAATGTGCTGTGACACATCGAACACCCACATAAGGCGCCTTATGTGACACGAAGCGCCTTATGAGGTGTTTGGACTGTTCTAGAATGCACTGGGACACATTGAACGCCTACTTTAGGCACCTAATGTGACATTGACCGTCTAAAGTAGGTGTTCGAAGTGTTCTGATGTTTCCAGAAACTGAAAATTTTGCAGTAACTTCCTCTCTTCATCTTCTCCCTTCACGCCTTCCATCTTAACACCTCAATTTCCACCTTACCACCTAATTCCATCATGCACAACATACAAAAGCATAGTTTGGTCCTTACATCTACCAGTTTGAATCAACCTTAAGCTTTCTAACACTCATATCTCCGGATGTATCATCAATCTTCTACCTTATACCAAACTTGCAGCACAAATCATCTAACTCTTCAAACCTACCCGAATTCTTCTCAAACCATCTAAGACAACCTTTGGAAAACATGATAAACTATCACAAAGCAATATTTGCACTAAAGATAACACTTTAAGGGCATGTTTATTAACAATTAAGCACAACATAGATATTCTCAGAATTTGGCCCAAAGAACACGACTTTAATCAACCAGTAACAACAAATGCGTATAATAGAGCATTTAACATAAACAAATCAAGATTACTAATATGTGATTCGAATTTTCTCTTTATAAGAACATAGGGCATGTTGAATCAAAATTTACATAAAGCGTATAGAAAGATTACTTGCCTTGGAATCTAGATAGTCTTACGAGTGTGTGGCAGGAATTTCGTGATATATTGGACCTAGGTTGACCGCTCTTCCTTCTTCTTCTTCTTCTTCTTCTTCTTTTCTTCTTCTCCTTCCTTTCTCTCCTTTTTTTCTCCCTCTCTTTCTCTCTAGCCGTTTTCCTTCTTCTTTTCTTTTGTAACCGCCGTTTTGTGCTAATGGGGAGTTATACTCCTTTGTGTAACCCCCAGCATTTAAGTGGGGAGGGGTATTTTAGGTATTTTAGCCTAATGTTCTTAATTTAGCCTTTTGCTTATTTTCTCACCTATATTTTATCTAACTAAGCCTCCTTAAACCTATGCATTTAACAAAAATATATTCAAAGTTGACTTCTAATTATTAAAAGTCATACTTATAAGTTACGGGTATGGCATTTAGACTCTTCTTTTTAGATATATGGTCTTCTAAAGATCAGGTATCAATCCAGTGGGCTTCAGTATTTTCCATAACTGGATCCGATCTTCCATCTTGCTTTGGACCATCTTGCAGCTCGAACTAGGAAAAGTTCAAAGCATAAAAGTCGTCCGAAATTGAGTCTTATAACATCTCCAAGTGGTTAGAACCCATTTGGATATGTACTCTGACCTGCACATCCAAAATAACGGACGGGTGTGTAGCTGTTCTCCTAAAAGGTAGGGATTCCCCAAGCCACTTTCCTTACCTAGTCTTGGAACTTACAAAGACACTCAAAAATGACCATTAACACATCCATCGCATATTAAAGACTATATAAGTTATCCTAGGCTTAAACAAAGACAAGACAAACGACTAGACTCGATACTACAACGCGCATGCATGAAATGACCATCCTGCCCCTCTCACCAACCCTTACATATTATAATATGCATTGAAACACTTGGATAATCAGATCATAGCCTCAATAAACCTAGAAAAATCATGCATCTACATTCCTTGTCTCATCTTGTACATGTTTGAACAAGAAGCTCTTTTAGTTTACATCTTCTATTTATGTAAAAGCTTCTTGTTTGTGGAGTTTGTATGTTCAAGGCCCTTGTTTGTGAAGTTTGTATGTTTAGGGCTCCTTGAATCTCATCATTCCCTCTTGCCTCAAAAGGATTCGACCTCAAATCTAAACACACACATGGATAAGAGGGATACTCCACAAATGACTCATAAACTATGTAAGATACAAGTCCATGCAAACCAAGTGCAATAATCATACATAATTTAATTCTAACATGCTTAGGATGACCAAATACTCCAATGATGACACATCTAGACAACAATAAACACCGCTTCCTAACATGTTTAAGGTGCACAAAGACATACACTTCAAACTCTAACTCAATAAATGCACATCTAGAATCATGAACAAGTAAAAGATGAGGGCAAAGAGATAAATAAGGGTAGAGTCATACCTCTTTTGTATATTCACTTTCACATGCTTAGGATCCATTAACAAAGCACAAGTGAGACACTTATGAAACTTCCAAAAGAAAGATTATCACACACTAGAACACAACTCCACATCAATATAAACCTCTTCTTGATGTGTTTAGGGTGTATAGTCATGCTTCTCTCAATCAAATATGAATTGTAGGATGCAACAAAAATTTATTATGCAAGGAACATTCAAACTCAATCAATACATAGACCAACAATTTATCATGGTAAAAGAAGTCACAAGTCACCAAGATTTAGGAAGGGGAACAAGACAATGTGATATGGAATCTCTCATGAGCAAACATGGCATGAATCATCTTATGAACAAGCATACTATGGGAATGGATCATGCTAAAGGACGTGTGTGTGATTCATATAAAAAGGATCAAAAAACTATGTAGATTAGGGAGATTAACACACACTTTAAAAGATTCAACAACAAACGATCTAACACTCTTAACTATTAAATCAGTTTCATCCAACTTAGATGCATTCAATTTGTTATTCAAATCATCACCTAATCTGGTCTTAATTCAAGATCACAAAATGCATGTGGTTCACATAAACCAAGACAAATAGGGAATACTACATCAACAAGTGGATCTTCCTCATGTTCACTCCTTTTCTCATGCAATTCGTTCAAGATTTCATCATGAAAATCAACTGTATGATCATTAAAATCATGCTCATTAGATGCATCAACTTTAACCTCATTCAACTCTTGTGGAAACAAATCAACTTTTGACTTTGTTTTAGTATCGACATAAGGTACAATTTCAGCTTTATGATCCTCTTTACAAACAATTTCATCTTTGCTAGGCTTATGCATTTTAGCAAAAAAAATCATCCATGTCTTTCTTAAATTTTATCCTATTCTCAATGTTAGTTGCATGCTCATACATCACTTATAGTGATTCATATTTATAATTCATTATTTCATGTGCAATCTCTTTGTTTAACCCAGCAATGAACCTAATCATGGTTAATTCTTCAATTTCTTCAATGTAAGCATAATATAAGGCATCTAAAAATTCATTGTAATATGCTTTAACATCTTTATCAGGTTGTGGATAATTTTTAAACTTAGGCACTTTGCAACGCCAATTTCTTACCCAAATACCATTTGATTTTCTAAAGGTAATCATACGTTTTTCAACCTCTTTATAGTCATTCTCATAACATGTGACTCCCAAATGGTGCCAACCAACTCTTCAACTTGTGAACTTTGTTGATTCAATGTTATCCTATCCACTTCTTCCACCTTGTTGGAGATTTCTTGCAATTTCTCCAACACCTTTTCAAGGGACACTTCAGCCATTTCCTCCTCAGCTATGGCCTTAGTTGAGGACATGTTTAGACTTGAGATCAATCACAAAACAAAAGAAAAACAAAGAAAAAGAGAAACTAACACAAATGCGAAAGAGATTTTGTTACGTTAGTGCCGAAAACACAAAACAGTTTTTGGGGTGTCTAACCTCACTTTTAGTCCTCACAATTGTGAATCCCTAGGCCAATCTTGAGCTAGATACAATCCAAAGCATGTGAACCAAGTAATGAACAACAAACACCCTTTCTTGATCGCCAAGTCAAACGAATTCAGCACTTTCGAACGGAACGATTTCAAGTCACAAAATAAGACAACTTTCACACTTAACCACTAAGATTCAACGAGAAGAGACCAAAATTTATGTCAAAGGCTAAGCCAAAGAAAGCTAAGGAGTTTACCTGGGCAATCTTTAGATAACCCTAGCCTTATGCAAATCAATTACAAAGTTGTTGATTTTATTATAGCTATCAAGTATCCAAGAAATAAACATTGAAATATGTAGGGTTACGAGGTATGGATGTCTCGGTTTGTGGTATGTAAATGGAAACTTGATATGCACCAAAGAAATTCTCAACAAACTTAACGTGATTTGTTACACAATTGGACCAATTTTCTCTTCCTTGGTCTCGGATCCTTCTGTTTTTGGGGTTGTCCGAGAGATTTTTTTTGACATTTGTACAAAGAGAAAAGAGAAAATATGTGTATCTCATCTGTGTGTACTTGTTTTGGGGTTTTTGTTGGCCTTTCTTGTGAGTCAAGGCAAAGAAAACGGTATCTTAAGGCTGTTTTGGTGCAATCGGCCAAACAAATTTTTTTGACTTCAAGATTAGGCCTTTTTTTTGCCTTGGTATGGCTTGAAATTTGATTCCTTTGAATGTGTTGGATCAGCCATGTATTTTATGACGTAGGTTAGCCTTGGATATAAGAGAATTGCAACAAAAACCAAGCAAATAATGCAACTAACATCAAACAAGTCTAAGATCAACTAAAAGCTTTGTTAGCAACAAGAACTACGTATGACACAAGGAAGCTATTCGGCTATGGTCGAATTTTATGTAAAAGCTGAGACTTTAATCCCTAAATAGCATGAAAAACCTAAGTTAAGTGTGCAATATTGATGCTTTGATGCAAGAATGATAGAAGCAATGTAGGATCTGCAAGGCACCACTAGAAGGGGGGGGGGGTTGAATAGATGGTGCGGAAAATATGGTTTTTAAAATTTCTTTAAACCTAACCAATTCAAGTTCTGAAAACAGATTCTGTTTTCAGGACCAGTTTTAAAACGTTTTTTAAAACTAGGTTAGAGGTCTCCAAAAATTATGAAATTTTGAGAGAACTTAGCCTCAAATGTTATGAGGGTCCCCTAAAAATTTCAAATCAAAATTCAACCTTTAACCCCTTCAAAAACCGTTGGCACTCAGATTGTGCAAATCTGCCAGAAACAGTAGATGGTTTTGAAAAATTAATTCCTATTTGTGTGAATGTCCAAATGATCTGAAAATTTGACCAATAACTCCTCACACAATATATTTAAATAGGATGAAACAGTTTTTGAAAATTCGTTTGGGAAGTAGGTCAAACACAACCAAAGTCTCAACCTTTGCAAGTCTGAAAATCAGACTGCACTAGTCTCAGAACTTTTGATGTTTGACTGACCTATACTTGTCCAAAAGGGTTGAAACTTGTGTCAAATTAACCCTAGAACGTTTATGTATGTTTCTGGAAATTTTTACAATTTTTGAAAATCGTTTACTATTTTTACGAACGTGAACAAGATGAGTAACCAGTGCAGAAACTGAAAAGTAAATGCTGAAAGTAAATTGCACCAAGAATTTTATACTGGTTCGGTTATAAACAACCTACTCCAGTCTTCAAGGAACACCTTCCTTGGTTCACACTAATCACACACACGCAGTACACCTTACTGCAGGGTTGATAGAGTTACACCTAACTCCAACCCTTTACAAACCTTGTATGACAAGTACAATTTGCACGAACACCACCACCTCGCTAGAATGAAGATTGATCACACCTTGATCAATCTTTTACAAAGATGTATGAATGGTGGTTTATATGAAGCCTATTCAAGATTGAAAGATGTAAAGTACAATAGGCTTTTTACAAGAAAAGAGAGAAAGAAAGTGTAGGAGAAAAGAGGCTTGGCACTTTGATCACTTTTGAATGCAAATCTTGGTGTTGTTTTTGTTTGTTCTTCTCTTCTCTCCTTATAGCATTGAGCCGTCCCCTATAGCCTTCTCCCCCTCTTGAAAATTTCCTTTTGAGTGCTTGAGAGAGTGTAAGATATCATGGTGACAATGCTTTGCTTACTTGGCATCATTCCATTGGATCATCATTTAGTCTTTGCTTACTTGGCACCTCTTTATTGGCTCAATGTTGTCATCATTTGATGACATGGAAAATCTGAAATAGTCACTTAATATTTGCCAAAAAATCAACCATTAAGTCATGCCATAAATCACAAATCCTCTCATAAATTGCAAGACACAAAATATCCTCCTTTTTCAACCAAAAATTCGGCCATTAGTAGCTTGCCATGCTGAATTTTTCAGCATGTGCATTATGAGATAAAATTCAGATTATCTACCATTTTCCTTTGAAGTTTTATCATAAAAATGAATCCATCATATATGGTAAGTCTTGCTAACAATTGATGAATGAATTTGGACACAAAAAGCATGAAGAATTCGGCCAGCACACCTTCACACATGCTGAAAAATTTCAGCATGTGTGATATGTAAAATATCACACTTAATTACCTTACATAATATTCAAATCATTTCCATAACATCTTCAATTAATCCTTTAATAAAAATTGACAAAATATGTTGTCTTAGCCATGAAGAAATCGGCCAAGACGTGTGTAGCATGCTGAAATTTTCAGCATGTGACATAAGAGAGGTATATGTTGAATACTTACCTTTTGTAGCTTGTCTCTTTGATTCATCAACATTGTATGATTGATCCTTGACCAATCAACATGCCAACAAGGCTCCACATATGCTCCAAATCAGCTGTAGGTGGCGTTGAGTGTGTTTGTACATGTGCTGAAATTTATTTTTGCTAACTTTGTAAAATAGTGCACATTTAATAATACACACATGTAATATTCCAATCAGCCCTTAATTTAATTTTCTAGAACACTTTAAGATGTATATTATATGTAAAAAGTGTCTAGATACGTGTCACATGATGTCCAAGAAAAACGTTCCATGTTATGTGCGTAGAAAACCGAATTTTCGATATTTATCGATTACCCGATTTTTCTCTAATTTAAATTCCAACTTTTGCACATGATATATATATTATGTTATACATAATATATATAATATATACTTTAAATTTCAGCACTTGGCTGATTTAAAGTGGTACTATAAACATGTGACAAAATTAAAATTGGAATCTTCACATTTTTGCCTAAATGTGGGGTGATTTGTGTGTGCCAACATGGAAAGTATTTTTGGCTGATCACACCATGTGTAGCACGAAATTTTTATCATTTTTTGATGTATATGGGCTGGCCATTTATTTATGGCAAGTACGTGACACGTTGGCGAAGTTTCGGTATTCGCCCGATACGACAAATCTCGGTTTAGAACCTTTTATCGTGTCGTATTTAATTTGTCATCACCATATCTTATATCATATGATATAGGACCTGAATATACTCATAAATATGAGTTAAGTATAGTGGTGTGACGTACGTACGTAAGATATATAACGTGTCGGTAGTACGTTGGAATACATGTGTATGTGCCTTTTATTAAAAAATCTGAAAATATAGTATATATATGTATAAAAGGCGTGTGACATTGAATATGGGGAGGAGGAGAAAACTTTCCTTCCTTAGCCTTGTTGCCTTTGTGCCTTTTCCAAATGAATCTTCCTTTAATGAACTACTTAGTTTATTAAACTAAGTACTTCACTTAATGAACTAATTTAGTTCATTAATGGTGGCACCTGAAAATAGTATAAACTCAACAAATGTTCGCCATATGATGTAAGCTTTAATGCTTCATGGCTCGTTAGTACGGCAACATAATATACAAGCTAAATAAGGCAAGTGATGACAAGTTATCATGCATACATGTACACACTTATACACGTTTGTATATATATATATATATATATATATATATATATATATATATATATATATATATATATATATATATATATTCAACGTTTCTTATTTTGAAATCACTCAAACCCTCTTATTTCTACAATCTCCCCTTTTTGATGATTTTCAAAATAACTAGTGTACATGATTTAAGTGCTATCTCTCCCCCTTGAATTATGCACAGATTTGAAATTTGAATTTCGAATTTCAAATCCGGCTCCCCCTTGATTCATGCAATTAGGATCAATCAGTGTCTCTCTCTCCCCCTTAAATCATGCTTCTCTCTCCCCCTTTATTTTGGAAAGTTAATCAAAAGATTCCTGTGAAAAAGGAAAGTAAATCAAATAGTATCACATTAAATCACATCAACGGGAATCATACCTAATTTAGAACGAAGAGATTCAAATGTGGCTTGATTTAAGGCCTTTGTAAATATATCTGCTACTTGTGATTCTGTGCGTACGTGATCTATGACAATATTACCATTGTTAACGTGATCACGAAGAAAATGATAGCGAACCTCTATATGCTTAGTCTTAGAGTGTAATACGGTGTTCTTAGACAAATTTATTGCACTCATACTATCACAATATATAGGAATCTTATTTACGATAATTCCAAAGTCCGAAAGTTGTTGTTTTATCCACAACAACTGTGTGCAACAGAGGCTAAGAGCCATGTACTCAGCCTCCGTAGTGGACAAAGCAACACTTGCTTGCTTTTTGGAAAACCATGAAATAAGGGAATTTCCTATAAATTGGCAAGTTCCGCTCGTGCTTTTTCTATCTATCTTGCAGCCACCATAATCTGCATCAGTGTAAGCATGTAAGTCGAATGTAGAATCCTTATCATACCAAATACCTAAGGTGGGCGTGTGCTTAATATAACGGAATATTCTTTTTACCGCATTTAAGTGTGACACCTTAGGTTGACTTTGAAAACGAGCACACATGCATACGCTAAACATGATGTCAGGCCTACTAGCAGTTAAATATAGTAAAGAACCTATCATAGATCGATATAATCCATTATCAACGTCTTTACCATGTTCGTCTTTGTCTAATTTAGTAGTAACACTCATAGGCGTGGGGGATGGTTTCAAATTTTCAAAATTGAACTTCTTGATCATATCATTTACATACTTAGCTCGGCTTATATGAATTCCTTTACTCGTTTGCTTAATCTGCAAGCCAAGAAAATAATTAAGTTCACCAACCATAGACATTTCAAATTCAGCTTTCATACAATTTTCAAAATCTTTAACGAGTCTATGTGAGGTAGAACCGAAAATAATGTCATCTACGTAGATTTGAATAATAAGTAAATCTGATTTTTCTTGTTTCAAAAATAGTGTACTATCTATAGTACCACGTTTAAAATTATTTTCTAAAAGGAAAGTGGCAAAACGATCATACCATGCTCTTGGCGCTTGCTTTAGGCCATATAGTGCCTTCTTTAGTTTGTACACGTGATCTGGATGTTTCAAATCTTCAAAACCGGGTGGTTGCTTCACGTATACTTCTTCTTGTATGAATCCGTTTAGAAAAGCACTTTTGACGTCCATTTGATACAATTTAAAATCTTTCATGCAAGCAATAGCAAGTAAGAGTCGTATAGCTTCTAAGCGTGCTACGGGTGCAAATGTTTCATCGTAGTCTATTCCTTCTTCTTGATTATATCCTTGAGCTACGAGTCTTGCTTTATTTCTAACGACCTTTCCTTCTTCATTCATTTTATTCCTAAATACCCACTTTGTGCCTATTATTGTCTTATCTCGTGGTCGTGGCACTAAATCCCATACATCATTTCTAACAAATTGATTAAGTTCGTCATGCATAGCATCAATCCAAGATGAATCACTCAAAGCATCATGCACATTTTTGGGCTCAATTTCAGAAATCATAGCATGAAATTCATTTATTTCATCCGAAGTGATTCTTCTACGTGGTCGCACACCGTGAGTGATGTCGCCTATGATGAGATCATGTGGGTGATCTCTATGCCATCTTGGTTGATTATTTTCTAAGTTATCATGCATTTCTATATGATCATGCATTTCTAGTGTCTCATTCATCTCATGCATATCAAAAGAGTCATTATCTTCATCCAAAACGGGTTTCAATTCAAAATCATCGTCATATTCCTTATCTTTATCAATCTCTCCAAATTCATTGAATTTAACATGAATAGATTCTATGATTTGTCTAGTGAGAGGATCATAACATCTATATGCTTTTGAATTTATGGAATACCCAACAAAAATGCACTCAATTGATTTGGATTCAAATTTATCTAAATTATCTTTTGTATTCAAGACAAAGCATTTGCATCCAAACACACGAAAATAATCAATCTTAGGCATGCGATCATTCAAAATTTCGTAAGGCGTCTTATTTATTTTCTTTCTTATAGATAGGCGATTTACAATATAGCATGCGCAATTTACGGCTTCCGCCCACAGAAATCTAGGCAATTTATTTTCGCAAAGCATGGTTCTAGCGATTTCTTGTAGTGTACGATTCTTTCTTTCTACTACTCCATTTAATTGTGGAGTTCTAGATGACGAAAACTCATGTTTAATCCCTTTTTCTTCACAAAACGAAATCATCTCTTTATTTTTAAACTCACCGCCTCTATCGCTTCTTATTCTTTTCACATTTACACCGTATTGATTTTCGAGTTGTTTAATTAATTTAGCGATCTCTACGGGGCTATCATCCTTATGTGCAAGAAATAAAGTCCAAGTATAACGAGAAAAGTCATCAACAATCACGCATGCATAGTGACGCCCACCTAGACTTGTAGTGCGACTAGGACCAAACAAATCGATATGCAATAGTTCTAGTATTCTAGTCGTGCTTATTTCATTCTTCGGATTAAGTGACTCACGTGTTTGTTTGCCTTTTATGCAAGATTCACACAACTGAAAGTTGTCTAAATCAAGCATAGGCAATCCCCGTACTAGGTTCTTTCGTTGAAATTTTTCTAGTGTAGAAATACCTATGTGTCCTAAACGTCTATGCCACAAATTCACATTGGGTTCATTTGACATAAAACATTTAACTTTAGCGTCTACTACATCATCCATAGATAGTGTAAAGATATTTCCTTCTTGTTTTCCTTTTAAAACGGTTTCTCCATTTTTATTTATTATATTGCAATAAGGGTGAGTAAAACAAACATTGAAGCCATTGTCAACAAATTGAGAAATACTAAGAAGATTGTAAGATAAGTTGCTTACCAAAAATACGTTGGAGATTTGAAGTGTATTCGGATTGCCAATCGTACCTTTTCCAATGATCTTGCCTTCATTGTTGTCTCCAAAGGTCACGGATCCGCCTTTTGTGACCTTCCTTAATTTGGAGAACAGGCTCGGGTCACCCGTCATGTGCCTCGAGCAACCACTGTCAAGGAACCATTTTATTGATGTGTCTTTTGATGAGTGGTCTCCCTGCAATGTGAAAAGGTGATTTAGGTACCCTTTTAATTTTGGGTCCTTTCGAGTTAGTTAATCACCTTTTGGTAAAGGTACCTTTCGGTACCCATACTTGGGTGATCCTTCTCGGTCTATCAAATGGCAAGAATGAAGGTGCGATATAATATACATGTGGTGCATGTATTTTGGGTCTTTGCCCAAGGACTCCTCTATACTCATTGAATGAAGGACGCTTTTGATATGTCCTTGTGTGCATGTGCGTAGTGCGTGGATGATATGTATTTCGTGTATGCATTGTTCTTTTCTTCTCATATCTATATGGTACAACGTTATATTTCACATGATATGGGGGAGTGGGGCGTGTGGAAGGGGGCGCTTTTTGCGTCATCTTAGACGCCACTTGATGCTTAGGGGTGTCTACTTTCTTAGACACAACAAACTTGGTTGGTTTGGTTGATACTTCGTTAGTATCAACGTATCCCAATCCAGTTTTGTCACTGTCATGCTTTTGCGATAATATGATGCGATGCAGCATGTTTGACCCTGTATCGAATTGTTTCATCATTTTCTCTAAATCTGTATTCCTTGATTTCAAATTTGAAATCTCGGATTTCATTTCATTATTTTGAGAAGTCAATGATGAGATCTCGGTTTTTAATGCAGTGATGACACATGAAGACTCTTTCTTTGAATCGCTTAATTGAGCGACAAGATTCTCGTTAGAAGATTCTAACAGTTTCTTGTCTTCAATTAAATGTTTCTTTTCTTTTGCGAGAGTCTTAGTAAATTTATGTAATTCAAGATACTGACTAAAAAGATCATCATAAGAAGGTTCAGAGTCAGAGTCAGAATCGGATGATACCTCATTAGACGCCTTTGAAGCTAAGCAAACTTGAGCGGTCTCCTCTTCGGTCTCAGTTTCAGAGTCTGATGAGTCACTCCATGTGGAGGCCTTTAGTGCACGTTTCCTTTGTTTAGGATCTGAGACGAGTCTATTTTTGTTCCGCTCCTTGTCAGGGTATTTATTAGTTTGCTTTTCTTTGTTTGGGCAGTCATATGATAAGTGTCCGAGTTTGCCGCATTCATAACATTTAATGTCCTTATCATTTGACTTGTTTTTATTTCTCTTAGATGTAGTGCCCTTGATTTTATTTCTAAATGACTTTCTCATGAATCTTCTTAGTCCTTTAGCCAATAGAATTAAATCATCATTATCCGATTCGGAATCACTATCATCTACGTGATCGGAGGGAGGAGAGACGTATTCATTTGATTTAAAAGCAATTGTCTTACCTTGTTTAGATGATTCCGATTTCCGAATAGTAAGTTTGTTTTCATAAACTTTGAGTGAGCCAATGAGTTCTTCCATTTTTATTGATTTAGTCTCCTTACTTTCTTCTATAGCAGTCACTTTAGGGTCCCATTCCGAAGGAAGGCTTCGTAGGACTTTCTGTACCTTTTACTGCGTAGTAAAAGCCTTACCAAGAGACTCAAGAGAGTTATAGATGTTAGTTAAACGAAGATCCATATCTACAATCGACTCATTAGGCAACAATTTAAAAGACTCAAGAGTAGACATGAGCATATTAACATCTCCAAGTGGTTAGAACCCATTTGGATATGTACTCTGACCTGCACATCCAAAATAACGGACGGGTGTGTAGCTGTTCTCCTAAAAGGTAGGGATTCCCCAAGCCACTTTCCTTACCTAGTCTTGGAACTTACAAAGACACTAAAAAATGACCATTAACACATCAATCGCATATTAAAGACTATATAAGTTATCCTAGGCTTAAACAAAGACAAGACAAACGACTAGACTCGATACTACAACGCGCATGCATGAAATGACCATCCTGCCCCTCTCACCAACCCTTACATATTATAATATGCATTGAAACACTTGGATAATCAGATCATAGCCTCAATAAACCTAGAAAAATCATGCATCTACATTCCTTGTCTCATCTTGTACATGTTTGAACAAGAAGCTCTTTTAGTTTACATCTTCTATTTATGTAAAAGCTTCTTGTTTGTGGAGTTTGTATGTTCAAGGCCCTTGTTTGTGAAGTTTGTATGTTTAGGGCTCCTTGAATCTCATCATTCCCTCCTGCCTCAAAAGGATTCGACCTCAAATCTAAACACACACATGGATAAGAGGGATACTCCACAAATGACTCATAAACTATGTAAGATACAAGTCCATGCAAACCAAGTGCAATAATCATACATAATTTAATTCTAACATGCTTAGGATGACCAAGTACTCCAATGATGACACATCTAGACAACAATAAACACCGCTTCCTAACATGTTTAAGGTGCACAAAGACATACACTTCAAACTCTAACTCAATAAATGCACATCTAGAATCATGAACAAGTAAAAGATGATGGCAAAGAGATAAATAAGGGTAGAGTCATACCTCTTTTGTATATTCACTTTCACATGCTTAGGATCCATTAACAAAGCACAAGTGAGACACTTATGAAACTTCCAAAAGAAAGATTATCACACACTAGAACACAACTCCACATCAATATAAACCTCTTCTTGATGTGTTTAGGGTGTATAGTCATGCTTCTCTCAATCAAATATGAATTGTAGGATGCAACAAAAATTTATCATGCAAGGAACATTCAAACTCAATCAATACATAGACCAATAATTTATCATGGTAAAAGAAGTCACAAGTCACCAAGATTTGGAAAGGGGAACAAGACAATGTGATATGGAATCTCTCATGAGCAAACATGGCATGAATCATCTTATGAACAAGCATACTATGGGAATGGATCATGCTAAAGGACGTGTGTGTGATTCATATAAAAAGGATCAAAAAACTATGTAAATTAGGGAGATTAACACACACTTTAAAAGATTCAACAACAAACGATCTAACACTCTTAACTATTAAATCAGTTTCATCCAACTTAGATGCATTCAATTTGTTATTCAAATCATCACCTAATCTGGTCTTAATTCAAGATCACAAAATGCATGTGGTTCACATAAACCAAGACAAATAGGGAATACTACATCAACAAGTGGATCTTCCTCATGTTCACTCCTTTTCTCATGCAATTCGTTCAAGATTTCATCATGAAAATTAACTGTATGATCATTAAAATCATGCTCATTAGATGCATCAACTTTAACCTCATTCAACTATTGTGGAAACAAATCAACTTTTGACTTTGTTTTAGTATCGACATAAGGTACAATTTCAGCTTTATGATCCTCTTTAGAAACAATTTCATCTTTGCTAGGCTTATGCATTTTAGCAAAAAAATCATCCATGTCTTTCTTAAATTTTATCCTATTCTCAATGTTAGTTGCATGCTCATACATCACTTATAGTGATTCATATTTATAATTCATTATTTCATGTGCAATCTCTTTGTTTAACCCAGCAATGAACCTAATCATGGTTAATTCTTCAATTTCTTCAATGTAAGCATAATATAAGTCATCTAAAAATTCATTGTAATATGCTTTAACATCTTTATCAGGTTGTGGATAATTTTTAAACTTAGGCACTTTGCAACGCCAATTTCTTACCCAAATACCATTTGATTTTCTAAAGGTAATCATACGTTTTTCAACCTCTTTATAGTCATTCTCATAACATGTGACTCCCAAATGGTGCCAACCAACTCTTCAACTTGTGAACTTTGTTGATTCAATGTTATCCTATCCACTTCTTCCACCTTGTTGGAGATTTCTTGCAATTTCTCCAACACCTTTTCAAGGGACACTTCAGCCATTTCCTCCTCAGCTATGGCCTTAGTTGAGGACATGTTTAGACTTGAGATCAATCACAAAACAAAAGAAAAACAAAGAAAAAGAGAAACTAACACAAATGCGAAAGAGATTTTGTTACGTTAGTGCCGAAAACACAAAACAGTTTTTGGGGTGTCTAACCTCACTTTTAGTCCTCACAATTGTGAATCCCTAGGCCAATCTTGAGCTAGATACAATCCAAAGCATGTGAACCAAGTAATGAACAACAAACACCCTTTCTTGATCGCCAAGTCAAACGAATTCAGCACTTTCGAACGGAACGATTTCAAGTCACAAAATAAGACAACTTTCACACTTAACCACTAAGATTCAACGAGAAGAGACCAAAATTTATGTCAAAGGCTAAGCCAAAGAAAGCTAAGGAGTTTACCTGGGCAATCTTTAGATAACCCTAGCCTTATGCAAATCAATTACAAAGTTGTTGATTTTATTATAGCTATCAAGTATCCAAGAAATAAACATTGAAATATGTAGGGTTACGAGGTATGGATGTCTCGGTTTGTGGTATGTAAATGGAAACTTGATATGCACCAAAGAAATTCTCAACAAACTTAACGTGATTTGTTACACAATTGGACCAATTTTCTCTTCCTTGGTCTCGGATCCTTCTGTTTTTGGGGTTGTCCGAGAGATTTTTTTTGACATTTGTACAAAGAGAAAATATGTGTATCTCATCTGTGTGTACTTGTTTTGGGGTTTTTGTTGGACTTTCTTGTGAGTCAAGGCAAAGAAAACGGTATCTTAAGGCTGTTTTGGTGCAATCGGCCAAACAAATTTTTTTGACTTCAAGATTAGGCCTTTTTTTTGCCTTGGTATGGCTTGAAATTTGATTCCTTTGAATGTGTTGGATCAGCCATGTATTTTATGACGTAGGTTAGCCTTGGATATAAGAGAATTGCAACAAAAACCAAGCAAATAATGCAACTAACATCAAACAAGTCTAAGATCAACTAAAAGCTTTGTTAGCAACAAGAACTACGTATGACACAAGGAAGCTATTCGGCTATGGTCGAATTTTATGTAAAAGCTGAGACTTTAATCCCTAATAGCATGAAAAACCTAAGTTAAGTGTGCAATATTGATGCTTTGATGCAAGAATGATAGAAGCAATGTAGGATCTGCAAGGCACCACTAGAAGGGGGGGGTTGAATAGATGGTGCGGAAAATATGGTTTTTAAAATTTCTTTAAACCTAACCAATTCAAGTTCTGAAAACAGATTCTGTTTTCAGGACCAGTTTTAAAACGTTTTTTAAAACTAGGTTAGAGGTCTCCAAAAATTATGAAATTTTGAGAGAACTTAGCCTCAAATGTTATGAGGGTCCCCTAAAAATTTCAAATCAAAATTCAACCTTTAACCCCTTCAAAAACCGTTGGCACTCAGATTGTGCAAATCTGCCAGAAACAGTAGATGGTTTTGAAAAATTAATTCCTATTTGTGTGAATGTCCAAATGATCTGAAAATTTGACCAATAACTCCTCACACACTATATTTAAATATGTTGAAACAGTTTTTGAAAATTCTTTTGGGAAGTAGGTCAAACACAACCAAAGTCTCAACCTTTGCAAGTCTGAAAATCAGACTGCACTAGTCTCAGAACTTTTGATGTTTGACTGACCTATACTTGTCCAAAAGGGTTGAAACTTGTGCCAAATTGACCCTAGAACGTTTATGTATGTTTCTGGAAATTTTTACAATTTTTGAAAATCGTTTACTATTTTTACGAACGTGAACAAAATGAGTAACCAGTGCAGAAACTGAAAAGTAAATGCTGAAAGTAAATTGCACCAAGAATTTTATACTGGTTCGGTTATAAACAACCTACTCCAGTCTTCAAGGAACACCTTCCTTGGTTCACACTAATCACACACACGCAGTACACCTTACCGCAGGGTTGATAGAGTTACACCTAACTCCAACCCTTTACAAACCTTGTATGACAAGTACAATTTGCACGAACACCACCACCTCGCTAGAATGAAGATTGATCACACCTTGATCAATCTTTTACAAAGATGTATGAATGGTGGTTTATATGAAGCCTATTCAAGATTGAAAGATGTAAAGTACAATAGGCTTTTTACAAGAAAAGAGAGAAAGAAAGTGTAGGAGAAAAGAGGCTTGGCACTTTGATCACTTTTGAATGCAAATCTTGGTGTTGTTTTTGTTTGTTCTTCTCTTCTCTCCTTATAGCATTGAGCCGTCCCCTATAGCCTTCTCCCCCTCTTGAAAATTTCCTTTTGAGTGCTTGAGAGAGTGTAAGATATCATGGTGACAATGCTTTGCTTACTTGGCATCATTCCATTGGATCATCATTTAGTCTTTGCTTACTTGGCACCTCTTTATTGGCTCAATGTTGTCATCATTTGATGACATGGAAAATCTGAAATAATCACTTAATATTTGCCAAAAAATCAACCATTAAGTCATGCCATAAATCACAAATCCTCTCATAAATTGCAAGACACAAAATATCCTCCTTTTTCAACCAAAAATTCGGCCATTAGTAGCTTGCCATGCTGAATTTTTCAGCATGTGCATTATGAGATAAAATTCAGATTATCTACCATTTTCCTTTGAAGTTTTATCATAAAAATGAATCCATCATATATGGTAAGTCTTGCTAACAATTGATGAATGAATTTGGACACAAAAAGCATGAAGAATTCGGCCAGCACACCTTCACACATGCTGAAAAATTTCAGCATGTGTGATATGTAAAATATCACACTTAATTACCTTACATAATATTCAAATCATTTCCATAACATCTTCAATTAATCCTTTAATAAAAATTGACAAAATATGTTGTCTTAGCCATGAAGAAATCGGCCAAGATGTGTGTAGCATGCTGAAATTTTCAGCATATGACATAAGAGAGGTATATGTTGAATACTTACCTTTTGTAGCTTGTCTCTTTGATTCATCAACATTGTATGATTGATCCTTGACCAATCAACATGCCAACAAGGCTCCACATATGCTCCAAATCAGCTGTAGGTGGCGTTGAGTGTGTTTGTACATGTGCTGAAATTTATTTTTGCTAACTTTGTAAAATAGTGCACATTTAATAATACACACATGTAATATTCCAATCAGCCCTTAATTTAATTTTCTAGAACACTTTAAGATGTATATTATATGTAAAAAGTGTCTAGATACGTGTCACATGATGTCCAAGAAAAACGTTCCATGTTATGTGCGTAGAAAACCGAATTTTCGATATTTATCGATTACCCGATTTTTCTCTAATTTAAATTCCAACTTTTGCACATGATATATATATTATGTTATACATAATATCTATAATATATACTTTAAATTTCAGCACTTGGCTGATTTAAAGTGGTACCATAAACATGTGACAAAATTAAAATTGGAATCTTCACATTTTGGCCTAAATGTGGGATGATTTGTGTGTGCCAACATGGAAAGTATTTTTGGCTGATCACACCATGTGTAGCACGAAAGTTTTATCATTTTTTGATGTATATGGGCTGGCCATTTATTTATGGCAAGTACGTGACACGTTGGCGAAGTTTCGGTATTCGCCCGATACGACAAATCTCGGTTTAGAACCTTTTATCGTGTCGTATTTAATTTGTCATCACCATATCTTATATCATATGATATAGGACCTGAATATACTCATAAATATGAGTTAAGTATAGTGGTGTGACGTACGTACGTAAGATATATAACGTGTCGGTAGTACGTTGGAATACATGTGTATGTGCCTTTTATTAAAAAATCTGAAAATATAGTATATATATGTATAAAAGGCGTGTGACATTGAATGTGGGGAGGAGGAGAAAACTTTCCTTCCTTAGCCTTGTTGCCTTTGTGCCTTTTCCAAATGAATCTTCCTTTAATGAACTACTTAGTTTATTAAACTAAGTACTTCACTTAATGAACTAATTTAGTTCATTAATGGTGGCACCTGAAAATAGTATAAACTCAACAAATGTTCGCCATATGATGTAAGCTTTAATGCTTCATGGCTCGTTAGTACGGCAACATAATATACAAGCTAAATAAGGCAAGTGATGACAAGTTATCATGCATACATGTACACACTTATACACGTTTGTATATATATATATATATATTCAACGTTTCTTATTTTGAAATCACTCAAACCCTCTTATTTCTACAAGCAAGGCAAAGGTGCAACCTTTTATACAAAGGCCTCGGGTTTGCACTTGTTTCTCAAGAAAGAACTCACTTTTTGTTTTGTACTCATTTTTTATATAGGATCAGATGTGGGATGAGAAGATATAGAGGAGAACAAGAAAAAGATAAGGGGAATGAAGTGAAGGTGAACCTTGGGGGTGGTAGTGGCGCGACAAAGAATATGTGAAAAGAAAAGAAGGATATGTGATTTAAAAGGAAGAACCTTTGCTCTGATACCAAATTATTACGTGTTTGAGGCACGTATGTACATGTATAGGACCCTTCCTCAACTCTCTCAAGCCCTCAATGTCGGTTAAGGTTGAACAATGGCGCAAGACACCACCTTTCTTCCTCACTAGCGCTGGAAACTCTGGGTACTGAGAAATTCAGTCGTCTAATCTACCAAGTCGTTCCTTTTCCGTAGATCATGGCCACCAACAAGGGTTTCTCAAAAATTGAATAAGTCTAGCTTTGATTTGTTATTATGAAAACCAAAGAAAACACAAGAAGGAAGTAAACAATAGGGCTGCCAAAAGAAACAAAGTGTTCAAAAATTTTTCTGAAAACTGAAAATTGTCTCCCTACATGCTAAACGTGTTTGGCCTTATATAGGCATTATTTCGCTATACCTAAAATCTAATAAATCAATCAAAGTTATCAGAATATCCCCTATTACAACACACCAACAACATTACTCCATTGCCTTAAAGGCTCCCGTCTATGACGGGGTATGGGGAGGTCGGATGTACGCAACCATACCCATGTGTTAGAAACACATGGATGTTGTTTCCCGATGACCCAGAATGAAAATTGCGTGTCGATCAACTGCTGCTTCACAATATAAGAAGCGCAGCCAATTTAGTGAATCATTTTACTTTATTCCATCATATTCCAAAGTCAAAGGAAAGTATGTCCTTGACTCCATTGAAAATGGAAATAGAATATCCCCTATTAATCTAAATTGAATCTACATAAGGAGATAAGTCAAAACTAATCAAGGAAAGAGTGTACAATCAAATCCCTAAAATTTCGTACTGGAATACATCTCGTTGGTTTTAGACTTCTACATGCTTCTAGACGTCAGATTAGAGTTTGCACTTTTTAGCAAAGTTGTGGCTCATGACATTCGCGTGAATTTGGACATTTGCATCATCTCATTCGGACTCTTCTTTGCATAGATATGGTCTTCTGATGATCAGGTATCAATCTAGTGGGCTTCAGTACTTACCATACTGGACTCCAATCTTCCATCTGACCTTGAACCATCTTGTAGCCCGAATTAGGAAAACTGCAAAATATTAAGGTCATCTCAAATTGAGTATTCTAATACCTCCAAGTGGTTTTAACCCATTTGGACATGTCCTCCAACCTGAACATCCAACATATCTAACGGGTGTCTGGCTGTCCTCCTAAAAATTAGGGATTCCCCAAGGCACTTTCCTTTCCTATTCTTGGCACTTACAAAGACACTCAAAAACAACCATTAGCACACCAATCACATATTAAAAGACTCTATAAGTTATCCTAGACCTAAACAAAGACAAGACTCGATACTACAACGCGCATGCATAAAATGACCATCATGTCCTCCCACCAACCCTTACATCTTATAATATGCATTGAAACACTTGGATAATCAGATCATAGCCTCAATAAACCTAGAAAAATCATGCATCTACATTCCTTGACTCATCTTGTACATGTTTGAACAAGAAGATCTTTAGTTTACATATTCTATTTGTACAAAAGCTTCTTGTTTGTGGAGTTTGTATGTTCAAGGCCCTTGTTTGTGAAATTTGTATGTTTAGGGCTCCTTGAATCTCATCAGTTTTACAGACGAGTCTCTAAAAGTTGTAGACCGCAATGATGGAGTTATGGTTGCAGCATTTGTAAACGAGTTGAGCCTAGGTCCTCTCTTTTCCCATCTTGCCAAGGAGAATCACAAATCTCTAAGGACATGTCTGAAGAAAGCCCACCATTTTGCGTGAGATGAAGAGGCAAACAAACTGAAAAGAGAAGCCAAACAAGTCTTAAAGGAAAACAGGTTGAGCTGAAACAAAGAAAGAAGCTCGTAATAAGCCGAAGGATAACCGCAGCGCCCGTGATTGGATGGGAGGCCAAGGTACGGAAGGATTGCCCCTATTAGCTTCTGAAGACCGTATTCTGGCTATTACAGAGAACAATGGATTGCAGTTAAATGCATACCTATTGGCTGCGCCGAGATCCAAGTGAAACATTAAAATTTACTACAAATATCATCGAGATATAAGTCGTGGAACTGAAAACTATAGGTAGTTGGCAAGATCAATCGAGCACCTCATCGAAATGGATCACTTACAACAACTTTCTGACTCAAGGTCAAGATTGCACAATCGGATGGGTTTTCGATGACCTCCCCATACAAAAAATTCCGAAAAGATCACCCTCACCATCAGGATGAGAAAGATGAACCTGATGTTGTAGGTTAGCGTCAAGTGAATGCTGTGATTTATACGATTTTTGGTGGACCGAGTATGCTGAGGTTAAGGCTGGAACCAGATGTGGAAGAAAGCTTGCATAAGCCATCTCAAACGAATGTCAAATTATCATATGCATTGATGTTTAAGCCTAAGGATTCAATCCCATAAGGAATGGCAGTGACAAGGTTGGTGATTGACATTGCCATCAACTTAGTTTTAGGTAACACCGTTAAGATATGCAGGGTTTATTTTGATACAAGCAGTGTGACCAAATTTATGTACCATAATATTTTCCAAGCATGTGAGCTACAAGATAGCTCATTGTATCCTGTATCAACTCCATTGTTAGGGTTCTTTATAGTGGTACTTTAGCTAGAAAGACTCGTGACACTATCAGTAAGCTTCAAAGAACGCTCTAGGTGCCGAACCTTGTTGGTTGATTTCCTCGTTGTAAGAAAGAGGTTGGCCTACAACATCCTGCTTAGTAGGTCGACCCTTATAAAGTTGAAGGTGATCATATCTCTATTGTAGGTCAGCCTAAAATTTCTAAACCAAGCCATGGTAATAACTGTGTAAGGGACCTAGCGGTTAAGGGGAAACTGTCCATGCAGCAAGTCATCCTCGATAACATTGTGCCTCCAATTGAGGAAAAACTAGAGTCTGGTGATTTGGCCGAAAATTTCATCTTAGATCCGAAGAGACTGAATAACACAATTAAGATTAGAACATGGATGACAATCGAGCTGCTAAGCCAACTACATAATTTGCTTAGAGGACTTGCGATTATCTTTGCGTAGGCGGCCAAAGACATGCCAAGAATTCCAATAACTCTTGCAGGCTATCCATCTAGCAGGTCAGCCTCAACAACATTTTGCCTCCAACTGAGGAAAAATTAGAGTCTGATGATACTGCCAAAGATTTTATATGTGATCTGTAGGGCCGGATAATTTAATTAAGATTTGAACTTAGATGCTAACTGACCTGAATAAAGCATGCCCAAATAAGTGCGCCTTCAAAGTCTGTAGTGACAAATTCTTAGGACACATGGTGAAGGAAGGGATTCAGGCAATACAAGCAAAGTTAAAGCCTTAAAGACCGTGCATTCACCTCGAAACGTCAAAAAGGTGCAAAAACTAGCTTGAAAGATTGTGGCTTTGAATAGATTTTTGTCTAGGTCAGTAGATAGATCACTCTTTTTCTTCTAGGTCTTGAAGAAAAAAATTTATGTTCCAGTGAGACGGTAAATGTCAACAAGTTTTTGACAACTTGAAAAGATATTTGGTCGAGTTGCCGATGTTAACCTTGTTAGTGCCTGATGAGGTGTTGTACATGTATTTTGCTATTTGTCAAGAAGTTGATTGTGCTTTTTTGCTCAGGGAGGAGGACAACATTCAAATGCCTATATATTTTGTTAGCAAAGCATTACATGGACCTGAGATCAGATATACAACAGAAAAATAGTCATGGCATTTGTCATTGCTGAAAGACAAGTCAGGTCATACCTTCAAGCTCATCCTATCATGGTAGTAACACATCAACCACTGAAACAAATCCTATCAAGGCTAGAGACCTCAGATTAGACAACCAAATGCGTTGTAGAGTTAGTCGAATCTGACATTGATTATCGACTTTTGACTTCAATCAAAGCCCAACTGTTGTCTAACTTAATTGTAGAAGAGATTTTCTGTAGAGGATGAGCAGCCTCAGAAAGATCAATAGACCAACTATGGCGATGGATCATCTCCTAGAGATGGCAGTGAAACAGACCTCCTAATCCTTAATCCAAAAGGGGAAAAGTTTAAGTATACATACAGATTTGACTTCGAAACAACCAACAATGAAACTGAATATGAAGCTTTGATTGTAGGCTTGAGACTCGCACAAAAATTAGAGGCTTAAAAGGTTAAATTGATAGTGATTCTCAACTCATCGTGGCCCATGTTAATGGCAACTGTGAGGTGAAGAAGGATCAGATGAAGCGGTATTTATCGAAGGTCAATCGGCTCATTCAAAAATTTTGGAATTGAACATATGTCCAGGTCAGCCAATAAAAGAGCAAACACGTTTGTCTCATTTAACATCCTATACTCCAACAATGTTGGCCAAGAAAATTACTATAGAGCTTATCAAGCACCGTGTCTACTAGCAATATGAGGTGCTCCAAATTAACTACCACAATACTTGGATGGACGAGATTGTAAACTTCTTAATATATTGAGTCCAGACTCAAGATAGGCAAGCAGCTCAAAATCTGCATATTAGGATGGCCAGGTATGCTCTCTTTAACGAGGTCCTTTTCGGAAGATCATTTCCCCATCGTGGATAAGTGTGTCTCGCGAGGAGAAAGAGATTACATTATGAGAGATTCACATAAGAGTTCATGGAAATCATTCTGAATCAAGGTTATTGGCTCGAAAATATTTCTTAGTCGAATACTATTTGTCGACCTTGCATCAAGACGCTCTTAAATTGGTGAAGAAATATCAGACATGTCAGATGCATGCTCTATTAACTCACGTTCCTAAGAGATGATTTTTATTATCAGCCCATGGTCTTTTATTCAATGGGAGATTAAGTTGGACATATTTCACGCATTCTAGAGACTGTTCAATATCTCATTGATATCGAGTACTTCACCACGTGGATCAGGAAGAGCTTCTGGCAAAGATAACGGGAAAAATATAAAGAAATTCCTCTGTACACATATTATATATTGTTTCAGATTGCCAAGAGTATTGGTCTCTAACAAAAATTCATTGAGGATGTTGTTAAAATGTGGTGTGTCGAGCTGAACATTATGTAACATTTCACCTCAGTGGATCATCCTCAGACAGACGACCAAGCAGAACTTGCCAAACGAAATTCGAAAGAAGCTTTCAAAAGGTGGTTACAACACGCCGAAGCAGGTTGGGTAAAACTTTCCAGCATCCTGTGGGCATATCGCACAACTCAGGTTGGATAGATAAACTTCCCAACATCCAATAGGTTTATCATACAGCTCCTTCCAACTCCACGAAAAAGACTCCATTGCTTTGGTATATGGATCTAAAGCCGTAATACCAGCAGAAATTGGCGCTTCATCAGCGAGAGTTGAGAATAATATTGAGCATCAGAAAAATCAAAATCTCTTTCTCAATTTAGTAAATTGATGGAAAGAGGGAAAAAGCTCATATTCGCCTGGCACAATGAAGAAATTAATTTCTCAGTATTGCAATGCTAGGGTACGACATAAGTTCTTTAAGGTTGGAGATCTCGTCCTTCAGAAAACTTTAGCTAGTCAAGTCAGACCGTCTGGGAAACTAAACTCTAAATAGGAAGGTCCCTACCGTTTCATCAATGTTTTCCCCTCTGTAGCTTACAATTTAGAAACTGTAACTAGTAGAACTTTGTCAAACACTTAGCATGTGCCAAATTTAAAGACTTTTCGTGTATGGTACTTGAAAATTTTCTTTCGAGAAAATCAAGTGCAAATTTTATGTTCCTTGTTGGTCATTTATTGCAAAGCAGAAATATGTCGGTTATAGAGCAAAGCTCCATGAGCAAGAGTTATATCTTACATAAAGAAATCATTCGAGGCAGGTCCTCAAACTGGTGATTTCAGCAGGTATGAATCATCATTATGTCCCAAAAAGGGATACATGACAAATTTCCATTTGACCTCAGCAGGGCTGAGTGTCTCCCCCAATAAGGGCTCTAAGTGGAACATATTTTTGTAATTGACCTCATCACATCTGAGTGTCTATCCTAATAATGGATATAAACATGACAGGCTTTTCCATTTGATCTCAACAACTTTGAGCCTTTTTCCCAACAAAGGGACTACACAGAACATGCTTTCCAACTTGATGATTAGTAGGTAAGAATCATCCAACTCAGACAAAGATTAAGATGAAGCACATATAGGATCTGCAAGGCACCACTAGAAGGAGGGGGGTTGAATATTGGGTGCGAAAAGTGTGGTTTTTAAAATAGTTTTAAACCAAAAACCCAACTTCTGAAAACAGTTTCTGTTTTCAAGACCAGTTTTAAAACGTTTTGAAAACTAGGTTGCAAGTCTTCAAAAATTCTGAAATTTGGAGAGAACTTAGCCTCAGATGTTATGAGTGTCTCCTAAAAATTTCAGATTTAAATTCAACCGCTAACCCCTTGAAAATTTGTTGGTGGTCAGATTGCGCAAATCTGCCAGAAACGGTAGACTAATTTGAAAACTTTATTCCTATTTGTGTGAAAATCCAAATGCTATGAAATTTTAACCACTAACCCCTTATATGTTATATTTAAATGGTTTGAAATAGTTTTGGAAAATGCTTTTGGAAAGTTAGTCAAATACGATAAAAGTCTCAACCTTTGCAAGCCTGAAAATCAGACTGCACTAGTCTCAGAACTTTGGACGTTTAGATGACTTATACTTATCCAAAAGGGTTGAAACTTGCGCCAAAAGAACCCTAAGACGTGTGGATATGTTTTCTAAAAGTTTCATGATTTTTGAAATTTGTTTACTATTTTTACGACCGTGATTAAAAACAGTAAACAGTGCTGAAACAGAAAATCAGTGCTGAAAGTAAATGACACCAAGAATTTTATACTGGTTCGGTTATAAACAACCTACTCCAGTCTTCGAAGAACACCTTCCTCGGTTCACACTAATCACACAACTCAAAAACACCTTAAAACAGGGTTGATGGAGTTATACATCAACTCCAACCCTTTACAAACCTTGTATGTTCAATACAATGCACACAAACACCACCACCTTGCAAGATTGAAGATTGATCACAACTTGATCAATCTTTTACAAAGATAAAGAATATGTGTGGTGGTCTAAGATAAGCCTATTCAAGAATATGAATGTAAGTACAATAGGCTTTTAGGAAGAAGAAAGAAAGAGAGTGTAAAAGAAGAAGGCTAGAACACTTTTGATCTTTGAATTTGCAACTCTTGTTTTTGTTCTTGTTTTGCTCTTCTTCCTTCTTTTTAACAAGTCTTGGCCGCCCCCTTTGGTGCCTTCCCCTCTTGAAAATTATCTTCTAAGTCCTTGGGAGAATATGTGGCATCATTGTGACATGATCTTGCTTATTTGGCACCTCCTCATTGGATGATCATTTAACTTTTGCTTACTTGGCACTCTTTGATAGGTTGAATGTTGTCATCATTTGATGACTTGGAAAATCTGAGAATTCCACTAAAAACTGTAGAGAAAAAGGGGTTTGAGTGATTTCAAAATATATGATTTAAATAAGCTTAAAAACGTGCATAAGATAAATGTGCATGGTATATTGCATATTATTTGCCTTATATAGTTCATATATAATGTTGCCGTACTAACGAGCCATGAAGCTTTAAAGATTACATCAAATGGCAAACATTTCTTGTGTTTATACTATTTTCAGGTGCCACAATTAATGAACTTAACTAGTTCATTAAGTGAAGTACTTAGTTAATTAAACTAAGTAGTTCATTAAAGGAAGCTACATTTGGACAAGGCACAAAGGCAACAAGACTAAGAAAGGAAAGTCTTCTCCTCCTCTCTTCATCTAATATACACGCATATATATATATATATATATATATATATATACAAAAATATGTATTTTCAGATTTTTTGAAAAAAGCACATACACATGTATTCAAACGTACTACCGGCACGTTATATATTTTACGTACGTACGTTAACGTCACACCATCATACTTAACCCATATTTATGAGTATATTCAGGTCTTATATCATATGATATAATTCATGGTGATGAAAAATTAAATGCGATACGTTAAAAGGTTCTAAACCAAAAATTGTCGTATCGGGCGTATACCAAAACTTCGCCAACGTGTCACGTACTTGCCATAAATAGATGGCCACCCTCTACACCTCAAAAATCATTATTATTTTCGAATCTATGATGCTATTTCCAGCCATAAAATCATTCCATGTTGGCACACACAAATCACCCCACATTAAGGCCAAATTGTGGAGATTCCAATTTCAATTTTATAACATGTAAATGGCACCACTTTAATCAGCCTTATAAGCTGAATATTAAAGTTTATATTATGTATATTATATGTAACATAATATATATAACATGTGCAAAAAGTTGGAATTTAATTAGAGAAAAATCGGGTAATTGATAAACATCGAAAATTCGATTTTCTACGTACACAATACATGGAACATTTTTGGCACATCATACGACACGTATCTTGACACTTTTTACATATGTCATACATCTTAAAGTGTTCTATAAAATTAAATTAAGGGCTGATTGGAATATAACATGTGTGTATTATTAAATGTGCACTATTTTACAAAGTTTGCAAAAATAAAATTCAGCACATGCATATACATGTTGTACACGCCTATACAGCTGAGATGGAGCATATGTGGAGCCTTGTTGGCATATTGATTGGTCAAGAATCAATCATACAATGTTGGTGATTTAAAGAAAGAAGCTACAAAAGGTAATGTTTCAAATTTTATCTCATTTGAAACACATGCTGAAAATTTCAGCATGTGTAGTTATAGCTGGCCGATTTTCATGATTAATGAGCATATAATTTGTGTCTTGAAACATGTGATCAATTGGAAGAAGAATTGGAAGTTTGAATAAGATATAAAGTCATAAAGTGTGATATCTTGAATATCACACATGCTGAAAAATTTCAGTATGTGTGTATGCACCTTGGCCGATTTTGTGGTCACATTAGTGTCCAATTTCATTTCCAAAAATGATGAAAATATTTGCTACTAATTGGTGATTTGTTCTAAAAGAAAAATCAATGAAAATTTGGAAGAGATTTGAATTATACCATCATGTATCACATGCTGAAATTTCAGCATGACAAGTCCCCATTATGGCCGAAATGTTTACCATGCTTGGAGAAATTTTATTTTGCTTGATTCGGGTGATAATCTTATGAGTTATGACAATTATTTTATGATGATTTTGGCACATGTTTTTAGTGGAATTCTCAGATTTTCCAAGTCATCAAATGATGACTTCATTCAACCAATCAATGAGTGCCAAGTAAGCAAAGGTTAAATGATCATCCAATGAGAAGGTGCCAAGTAAGCAAAATCATGTCGCAATGATGCTACACATTCTTCCAAGGACTTAGAAGATAATTTTCAAGAGGGGAAGGTCCAATGGGGGACGGCTATGATGCTTAAAAAGGAAATGAAGAAAAGCAAAACAAAGACAAGAACAAGCATTACATTCTTGAAGATCAAAAACGCCTAAAGCCTTCTTCTCTCTACACTTCTTTCTTTATTCTTCTTAAAAAGCCTATTGTACTAATATTCATATTCTTGAATAGGATTATCTTAGACCACCACACATTCAATATCTTTGTAAATGATTGATCAAGGTGTGATCAATCTTCATTCTTGCAAGGTGGTGGTGTTCGTGCGTAATTGTATTCATCATACAAGGTTTGTAAAGGGTTGGAGTTGGTGTGTAACTCCATCAACCCTATGGTAAGGTGTATTTATGTTGTGTGACTAGTGTGAACCGAGGAAGGTGTTCCTCGAAGACTGGAGTGAGTTGTTTATAACCGAACTAGTATAAAATTCATGGTGTCATTTACTTTTAGCACTTATATTCTGTTTCAGCACTGTTTACTCTTTTTGATTACGTTCGTAAAAATAGTAAACGTTTTTCAAAAATACAAAACTTTCCAGAAACATAGTCACACGTCTTAGGGTTAATTTGGCATATTTCAACCCTTTTGGATAAGTATAAGTCAATCAAACATCCAAAGTTCTGAGCCTAGTGTAGTCTGATTTTCAGGCTTGCAAAGGTTGAGACTTTGAGTGTATTTGACTAACTTCCTGAAAGAATTTTGCAAAACTGTTTCAACCCATTTAAATAAAACATATAAGGGGTTAGTGGTTAAAATTTCAGAGCAATTGGAGTTAAGTACAAATAGGAATAAAGTTTTTAAAACAGTCTACTGTTTCTGGCAGATTCGCGCAATCTAACCACCAACGATTTTTGAAGGGGTTAAAGGTTGAATTTAAATCTGAAATTTTTAGGAGACACACATAACATCTGAGGCTAAGTTCTCTCAAAATTGCAGAATTTTTGAAGACCTACAATCTAGTTTAAAAAACGTTTTAAAACTGGTCCTGAAAACAGAATCTGTTTTCAGAAGTTGAGTTTTTGGTCAATACAATTTTAAAAACCACACTTTCCGCACCAACTATTCAACCCCCCCCCCTTCTAGTTGTGCCTTGCAGATCCTACAAGTGGTATCAGAGAGCAGGAACACTCACTTCAAAGGATCCAACGATTCAGTGAGATGGCAACCACAAATCTCAAAACCGAGCAAGAAGGTATGTCGAGCCAAAGGCCTCCTCTTTTTGACGGTGAGTCTTTCATTCAATGGAAACTAAGAATGAAGCTTTTTCTTATGGCAATAGACATTGATCTTTGGTCAATTATAGAATATGGTTCTTTTGTTCCATCTAAGTTATCCACTGTAGACGGAGTCACACTAGAAGTTGTCAAACCTAGACAAGAATATACAAGTGATGATAAAAAGAAACTTAGCATGAATGCTAGGGCCATGCAATTACTCTTAAATGGATTAAGTAAGAGTGAGTCTAGTTATGTCTCAAACTGTTCTAGTGCACAGAAAATGTGGAGAATACTCGAAATGAAACACGAAGGCACGAGTCAAGTAAAAGAGTCAAAGATAAACATGCTTATGTCTACACTTGAGTCGTTTAAACTATTGCCTAATGAATCTATTGTTGATATGGATCTTCGTTTGACTAACATCTACAATTCTCTTGAGTCTCTTGGTAAAGCCTTTACCATGCAGGAAAAAGTACAGAAAGTCTTTCGAAGCCTTCCATCAGAGTGGGACCCTAAAGTAACCGCAATAGAAGAAAGCAAAGAGACGAACTCAATAAAGATGGAAGAGTTAATTGGATCACTTAAGGTCTATGAGAATAAACTCACCATACGGAAATCGGAATCATCTAAACAAGGTAAAGCTATTGCTTTTAAATCAAATGAATACGTCTCTACTTCTTCCGATCACGTAGATGATAATGATTCTGAATCGGATAACGATGACCTAATTTTATTAGCTAAAGGTTTAAGAAAATTTATGAGAAGGTCATTTAGAAACAAAAATAAGGGTACTACAACTAAAAGAAATAAGAACAAGACAAATGATAAAGATGTTAAATGTTATGAATGTGGTAAACTTGGACATTTATCATATGACTGCCCCAATAAAGAAAAGCAAACAAATAAATACCCTGACAAGGAACAGAACAAGAATAGACTCGTCTCAGAACCCAAGCAAAGGAAACGTGCTCTAAAGGCCTCCACTTGGAGTGATACATTGGATTCCGAGACTGAAACCAAAGAAGAGACTGCACAAGTATGCTTTGTATCCAAAGCATCTAATGAGGTATCATCTGACTCTGATTCTGACTCTGAGCCTTCTTATGATGATCTTTTTAGTCAGTATTTAGAATTGCATAAATTCACTAAGACTCTCACTAAGGAAAAGAAGCGATTAATTGAAGACAAGAAACTGTTAGAATCTTCTAACGAGAATCTTGTCGCTCAATTAAACGATTCAAAGAAAGAGTCATCATGCATCATTACTGCATTAAAGACAGAGATTTCATCATTAACCACTCAAAATAACGAAATGAAATCCGAGATTTCAAGTTTGAAATCAAGGAATATAGACTTAGAGAAAATGATGAAACAGTTTGATACGGGATCTAACATGCTGCATCGTATTATCTTATCACAAAAGCATGATAGTGATAAAACGGGTTTGAGATACGTTGATACTAATGAAGTATCCACCAAACCAACTAAGTTTGTCGTGTCTAAGAAAGTAGACACCCCAAAGCCACAAACGGCGTCTAAGATGACGCGAAGACCTCTCCCTTCCTCACGCCCCACTTCTTCTTCATATCATGCGAAATACAATTTTGTACCATATAGATATGAAAAGAAAAGAGTGATGCATACATGGCATTCATTTCATCCACGCACTACGCACACAAACACAAGGACATATCAAAAACGTCCTACATACAATGAGTATAAGGGAGTTCTCGGCCAAAGGCCCAAAGTGCATTCACCACATGTTTACTATATTGCACCTTCATCTACATTCTTGCCATTTGCTAGACGAAGGATCACCCAAGTATGGGTACCGAAAGGTACTTTTACCAAGAGGTGATTAACTAACTCGCAAGGACCCAAAGTTAAAAGGGTACCTAAATCATTCTTACACATTGCAGGGAGCCCACACATCAAAAGATACATCCATAAAGTGGTTCCTTGACAGTGGCTGCTCGAGGCACATGACAGGTGACCCGAGCTTGTTCACAAAATTAAAGAAGGTCACAAAAGGCGGATCCGTGACCTTTGGAGACAACAACGAAGGCAAGATCATCGGAAAAGGTACGATAGGAAATCCAAGCACTCTTCAAATCTCCAACGTCTATTTGGTAAGCAACTTATCTTACAATCTTCTTAGCATTTCTCAATTTATTGACAATGGCTTTGATGTATGTTTCACTCACCCTTATTGCAATATAATAAATAAAAATGGAGAAACCGTCTTAAAAGGAAAACGAGAAGGTAACATCTTTACGCTTTCTATGGATGATATGGTAGATGCTAAAGTTAAGTGCTTTATGTCAAACGAACCTTATGTAAATTTATGGCATAGACGTTTAGGACACATTGATATTTCCACACTTGAAAAACTCCAACGAAAGAACGTAGTACGAGGATTGCCTACACTTGATTTAGACAACTTTCAGTTGTGTAAATCTTGCATAAAAGGCAAACAAACACGTGAGTCACTTAAGCCTAAGAATGAAATAAGCACGACTAGAGTCTTAGAACTACTACACATTGATTTGTTTGGTCCTAGTCGCACTACAAGCCTTGGTGGGCGCCACTATGCATGCGTGATTGTTGATGATTTTTCTCGTTATACTTGGACTTTATTTCTTGCACATAAGGATGATAGTGCCATTGAGATTGCGAAATTAATCAAACAACTTGAAAATCAATACGGTGTAAATGTGAAAAAGATAAGATGCGATAGAGGCTGTGAATTTAAAAACAAATATATGATTTCATTTTGCGAAGAAAAAGGAATCAAGCATGAGTTTTCGCCACATAGAACTCCACAATTAAATGGAGTAGTAGAAAGAAAGAATCGAACATTACAAGAAATCGCCAAGACTATGTTATGCGAAAATAAACTGCCTAGATTTCTGTGGGCGGAAGCCGTAAATTGTGCATACTACATAGTAAATTGCTTATCTATTAGAAAGAAAATAAACAAGACGCTTTATGAGATATTGAATGATCGCATGCCTAAGATTGACTATTTTCGTGTGTTTGGATGCAAATGTTTTGTTTTAAATACAAAAGATAATTTAGATAAATTTGAATCCAAATCAATTGAGTGCATTTTTGTTGGATATTCTATAAATTCAAAGGCTTATAGATGTTATGATCCTCTCACTAGACAAATCATAGAATCTATTCATGTGAAGTTCAATGAATTTGGTGAGATTGATAAAGATAAAGAATATGATGATGACTTTGAATTGAAACCCGTGTTGAATGAAGATGATGGTACATTTGATATGCATGACATGAATGATACACTAGAAATGCATGATCACTTAGAAATGCATGATAACATAGAAAATAATCAACCAAGATGGCATAGAATTCACCCACATGATCTCATTATAGGCGACATCACTCATGGTGTGCGACCACGTAGAAGAATAACTTCGGATGAAATAAATCAATTTCATGCTATGATCTCCGAAATTGAACCCAAAAATGTGCATGATGCTTTGAGTGATTCTTCTTGGATTGATGCTATGCATGATGAGCTTAATCAATTCGTTAGAAATGATGTATGAGATTTAGTGCCACGACCACAAGATAAGACCATAATAGGTACAAAGTGGGTGTTTAGGAATAAAATGAATGAAGAAGGAAAGGTCGTTAGAAATAAATCTAGACTTGTAGCACAAGGCTATAATCAAGAGGAAGGAATTGACTATGATGAAACATTTGCACCCGTAGCACGTTTAGAAGCTATACGACTCTTACTTGCCATTGATTGCATGAAAGATTTCAAATTGTATCAAATGGACGTAAAAAGTGCATTCCTGAATGGATTTATACAAGAAGAGGTATACGTGAAGCAACCACCCGGTTTTGAAGATTTGAAACATCCCGATCACGTGTACAAACTAAAGAAGGCACTCTACGGACTAAAGCAAGCACCTAGAGCATGGTATGATCGTTTTGCTACTTTCCTCTTAGAAAATGATTTTAAACGAGGTACTATAGATAGTACACTATTTTTGAAACAAGATAAATCGGATTTACTTATTATTCAAATCTATGTTGATGACATTATTTTCGGTTCTACCTCACATAGACTTGTTGAAAATTTTGAAAATTGCATGAAATCTGAATTTGAAATGTCTATGGTTGGTGAACTTAAATATTTTTTTGGCTTGCAGATTAAGCAAACAAGTAAAGGCATTCACATAAGTCAAGCTAAATATGTAAATGACATGATTAAAAAGTTCAACTTTGAAAATTTGAAACCATCCCCCACTCCTATGAGTGTCACTACTAAATTGGACAAAGATGAACATGGTAAAGATTTTGATAATGTCTTATATTGATCTATGATTGGTTCTTTGTTATATCTTATTGCTAGTAGGCCTGATATCATGTTCAGTGTATGCATGTGTGCATGTTTTCAAAGTCAACCTAAGGTGTCTCACTATAATGCGGTAAAAAGAATATTCTGCTATATTAAGCACACGCCCACCTTAGGAATTTGGTACGATAAGGATTCCGAATTTAATTTACATGCTTATACTGATGCAGATTACGGTGGCTGTAAAATAGATAGAAAGAGCACGGGTGGCACTTGCCAATTTATAGGAAACTCACTCATTTCATGGTTTTCCAAAAAGCAAGCAAGCGTTGCTTTGTCCACTACTGAGGCTGAGTACATGGCACTTAGCCTTTGCTTCACACAGTTGTTATGGATAAAACAACAACTTTCGGACTTTGGAATTACCGTAAATAGAATTCCTATATATTGTGATAGTATGAGTGCAATTAATCTGTCTAAGAACCCCGTATTACACTCTAAGGCCAAGCATATAGAAGTTCGCTATCACTTTCTTCGTGATCACGTAAATAATGGCGATATCGTCATAGATCACGTATGCACCGAAGCACAAGTAGCGGATATCTTTACAAAAGCCTTGAATCAAGCCACATACGAAAATCTGCGTTCTAAATTAGGCATGATTTCTGTTGATATGATTTGATTTGATTCTCTTTTCTTATTTACAGGCATCTTTTGATTTACTTTCCAAAATAAAGGGGGAGAGAGATACTGATTAGATACTGATTGCATAAATCAAGGGGGAGCGGTTTTGAAATTTAAAATTAAAATTTTGAATTTATGCATGATTAAAGGGGGAGCGATAGGATTTAAATCATGTGTATAGGTTATTTTGAAAATCATCAACAGGGGGAGATTGTAGAGAAAAAGGGGTTTGAGTGATTTCAAAACATATGATTTAAATAAGCTTAAAAACGTGCATAAGATAAATGTGCATGATATATTGCATATTACTTGCCTTATATAGTTCATATATAATGTTGCCGTACTAACGAGCCATGAAGCTTTAAAGCTTACATCAAATGGCAAACATTTGTTGTGTTTATACTATTTTCAGGTGCCACCATTAATGAACTTAACTAGTTCATTAAGTGAAGTACTTAGTTAATTAAACTAAGTAGTTCATTAAAGGAAGCTACATTTGGACAAGGCACAAAGGCAACAAGACTAATAAAGGAAAGTCTCCTACTCCTCTCTTCATCTAATATACACGCATATATATACAAAAATATGTATTTTCAGATTTTTTGAAAAAGGCATATACACATGTATTCCAACGTACTACCGACACGTTATATATTTTACGTACGTACGTTAACGTCACACCACCATACTTAACTCATATTTATGAGTATATTCAGTTATTATATCATATGATATAAGTCATGGCGATGACAAATTAAATATGACACGTTAAAAGGTTCTAAACCAAAAATTGTCGTATCGGGCGTATACCGAAACTTCGCCAACGTGTCACGTACTTGCCATAAATAGATGGCCAGCCCCTACACCTCAAAAATCATTATTATTTTCGTGGCTATGATGCTATTTTCAGCCATAAAATCATTCTATGTTGGCACACACAAATCACCCCACATTAAGGCCAAATTGTGGAGATTCCAATTTCAATTTTATCACATGTAAATGGCGACACTTTAATCATCCTTATAAGCTGAATATTAAAGTTTATATTATGTATATTGTGTGTAACATAATATATATAACATGTGCAAAAATTTGGAATTTAATTAGAGAAAAATCGGGTAATCGATAAACATCGAAAATTCGGGTTTCTACGTACACAATACATGGAACATTTTTGGCACATCATATGACACGTATCTAGACACTTTTTACATATGTCATACATCTTAAAGTGTTCTATAAAATTAAATTAAGGGCTGATTGCAATATAACATGTGTGTATTATGAAATGTGCACTATTTTACAAAGTTTGCAAAAATAAAATTCAGCACATGCATATACATGTTGTACACGCCTATACAGCTGAGATGGAGCATATGTGGAGCCTTGTTGGCATATTGATTGGTCAAGAATCAATCATACAATGTTGGTGATTTAAAGAAAGAAGCTATAAAAGGTAATGTTTCAAATTTTATCTCAATTGAAACACATGCAAAAAATTTCAGCATGTGTAGTTATAGCTGGCCGATTTTCATGATTAATGAGCATATAATTTGTGTCTTGAAACATGTGATCAATCGGAAGAAGAATTGGAAGTAATTTTAATAAGATATAAAGTCATAAAGTGTGATATCTTGAATATCACACATGCTGAAAAATTTCAGCATGTGTGTATGCACCTTGGCCGATTTTGTGGTCACATTAGTGTCCAATTTCATTTCCAAAAATGATGAGAATATTTGTTTCTAATTGGTGATTTGTTTTAAAAGAAAAATCAATGAAAATTTGGAAGAAATTTGAATTATATCATCATGTATCACATGCTGAAATTTCAGCATGACAAGTCCCCATTATGGCCGAAATTTTTACCTTGCTTGGAAAAATTTTATCTTGCTTGATTTGGGTGATAATCTTATGAGTTATGGCAATTATTTTATGATGATTTTGGCATATGTTTTTAGTGGAATTCTCAGATTTTCCAAGTCATCAAATGATGACAACATTCAACCAATCAATGAGTGCCAAGTAAGCAAAGGCTAAATGATCATTCAATGAGAAGGTGCCAAGTAAGCAAGATCATGTCACAGTGATGCTACAAATTCTTCCAAAGACTTAGAAGATAATTTTCAATAGGGGAAGGTCCAATGGGGGACGGCTATGATGCTTAAAAAGGAAATGAAGAAAAGAAAAACAAAGACAAGAACAAGCATTACATTCTTGAAGATCAAAAACGCCTAAAGCCTTCTTCTCTCTACACTTCTTTCTTTCTTCTTCTTGAAAAGCCTATTGTACTAATATTCATATTCTTGAATAGGCTTATCTTGGACCACCACACATTCTATATCTTTGTAAAAGATTGATCAAGGTGTGATCAATCTTCATTCTTGCAAAGTGGTGGTGTTCGTGCGTAATTGTATTCATCATGCAAGGTTTGTAAAGGATTGGAGTTGGTGTGTAACTCCATCAAACCTGTGGTAAGGTGTATTTGTGTTGTGTGACTAGTGTGAACTGAGGAAGGTGTTCCTCGAAGACTGGAGTAGGTTGTTTATAACCGAACCAGTATAAAATTCTTGGTGTCATTTACTTTCAACACTTATATTCTGTTTCAGCACTGTTTACTCTGTTTGATTACGTTCGTAAAAATAGTAAACGTTTTTCAAAAATTACGAAACTTTCCAGAAACATAGTCACACATCTTAGGGTTAATTTGGCAAAAGTTTTAACCCTTTTGGATAAGTATAAGTCAATCAAACATCCAAAGTTCTGAGACTAGTGCAGTCTGATTTTCAGGCTTGCAAAGGTTGAGACTTTGAGTGTATTTGACTAACTTCCCGAAAGAATTTTGCAAAACTGTTTCAACCCATTTGAATACAACATATGAGGGGTTAGTGGTTAAAATTTCAGAGCAATTGGAGTTAAGTACAATAGGAATAAATTTTTCAAAACAGTCTACCGTTTCTGGCAGATTCGCGCAATCTGACCACCAACGATTTTTGGAGGGGTTAAAGGTTGAATTTAAATATGAAATTTTTAGGAGACACCCATAACATCTGAGGCTAAGTTCTCTTAAAATTTCAGAATTTTTGAAGACATACAACCTAGTTTTAAAAACGTTTTAAAACTGGTCCTGAAAACAGAATCTGTTTTCAAAAGTTGAGTTTTTGGTCAAAACAATTTTAAAAACCACACTTTCCGCACCAACTATTCACCCCCCCCCCTTCTAGTGGTGCTTGCAAATCCTACAAAAACATGTGCCAAAATCAACATAAAATAGTTGTCATAATTCATAAGATTATCACCCAAATCAAGCAAGATAATTTCTCCACCAAATTAAGCAAAAAATCGGCCATAAAGAATACTTGGCATGCTGAAATTTCAGCATGTGATACATGGTAATATAATTCAAATTATTTCCAAATTTTCATTGTTTTTCTTTTAAAATAAATCACCAATTAGTAGACAATCTTCTTATCAATTTTGGAAATGAAATTGGATACTAATGTGGCCAACATTTCGGCCAAGATGCATACACACACATGCTGAAATTTTTTCAGCATGTGTGATATTCAAGATATCACACTTTATGAATTCATATCTTATTCAAATTACTTCCAATTCTTCTTCCAATTGATCACATGTTTCAAGACACAAAATATCCCCTCATGAATGATAAAAATCGGCCAGTCTATTTTCCACATGCTGAAATTTTCAGCACGTGTTTCAAATGAGATAAAATTTGAAACATTACCTTTTGTAGCTTCTTTCTTTAAGTCACCAACATTGTATGATTGATTCTTGACCAATCAATATGCCAACAAGGCTCCACATATGCTCCATCTCAGCTGTATAGGCGTGTATAACATGTATATGCATGTGCTGAATTTTATTTTTGCAAACTTTGTAAAATAGTACACATTTAATAATACACACATGGTATATTCCAATCAGCCCTTAATTTAATTTTCTAGAACACTTTAAGATGTATGACATGTAAAAAGTGTCTAGATACATGTCGTATGATGTGCCAAAAACGTTCCATGTGTTGTGTACGTAGAAAACCGAATTTTCGATGTTTATCGATTACCTGATTTTTCTCTAATTAAATTCCAACTTTTTGCACATGTTATATGTATTATGTTACACATAATATACATAATATAAACTTTAATTTTAAGCACTTGGCTGGTCTAAAGTGGCGCCATTTACATGTGACAAAATTGAAATTGGAATCTCCACAATTTGGGCCTTAATGTGGGGTGATTTGTGTGTGCCAACATGGAATGATTTCATGGCTGAAAATAACATCATAGGCACGAAAATTATAATGATTTTTGAGGTGTAGGGGCTGGCCATCTATTTATGGCAAGTACGTGACACGTTGGCGAAGTTTCGGTATTCGCCCAATACGACAAATTTTCGGTTTAGAACCTTTTAACGTGTCGTATTTAATTTGTCATCACCATGACTTATATCATATGATATAAGACCTGAATATACTCATAAATATGAGTTAAGTATGATGGTGTGACGTTAACGTACGTACGTAAAATATATAACTTGTCGATAGTACGTTGGAATATGTGTGTATGTGCCTTAGAGTATATGTAGGGACATAGATAACATACCCATTGAGGCGTGGAAGCATTTAGGAGAGGAAGGGGTCCAATGGCTTACTACTCTGTTCAATCGTATTTACAAAACAAGGAAGATGCCAGATGAGTGGAGAAAGAGTGTCGTGGTCCCCTTATATAAGAACAAAGGAGACGCACAGTGTTGTGGGAACTATAGAGGGATTAAGTTGCTAAGCCATACCATGAAGTTATGGGAGAGAATAATCGACACTCGGATTAGGAGAGAAACTCAGGTTACGGTGAACCAATTTGGTTTTATGCCAGGAAGGTCAACTACGGAAGCAATACACATTCTCAGGAGATTAATGGAGAAGTATAGGGAGAAGAAGCACGGTTTACATATGGTTTTCATTGATCTTGAAAAAGCATATGATAGTGTGCCGCATAGCCTGATATGGGATAGTCTGGAGGCAAGAGGGATCCCTATCAAGTATATAGACATAATTAGAGATATGTATGCTAAGACAAAAACAACCATTCGTACGGCTGTGGGGAATACAGACTTCTTTCCGGTGGAGGTCGGTCTCCATCAAGGGTCTGCGTTGAGTCCATTTCTTTTTGCCGTTGTCTTTGACGAGTTGTCAAAGCCGATACAGGAGGCACTTCCATGGTGTATGCTTTTTGTTGACGATATTGCATTAGTCGCAGAAAGTAGACATACCCTGAGTATGAGAGTAGAGCAGTGGAGAGATGTTTTAGAGAGAAAAGGCTTAAAGATTAGCCGTTCTAAGACCGAGTATCTGCACTGCGACTTCAGCGGCGTAGCAGACAGTGAGGATAGTCAGCTCATCATCGATGGCCAAGTGGTACCACAAGTAAGTAAGTTTAAGTACCTAGGATCATTTGTACAGCAGAATGACGACATAGATAATGATATAGCATATCGAGTTCAAGCAGGCTGGTGTAGATGGAGGGCGGCCTCAGGGGTGCTGTGTGATAAAAATTTCCCAACTAAATTAAAGGAAAAATTTTATAGGGTGGCAGTGCGACCGGCAATGCTATATAGGACAGACTGCTGGGCCATCAAGAAGTCACAACTACAGAAGATGGAAGTGGCAGAGATGAAAATGTTAAGATAGATGTGTGGGCATACAAGGCTAGACCGGATCAGAAACGAGGTGTTTCGAGAAAGGTTAGGCATGGCTAGTATAGCCGATAAGATAAGGGAGGGAAGATTGAGATGGTTTGGGCATGTCAAGCGGAGACAGACAACTGCGTCGGTCAGGGCAATTGAAAGCCTAATTGTAGAGGGAAACAGGAGTAAAGGCAGACCCAAACTGACTTGGGATGAGCAGATAAGACACGACTTACTAAATTTGCACCTCTTTGAGGACATCGTCTAGGATAGGAGTTCATGGAGACATAAGATTAAGGTTAACGAGGTATAAGTCATATATAGGGACACCTTAGAGTATATGTAGGGACATAGATAGACGTAGACACTATCTACGCTTTAGGTTAACTTCCCACCTGGTGACGTATGTTTTACCGGTGTTTTACATTACATGTACATATATACGTGATGTGTATTTTAATACCGAAAGACCTTTATTTGTATTTCTTGAATTTACTCACTAACACACTAGCACAACATATTCCTATTATCATGTCATTTATGCAGGTAGAGCCGGGGGTCTCACTAAAGCAGACTCTCTATCCCTTGGGATAGAGGTATTGTCTGCCTACCACTTACCCTCCCCAGACCCTGACGATAGCTTTTGCTGTCGTTGGGATATACTGGGTACGGATGATGATGATGATGTGCGTGTATATATGATGAAAGGAGGAGGAGGAAACTTTCCTTTCTTCATCTTGTTGCCTTTGTGCCTTGTCCAAATGTTGCTTCCTTTAATGAACTACTTAGTTTAATTAACTAAGTACTTCACTTAATGAACTAGTTTAGTTCATTAATGGTGGCACCTGAAAATAGTATAAACACAACAAATGTTCGCCAGTTGATGTAAGCTTTAAAGCTTCATGGCTCGTTAGTACGCAACATTATATATGAACTATATAAGGCAGGTTATATGCAATATGTCATGCACATATATATCATGCACGTTTTTAAGAACATTTAAATCATACATTTTGAAATCACTCAAACCCCTTTTTCTCTACATCACAATTCCAAACAAAGGACTAACTATGATGCAGATTTTCTGAACTTAAAATATAGTTTACTAATTTATTACCCTATATTTTAGGGGGGTTACAAGCATATGGCTCAATTCCAAAAGATATGAGGTGATTGCACTTGTAAACATTAGTCGAGGTTTTTGCCTGGCTCCATCCCAAGTGGTCTGAGGTGACTATACTTGAAAAAATTGATGAAGATTTTTACAACTTCCAACTCAACTAGTTCTCAGGGATTCGTGGTGATTATACTTACAGGAATTAGTTGGGATTCTCGTATTTTATTATTCATTTTAGTTTTAGAAGATATGAGGTGTTCACACCTGCAAAAATTAGAATATTTTTGTAGTTTTTTTGTCTAGTTAGTAGGTCAGAAACTAAGAAACAGACACAAGGGTTAAAATTGAAGCTTTCGTTTCATTAAAGTACACGGCATTACAAAGCTTGGATATAAAAGTTACAAAAGGTGATAAGAAAAGTTACAAAATGAAAGCAAATGAACTCCTAGCTATAACGCATCTCTCTGATATGCCCCTCGCTGAAGAGTTCAACTGCCAATCATACTCGGTCTTAGCAACTGAGTTGTGTTGACTTTTTTGGCCTAAATTTTATATCCCACGTCGTCTGTGGAAGAATTGGAGGAATTTGAAGTTATAAATAAATTCCTCCTCTTCTTATATAGATCATCCCAAAACTTGTATCTTCTTCTACATATAAACAGAAGCAAGCAATTCAGCAAGTGTTCGGAGATCAAGCTATCTTGACTGAACTCAATTGGCAAAGTTTTCGGGTGTGTTTCTCTTTATCTCTTTTATTGTTCTGTTCTCTTTATTGTTGTTTTACTATTTTCTTTTCTGTTGTAGTATAGTATTCAATATTATTTGTCGGGTAGTTTTGTTAGTGTTCTGTCCAGTTCATTAGTTCTGAACTGGTGCAGTTCACTAGTTGTGTTGTCGTAGTGGAAAAAATACTCTATTTTCCCAACAAGTGGTATTAGAGCCGAAGGTTCGCCCTTGGGCTGTTTGAAATTTGTTGTAATATTGAATACTATATATTGAGTCTGTAATGGCAACTAAAGATCAAGAAGCGAAGGGTGTGATCTCAAATATTCCATCGGAGGTACCGGGCTCCTCGTCATCATGGTTGAGGTTCCTGGTGTCCGGTTTGAAATTGGCGGTGGAAATATTTGATGGTACTGGCCATTTCGGTATGTGGCAAGGGGTAGTCTTGGACTCTCTTTTCCAACATGGTCTTGATATTGCCATTGAAATAAAGAAACCAGAAGAGATAGATGATAAAGACTGGAGTATCATCAATCGGTTGGCATGCGGAACTATTCGATCCTGCCTGTCCAGAGAGCAGAAGTATGCCTTCAAGAGTGAAACTTCTACACACAAACTGTGGAAGGTGTTGGAGGACAAGTTTCTGAAAAAGAGTGGTCAGAACAAGCTCCGCATGAAGAAAAGACTGTCCGATTTGATTACCGACCAGGTACTACTATGAATGAACACATCACTATGTTTAATCAATTAGTAGCAGACCTGCTGAATTTAGATATGAAATTTGAGGATGAGGATCTGGCTTTGATGTTGTTATCGTCTCTTCCCGATGAATTTGAACATTTGGAAACTACATTACTTCATGGGAAAGAGAATGTGTCGTTAGATGCTGTGTGCTCTGCTTTGTATAGTCATGAATTGAGAAAGCAGGATAAGATGAAAAATAAATCAACGACATCCGAAGAAGCATTGGTGGCAAGAGGTCGTCAACAAAGCCAGACAAAAGGGAGAAGAGGAAGGTCTAAGTCCAAAGGCCGGGTAGTTGCCAAAGACGAGTGTGCTTTCTGTCATGAGAAAGGGCACTGGAAGAAAGATTGTCTAAAGCTAAAGAAGAGAGGGACGACTCCGCAAGATGCAAATATTGCAGAATGCAAAAGTGACGCGGAATCAGATATCTCTTTGATTGTCTCGCCTTCAGCATCATTACATCCAGATGAATGGATATTGGATTCAGGTTGTACCTATCATATGTGTCCTATTCGAGAATTTTTCTTTGAATTCCAGGAACTTGTTGGTGGAGTTGTTTACATGGGTAATAATAATCCATGTAAAACAACCGGGATAAGTTCAATCAAGCTGCGAAATCATGATGGATCCACTAGAATTTTACGGGATGTGCGGTACATGCCGAAGTTGAAGAAGAATCTCATCTCATTGGGGGCCTTAGAATCTAAAGGTTTAGTTGTGACGATGCGAGATGGAGTTCTTAAAGCAACTTCAGGAGCACTTGTGATGTTGAAAGGCGTGAGGAAGAACAATCTGTACTACTATCAAGGTAATAGAGTGGTGGGGGCAGTAGCGGCATAAACTTCAAGCACAAAGAAGGATGCTGAGGCAACGAAGCTGTGGCATATGAGGTTGGGACATGCTGGAGAAAAGTCCTTGCAAATTCTTGCCAAGCAAGGACTCTTGAAAGGAACGAAGGCTTGCAAACTTGAATTTTGTGAGCATTGCGTTATGGGAAAATAACGAAAAGTGAAATTTGGCACTGCGATTCATAATACCAAGGGTATTCTAAATTATGTGCATTCAGACGTGTGGGGACCTACCAAAACTCCATCCATTGAAGGCAGGCATTATTTTGTCACCTTTGTTGATGATTTTTCAAGAAGAGTTTGGGTGTATACAGTGAAGAACAAAGATGATGTGCTTGACATTTTTCTTAAGTGGAAAGCTCAAGTTGAAAACCAGACAGGAAAGAAGATTAAGGTTCTCCGAACAGATAATGGAGAAGAATACAAGAATGATTCATTCCTAAAGGTATGCCAAGACTGTGGCATATTTCGACACTTCACTGTTAGAAAGACACAGCAGCAGAATGGTGTGTCAGAGCGTATGAACAAAACACTTGTGGAGAAAGTTCGTTGTATGCTGTCTAATGCTGTGTTAGACAGAAAATTTTGGGCTGAGGCTGTGACGTATGCTCAACATATCGTCAATCAGTTGCCATCATCTGCTATAGATGGCAAAAATCCGTTGGAGGCATGGTCTGGAAAACCTACAACTGATTATGATTCTTTGTATGTTTTTGGTTCTATTGCATATTATCATGTGATTGAATCAAAGTTGGATCCACAGGCAAAGAAGGCTCTTTTCATGGGCTTCAATCCTGGAGTGAAGGGATACCGTTTATGGTGTCTGGAGGCAAAGAAGACGATTATCAACAGAGATGTTACCTTTGATGAATCTCCCATGATGAAAAAGGTAAATCAAGAAGGAACTGATAGTACTCCGAAGCAGGTGTAGTTTGAGCAAGGAGTGGTGACCCCAGCACGAAGCTCCACAAGTGACTCTCTTATGGCAGAAGAAGAGTCATATGAGGAAGAGGATTCTACTCAAGAACCTCAACAGCAATCGGCACCAATTGCAGTTAGAAGACAAAGACGAGAAGTTCAAAAGCCTGCTCGTTTCGCTGATATGGTAGCCTATGCACTTCCAGTTGTTGATGACATTCCATCCACCTACACAGAAGCTATTCTAAGTCCAGGAAGGGGAAGCTGGGCAGGTGCAATGGAAGAAGAGATGCAATCTCTTAAGAAGAACAATACGTGGAAGCTGGCACAACTACCAGAAGATAAGAAGACAATTGGGTGCAAATGGGTATTTGCAAAGAAAGAAGGATTTCCTCATAAAGAAGATGTTCGCTACAAGGCAAGGTTGGTGGCTAAAGGCTTTGCTCAGAGGGAGGGAATTGATTACAATGAAGTATTTTCTCCATTTGTTAAACATTCCTCCGTTAGGATTTTGTTGGGCTTGGTAGCACAGTTGAATTTGGAGCTAACTCAACTTGATGTGAAAACCGCATTCCTACACGGTGATTTGAAAGAGGAAATCTACATGACTCAGCCAGAAGGATACAAGGTTGCTGGTAAAAATGATTGGGTTTGTAAACTTACCAAATCGTTATATGGACTGAAACAATCTCTGAGACAGTGGTACAAACGATTTGATAGGTTTATGAAGGGTCAGTCGTACAAGAGGAGTAAATACGATCATTATGTGTATTTGCGCAGACTTCAAGATGATTCATACATCTACTTACTCTTATATGTTGATGATATGTTGATCGCAGCAAAGAGCTAAGCAGATATTGACAAGTTGAAGGCTCAATTGAGTAAAGAGTTTAAGATGAAGGATTTGGTAGAAGCCAAGAAGATTCTCGGTATGGAGATAAGCAGGGACACAGAGAGGGGTAAACTTTGGCTGTCACAGAAGCAGTATTTACAGAAGGTACTACAATGGTTTGGTATGCACGAAGAGACAAAACATGTAAGTAATCCACTTGCTCCTCATTTGAAACTTAGTAGCCGTTTGTCTCCAACTACTGATGAAGAACGAGAATACATGGCAAAAGTCCCGTATGCAAATACAGTTGGAAGCTTGATGTATGCAATGGTGTGTACGAGACCAGATAATTCACAGTCTGTTAGTGTTGTTAGTAGATACATGCATGATCCAGGCAAGGGTCATTGGCAAGCTGTGAAATGGATTCTACGGTACCTCCAAAATACCGTAGATGTTGGATTGGAATTTGAGCAAGATAAATCACTTGGTCAAGGCATAATTGGATATTGTGATTCTAATTATGCTGGAGATTTGGATAAGCGACGATCTACAACTGGCTATTTGTTTACTTTAGCAAAAGTGTCAGTTAGTTGGAAGTCTACCTTGCACTCAACGGTGGCTTTGTCTACAACAGAGGCAGAGTATATGGCGATTACAGAGGCTGTGAAGGAAGCAATTTGGCTTTATGGGTTGCTTAAAGATTTGGGAGTTGGTCAGAAACAACTTAAAGTATATTCTGACAGTCAGAGTGCTATTCATTTAGCAAAGAATCAAGTCTTTCATGCACGAATAAAGCATATGAGTTAATTGCACCTGGTATCCATTCTTTTCCACCAAGTTTTAAGTAGCATCCAATGTTTCATTAAACACACTTGCCATCCAGACTTATAGGGTTAATAGACACCTGGCATCCATGCTGACGTCATAAAGACAATTTTCATTTATTTTTTAAGAGTTTATAGAAAAAATAATTCAAAAATAAAAAGAAAAACCCCACCCCCACCCCACCCCACCCCCCACCCCCACAATCGACCATCTTCCTCTTCTTCCTCCCATCTTCCTCTTCTTCCTTTTCACCATGTACCAGGGCAGCCATAGAATCAGCTCGTGAGAAGACAAGGACGGTTGGTTATATTTTTTCTTCTGTTAATGGGTTGTCAACTTTGTTTAGCACATAATAAGAACATATATAAATATAGTTAGCATGAGCCGGGGCTGAGATGTGTTAATATTGTTTGTTTGTTGCTGAAAAGCTGTATCGATGAGGGTGCCAATAATTTTAGAAGGTTACAATTGGTTAATGCACTTTCTTCTTGATGATTTTTGGAGGAAAGGACAAACTTTGTTGCTTTTGTTATCTGCCTTGGCTGAGTGGAAGGAGGCAAACGCAAATAGAAAAATAAAATTATGGTGGGGTTGAGCAGCTGCATTGGAGATTGGAAGTTAAAGCCCTGGTACATGGTGAAAAGGAAGAAGAGGAAGATGGGAGGAAGAAGAAGAAGATGGTCGATTGTGAAGGTGGGGGTGTGGTGGGGTGGGGGTGTGGTGGGGTGGGGGTGGGGTTTTTCTTTTTATTTTTGAATTATTTTTTCTATAAACTTTTAAAAAATAAATGAAAATTGCCTTTATGACGTCAGCATGGATGACAGGTGTCTATTAACCCTATAAGTCTGGATGGCAAGTGTGTTTCATGAAACATTGGATGCTACTTAAAACTTGGTAGAAAAGAATGGATACCAGGTGCAATTAACTCTAAAGCATATTGATGTTCGCTATCATTTTGTGCGGGAAATTCTCGAAGTAGAGGAGATACTTCTCCAGAAGATTCATACTACGAAGAATCCTGCAAATATGTTGACCAAGGTTGTTACAAGGGCCAAGTTCGAACATTTTTTAGACTTGGTTAATATATTGCACATTTGAGTTGGCACCTCACAGTGCAACATTTGGAAGAACTGTGAAAATTATTTTTTATTTTGTTGATAAGTTTTGTATTTGGTAGGATTTAAAATTAAGCCAAGGTGGAGATTTGTTGACTTTTTTGGCCTAAATTTTGTATCCCACATCGTCTGTGGAAGAATTGGAGGAGGAATTTGAAGTTATAAATAAGCTCCTCCTCTTCTTATGTAGATCATTCCAAAACTTGTATCTTCTTCCACATATAAATAGAAGCAAGCAATTCAGCAAGTGTTCGGAGATCAAGCTATCTTGGCTGAACTCCATTGGCAAAGTTTTCAGGTGTGTTTCTCTCTTTATCTCTTTTATTGTTCTGTTCTCTTTATTGTTGTTTTACTATTTTCTTTTCTGTTGTAGTATAGTATTCAGTATTATTTGTCGGGTAGTTTTGTTAGTGTTCTGTCCAGTTCATTAGTTCTGAACTGGTGCATTTCACTAGTTGTGTTGTCGTAGTGGGAAAAATACCCTATTTTTCCAACAAGTTGTACATATTGGCTATCCGAGGGTTTTCCTTGTTCATAAAGGGATCCATCTCAATGCAGACGTCCACTGCTTTTTTTGGCCACATCCCTATCACATAACCTTGAAGGGTTGCTAGGCTTTCCACAATAAAGTCCGAATTTTTGAGCTCACCAACTACTACTTTCTCGGATCCGACCAACTACTGTTTGAGAGAGTCAGACTCCTGTTTCAGCTGCTTGTTCTCCAAATTCAGCTCATTCAGTTAGCCTTCCAACTCAGCTTTGCTTGACTCAGCCTCAGTCTTGTCCTTCCTCGTTTCATGATGCTCTCCCCTTAAGGACTCGATCGTTGACTACGCTTGGATGGATATCAGTTCCAAGTTAGATACTCTATCCTTGAGATCATCTATTTGGGAGTTGGAGGAGGCCAATGCCATGTCAGACTTCTTTTTTCTTTTCGTATGCCTTGATATCAACAACTTCCTTACTTCTTTGTTTACACAGCTCGGCGAATTGAGCTTTCTGCTTCCTCTCAGGTTCCACCAAGTCACTCATCTCTTTGGCTCTATTTAGTGGGTCCACCTGCTTGGCCCTAGACTAAAAAAGACAACCAAACAAATCAGATAAGTTACGTAGCGGAATACAAGCGTTGTTTAGAAACAACAGAGTCAAAAATACGAGCACCATATTTTTGTGGATGGAGTTAGTCAACTCCTTGAAGGCCAGTGCCTGAGATTCCCGCACATCGGCTGAAAGTTCAGCCGGTGTGCAGTTTCTGGATCCTCACCACTGTAGTTATTAGTGAACGACTCAGCTAGCTTACTAACGGCTAGATGACTTGAAGATGGTGGCACCTCAGCCACTAGAGGCTCAATGAGGGATATCTATTCCTCTATGTTGAAGCCGAGCTTGATGGGGGCCTCCGAAGCCTTCACCCTGTCTTATCTGTTGTTTCATATACGAAACTCAGATTTATTAGAAAACGAAACTGACATTTTGTACAGCACAAGGATGAGTAGAGCTCACCACAGGGAAGAGCAAAGATCAGCACAGGGAAGAGCTGAGGCCAGCCTAGGAAGAGCCGAGGCCAGCGTAGGAAGAGCTGAGCTCAGCGCAGGAAGAACAAAGCTCAGCGGAGGAAGAGCAAAGCTCAACGCGGGAAGAGCTCAGCACAGGAAAGAGCTCAACATATGGATGAGCTCAACACAGGGATGAGCTCAACACAAGGATGAGCTCAACACAAGGATGAGCTCAACACAGGGAAGAGCTCAACACAGGGATGAGCTCAACACAGGGAAAAGCTCAACACAGAAACCGAGGCGAGTCCATGACTGTCCTTAAGACGAATTGCTCCGGTATACTGTACCCAACTGGAAATTGCAAACGTCTCCCAGAATACAACGGCTAACAGTTCCAACGAGTGGCACTACTACTAAGAACTCCACGAACCTGACAAGTGTTCTGACTTCTCGGATTGATGAAATGCAGCAGCAGCGTATGCATTATGCAGCAGTAATTTATGCAGAATGGCCGTATGCAGCAGGAGAAGAGAAGAAAAATTTTAGTGTCCATCAGAAGCAGAGCGCTGCCTTCATTTGTAGAGCTTAACCTTGGAGGTTACGGCAACCCACGGCCGCACTGATCGGCTAGTAACCCCCACGTTCACCATGCACCCCACGACCGCCTCTAATCGGCCAGTAACCCACAACTGGTACGAATTAGTCAACTGAAACTGTCAGCTTAATCTGAGCTGTTAGATCATAGGATTAAATTATAACCGTAGGATCAGATAACTTATATTCTGGAAAAATTTTAAAAAAAATTTATCCAAAAAGATAAAAACCGGGCGGGCTAGCCACGAGATAAAGTGCCTCTCCTATCACTATATTTGGTGGCATTTTTTCTTCAATTTGCCAATATGGTATATTTGCAAAAAGGTGACGTGTCTTCTTCTCATGAAGCCACATCACCAATTTTCTAATTTGCAACCAGTTTTTATTCCTACTTTGAGCATTAATTTTTAATTCATCCGGTATCGAAATTGAGTAATTGAAAAGCCTAAAATCATCTACTTAATCTCATTAAGTAGATAATTTAGGACTAATTAGTTTTCCTTTTTGATTAACAACACTAATCATAATTAAACTCAAAATATGTTGCTCACCAACTTTAGACAAACCCAATTCCAAAATTTCTTCCAACATTATCTTCATCCTCCGCTACGCCAACGGTACATCATCCTCATCCTCTTCCTCCTCAGATGATTCAATCTCCACAGCCACCACCAAGCGATAGGTTCATCTCGGATGGCAAGCTCTTTGCTAACACCTTCTGTGATGACCCCAGTGTTTATCAGCAGGTCAGACAAAAAACAAACGCATATCAGCTCAGAAAAAAAAAAGACAAAAAGGTCTGACTTACAGAGAGATAGACATATTAGTCGTTCAACTCTGCTTGTGCAGCTGCTGCTCCAAGTAAAACTGGGGCTGGCCTAGCTCACTTATTACCGTACTTGATGGCCTCGTAGCACTAGTGCAGTGAACGATGGTTTTGGGCCAACCGCTGTCACCTTTTGCTAACTTTTCTTTCTGCCTTTATTTCGGCGATCAAGTTGAATGACATGGCTCCTACAAAGGTAGAAACAAGTTTATCAGCCAACACAGCCAAACACCACTAGTAAAGACAAGTGTGGCAAGCTCAGTTACACATCATGAACAATTTCCAGATCTTTCGTGCTCAGCTCCCTAAAGTAGGTACCACTCACAATATGTCCAAGTCGCCCTCTCTTGAATGGACCTATCTACGAGGGGTTGATCAACAATGGCATTTATGAACTACAAGACCTTGGCAACCTCCTTGTAATGTTTATTGAGTTTGACATTATTGGCTTTGGAGGTTCCCCACACATTATTGCTCATCATGCAAGCTTCTTCACATAGAAGAATTTACCTTTCTGCTTTTTGTTGAAGGTTGGCATGTTGGTGACAAACTAGAACTCCTTGTTCCAAGGCCATCCTCTGAAATAGTACCAGCTTTTAGAGGACGTGCAAGTAGAAAAGCCTCTAAAATTTGGAGTTCAAAGGCACTCTGAATGGACCCAAGGAAAAGCGTCGGGGACCAGTTGGGGTAGTCTGAGCTGATAATAACCTAAGATCAGTTTCAAGACATCAGGGACGAGCAAACGTAAGCCTATCTTAAAATACTCCTCATAGACAGATTTATTAACCATTTGGATGGTCAAAGGTTGTCCAACCTGAAAGAGGCAAAAGTGGATGAAATATATCACAATCTATTTGATAGTCTACAGAAATCCACCATAGGTCATCGTCGCTCAAACTATGGAAGGTTTGCTGGGCAACCGAGACGGCAACCTCCTATCTACAATACCAAAAGAAATAGAAGAGTAAGCTACTTCACGAAAGAAGATTCCAAGGGCGCAGCCGTTCGCTCAACAAGCAGAGCAACACCATTAGACTTGGCAGTAGCCTCTGTCACCTTTTCTACTTATTAGCGGGGCAAAGATTGTCTTCTCTGACTCCAGAAATAGTCTTCTGTGAGGATCTTAGAGATTCAGACTCCTCATCTGCGCTATCAGTGTAGAAGGTTCCCTCAGAGATATTCTTAGAATTAGAAGCGAACAACATAATTACAAAGGTCAAATTGGAGAAAGGAGACTTACTTGGTTTAGGATGGATAGAAGGTGGAAGACGGAGGAAATTTGGAGGAAGTTAGACGGAGGAGGACATTGACTCAAGGAGGACTCCAGAGGAAGATTGGAAGACGCAATAGGAGTGAAGAGAATTTGAGAGACATTGTGAATGCAAAAGTAAGGAGGAAAATGAACAACCGGATGCCTTATATCTAAATTTTTGGGAGAATAAAATTTGATAACAAGAAATTCTCACTCCTCAAAATTTTAAACACGTTGTTCAAAACGTGTACAAGAGGGAGGAGTAAATTCTTGCGGTTGTAAATGCTCCAAAAATTATGCTATGGAGTCTCATCATTATAACGTGTGGCAGTTACCTTCTTAGGGAAGGACATATAAAAGGCTATGCAACGGTCAATCAATCAGAAGATTTATTCGTTATCGAAAGATCTGCCTTATCATTTAAATTGACAAGGCTAGTCTAGAGGCATCTAATGAAGCACAAACCAAGACCTACACAGGGTTTTCAAGTGTAATCAGGTTAGCATGTTGAGTGTCGCAAACGACCTTCTTGGGACAATGTGACAACCACCAGGTATGTTCAGGTTAGCCTTTTTAAAGAACAACACCAACTGACCTCATATGGGTGCAGGTCGTCCGAGGTGCAGGTCAGCCGCATCGGTCCAAACACACAGTCAAGTCGGTGTCGTCAAAGACACGCAGGACGCTCATTCGATGTCGACATTATACGAGGTTAGCCTACACCATCTTGCTAGCCACAAGGCGCAAGTCAGTCTTGACCATCATGTCAGCCACACCAATGTGCTCACCAGACTCGAGCCAAAGTAAAATCACCTTGGTCGGGCTCCAGCGTGAGAAGTCATATAATCTCATCATTGCGAAGGCAACCTTCATCAAGCAGACAACTCTGCCAGACAATGTGTCACGCGGCGTCAACTTATTGACATCTGATTAACATGCACAAGTGAGAAATGACACTTGACATCACGTGGTGGCCTCAAATATGCATTGAACTATTCAACAACTACAAGAGTTTTTTTTGTCGGTAAACAAAGCGCATGTTATATTTGAAAAAATATTCACACTACACATAGAACATTCATCTTGAAACCCATGAAATTCCCATAAAGAGATGGAATTCGTTGTTGGGTGGCTTACGAGGAAGTTTTCAGACAGATTTAAAGAATAGTTAGCAAGACCATTAACAGGTGATGAGATAAAATAAGCTCTAGATCATATGTATCCCCTTAAATCTGCCGGCCCAGATGGTTAGCCCCAATCTTCTACCAAAAAATATTGGGATTTGGCTGGTACGTATGTAGTTAAATTTTGGCTAAAATTACTTAATGAGCTGAAAAGAATTGGTGAAATTAATCATACTCGGATTGTCCTAATTCTTAAATGTGATGATCCTGTTTCCCGTCTCATTTTTGGCCTATTAGTCTCTGCAATATCATCTACAGGATCGCATCTAAGGCCATTACAAACAGACAAGTTCGTGCTAAATGATCTAATTTCACCTTTCCAGTCTACTTAGCACATCAGCTCCATCACATAATGAAAAGGAAAAAATAGAGGAGAAAAGGCATTTGATAAAGTGGAATTGAAGTTCATCTCTGATATCTTATTGAATGTCGGTTTTCATAGACATTTTGTAGAGCTAATCACATTGTGTATATCTACTGTGTGTTTCTCTTTTATGGTTGATGAGGTCCAAGGAGCTGAATTAACTGAAAAGGATGTGCCGCGGAATTGAGAGAGAAAATGCATGTCCAAGGATTCATGTAATGGTTTTCAAAGTCCAATTACAAAAAGAAAAAGTCTGGACTTACTGGACTTCAAAGTCCAAGACGTACGCATACAGTTTAAGTGATATCGTCTTGTGTGGCCTTGATTTCAGCCTATATGGCTTGTCTATTTTGTTATCTGTATTTGGAGTCTTTATAGATGATTTTAGAATGTTTTGGTATGCATAAAAATGTGTAGAATTCGATTAGGTAGGCAAGAATTGTTCAGAAGGAATTTTCCTTTCGAAGAAACTAACGTTTTGACTGCGTGACCATTCGTCGGTATTTAGAGTATATCTCGGTCTACAGACATCGGATTGACGAGATTATAAGTCCTATAAAAAGCTAAGGTCTGTATCTACAATCTTAAGAAGGATTCGTCATCAGATTTGGCTTCTAGATGGTCAAGATTCATGTGCAAAATCAGTCCAGATTTTAGAATACTAGTTTGATTAGAAATCTTTGTTTTTCTTTTTCTAGGTTAGGTTGTGCCTATTTAAAGGCCTTGTACACATGTTTGTGCACAAAGATCTGGATAGACATTATTCGTTTCATCCAAAAGATACAATTCTTTTTAATCTTTTATTAAAATTAGGGTTCATATCAAGGTCTTCAGAAACCTTGTGGGGGAATCCGGCCTCTTCACCATCGAAAACACGTACCAAGGGTGTGAATTCATCCTTGGATTACGAATATGTTTCAAGAGAGAGGAATCTTGCTCTTTCCAAAGCAAAAAGTACATGTCCAAGGGAGATCTTGGATCGTTATTGACAACTGAAAATGATTTCTTGAGGAGGATCATTTAGAACAAGAAAAGATGGTATCTTGGGCCCGATGCTTGCTTAGATGCAAATATACAATCTTTCCTTGTTCTAACAATCCTCCTCAAGAAATCATTTTTGGTTGTCAAGAATGATCAAAGATCACCCCTGACTGTGTACTTCTTGTCTTGGAATGAGCAAGATTTCTCTCCTTTAAAACGTGTTCGTAATCCAAGGACAAATTCAAACCCTTGGCACGTGTTTTCAATGGCGAAGAACTCGGATTCCCTACTAGGTTTGCTCAAGACCTTGATATGTACCTTAATATTGATCAAAGATCAAACACAAGTAAAACTTGCAAAGAATTCTGCCTTGTGGTTAAAAACAAATAATTTATATTCCGGCCTTTGTGTACTAATTTCGTGCATACAAGGCCTTTAAATAGGCACAACATAAGTTAGAAAAAGAAAAATAAAAGACTCCTAATCAAACTAGGATTCTGAAATCAGGAGTAATTTTGTATGTAGATTCTTGACCTTCTAGAAGCTTGTAGATACAGGTCTTAGCTTTTCACAGAACTTAGAATCTCGTCAATTTAATGTCATAGGCAGAGATATGCTCCAAATACTGACGGTTGATCATGAAGTCAAAATCCCATTCAAAAAGGAAAGTTCATTCTAAACGATTTCTACCTATCAAATCAAATTCTACATGTTTTTATGCATACCAAAACATTCTAAAATCACCTATAAATACCCTAAATGCAGAATAACAAAATGTACATGCCATATGGGCCGAAATCAAGGCCATGCAAGATTATATCATTTGAAACTGTATGTGTACGCCTTGAACTTCAGCAAGTCCAGCCTTTTTCTTCTTGTAATTGGGCTTTGAAAACTATTATGTTGGACCGTACACCTGCAGTAAATACCACTCGAGGGGGGAGGGTGAATAGTGGTTAGCAAAAATTACACTACTACCCTTGAATAAATCCCCTTTGAAAACAGAATCGGAGACCTCCTCTGATTCAATACCCGATTTTAAAAAATTCAAAACTTAGTGTACACAACAGTACAAATTATGAAACTTTTTGGAACTTAATTTCAATGTCTTGAATATACTCTATCAAACAATCAGACAAAAATAAGATCATTTGACCCTTCAAATAAATAAAAAGATTCAGATGGTCATTCTGGATATAATTGGACAGAATAGTGCTGAACTTTGCAAACATGTTTCTCTTTAATTACTCAACCAAAAAGGTTGATCTTTATGTCAAAAAAACTCCTTAGGATGTCTAGTTTAAGTTTCAAAATGGTCCTTGATAAAATCAGAATTCAAGCTTCTTTGAGACTGGTCAGATTACAGCCAGAGCAGTTATCTTGCAACGACTGAAAGACTAACTTTCTTTTGCTCAAATCAAGTGATTCTTGTTGCAAACAAAAGCTAATAGTATGAAGTATAACTCCAACAAAAATCACAAATTATGAAAGTGTTTTTTTTCAAGATGTGTGAAATTGTGTGAAATCTGCAGTGAAAATAGGTAGAAAACAGAAAAGTAGAAAGAAGACAAGAACACCGAAGACTTATGCTGGTTCGGTCAATGTGACATACTCTAGTCCCAAGGAATACCTTTCCTTGGATTTCGCTATGAAATAAACACAAATACAACAAGAACCAAACTTGATCTTTGGGTTAAACACCAACCCTATTGAAGACTTGGATGAACACCTCTATGCAACTGTTGATTGCAACACCTTTACCACCTATTGGTGTAGCCTTATAAACTTGGCTAACCAATCATACAAAATCACCAAGAGTGGCGTGTATAATGTAGCTCAACAACTATAAGACATGAAACACCTTAACTACAAGGAATGAATCAAGAGCAAGAAGAGAATAGCAAGAACGATCTTCAACTTTAGCTTTGAAGTGTGTGTTCTTTTTCTTCACCTTTGCCTTCTATTTATGGTGTGAAATAGGCCTTGAAGATAAGAATGCACATGTGTCACCATCTTCATCATCAAGTCTTAATTGTCTTCACATTATTGGTTGGCCACATAATCACCTTGTACATTTGGGAACATGATGGAACATAATTGGTCCACCTTGTATCACCTTTTGGCCGATTTTTATGTCTTGAAGAATGACTTGAAAATGCTTGCAAAATGAAGATAATAAGGAAGGCATATTCCACCAAGATTACCTCAACTTCTTTCCATGAGAATAGGTCAAGTAAAGGCGGCCATTTCTTGGATAAAATCAGCTCCCAACCTCTCAACATAGCCGTTATACTCAAAATAGGAATTTCTAAGTTGACAACTTTGCCAACTAGCTTGTTTTGGCTGGTCCACTTAGCATCAAGTCATAAAATGAGTACACCAGCATTTCCACCTATATATACATGTTTTGAAGGCTGTATATATGTATATCAACTCATATTTTTGAAGAGAAAATAATGAATAAGAGTTGACAAGATCATGTCAACTTATAACATCAAAATTCTCACAATTTCTCCTTGTATGTTGTGATGAATTTTGCACCAATAACTCTATTAAAATCTCTACAAAATGATGATTAAGAACCTCCAATAATATATTCATGAGAGTCTTCAAGAAGAAAATAAAGTGTGACGCGAAAACCGTTACATATATCGTCGATGTTGATACTATCAACAAATAGAGAAATAAAATAGAAAACCACCAAATAATCTTCAAAAGTATCATAAATAAACTCCAAAATGAATATAGTAAGATAATAAAGTGATTCCTTGAGTAAAAGTACCAAAACTGCCCTTGAGAAAATACCGTTGGTGAGGAAAAAACCCCAAAATGACCATGATGGTCATAAATAGATATGAAAACACCTTCAAAGTGACGAATAAGAAATAATAAAGTCCTTGTACCATTTTCACCATTTCAAGTACCTACAAAAACTCAAAATACCAATTTTGCCCATTTTTAGTAAGTTGTAGAAACTTCCAGGGCATATTAGTTACAAGACATAATAATATCCATCAAAATCACATAATAACAACATGATAAACATATATGAATTATGCACAAATGAAAACAACCATTTTATCACATTTTAGAAAAAATTTTCTAAAAACCCTAGGCATCGATCGATCGAAGTGCCTCTGCTTGAGATATCGATGTCTCACAGTAAGGCTCAGATTTTGTCTCTGGCCTACATCGATTGATTGATGTGAGAGATCAATGTGTTCATAGATTGATCGATGTATCTCAGTTTTAGAGATTGATGTCTCACAGATCGATCGATGTGAAGGTTCGATGTACATCGATCGATCGAAGTGCATTATCATGAGATATGATGTCATTTTTCTTCACTTATTCAACTTTTAATCATTTATAACACCATGTGTGACATTTTTAAGTATTCAACACTTAAAATCATGACTTTGAAAATTATCCAAACATATTTCTCAACATTCTTTTCCTTTTGGATCATTTTCAAAATAACCCTACATGATTTTAATGTCACAACTTTTTACCAATTTTATACCAATTGAATTGTTTTGAAAACCTCACCAAGTCTATACCAATTATTTTCAAACTTTCAAATTTCTTTTCAGATATATGTTTTTAACATATGTGCTCTCCCTCAACTTATACTCTCCCCCTTAACCTATGCTCTGAACCAATTGAACACCAATTGAAACTAACTTATGATTCAACCTCCAAATCATGACTTACAATCTAAAACCATGTTCTTATTCTATCTGCCCTTTTATTTTGCAAATCATGCAAAAGATAGAATTATGCGAGTGCATCGTAGGTCATCATACCTAACTTGGCTTTAAAAGTCACAAAAGTGGCTTGATTAAGGGGTTTAGTGAAAATATTAGCAACTTGATGATCAGTTCTTATATGGTTTATGACTATATCTTCATTTTGAACATGGTCACGAAGAAAATGGTATCTTACCTCAATGTGTTTGGCCTTATAATGAAGTACCGGATTTCAAGAAATATTGATCGCACTTGTGCTATCGTAGAAAATTAGAATCTTATTCATTATAATGCCAAAATCACTAAGTTGTTGTTTAAGACAAAGTATTTGGGTAGTGCATAAGTTTAAGGCTATATACTCGGCTTCAGTGGTAGAGAGAGCTACACTAGCTTGTTTCTTAGCAAACCAAGAGATTAAGCCGCTAGTGGATTTTCTATCTATCTTGCAACCACCATAATCAGTATCACTATACGCATACAATTCCAACTTAGAGTTTCTATCATATCAAAGTCCTAAATAAGGTATGTGTTTAAGATATCTAAAAATCTTTTTCGCTGCATTGTAATAAGATACCTTGGGATAAGATTGAATCCTAGCACACATACACACACTAAACGTTATATCTGGTCTAGATGCAATTAAGTATAATAATGATCCAATCATAGACCTATATAATGTGTCATCAAAAGGTTTTCCATTTTCATCTTTGTCTAGTTTGGTGCTAACACTCATGGGGGTAGGTGTTGGTTTCAACTCTTCAAATCCAAACTTCTTAATCATATCATTAACATACTTAAGTTGACTAATGTGGATTCCTTCAGGGGTTTGTTTGATTTGAAGCCCTAAGAAGTAGTTCAATTCTCCTACCATTGACATTTCAAATTATGACTTCATACACTCTTCGAAGTCTTTTACTAAGGTAGAGTTGGTTGAGCCAAAGGTGATGTCATCTACGTATATTTGAACTATCAATAAGTCATTATCTTTTCTTTTTAGAAATAGAGTGTTGTCTATGGTCCCCCTTTGGTAATTATCTACAATAAGAAAGTTTGCAAATCTATCATACCAAGCCCTTGGAGCTTGTTTAAAACCATATAAAGCTTTCTTAAGCTTGTATATATGATTAGGATTCTTTGGATCTTCAAATCCAGGGGGTTGTTTGACAAAAAATTCTTATTGGATGTATTCATTCAAGAATGCACTCTTGACATCCATTTGGAAGAGTTTTATGTTACTTAAACTTGCAATAGCAAGTAACAATCTAATTGCTTCTAGTCGTGCAATGGGTGCAAAGGTTTCTTCATAATATATTCCTTCTTGTTGATTATAACCTTATGCGACTAGCCTAGCCTTATTTCTTATAATATTTCATTGTTCATCCATTTTATTCCTAAATACCCATTTCGTACCTATTATAGATTTATTTTCGGGTTTAGGTACTAAGTCCCACACGTTGTTCCTGGTGAATTGGTTTAACTCCTCATGCATGACATCTACCATTATGTATTACCTAAGGCTTCCTTAACATTCTTAGGTTCTAAGTGTGAGATTAAGCTATGTCCTTCAGCTTGACTTATGTTTCTACGAGTTCTAACCCCATCACTCGGATTCCCAATAATCGATTCTTTAGGGTGTTTATGTTTATCTTTTATAACCCACCAATTCCTAAGTTGACTAGGTTTACCCTCATCTTGTTTAAATATTTCATTAGTATGAACAATATCGTATACAATTGGATCATCTTGCAAGTTACTTGTATTATCTTCCAATTGCAAAATTTCTTCATTAAGTTGTACTGTTCTAGGTGGTGAGAATTCATGTTTTATTCCATGTAATTCACAAAACTTGATTAATCTTTGTTTTTAAATTCTCCACCTCTATCACTTCTAATTCTTTTAACATTTTCTTCGTAAAGATTTTCGAGTTGCTTGATAAGAGTTTCGATTGGCAATGGAGCATCGTCTTTGTGTGTTAAGAACAATATACATGTGTATCGTGAGTAATCATCTACTATGACACACACATAGTAGTGTCCACCTAGACTTCTTGTCCTACTTCGGCCAAATAAGTCTAAGTGAAGCAATTCTAGTACATGACTAATACTCACTTCATGTTTTGGTTTTAATGTTTCTTTTATATGTTTTCCTTTAATACATGTTTCACAAAGTTGAAAATTATCTAAGTCTAACTTAGGCATTCCTCTAATTAGGTTCTTTTTAAGTAACTTTTCTATGGTTGAAATCCCGATATAGCCTAATCGCCAATGCCATAAATTTACATCTAAGTCATGTGATATTAAACATTTAATCTTAGCATCTAGCATATTACTTAGGAAAATGGTGTAAATATTACCATCCCTATTTCCTTTTAGTAGCGTTTCTCCCTTAGCATTTATTATATCACATGAATCGGAAAGAAAAGAAACATTGTATCAACAATCTATAAGTTGAGAGTGTAGCGCCCCGCACCCCGGCCCAGCCGGACACGGTGCACCCGCCGTACTTCACTACAGAGAGTACCAGGCGTCAATCCAAAACATGTCGTAGTCCATGATAAACTACGTGGACTTTCATGCTTACATGTAAACAAGTAAGCAAAAACCGAGGCTATATAAAACTTTCTGAAATAAAAAGTCTAAGCAACCAATATTAGTTTTACAACATCATCAGATAGTACGAAAATCCCAAAAGAAAATGTTTCATCATAACTTCACAATAAAATCCTCCATCATAATCATCTCGTCAAGTCACTCATGTTTTCCACCCCTCGCCCTTCTACGGATAAGGAGCCTAGGTTCATCTTCAATCCAATCAACTTTATTTCCTGCAGGTTCTGGGAGGAAAAATAGGGGGTGATTGACAACATCACCAGCAAGTAAACTATAAATAATCGTGAATTAAATGGAAAGTACACACCAAAACCGAACCCCAAAAACTCAGTTTAGAAACATACCTGACTTTCCATTCAATACTCGTCGTTGATCAACTCACAACATATCAAAGATCATAACTTAACAGGGATCATAACTTATTAATGAGCATAACTTAGAAAAGATCGTAACTTATAAAAGGTCATGACTTATCAAAGATCGTCACTCAATAAGATCATAACTTAGGAGCTACCAAGTCATAACAACTTAGTCTAAGTATCACGTGCCGTTATTCGATGACTCGTTAAATTCAACATGCATGGATATGTACGTGCGAATAAAAATGAAGATAAGATCTTTTGTTCTTTTCTTTAAAAACATCATTGTCAAGAAAATAAGAGAGTATTCAGATCTATTCACCCAGATCTGAGGCGGTCACTTATTCCCTTCGAATCTATTATTCCCGGATTTGGAGCGGTCACGTCATCACTTATCAGGTATATTCTCTCCGGGCCTGAATGGTCGATATCAGGTCTATTCTCTCTAGGCCTGAACGGTCGATATAAGGTCTATTCTCTCTGGGCCTGAACGGTCTATATCATCAGATCAGTTAACCCCGGATCTGGAACGGGTCCTTACTGGCCAGAAAACACACGGTACCGGTGGAAAGCGCTCTTTTAAAAACAGAACCTTTTCTTTAAAAACGCTTTTTCATCTTTCTTTCTAATAAAATCAGTCTCATAAATCATGTAAATGACGATGATGCAATGTGTGACATGTACCATGCAATTCATGACATGATGCGTTACATATACACATTCGTACACTTATTCTTTAGGCTGGAAAAATTTTCCTGTTCCATATGTACGGCCTCAAAACCTCGTGAGTTAGGCCCATTATCATGAGTTCTTGTCATACATATGCATAAAAGTGTCTTTTCTATTCGTAGTACAATTTTAGTAACGTTATATGACGTGTAAGACACTTAATTTAAAATACAAAACAGGGTACTGTTGAAATACAACAGTGCAGTGTTCTTCTTCTACTTTTTCCTTTAAGCTCATTCCGCTTTATTTAATTTGGGCCAACTCAGGAAAAATGCTACAGACATGCCAATAATTAATGATCATAAGCCCAAACCATATAACTAAGCCTAAGCCCATCAAAACAAGGCCTCACCACAAGTTCCTTAATTCTGCCCAAAATCCAGATTAGTGATACCAATTTAACCTTGGTGATTACCTCTTAAAATAATCATTCTAAGCTAAATGGTTTACATAAAAACACACACATATGTCTTAAGTAATTGACATAAAAGTTTCGCTGAATTATAGTATCTTTAAGGGGGTCATTTATTCTTTTTCCCAAAACGGTTACATGCTGAATTCTGGAATGACCAATTTTGCTACAAATTTTATTGTGACCAATCCATATGTCATTTTTCAAAAATTCCAACTCCCATGCTTAGAAAACACATAGGGCTAGCATCCTTCCAAAAATCCGCCTAATTGCATATTTATAAGGTCCATTTCCGGGTCAATCATTATGTCACGTAAAATCTGTTCATTCCAGTAATTTCCAGCTTGACCAGTTTTACTAAAAATTCCGTTAAAAATAAACCGTAACTCCTTTTAATGAAATTCCAGCTCTCATATTTACTATACACATAGGGCCAGTGCTACGCCAAAAATTAGCTAAATTAAATACTTCTAAAGTCCGTTTTCAGGTCCTACAAAACGACACAATGACCTGCCCTGTTCCAGTAAGTTCCAACTTTATCACATTTCCTTACTAAAAGGTCCCAACTTGAGTTGTTTGACTAAAACACCTTATTCAACTTCAAGTACACCTTTAGCATGGGGATTTGCAGGTTCTAACACATTCTAAAAGTCATCCACACATCATCCTAAAACAGTTTGAATGATACATATATCATTCCTTTGGCCATGCACATCATGTTCATACTAGAATCAATTCTTAGTATAATTGGGGCATACACACCCTAACCCCCAAACCAGCCCGTTTATATGCATGTAAGGGCAAGAATAATATCTCCATAATGAACATATTATGTTTAACACATAAAGCACACATCTTGTTCACACTTTACCCCACAAGTTACAACTTCTTACAAAACTACATTCATTTCCCCCTTTTTCCATCCAACCGTCCCCTATACATATAAAAGAAAAGATCTTTGTCATATTCATCTTTGATTTACCTCATATTCATACTTAAACAAAACAAAGAATCCACCTTTGGAGCAAATCTCACACATGCAAGCCTCTTTACCTAAGGGCCGAAAGTTTCATGCATTAAAACTTAGCATTTCACTTCTAAGATTAAAACTTAATAACACCTAGACATTCAAGCAAGCACTTTCACATCCAAGTCATGAGTATGTATAGTGTACTTGCCTTTTTCAACTTACTCCTCTTCTTAGCTTGAGATGTGTTGGGATTAGGTGAAGCCCTCCTCTTCTTCACACATGCAACCCACGGTTTTGAAGAGGATAAGAGAATAAATGTTAGTTCATCTTCTTAAGTGAAAGATGTACTAAATAGGGTTAGATGGACTCACCAAAATGGAGCTTGAGTAGTGTTCAAGCCTCTTAAGACAAGCACCTTACAAAAGCTTGAAAATTTTGGACCTAGTGACCTTGAAGGTCACGGTGTAGGAGCAAGAAAAAGGGTGAGCTTCAAGCTAAGTAAGATGTAAAAATTCCCTTGAAGAGTTGAGTATTTGCTTACCTAAACCAACTTGAGCTTGGATGAATCCTAAGTCTTCTTTGTGCAACCTTGGCCATGTGGTTTGGGGAAGGAGAAGAGAGGAAAACTTGCTTACTCTTGGTGGTTGGAATGATGAGAAGATTCTAGTGGGTTTTTGGAATGGATTTTCCTTCTTAGGCTAGAGGTTAGCCATTGGGGTCAAGAGGGATTAAGGGTTTCCATAGCATGGTTTGGTTAACCTTAGTTACTTTAGTTATTGTGTGGTTAAAATGAAGTAACTATGGTATGCTAAGGTGACTATTGGCTCCCTTCCTAGGTAACCGGCGGTTGGAGCCCCTTTTTGAGGGAAAATAGAGAAAATCACTTGCTCTTTGGTAACCTCTTGGATGATGACAAGTTGAAAATATATTAGAAAATTCCTTGTTAAATGAAGAGAGAGAGAAAAGTCTTCATGGCTAGGGGCATCCGGGGGCCTCTTTATGGAAGAAGAGAGATAGGTTCTTCATGTGCATGGACATAATTATGGCATTCATTTGAAGCCTAATCATAGTTCACCTTTTTGGATTTACAAGAAGAGTCTTAAAACCCCTATTGGTTCCATAAGGCCTCATGGCCGAAAATATAAGTGATTGCACTTATATGTATGCATAAGTTAAATCCTATTGCATCTTATCTAAGATCATAACTTGCCCATTCCTCCATCTTAGCTACGTATACACATGCGTATTCAAAGTGTATCCTTAACCATTATCCTTCAGATATAACTCTCTCATGAAACTAAAATCCTTTAGGCCACTATCAAGGCATAGGCACAAATATATATATATATATATATATATATATATATATTATATATATATATATATATATATGGCATGCATGTATATATATATGTATCTATACATTTATATATATATATATATATATATGTATGTATATGCCCAACATCATGCACGTACACATGCACACATGAATATAACGTATACCTACATATGTGTATATACATCTATATATATCTGCTCATATCCTATATATACCTCTAATGTATCATGTAGGCCTATTCTTTATCAAGTTTGAAATTGCTAAACCTAAAAGTGGATATGTTAAATGATAAAGTTCCCCTTGGCTTCCTTCAACAAGACAAGCCGGCGGTGAGAGGAGTTTTTTATCCACAAAGCCCATTTATTTCTTTATTATTACACCCCTTTCATAATTCTTAAGCTACTTTTTACCAAGTTTCTATGGTGATTTAAAGGGGTCTCTATGGCTTCCTCGTGATTCAACCTTGGTGGTTATGGTAGGTTTAGTAGCTCCACCAATATTGTTTAATGAAAAGGACTACTGAATAGATGAAGAGAATGGTAGTATTTGATCCTAAATTCCTTAGTTCCATGCCTCTCACATTGCTTGTGGAGCTTAACAACATTTTTTTTTGGGGCTACATTACACATGACTATTTAAATTATTGCTTTAAATAGCACTTAAGGAAGGTAATTAAGCCTTTTTTTTAACAAAAGGTAGTCTCCTTTATGCTTTTCCTACCCGGCGGTCTTAAGGGAAAAAGAAAGGCTTTTCCCTCTTTTTACCTTTCAAATCTCTTTTAATTAAGACACTGGATGCTTAGTATATCTTCCTATGCTTTCTCTCACCACTACAATAAGTGTTATTTCCTTGCGGTAAAAAGGCTCTACTTTAAGGTCCCCATGCTCTATGCCGAAGTTATATGAGTGGTCTTGGGAAAAATACCAGCCCATACGCTTCAGAATCCTTCTTGGGTAATATACTATTTCCTTCCACCATTGGAAAAAATCGCGGGTAATTTCTAAGACATTTTTAGAAATGTCGTTCCACTGTCCTACTTCATGCTAGCCCCAGATACAATACCGTAATTTGGTGGGGTACAACATTCTCCCCCCCCCCCCTTAATATAAGTTTCGTCCTCGAAACTGGAGTTAGTATGGTATAAGCTTTTATGTTTCCTTATACCTCTTCACGGTATCTCCTATATTCTTCTTTCTTATAAAATCCGGGATTTCTCTTACAAGACAAGAAATGAATAATGGTATCAGCACCTATTGAATCATTTAAAATCTTATGCTACACTCGATCCCACTGGATATGTAGAGGTCTTTTCTTAAAGTTCTTACTCCATTATTCTATAACTATTCATACTGGGGGAAACAGGCAAGGTAAAACGTAAGTACTTTGCATTTTACGTTGGATGGTCAGACATACCTGTTTGTGGCTTGAACATTTCAGAGTTCCCTGGATAATTCACTCTTCAACCCAGATTAATATTCTTGATTGGTTCGTCGTTAGTCCCATATAAGTATGGCCACCACCTTATGTCCTTTCTCTTATCCTGTCCATTACGTCTCTTCTTGCGTTCTTCCACTATCTTATTCTCGCGCTCTGCTTTGTAACAGTCCTTCACCAGTTCATCAAAGGTCCTTGAGGATGCCTTGACCACCCGGGGCTTAACCTGGAAGCTTAGACCACGCATAAATTTGGTTATCTTCCACTCTTCATCTTCCATAACCAGGGGAGCGTATCGTCCTAACATCATAAATTGACAAACATACTCCGAGACAGTGATGTTTGGTTCTTGTTTTAGCGTGTCAAAGTCCTCAATCCTCTCTATGACTAAGTCTAGAGAGGGGAAAGCCCCGCAGAATTCTTCCAGAAATCTTGCCCATACTATTGGTCGTGGTAGTGGCTAGATATTTATTGTCCACCACCAACCATCCTTGCCTATCAGAAATGGCCAAACTATTTGCGCCCTTATCTCATCTGGTACCTTCACCTGTCAAAGCTTATTTTCTACTCCATTCAACCATTGTTCTGCCTCTTCTGGGCTAGCCTCCCCGTCAAACCTCAGAATTTGTGTTGTGACTAGCCGTCGGTAATAAAATCCAATGCTTCCTGGGGGTGACAGTGATGATGTCAGCGTACCGGTCTGTGATGTCATCTGCACCACATAGCATTGGTTTTATTCGAAGTCATACTAGAATAAGCGACAAGGTTCAACTTGTAACTTAATGAAAATTCTTAGTGACATGAAATAGATACGATATGATCCCAATTCTGCAAAATGTTGTAGGCAAGGATTAAATCGAAACCCAAATCTTTCATATCAAAGGACTTTGACAAATGCTTTGGTTGAAGCGTTTCTTTCAAGAGTTGGGTTTGAATCAAAGGGAGTATGTTGTGTTTTGATAGTCAAAGCGCTGTGGATTTGAGTAAAAACAGCATGTACCATGCCCGCACGAAGCATATTGATGTAAGGTATCATTGGTTGCGTGATGTCAGTGAAGAGCAACTAATGAAATTGAAGAAGATCCACACCAACAAGAATGGTGCGGATATGTTGACAAAGGTAGTTCCTGGAAGCAAGCTTGAATTTTGTTCGAAGCTTGCAGATATGTCCTATTGATGAGCTTTGCATATGGTCTTCCCTAAATTGGGCTGGAGGGGGAGATTGTTGTGGTAAGTCCAGCCCATTTAATGAACATTTTGTAAGTGATAGTCCAATCACTTATTTAGTGAGGCCCAAATGGTTTGGACATTAGATAGCTTCTTTTAGAAGACCTGGAAGGCTGTTTTTTGGGGGAGAGGTCGACAAGAGACAGACACACGGAAAAACAGAAAAAAAGAGAGTAGAGAGTTTTCGGAGGGTGCAGATTTGCTAGACAGTCTGTGCGACATTGACGATCGCCGGAGACCCAACCGTTGGATTGTGCTGAAATTTAGACAGCTTCTTTGAGATACACAGGGCTACAGTCTGACCATTCAGATTTTGAATCAGTGCTCTAGATGGTTCGTAATCACTGCTGGTGTATGCTGCGTTTTTGGTGATATTTATGCATTTTTATTCTCTCTCAATTGTTGGCTCTTATGTATGTTATTGTTGGTGGGCTGTGACATCCTTGTAGACTGATTTGGGTGTTTTTATCCTCAATTTGCATAATAATATAAGAAGAAGGGTGGACTCCTTAAAAGTCCCGTGGTTTTTATCCTTCACATTGAAGGGGTTTTCCACGTATAATTCTCGTGTGTTGTTTGCACCTTTATCTTTGATAATTTGCTTGAGGTTTTGGTGGATGATTGATATTTTCTTGGTGAATAAATTGTGGTGGATTGAGTTAAGCATTTTGGTTGTTTGTCTTGAAGTTGATCCTAGTAGGTGTATCCTACTTGTTGTTTTCTCCCCTACAACTGGTATCAGGGCATTTGGGTTAAACCGTAGATATGGAATCTGGAAATCATTCTATGGTTAAATTGACATCAACCAATTATTCCATTTGGCATCCGATGATGGAAGATTTGCTATACTGTAAAGATTTGTTTGACCCAATCGATATGGATAAAACCAAGAAAGATGACGAGCCCACTAAACCAGAGAAGATGTCGGATAAAGAATGGGAAAAGCTAAAGAGAAAGACCTTGGGAACAATTAGACAGTGGATTGATATTAGCATTTTCAATCATGTGTCCCAAGAGACTGAGCCACTTGAGTTGTGGAGAAAATTGGAGGGCCTTTATAAGAGAAAGACCGCTCATAACAAGGCGTCATTGATTAAGAGACTTGTTAATGTCATGTTGAAGCCAGGAAAGTCTGTTTCTGAGCATCTAAGTGACTTTCAAGATATCATTAACAAGTTGACTGTGATGAAAATTGTTCTTGATGATGAGTTGCAGGGTTTATTCCTATTGAGTTCTCTGCAGGACAGTTGGGAAACCTTGGTTGTGTCCATCAACAACTCAGCTCCAGATGGTACACTTTCATTGGATGTCATTAAACAGAGCATGTTCAATGAAGAGCTTAGAAGAAAGGAGATGGGTGTTGATCTTTCGCAGGCACTTGTGGTAGAGAATAGAGTAAGAAGCAAGAGTAGATGTCCCAAGGGGCGTGGCAAGTTAAAGTACAGGTCCAAGTCCAAGGATGGAAGAGAAACCACGATATGTCACTATTGTAGCAAGCCTGGCCATATTCACAAGTTTTGCTATAAGTTGAAAAGAGATCAGCAAAAGAAGAAAAATGATCATCACAAAGAGGGTGAGGACAAGAATACAGCTGTGAGAGCTTCTACTTTAGATGATTCTGTTTCTTTAATTTGTGCTACTGGTGATTGTTGTCATGTTGACAATTCTAGTTCTAAATGGCTTGTTGATACTGGGGCTTCTTATCATTGTGTTCCTGTTAAGGAGTACTTTATTGACTACCGAGCTGGAGATTTTGGTAGTGTGAAGATGGAAAACCAGAGTTCAGCAAGTATTGTTGGAATTTGAGATATTCGAGTCCAAGTCAGTGTTGGGTGCTATTTGACATTGAGAGATGTTCACCACATTCCAGATTTACGCCTTAGTTTATTGTCTGCTAATGTACTTGATCAAGAGGGTTACAAGCACACTTTTGGTGTGGGTAAGTGGAAATTGACTAAGGGTTCCTTGACCGTTGCTCGTGGCAAGCTCTGTTGCACCTTGTATAAGACACACTTGAAAGTGTGTACTAGTGAGTTGAATGCTGTTGAGGAGAAAACTTCACCTAACTTATGGCACCGAAGATTAGGGCAATGTTAGTGAGAAGGGTATAAAGTTGTTGGCTGGTAAGTCATTTATTCCTGCTGATGTTACCATCTCTCTTGACCCTTGTGATCATTGTTTAGCAGGAAAGCAACATAGAATTCTTTTCTGAGGAGATCCACAAGAAATAAAGTAAAGCTAGAGTTGGTTTACTTTGATGTGTGTGGTCCCATAGAGGTGGAATCACTTGGTGGTAACAAATACTTTGTTACTTTTATTGATGATGCTACTCGGAGAACTTGGGTTTATATGATGAAGAACAAAAGTGAGGTGTTGGTATCTTTCAGCAGTTTCATGCTATGGTGGAAAGGGAGTCAGATTTCAAATTGAAGCGTCTCCGAACTGATAATGGAGGTGAATACACTTCAAATGAGTTTAAAGCATATTGCTCTAGATATGACATTCGGCATGAAAGAACAGAACCTGATACCCCACAACATAATGGTGTTGCCGAGAGGATGAACAGAACTATTGTTGAAAAAGTGAGATGTATGCTTAGGATGTCCAATCTTCCTAAGTCGTTTTGGGGAGAAGAAGTTGGAACATCTGTGTGCTTGATAAATAGAGCACCATTAGTTCCTTTGGAAGTTTGAGATTCCTGAGAGGGTTTGGTTCGAGAAAGATCCCTCTTATTCTCATTTGAGTGTGTTTGGGTGCAAGGCTTTCATGCATGTACCGAAATAACATAGATTGAAGCTTGATTTCAAGACTTCTCCTTGTGTGTGTTATGCCCCGCACCCCCGTAGAATAATTAAAGGATAAAAGGAAATTAAATGAATTAATGACAATTAATGGTAATGAATTAAGGATTAAATGTTGGATTAAGTGGCATTTATGAAGAGATTAAATATTAGAATTAATTGGTATTTAATTTAGGATTAAATATTAGAATTTAAATTATTTAAGATAAATGAGATAATAGAATATAATTTGGAAACTCAAATTTCACCCTTCACCATATCAAAACAGACAGAACGTCAGTTTCTCTTCATTTTCAGAAAAGAAACTGACGCCTCCCTTCTCCCTCTCCTCCATAGGCGATTTCACTCCCTCCTTGCAACCCTTAGTGAAGGTTCTTCAAGATCTTCAATCCAATCCTCGTTGCCCTTCGATTCTTCTTTAAGTAATCACAGGCAAGTAATCTACTTATGAGTTCCTACATTTTGCGAAAGAGAAAAGGCCTATTTTTGATATCAAAATGGATCACCATGCAGTAGTTTCTTTCCGTGAATTTATTTGTGATTTATGTGTTTTGGTTTTGATGTTTTGGCCACTATATGTTGAAAATCTTTTTTTTTGTTGTTGATTTCGTGAAATCGTGCAAATCCCTACCCCATGAATCCCTTCTTGTTGTGATTTCATTGTTGTGTGGGGTTTGGGGGTGAAAGGTGAGATCTTTGAATTGATAAGTTTTGAATATTTGAGTTCTAGGCTTGAATCTTTGTTTGGTATGTGTATAGTGTTCAATCGGTAGTTTAAGCATGAGATTATAGTATGGATTAGGCCTGGATTGATAGGGATGAAGTTTGGAATCGATTGGAGTTTTGGTTCTGTTGTTTCTGCAGAAATCGCAGAATTTCTTTTCTGGAATCTAAGACATTGATCGATCGATGTGAGGGGATGAAGTACTTCGATCGATCGATGTAGGGTATGATGTGAGACAGAAAGTATTCTGATGGATATCGATCGATTAATGTGAGGGTATGAAGTACTTCGATCGATCGATGTAGGGTATGATGTTAGACAGGAAGTATTCTGATGGACATCGATCGATTGATGTGAGGGTATGAAGTACTTCGATCGATCGATGTAGGGTATGATGTGAGCCATAAGGTATTCTGATGGACATAGATCGATCGATGTGAGGGTATGAAGTGACATCGATCGATGTAGGGGATGATGTCAACCAGTTTTGTGGGAAAATAGAGGAAGGAAAAGGGAAGCTAGAGGACCAATTTGGAGGACACTAGAGGCTTCTTAGGACCTGATTGAGGTAGTGTAAGTCATGGGAACATGACCTAGGATGATGAATCAACGGTAAGGACTTTGTGGGGTATTTGAATTGGACTTCAACGTGAATGATCTAAGGGGTTAAGAATGAATGTTTAGGGCTTCAATAAGGCTCAAATGGAACGTGTGAGGGTGTTTACTCCACTCCTTGTGTTCCAAGAATGAAAGTTCAGGTAATATTGACTTGCTTGACATGTTACGCTTGAATATGTGAATGAGACGAGCTTCCAATGATTGATTGACGTGTGAACGTGCATTCTTGCATCATGGCACTTGCATTTGCATTATGATTTGATAAGAGCTATGCCTCGGCACAGGGTATAAAGTTTGCGAAATGAGCTGTGATGCGTTACAGGGTATAAAGACAAGATGTAACCATCACAGGGTATAAAGTGAGCTGTAATGCGTCATAGGGTATAAAGACAAGCTGTGGCACATTACAGGGTATAAAGTTAAGCTGTGGTGTGTCACAGGGTATAAAGACAAGCTGTGGCCCACTACAGGGTATAAAGTTATGTGACCGGACATTGTGACATGCATTGCACTGTTTTTGAAAAGTGAAGCATAAGGATATGTGACTATGTAGTGTAGTGCATATTTTGAAATGTCATGCATCACGAGAGTCGTTACGGTATGATTGATTTGTAAACAGGATTATTATTGAACTGTTGAATGCTTATGATTTATTGTTCTTATTCAGTTATGCTATTAAATTATATTCTTGAAGTTATACAAGACATGTGTCCCATCACCCCTCGAATTAAATATTACTCATGTCTTGCCATGTGTTGATCCCGTATATCTTATAAGCGGGTTACTTTCTAGCATTTTTCGCTAAGGGTACTACCATTTTTTTTGCAGATAAGCCCAGTTATGACATAATATTCATAGAGGACGACGGCGAGTGGGCGGAATGGGATGTTTAGTGTTCATATTGGGAATTGTTCTAGACTGTTTCATATTGTTTCAGTTTCTCTCATTCATTTGAAGACTTAGATGGTTGTGTCCATAAACTACTTTATTTACTTATGTTTTTTGGAATACGGATTTGGATGATTTAGATTTTATTTTGCACGTGTCTCCATGCTTATTCTCTTACGTCATTGATGATGTGTATTCGAGAGATAAGACGTCTTGTAGTCTTCTCAGTAAGCTACGACGGGTGCACCAGGTCGGGGCGCTACAGGTGGTATTAGAGCATAGGCTTCAGATCTACCTCGGAGACCTAGGTTATGTCATATAGAGTCTTAAGCTATGATTTTGACCTTAAGTTGATCCATAGGTCTAAGTATATGATCTTAGACATAAGTTTGATTGGGTTGGGTGTGTGTGAGCGCGATAAGAATTTAATTAATTAGCTTTATTACTCTTTTGGTTTACGAGTTCCGTCCTGTACAACGCATATGGGCTTTCAGGATTCTCCTTGGAATTACTGAATGCTAATAAGCGTTCATTTTACAGACAATGCCTCCCAGAAGAGAAAACCAGGGAAATGGTGGCAACGGAAAGGAGAACCCACAGCCACCACAAATGGTAATGCCTCAAGCTCTAATGGACGCAATAACGGTGATTGCACAAAGTTTTGCTCAGCAGCAGCAACAACCCCCTCCTCTACCACCGCCTCGGCATGGCATAAGGTATTACACTGGGGAGATGCGAAAGATGCATGCCCCAACCTTTGAGGGAACCACTCTAAGAATGGGGCTCCATCGCACGCCGTGCTTCCCCAAGCCCTGACCGACGCACTACTGGCCATGACCTAAGCCGTGGCGCAACAACATCAGCAGCCACAGGCCCCACCACCAACGCACTCGGACTTGTCTACAAGTGGATGCGGAGGAGTGGTGGCGCAGCAAAACTGACACCGTCGATCACTTGGATCAAACTTTAGAATGAGTTCAAGAGGTATTTCGTGCCGATATTACGATCTTCAGAGCATGACTCTAGATGCATGGCATAAATATAGAATTAGGCCATGAAATTAGAAAATAAGTTACGATTTTGTCTCTAAGTCACAATCTTAGACATAAGTGATGATTTGAACATAAGGCGATGATCATGAACATAGGTATTGATCTCAGTTATAAGCGATGATTCTGAACATAAGTCACAATCTTAGACATAAGTAACGATCTTGATTACGAGCTGACTTTAGACATAAGTACGAAATTAGTAATAAGTGTTGATTATGCACTAATTATGATTTGGAAATAAGACGCGATCTTAGAGGTAAGAATGATGATGCTAAGAACGATCCTAGAAATAAGTTATGATCCTAAACTATAGAGGGCCAACAGTTTTGGAAACACGTATATCTAAGATATCCCATACAATTCTCCCTTATCTAAGGTTGATCACAACTCTCTAAGCTGTGATCTTAGTAACCCTAGTTGAACACTATATAATTGATTTGAATGAATTACGATGTTAATCAGAATATCCTAGTACAAACATTAGGTCAATATTAATGGGTCAGGAAGTAACTCGGGCTGCCTTACCATAACTGCAACATGGTACTTGACACCATTAGGGTAAATTAAAAAAAGGCCCATATTCTTACTTGGACGGTAACATCAGAGCAGGCTTAGGACTAATTTGGGACCATAGCTACTAAGAAATGAGTTGTAATAGTAGAGTAAATACTAAGAGATGATTTATAGTGGAATGATAAAAACTAAATAGCGATTAGCGTTATAATCAGTAGAGTTTAGTTAAGGATATTGTACAAAAGAATTTATAGTCTAGGGCTAAGATGTTGAATATAGGGTGATCAGAATAGGTCGACGATATTAGCATTATTGGAGGTATTGAACAAATTTAAGATAAAGATTTTATCATAGTAGACGAAGGTTAGACTTATAAGAAACGATACGTAGACGGGTTGTTCTTTTGAAAATAAAGATGGATTATAGAAATTATACAAAATATTGGACTATTATTTCTCTAACAGATAAATATTTTATATAAGCACATATACTGAGTTATACCTATATTTTACAAGGACTTCAAAATACATTTTATTTTCGAAAATACCTTATGAAATCACATTTCTTTATATAGTCTACTAAATTTTACGAGGCTAATTTTGTTTCCGTACTTGTAAACCAGCCTAATAAAAAAAGGGTAGCTTTCAAAATATATACCTGTTTTTGAAAACGGAAAGTACCATATTCAAATCGTTTCATAAAACCTTACATTATTAAGTTTTCAACTGTTTTGATGCAATTTTACCAAAATGCCTTGCGAAAAAGTTATATCATAGTTTTTTTAAAAGGTCATTTGAAATATCGCATTGCGAAGACAAATCTAGTATACTTTGAGTTTTGTGTTTACAAAAAATTAGAAGGTTCAGTATTTTAAATAGTTAAAGCTATATTCAAGAAAATATAGCTACGTAAGCTATTTTTTCTTTTAACTTGAAGAAAAAAAATAATATATATGTCCATACACATATTTCGTATGTTAGGCTGCTGACTATATCTCAGTGAAATTAAGAGCATGATCATAGAACTAGATCGTAAGTATATAAGAACTGATTTTGAAGACTTGGTGGTGTTAAAGAAGAGTAAGGGTTACCATATTGGCATACACAAAGGATGTTAGTATGGTTAATTGTCTAGGGGATGAATCATATGTGACAAGTTTAACAATCCGGTATTGTAGATTGTAATAAGTTGAATGATACACGTCAAGGGGTATAAGTGGAAGTTTGTAAGCACTAGCTATAGATAATTAAGTAAGGATTGAACCCTATAAGGACTAGATCATCTTGTAAGATGTAGTGATGACTAAATTAAATCGTACTAGAGAACAACGTATTACGGAAAAAAAATCATACAGCTTTAGGGATGAGTCTTGTTAACAAGGCATTAAGTTAAAAAAATTGTAATACACCTAAGAACTGATTTTAGAGGGTTGGTCGGGATAACAAATATAAGTACGATATAGACCGACGATTAAGTCATGAAGCGAGTATATTGACGATACCCTTAAGGTTGATTCGAGAACTATAGAAAGAATAGGTTACGATCTATTAGACGGAGGACACTGGATTTAAAGATCACATTGTATGCATACACACTGAATGAATTGAGGACTTAGTTGTGTATCGAAGATGTAAAATGGGTAACATATCAGAATACGAAGGGATACTGAGTTCAGTCATTATCTAGGTAAATGAATTATATAGGACTATACTAAGTTATTGATTGCGTAACACACAAGTTTCGAGGACGAAAATTTTTGTAAGGGGGTGGAATGTTATGCCCCGCACCCCTGTGGAATAATTAAAGGATAAAAGGAAATTAAGTGAATTAATGACAATTAATGGTGATGAATCAAGGATTAAATGTTGGATTAAGTGGCATTTATGAAGAGATTAAATATTAGAATTAATTGGTATTTAATTTAGGATTAAATACTAGAATTTAAATTATTTAAGATAAATGAGATAATAGGATATAATTTGGAAACTCAAATTTCACCCTCCCCATAACAAAACTGACAGAACGTCAGTTTCTCTTCATTTTCAGAAAAGAAACCGACGCCTCCCTTCTCCCTCTCCTCCATAGGCGATTTCACTCCCTCCTTGCAACCCTAGGTGAAGGTTCTTCAAGATCTTCAATCCAATCCTCGTTGCCCTTCGATTCTTCTTTAAGTAATCACAGGCAAGTAATCTACTTATGAGTTCCTACGTTTTGTGAAAGAGAAAAGGCCTATTTTTTATATCAAAATGGATCACCATGCAGTAGTTTCTTTCCATGAATTTATTTGTGATTTATGTGTTTTGGTTTTGATGTTTTGACCACTATATGCTGAAAAGCTTTTTGTTGTTGTTGACTTCGTGAAATCGTGCAAATCCCTACCCCTTGAATCCCTTCTTGTTGTGATTTCATTGTTGTGTGGGGTTTGGGGGTGAAAGGTGAGATCTTTGGATTGATAAGGTTGGATTATTTGAGTTCTAGGCTTGAATCTTTGTTTGGTATGTGTATAGTGTTCAATCGATAGTTTAAGCATGAGATTATAGCAGGGATTAGGCCTGGAATGATTGGGATAAAGTTTGGGATCGATTGGAGTTTTGGTTTTGTTGTTTTTGCAGAAATCGCAGAATTTCTTTTCTGGAATCGTAGACATCGATCGATCGATATGAGGGGATGAAGTACTTCGATCGATCGATGTACGGTATGATGTGAGATAGAAAGTATTCTGATGGACATCGATCGATCGATGTGAGGGTATGAAGTACTTCGATCGATCGATGTAGGGTATGATGTTCGACAGGAAGTATTCTGATGGACATCGATCGATCGATGTGAGGGTATAAAGTACTTCGATCGATCAATGTAGGGTATGATGTGAGCCAGAAGGTATTCTGATGGACATAAATCGATCGATGTGAGGATATGAAGTGACATCGATCGATCGATGTAAGGGATAATGTCAACCAGTTTTGTGGGAAAATAGAGGAAGGAAAAGGGAACCTAGAGGACCAATTTGGGGGACACTAGAGGCTTCTTAGGACCTGATTGAGGTAGTGTAAGTCATGGAAACACGACCTAGGATGATGAATCAACGGTAAGGACTTCGTGGGGTATTTGAATCGGACTTCAACGTGAATGATCTAAGGGGTTAAGAATGAATGTTTGGGGCTTCAAAAAGGCTCAAATGGAACGTGTGAGGGTGTTTACTCCACTCCTTGTGTTCCAAGAATGAAAGTTCAGGTAATATTGACTTGCTTGACATGTTACGCTTGAATATTTGAATGAGACGAGCTTCCAATGATTGATTGGTGTGTGAACGTGCATTCTTGCATCATGGCACTTGCATTTGCATTATGATTTGATAAGAGTTGTGCCTCGGCACTGGGTATAAAGTTTGCGAAATGAGCTGTGATGCATTACAGGGTATAAAGACAAGCTGTAACCATCACAGGGTATAAAGTTGTTGGACCGTGCACCAGCAATAAACACCACTAGAGAGGGGGTGAATAGTGGTTAGCAGAAATTACACTACAATCCTTTGTTAAAATCCCCTTTGAAAACAGAATCTGAGACCACCTCAGATTCAGAAGCCGTTTTTCAAAAATTCACCAATAATTGTACACAACTCCAAAAATCATGAAACTTTCCAGAATTGAACTTCAATGAGTTAGCAAGATTCTATCCAAACATCAGACAAAAATAAGATCCTTTGACCCTTCAAACATCAGAATTGAACTTCAATGAGTTAGCATTGTCTACTACCGAGGCAGAGTATATAGCAGCTGTGGAAGCATGAAAAGAAATGCTTTGGTTGAAGCGTTTCTTTCAAGAGTTGGGTTTGAATCAAAGGGAGTATGTTGTGTTTTGTGATAGTCAAAGCGCTAAGGGTTTGAGTAAAAACAGCATGTACCATGCCCGCACAACGCATATTGATGTAAGGTATCATTGGTTGCATGATGTCATTGAAGAGCAACTAATGAAATTGAAGAAAATTCACACCAACAAGAATGGTGCTGATATGTTGACAAAGGTAGTTCCTGGAAGCAAGCTTGAATTTTGTTCCAAGCTTGCAGGTATGTCCTATTGATGAGCTTTGCATATGGTCTTCCCCAAATTGGGCTGGAGGAGGAGATTGTTGTGGTAAGTCCAGCCCATTTAATGAACATTTTGTAAGTGATAGTCCAATCACTTATTTTGTGAGGCCCAAATGGTTTGGACATTGGATAGCTTCTTTTAGAAGCCCTGGAAGGCTGTTTTTTGGGGGAGAGGTCGACAGCTGAGAAAGAAAGAGACAGACACACGGAAAAGCAGAAAAAAGAGAGAATAGAGAGTTTTAGGAGGGTGCAGATTTTCTGGACAATCTGTACGACATTAACGATCGCCGGAGACCCAACCATTGGATTGTGCTGAAATTTGGACAGCTTCTTTGAGATACACAGGGCTACAGTCTGACCATTCAGATTTTGAATCAGTGCTCTAGATGGCTCGTAATCGCTGCTGGTGTATGCTGCGTTTTTGATGATATTTATGCATTTTTATTCTCTCTCAATTGTTGGATCTTATGTATGTTATTGTTGGTGGGCTGTGACATCCTTGTAGACTGATTTGGATGTTTTTACCCTCAATTTGTATAATAATAGAAGAAGGATGGACTCCTTACAAGTCCCGTGGTTTTTATCCTTTACATTGAAGGGGTTTTCCACGTATAATTCTCGTGTGTTGTTTGCACCTTTATCTTTGATAATTTGATTGAGGTTTTGGTGGATGATTGATATTTGCTTGGTGAATAAATTGTGGTGGATTGAGTTAAGCATTTTGGTTGTTTGTCTTAAAGTTGATCCTAGTAGGTGTTGTATCCTATTTGTTTTCTCCCCTACAATTTGGTGTCTCTCACATCAACCACCTATGGTTCTCTTTCCTTAATTCATTCTCCAACTCCCGATGTGAGTGACCCTCATTTTCCCAATTCAGCTGGAAATGTGAATAAAGATAAAGAAAAGGATGATCCTGGTGACCCTTTGTCCCCAAATTCAGTTATCAACACGTGGGAGCTAATGGAAGGTCTTGATGAGTTAAATATTGAGTCCTCCAACAAGCCATTTTGGTTTAGTAAGTCAGACACTTTTGATTTTGGCTCTTTAAAAAAGGATGGTGAGGCGTATGAATATGTGGAGCATTCAGATTCAAAGCCTTTGTGGTTGCATTTGTGAGAGGAGTCTCTGCTTGCAAAATTAGACCCTAACGTGGTTTCTACATATGGAAATGCCTTGTTGACTAAACAATATAGGGGGGAATCAAAGATACAAGAGTTGTCACAACCGGAACTGGTGCATTCTTTGTGTTCTGAAAGTAAGTTCTATTTGCAGGGCAATGCAGATATGATCGTGTTTTTTTATACCAGTTTGAGAGTAATTAAGAGAACTTATGATGAATGTAGCATGGTTCAGATGATTCTTAGAGGGTTCAACGTGTGTGTAGATGAAAGGGATATATCTATGGATTGTTCAAACAGAAAGGAGCTGCAAAGCACCTTGGCAAAAGAAACGGTTTGCTTGCCACAAGTCTTCATTAAGGGAAAGCATATTGGTGGATCAGCAGAAATTAAGAAACTTCATGAGGCAGGGATTCTGGCTAAGCTTTTGCCCGGTGTTCCTATAAAAAATCTCGACTTGGTTTGTCAAAGTTGTGGGGATGCAAGGTTTTTACTATGCCCAAATTGTAGGGGAAGTAGGAAAGTTTATGATGAAGAAGAAGGGGAGTTAAAGAGATGTACAAATTTTAATGAAAATGGATTAATTTGATGCCTTAGTTGTTGCCCCTCATGACCTTTTGAAGTAACAACACATGTTCTTGACTATCTAAGCCCTGTTTTACAAAACTTGTCTTTGGCATCTTTCTATAGGCCTTTATCATGGAAGCCCTTTATATTCTATAGTTGTTCGGTGTCAGATCTGGTTAATCATGTCAACGAGCGAAATTCTTTTAATTGAGTAGAAAGTTCTTGGAGTTCTAATCATCAACGTTGTTATAGATGTCTCTATAATTTTTGAGGTTTCACTTCAATGTGTAACTACAACTGACGTCTTATCAACTGCAAGATGTAGAGAATCACGGAAAGTTTTGTTCCACTTCTGTTGGGTTCCTTTTTAGATTAGTTTCCTTGTGATTGCGCTTACTTGTCAGCAAGTATGTCAGAACTATCTTTCTCTTCTTGCTTGGGAGACCTGCATATGGTTTGCTTGAGAGCAATGAATTTCTACAGGACATAGACTAATTCTTCCGAGTTCTCAAAGATGCTAAATACAGAATTTTGTGTCATGGGCATTACGTGTAATGCTTAATGAAGCTTGCATTTCCTTTTCTATTGACTGATTGAAAGTTCCAGACAATGAGAAAAGAAGAAAAAATAGAAGACTTCTTTGTTGTGTTTTTCTATGGTTGGTAGCATACCATTTTTGACAAATACAAAGTAATCATTAAATGAATAGTAACACACATGTGTTTATTCATTTTGCTTGCCTATAAATAGGCATGTCTTAGTAGATGGAAGATACACCAAAATCAAAGGAAGAAGCAATTTGAGAGCTTCTTGAGACAGGAGTGAGTGAAAGAAAATAGAGAGAGGAAAATAGAGTAGTGAGATTATACCAATCCGGTATAAGAAAATATTGAGTGTTTCAATTCTCTTGTATTTCTCAAGTTTAAGTCTAAACTTGAGTTGTCTCTTGTATTCCCATTATTTCGAATAGTGGAAGTTGTTCTCACTGCCCGTGGTTTTTTCCCTCCACAGAGAGAGGGTTTCCACGTAAATCTTGGTGTCTATTTTATCTATCTTGCTGTCATACTCGAAGATTCTAGTGAGTAGTAAATTACTATTCACGGTTTTATTCCGCTTAGAACCGGGTCGTTATTCCCAACAAGTGGTATCAGAGCCAGGTTATTCGGTTCTTGATTTTCTTGATATGGCAGAGATGAAATTCAATGTGGCAAAATTCAACGGAGATGATGGTTTTTCCACATGGCAGAAAAGGATGAAGGATTACCTTATACAACAAGGTGTTCACAAAGTTCTTTATGGCAAAGAGAAAAAGCCAGAAGCCATGAAAGATGATGATTGGCAAGACATGGATGATAAAGCCGCAAGTGCAATCCGCTTGCACTTGTCCGACGAAGTCCTGAACAATGTAGACGGAAACGACTCAGCTATGGAGATTTGGACAAAGCTAGAAAGCTTGTATATGTCCAAAACGATGACAAATAAATTGTATCTTAAGAAGCAGCTCTACACACTCCAAATGAGCGAAGGTACAAATTTTTTGTCTCATCTGAATGATTTTAATGGCATCATATCCCAGATGGCGAGTCTTGGTGTTACTATAGAGGACGGGATAAGGCAATCATGCTCTTGAGTTCACTTCCACCCTCATTCAATGGTTTGACGACCACTTTACTTCATGGTAAAGAAACAATCACATTGAAAGAGGTCACATCATCTTTGTTGCTGCATATTAAGATGATGCAACCAGATAAGCAAGGACAGGCTCTTCTTACACAAGAAAGAGGAAGGAGCTGAAATAGAAACTTCAACAGTCATGATCAATCAAAAGATTATGACAAGTCCAGAGGTCGTTCCAAATCGAGAAGTGGAGTGAAGTGTTGGAACTGTGGTAAGAATGGCCACCTCAAAAGGAATTGCAGATCATTGAAGCAAGACAAAGATCGAGGTCAAAAGCAGGTGGGAGATAACACAGCAGCAATAGCTTCAAGCAGTGACGAAGAGACAACATTGGTTTGTCACCAAAATGAATGTTGTCATATCTCAAACATAGACCTTGAATGGATCGTGGATACAGGTGCTTCATATCATTGTGCTGCTAGCAAGGAGTACTTCTCCACATACAAAGCTGGAGACTTTGGTGTATTGAAGATGGGAAATAAAAGCACCTCATTGATCGAGGGAATGGGTGATATCACTGTGGAAACTTCACTTGGTTGCACATTTACATTACGAAATGTGCGACATGTTCCAGATATGAGATTCAATCTTTTATCTGCAAGTGCACTGGACAAGGAAGGTTATGAGCATTTCTTTGGTAATGCGACATGGAAACTTACCAAAGGTTCTCTGGTGGTAGCAAAAGGGAAGCTATGTTGTAATTTGTACAAGACACACTTTAAGGTGTGTGAAAGTCAAATAAATGCAGTAGAAGACGGCGATTCCCCAAACGTGTGGCACAGACGTTTGGGACACATTGGGCAGAAAGGGATGCAGTTACTGGCAAAGCAATCGTTGATACCGTTAGACAAAGGTAAATCACTAGACCCATGTGATTATTGCTTATTTGGAAAACAGCATCGTGTTTCTTTTCAGAAGAACTCCAAGATAAAAGAAAATAAATTGGAGTTGGTTCACTCTGATGTGTGTGGTCCCATTGAGGTAGAATCTCTAGGTGGAAACAAATACTTTGTTACTTTCATTGATGATTCTTCTAGAAGAACATGGATCTACTTGATAAGAAATAAAAATCAAGTATTCCAATGTTTTCAAAGGTTTCATGCAATGGTAGAAAGAGAGACTGGAGAAAAGTTGAAATGCCTTCGTACTGACGATGGCGGCGAGTACATATCAATAGAATTTGAAGAGTACTGCACAAAACATGGTATACGACATGAGAAGACGGTTCCTGGTACTCCACAGCATAACGGAGTTGCAGAACGGATGAATAGAACCATTGTAGAAAAAGTGCGATGCATGCTCAAAATGGCTAAATTGTCTAAGTCATTTTGGGGGGAGGCTGTCAATACAGCTGTCTACTTGATCAACCGATCACCTTCGGTTCCACTAAACTTTGATATTCCAGAAGCAGTATGGAGTGGAAGAGAGGTAAGCTACGCTCACTTAAAAGTATTTGGATGTAAAGCCTTCATGCATGTTCCAAAAGACCGGAGGTCAAAATTGGATGACAAAACTATTCCTTGTATCTTTGTGGGGGTACGGAAATGAGGAATACGGCTTTAGGCTATGGGATCCAGAAAAGAAGAAAATCGTCAGAAGTAGAGATGTCGTGTTCCAAGAACACGAAATGTTCAACGATGCAGAAAAAATGTCTATTGCAGAAAATGTTACAGAGGTAACATTTGTTCCTTCTTTGAACAATGACACAACTGGAGAAAATATAGAAGAAACTGAAACCGGTGATGATTCTAGTGGTGTTGAGCAGGGGGAGCAAACCCCTGATTCTCTTGAATTGGAAGATGTGGATCCTCAACCAAGAAGGTCTGTCAGAGAACGTGCACCTTCTACCAGGTATCCTAGTTCTCAATACATTCTTATAACAGATGATGGAGAACCAGAGAATTTTCGAGAAGTACAATCTCATAGAGATAAAGATTGTTGGACAAAAGCCATGCAAGAAGAGATGGACTCACTGAAAAAGAATCTCACTTATGATCTAGTTCAACTTCCAAAAGGAAAGAAAGCTCTGAAAAACAAATGGGTCTTCAAGTTAAAGAAAGACGACGATAAGTTGCTAAAGTACAAAGCTCGATTGGTGGTGAACGGTTTTGGTCAAAAGAAAGGTATCGACTTTGATGAAATCTTCTCACCAGTTGTTAAAATGAGTTCTATTCGACTTGTACTTGGTTTGGCAGCTAGCTTGAATTTAGAGCTAGAACAACTAGATGTAAAAACAGCTTTCTTACATGGTGATCTGGATGAGGAAATCTACATGGAACAACCAGAAGGCTTCTTAATCAAAGGCAAAGAAGACATGGTTTGCAAGTTGAAAAAGAGTCTGTACGGATTGAAGCAAGCACCACGGCAATGGTACAAGAAGTTTGACCCATTCATGCTGAGTCAGAAATTCAAGAGAACAGTTGCTGATCCTTGTATATATATTCAAAGGTACCCTGATGGTAAATTTATCATTCTTCTCTTGTATGTTGATGACATGCTGATTGTTGGAGAAGATGGAAACATGATCCAAATCTTAAAAAAGAAATTATCAAAAACATTCGACATGAAAGATTTGGGTGTTGCAAAACGTATCTTGGGAATGGATATCATACGAGATCGAGCAACAAGAAAGCTTTGGTTATCACAGGAGGGATATATTGAACGAGTGCTTCAACGGTTCAATATGGACAAAGCTAAGCCAGCTACAACTCCACTTGCTGATCATTTCAAGCTAAGCAAGAAAGATTGTCCTTCAACGGAGAATGAAGAAGAAGAAATGTCATTGATTCCATATTCTTCTGCAGTAGGAAGCTTGATGTATGCTATGGTCTGCACCAGACCAGATATTGCTCATGCGGTAGGAGTAGTGAGCAGGTTTCTATCAAATCCAGGAAAGACACATTGGGAAGCAGTGAAATGGATCTTTCGATATCTTAGAGGAACTTCAAAATTATGCTTAACTTTTGGAGGTTCCGGATCAACTCTTGATGGATACACAGATTCAGATATGGCTGGAGATCTAGATGGTAGAAAATCTACTTCTGGTTATCTGTTTACATTAGCAGGGGGAGCTATATCATGGCATTCGAAACTTCAAAAGTGTGTATCATTATCGACTACCGAAGCAGAATACATTGCAGCTACAGAAGCTGGTAAGGAGATGCTTTGGATGAAACGATTTTTACAGGAGTTGGGGTTCAAACAACAACAATACATAGTATACTGCGATAGTCAAAGTGCTATTGACTTGAGCAAAAATACGATGTATCATGCGAGAACCAAACATATCGATGTGCGATATCATTGGATTCGGAATGCTACTGAGGAGGAACAATTCCAAATCAAGAAGATTCACACAGACAATAATCCTGCTGATGTAATGACAAAAGTCATTACAAAGGAGAAGTTTAATTGGTGCATCAAGCAAGCTGGGATGGACTCTCAATGAGAGTGGAGTATGCCTCTGTCTGGAGGGGGAGATTTGAAAGTTCCAGACAATGAGAAAAGAAGAAAAAATAGAAGACTTCTTTGTTGTATTTTTCTATGGTTGGTAGCATACCATTTTTGACAAATACAAAGTAGCCATTAAATGAATAGTAACACACATGTGTTTATTCATTTTGCTTGCCTATAAATAGGCATGTCTTAGTAGATGGAAGATACACCAAAATCAAAGGAAGAAGCAATTTGAGAGCTTCTTGAGACAGGAGTGAGTGAAAGAAAATAGAGAGAGGAAAAGAGAATTGTGAGATTATACCAATCCGGTATAAGAAAATATTGAGTGTTTCAATTCTCTTGTATTTCTCAAGTTTAAGTCTAAACTTGAGTTGTCTCTTGTATTCCCATTATTTCGAATAGTGGAAGTTGTTCTCACTGCCCGTGGTTTTTTCCCTCTACAGAGAGAGGGTTTCCACGTAAATCTTGGTGTCTATTTTATCTATCTTGCTGTCATACTCGAAGATTCTAGTGAGTAGTAAATTACTATTCACGGTTTTATTCCGCTTAGAACCGGGTCGTTATTCCACTGATATATGTCATTCTTCACCGGAAAAACTGATAGTAGGAAATATTTCTTGCTTCAAGAATTGAGTGTGTATGGTATTTCTTGCAGTTTCTTGAAGAAATAAGCCATGTTAATTTTTAAAAATTTCTCTTGCACAATGTTTCTCAAATTGCTCCGTTTGTGTCTTTTCTTATGAACTGAGAGTAGAAGTTCTTGCTTTTGGTGTGGGACTGTTTAAGGGACATTTATGGATATTTAGGAACTGTAAGTGACGACTTTTGTGATGATAAAAGGTGGTGTATGTTGGGGATATGGTGTATATGGTTTACATATCAATTAGGGTGTTGTGTGAAGTGGTTGAAAGCTGGGTTCTTGGTGTCTTTGAGTTGAAAGGTTGGTTCTTTTGTTGTGGGATTTACTATTATGGTGTTGGAAACATTTTCATGCAAATATATTCCACCAAAAATCACAAATACTCAATCACAACCACAACCAAATTCAACTAAGAGCTTCACACAATAAGAAGATCATCACAAGACAATGAAGCTTTTTTTAAGCAAGTAGTGAGCTGTTTAGTGTGGCTGAATTATATACAACCAGATGCAAATTCCTAAGGCTTAAGAACAGAATTTGGCATAGTATAGATGCAATTCACGTTCAAGATTTCAGGAAACAATCTAAACAATGCAAAGAGATGCAAAGAATTCGGACAAGTTAGGGTTTTATAGGGTGTGTGCGCGACATGCTTTTCTGGATACGATTGTGCATGGTTTTTATGAATCAAATAGACCAAATATAATTTAATCGAAAACAGAAGTGCATGTTCAAGAAACAATGAATCAAACCAAACAATTGACGAAATATACAATAAAGATATGTATGACGTTTTAGGGTTTATGAGGTATATGTGGATAAAATGGTGTGGCTGTTATTTTTGAATAAGCGGACAGAATATGGTGAAACAAGTTATGGATGAACGCAATAAAGAAATTTAGAACAAGAGACCTTAGTTATGATACCAAATTGACGCATGTTTGATGACACAAGATACAATCGTTTCCTTGGTTCTAACGAGTTTCCTCCAGGAATACTTTATTCGAGTAATCAAAAGATGTTCTTCCTTTGAAATCGTGTGAAACTAGCCAAGTAAAGGAGTCTAAGATTAATATGCGTATGTCCGCACTTGAGTCTTTCAAATTATTGCCAAGTGAGTCTATTGTTGACATAGATTTACGATTGACTAACATCTCTTTTATTTTGCGGACATGGTTGTAGACGTTGTGATGGATATTCGGAATGTTGTTATTTAAAAGTTTTTATTCTGCCTCAGTTTTGTTTACCTATTGATACGTAAGCATGAAATTTCTTTCTTCTTCTCTCTTAAGCCTATTGTTCTTATATTCAAATATATTGAATAGGCTTTCTATAGACCACCATACATGCTCATACTCTTTTTGGATGTGAGTAAAAATTATCCTAAGACCAGTTTGTGAATGTTCAAGAACGAAAATCCACTCTTGAGACGTGACTTGAATTGGTTGAATTTGAATTCACCACAACGTGTGCTCAATACGTGGATAAGACTTCTAAACCTTGATCAATGATCAAGAAACACAAGAATCCTCTTGCAAACAGCACTTGGCCGAAAATTATATCAAATTTTATTCATCTCTTGTTGTCAATGGCGGCATACATCTCTATTTATAGGTTAAACTAAGCTAAATCTATTGTACATAGTAAAAGATAAGGCTTTCACTTAAAATCAAACTCTTCACAGCTATCTGATCTTCCGCGTACATTATCCATCTTCTAGAAGTCGAATTTGCCAATGAGGTCGCCTTGAGAGTTGTAACCTCAAATGTCTAGTCTTCATATGATTTTGAATCACCTCAAAAATGTAGGACCTGTATAGCACCACTAGAAGGGGGGTTGAATAGTAGGTGCGGAAAATTTGGTTTTTATAATATTTTGAACCAAAAACCTAACTTCTGAAAACAGTTTCTGTTTTCAGATCCTGATTTGAAACGTTTGAAAGACCAGGTTTCAGACCTTCAAAAATTCTGAAATTTGGAGAGATTCTACTCTCAGATATTCTGAGTGTCTCCTAAAAATTTCAAATCAAAATTCAACCTTTAACTCTTTAAAAAACATTTTTGGTCAGATTGCGCAAATCTGCTAGAAACAGTACTCCGATTTGAAAATTTTATTCCGATTAATTCGTAACTCCAAATGGTCTGAAATTAATGACAAACCCCTTAAGATATGTATTTTAATGAGTTGAAACAGTTTTGAAAAATTCATTTGGTAAGTATGTCAAATACGTTAATGTTCTCAACCTTTGCAAAACTGAAAATCAGATTGCGCTAGTCTCAGCACTATTAATGTTTGATAGACTTATACTTATCCAAATGGGGTGAAACTTGCACCAAATGAAAACTAAGAGGCATGGCTATGTTTCTGGACAATTTTACGAATTTTGAAATTCGTTTGATATTTTTACTATTGCAATAAAAACGATACAAAGTGCTAGAAACTGAAAGTAAAGTGCTGAAAGTAATAACACCGAGAATTTTATACTAGTTCGGTTAACACAACCTACTCCAGTCTTCGAGGACACCTTCTTCGGTTATCACTAATAACAAAAAGTACCTTACCACAAGGGTTGCTGGAGTTGCACACCAACTCCACCCTTAAACAAACAATACAATCAATCACACCGATCACGAACACCACCACTGAACGGATGAAGGTTTGATCACACCTTGATCAATCCTTTTACAACAATTTGAACGTGTATGGTGGTCTAATCAAAGCCTATTCAATATAATAAATATAAGAAATTATAATGAATATAATATCATGAATATAATATAATATATTATAATGAATATAATGAATATAAGAAAGTAGAAGACACTTTTGCACTTGAGAGATTATGAGAATTGTTTTGCATTTGTATGGCTCTCTTCTCTTCTTTTTATCTAGACTTAGCCGCCCCCTAAGGCTTTTCTTCACCTTGAGAATTCTCTTTTATGTCCTTGGAAGAATGCCTTGTGTAAATGTGACACCTTCTTGCTTACTTGGTACAACTTGATTGGATGAATGTTTAGACTTTGTTTATTTGGAACTCCTTGATTGGATGAGTCTTGTCATCATTTAGTGGCTGTAAAAATCTGAGAATAAAATGAAAAACATGTGCCAAATAAAGTTCAAAACATTGCCAAATATTCTACAATCAATCCCTTCAAATTTGGAAGAAAATTTGTCTCCATTCATGACCTAGAATTCGGCCATACCATAGTCTCGCATGCTGAATTTTCAGCATGTGTTTCATTTGCTAGAAAGTTTGAAATGTTACCTTATGTAGCTTCCTCCATTATGTCATTAACCTTGTGTGGCTTATTCTCCACCAATTGAGATACCAACTAAGTTCCACATAAGCTCCACCAAGGATGTAGTAGGCGTGTATGATGGCTTGAACATGTGCTGAATTTTATTTTTGTAAACTTTGTAAAATAGTGCACAATAATTACACATGTATGGTATAATTTGAATATTCTAGTACACTTTAATATGTATTGAATATGTAAAAAGTGTCTACATACATGTTACATGTGATGCCAAAAATGTTCCATGTGTTGTGTTTGTAAAAAACTGAATTTTCGACTTTTGTCGATTACGCAATTTTTCTCCGATTAAATTCAAACTTTTTGCACATGTTATATATTATGTCACACATAATATACATAGTATAAATTAAATATTCAGCTCATAAGGACTGATTCATAGGCGTCCACATGTGACAAAATGGGTTGAATTTGAAATCTCAACAATTTGGTCTTAATTGGGGGTGATTTGTTTGTGCCAACATGGAATGATTGCATGGCTGAGTATACCATGTGAGCCACAAAATTTGTGACCATTTTTAAAGTATAGAGGCTGGCCATCTATATATGGCAGGTACGTGACACGTTAGCGAAGTTTCGATAGTCACCTGATACGACAATTTTTGGTTTATAACCTTGTAACGTGTCGTGATAATTTTGTCATCACCATGACTTATATCATATGATATAAGACCTGAATGTACTCATAAATATGAGGTAAGTATAGTGGTGTGACGTTGACGTACGTTCGTAATATATGTAACGTGCCGGTAGTTTGTCGAAATATGTGTATTGTGCCTTTTTATAAAAAATCTGAATATATATATAATATATATAAAACGTGTGATGAGGAGTGGGAGGAGACTTTTCATTTCCATGTTTGTTGCCATCATGCCTTCTCCAAATATATCTCCATTTAATGAACTACTTAGTTCATTTAACTAAGTACTTCACTTAATGAACTAGTTTAGTTCATTAATAGTGACACCTGAAAATAGTTCAAACACAACAAATGTTTGCCATTTGATGTAAGCTTTAAAGCTTCATGGCTTGTTAGTAAGGCAACATTATATATAAAGTATATAAGGCAAGTTCGTCGCAAAAACGTGTCAAGTAATAAATTATGTCATGCATTTCTTAAACACGCGTTATTTAAATCACGTATTTTGTGAATCACTCAAACTTTTTTCCTCAACAAAAAAAGTCAAATGAGTGAGTTATGGCCAAAAAACCAAAATAGGATCATCCTGTGAAAACTCTAAAATGTAGGCGTGTCCCATATTTAGAAATCTACTCTCCCATCTTCTGATAAACGTTGTAAACATCTAAAAGCATTCAAAAAACATCTAAAAATACTTTACAATAGAATGAAAAACTTTTACAAGCCAATTTTGTAACCGCCGGTGAAAAAATAAAAATCAATAAATATCCATTAAATCTCATAACTCCCACTACATATTAACCTTCCCATAACTCCCACCATAACCACACATTAATCCCCACTATTCTTCCTTAACTCTTACTTAAACACCCTCTCAATTCATTGTCTTCCCATTCCACTTGTGTAATTGGCCAACACTAAAAAAAATGAGTGGAGCAACCGAGAGTGAGGGAGAGGGAAAGGAGAAGGAAAAAGCGGGAAAAAGAAGAAGGAGAAGAAGATTTTAACCAAATCCAACCCCGACTTCATCTAAGTATAGTATAATTCAAGCAGTGTAAGTACCCTCATGTGCTTCCTATGTACTTTTCGAAATTGGCCTTATTTTGTCATATACAAATCGGATCATATATTGGTATGTTCGATTTTTATAGGTGTGTGCATATAAAAATATGAATTTTTTTTTATATAAAGCAAATTTATTATTGCAAATCCTCACTTATGGTGGAGGGAAACCATATTACATCATATAACCGAAATCTAGTGTCATCATAAGAGAATAACGAATGAAGCATAGCTAGTATGCGCAATCGCCAATCATATACGATATGCCGCATTAAAACCTTGTGAAGTAAAACCACCCTTGTGGATAAAACCTTGACGAAGGAAAAAACGTATATATTTATATGAATAGGCGGTGAAGAACAGAAAACGTACAAATGTGTAGAAATGAACGAAACTAAGAATGTCCTAAATTGGCCGAAGTGATGCTTGTCGTTGAAGAAACAACTAGTCTGGAAAAGTCTTGAAATTCTTGGTGGCCGGCGCAAATGACGGTAATCGGAACCTCGTGCAAAACGCAAAGAACTTATGTAAGGACATCTCAGAGAAAAATCCATAACAGTAACATGACGAAGGAATGAAAGCCATACCCGCGTTGCTCGTAGCCAGTTGACCATGGGCAACCTCCAGCTGTTTACGCAGTGTCTTCCATTCCAAATTATCTTCCATGACCGTGGATGCCAGTAACCCAATAACACATAGAAACAGTAGACGTTATCCAAGAATACTATATGAGGATCAAGCGGTTGTATAAAACATCATAATAAGTATAAAGCAACATATACATACCAAGGCTGCCTATGCCAAACTAGGACATAGGCAACCCGCAAGTGTGATGGCTCAATCATTGTGATGTCATAATCGAAAAGCTGGAAGAGTGGCATCCAGGATAATGGCTCCACGTACCTCGCTTGGCAGAGCAGAAGCTGATATGTATGTCTGCATTCCTGATATTCGGGACCGTAGCGTGCTAGCAAATGGGCAGCACAATTTGTCTCACGTGGACAATAACTGACAGTAGAGGAATTGAGACAGAGCATCTCAATAGTTCGCTGAACGTCGCTCGAGCAAGAGCCATTATATTGAGACGGATTAGCAAGCATAGTCAGAAGCATTCGGCAATCCGTTTCAACATGCAATGCATCATATGTGACGGCATAATAAAGAATAGAGTAAAGCAAGGCCATCAGCTCTGCCCTAATGGGCATAACACGTGGGAGAGCAAAACAAATCGCAGATACAAATCTGCCAGAAGCATCACGAAGCACAGCTCCTGCTGCTGCTCCACTGCGGCCTACAGTAGCATCAACATTGATTTTCATTCTACCTGAAGGGGGCAATTTCCATCGAATCAATCTGTGTCTAGTAACCTTTAAGTGGGGTGAAAAACCACAAGCAATGAGGTTGGGAAAAAGCTCCACAAACTTACGACCTTGCACCGAAGCACACCAAGTATATATATGTGTACGGACGCGATCAAATAAATGCCGGTATGAGAAGGCACTGTCTCCAAAACGGATGGACGTACACTCCTTCCAAATCACCCAGAGAACCAGTGCTGGAACAACTGCTCGGAAATGCCCCATCATAGTAGCCGTTGAGGCTTGTCGTCACCAACAAATCAAATAGGCATTAATGGTCGATTGACGTGGTAAAGGAGCCGAAAATAATACCGCAATCTCAATCCATAATGTTTTGATTTCCTTGCACTGTAAGAACAAGTGATCCTTAGTGTCAGAATGACGCAAACAGAATACACACTGCGAGGGATAGATAGTCTGCCATATCTGAAGATTATTAGTGAGAGGCAATGAACTAGACCACATACGCCATAAAAATTTTTTTGCTCCTAACGGAGATGATACCCACCATATGCACTTGGAAAACTGCAATGTAGGATTATCATCATGATGCAATAAATAGGCTGTTTTGATGGTATATGTACCCGTTGCATCCAACTCCCAGCTGATTCTATTGGGCGAATGAATAACGTGTGTATTCATGTAATCATGAACATGACAAAGTCGTTTCCACACTGCTGAATCATAGATACGGGCTGATACAATCGTACGCTGACTATATTTTACACGACAATATATGGCCCATAATGAGTAGGGGTGTACATCATTTTTAAAAACCGGCCAAACCGTACCAAACCGGCCAAACCAAACCGTAAAAAACCGGACCATGGTTTTACGGTCGGTTTAACAAATGCTAAAAACCGGACTGTTTTATTTGGTCCGGTTTCCGGTTTTAAGAATTTCAAACCGTATAAACTGGACCGGACCGGTTATATTAAATATATATAACTTTGATTATACGTTATATTTAATTATATTTTATACATGATAGTAGTATTTTAGTTATTTGTCTATGTTGCTTGTGATTTTGTTTTTTATTGGATGTTTATGTCTCTATTTCCTCAGTATCCAACGGTTGCTTCACTAAATTTTTCAAGTGCAATCTCGTTAGCAATGTTAGCCCCCATGAGTACACAACAGTTGATCCCGAGCTGTTCAGAGATAAGAGTCGAGATCATACAAGGACCTCCCTTCTTGACCTCCATCCCTTTTATGAGCGAAGTTGCCTCCGTATCTGCCCTTATCTTTCCTACTAGCTTTTTGCATATTCCCTCCATGAACTGATGAGGAGTGACAAACACCAGCATATTGGAATCCCTCACTGCATTGATTCCTAACCAGATTGTTTGAAAATGTACATTAAGATCCAGTGACTCTGGTTGTCCGACAGAATGAAATCAAAGTTTTCTTCTTTTCCTTTGGTAGTCCATTTTCTAATTTCCAAGATAACATCGGTTTAATACTGATTGGTAAAGATTTTTTTCATCTTCAGCCTCATTGAAGACAGAAGTTTTTTCAGTAAAACATTAAACACGTCGCTTGGATTATTGTCTACATCTTTTTTCTGACTCGGTCTTCTAGCGGTCCTTCCTATTGATTTCACACTTGTCTTAAAATTAAGGTATGATAATATTCTATGATAAATTAAGGTATAGTAGTATTCTATGATAAATTAAGGTATAATAGTATTCTACTAAGAGAGTATAGTTTTATTTTTAGTTTGAGAAAAATCCTATCAGGAAGAAAACTTGTCCTCAATTTTGATTATGAATTTTGATTTTTTTAATCGACGTTATCAATGCTTTAGGTGAATAAAACCGGAAAAAACCGAAACCAAACCGGACCGGACCGGACTGGTCAAACGGTTTGTTGACTGGTTTGGTCCGGTTTTTGGTTTTCTGTTTTCCAAACCGTAACAAACGGTTTGGTCAATAAGATTCTCAAAAACCGGCCGAACCGGACCATGTACACCCCTAATAATGAGCTCGATGCATGATACTTCCACCAGAGTTGTCCATCATACGCTTGTTGAAGATAGTCCAAATTCCTAATATCAAGCCCACCGTTGACAACCGGACGGCAAACATGATGCCAAGAGGTCCAATGATGGCGACCATTCCATAAGAAATTTGCCATTTTTCTATCTAGAGTGTTGATGACACTTTTAGGCAACCGTGAACTTGCAATGAGATGAGTTGGGACAGATGATAAGACATGTTTGATTAACGTTAGTCTGCCTGCCATTGATAATAGTTTGGATGACCAAGCATTGAGACGTACATCAAAATGAGTTAGCAAAGCAGTGCAGTATGAGGGACGATTAACACCTTTATACAAATACGACCCAAGATATTTTATGGGTAATACCGCCAATCTCATACCAAGTATTCTAGCCAACTGCGGTCCGGCCACAGACTTCCCCACAATCAGTTGACTTTTGTTAAAGTTGATTAATTGACCTATGGCAGCTTGATATGTGTCGAGGAACTGACGAAAGCGTCGCATATTTGAAAGCTTGCATTAAGAAAAACAATCAAATCATTTGCAAAACCCAAATGTGATATTTGTGGTGCCCGACCCATATTGAAGCCAATTAACTCACCCGACGCCATTAACGAGTTAAGCCCGCGGGAAAAGCCTTTGGAAGCCAAGATAAATAATAAAGGCGATAAAGGATCACCTTGTTTTACTCCTTGTGTAATAGGAAAGAATCCCACTGGTTTCCCATTGATGAGAATGGAACGCCTCGTAGCCGCTAAATTATTCAATATAATTCTGACTATCTTTGCATCGAATCCAAATTTGTGGAGGAGCTGCCGAAGATAATCCCAATCAACTCTGTCAAACGCCTTTGCCATGTCTAGTTTTACCATGACCTGACCACCATGCACATGCTTGTCTATCAAGTGAACCATTTCTTGTGCCAATAAAATCCGATCGGTGATACCACGACCCTTTAAAAAACCTGTCTGCTCTGAAGAAATCAGTCTTCGCAATAAGTCGGAGAATCTGGTGGCTAACAGTCTCGTAATAATCTTGGCGATAAAGTTAGTTAAACATATTGGCCTGAAATCAGAGAATGTTTGTGGATTGGAAACTTTAGGAATAAGCGTGATAAGAGACGCAGCTAATTGATTCGGAGGTGGAACACCAAGGAAGAATTCTTGTACTAGCTTATGCACATCAAACTTTATTACGTGCCAGAATCTGCGGTAGAAGGAACCTGGGAAACCGTCAGGGCCAGCAGCACTTGTTGGACTCAGTGCCCATACTGCTTGCTGTACTTCTTGAAGGTCTGGTATGGCCAAGAGTGATGCATTGTCCTCAGCGGTTAATACATATGGAATATATTGAAGCAAGGAAGTGGTATTCTGTAAAGGTTCCGTTGAGAATAAATTCTTATAATAGCGAATGGCTTCCTGCTCTATTGCTGCTGATGTTTGACATTCGACACCATTTGGATCAAGAATCCGTGTAATACACTGCCTCCGCCTCTTGTCTTTGACTATTTGGTGAAAATATCGAGTATTAGCATCTCCCTCTTTCATCCACTTTACATTGGCTTTTTGCTGCCAAAACATCATTACCCGATGCTGCTTCTGTTTCAAAGTTGCCATAGTTTGATGATATATCTCACGGTTTGCAGCATTGGGCTGGGCATCATATTCTTTCTCGCAACGAATGGCTTCAGCTTCCGCTACAGCAATAGCATCAAATATATTTCCAAACACATCTTTATTCCACTGTTTGAGATGTTGTTTAAGCTGTCTCAACTTTGCATAATATCCGCGCATACCGCCAACTGTTTCATAAGATTGCCAACAGTGTGTGACTAACTGTTCAAAATCGGCATGTGAAGTCCACGCGTCCAGGTATCTAAATGATGCAGAGGAACTCGAGCTTTCAGCTAAAGCCTGAAGATAAATAGGGCAATGATCCGATGTAGTGCGGCTAAGGTGTTGATAGGTAACCGTGTGAAAGAGATCAAGAAAACTCGATGAGCAAAGATACCTATCCAATCTGCGCCATACTTTTCCCAGTCCTCGCCCATCACTCCATGTAAATGGTGAACCTTGATAATTAATCGATTGTAAAGAGCAAGAAGATACACAGTCATTAAAGTCCTGCAGAGATCGCAGAGAGGGAACTGAGCGACCCTTATGTTCTTCCAGCGATAAGAAAGTATTGAAATCACCTCCAAGTAGCCATGGGACATCCATTTCCTCATGAAAAGTCACTATGTCGTCCCACAATAGGCGACGTGAGATCACCGAATCCAAGCCATAAACTAAAGTGCAGCAGAAAATATCGCCCGTTAGTATCCACTGAAAATACATTGAATGATTTTGAATACCTATACGATCTCTCTCCAATCGCAAAAAAGCAGCACTCCAAAAGATCCATATCTTATCCTGACACACTGAGAGCGCTTGTGTAAAACCAAATTTCAGTCGATAGAATAACAATGAAGAGGGCCTTGCTTTTGGTTCAATTATAACGAAGGCATGCAGTTTATAACGACGTAACAGCGACAAAATACGTGTTAGTGACGTGCGCACACCACGGACATTCCATATCATGATCTTCATTGAGTTGATAAACAGTCAAAAGAGTTAGAGAGAATAGACCTGGATCTTGTGATTGGCGGTGACACCGGCTCAATGTTACGACGAGGTCGACGAAGAAGGCGAGGCGGAGGCTGAAACTGGTCATCTATTGCGGCCTCTGGCAGATTTATATTTTGAGCATCATGTGATGAGTCTGGAGAAACCACTGCCTGAATCATATCTTGAAGAACTTCTGTGACCACCGCAGTTGCTGTGGAGTCTGGTGCAATATCATCCTGCACATCAGTCGGAGCGAGAGCGATCTCACTGTCAGAAAACGATATAGGTTGTGGGTGATGTTGTAGGTCAGAAATGAAATTGTCATCTACTCCTTGCAGACGAGATAGGTCCTGAGCGTACGGGACTGCAGTTGGCAATGTTGCAGTCAAATCCGGCGATAATAATAGAGTTGGCTCCGCAGGAACATTCTGTGCAGTTTTTTGAGGATGTTTTTTAGGAGTCCAACGTTGATCCTGAACTTTGCGTGCGATTGATGGTCCGACTGATGCTATATGAGGTTCTGCAGCGTCCTTGGTATGCACGTCGGATTGTGGCACTAGGGCCTTTCCACAATCTGCAATCCTATGTCCGAGTCTGCAACATTTTAGAACAATACGATGGGCAAATCTTCATAAATTACCTGTTGAGTAAGTACTTTGTTTAACGCATGAATAAATACTCGCGAAGGCAACTCCTGGGAGACATCAATTCCTATACATAAACGAGCCACAGAAGGGCGAAGAGATTCAGCTGTCGCAGTATCCAATTTCATCGGAGTTCCTAACATACGTCCAATTTGCATGAGGGCTGATTTTTGATGAAGATGTAGCGATAGCCCAGGAAAAGACACCCATACCGGCACGATGGGTACATCAACTGTAGGATCATATGTTGGCGTCCATTTTGTAACGCGCATATATTTCCTTGCAATCATCCAACTCTGTCGTGCAAAGCAATGCAGGTAATCTTGTTCATGTTTAAAGTGCATAACCACATGCATGGAGTCCAAGAGCCCCACCTGTACCGGTCCAGTAAAACCGATCCGATCAATGGTTGATCGGATGATGGCGATTGGCGGTTTGCCATACCAAAAAGTTCCCACGAGTGAGAATTTGAACGGAGCCGCTAAGGATGCGATTTCTTCATCCGTAAAAGATATCATCGGACTGCCCTTGTATTTGTGTATCGGTTTATCATGAATTTGAGTAGCAGTCGTCGACTGAAATAAAGATGCGAAACTCTTCTTTGATGAGGAGCCCGTAGGGTTTACCGGAGGATCCATGGCCGCCATTGTGAAAAATGCGATCTTTCTGCGATGAGATAACTAGAATAGCAGAGTAGGGAGAGAGAATAGAGATCGAAAGCAGTAGCCGTCGGAGAAGCGGCCGGCATTATATGTTTTGGCCAATAATTGTTGTATGTATATGTATATTGTGTGGTATGATTGTATATATATATACATATATATATATATGTGTGTGTACCTCATTATTATTATTAATATTTTTATATAAGTGTCGTATACATGTGTAGCGCCCCGCCCGAAACCAGAGTTCCGGCTCAGTGCACCCGCCATACTCTACTCCATAGAGTACAAAGCGTCGATACCATACATGTGCATGTCAACATGAATTGTAATCGATATAGCGGAAGCAACTTGTAATAAGCTCACGACACACATAATATTATTACAAACCGTTCAAATCCACACAACCACAAATACAGCTTCTCACGATAACTTTATTACATCACCATAAAATAAAGCTCACACAACAGGTACATAGCGTCAGCCTACATCTTCGCTCACGGATACTCTATCTGGGGTTCCTCCTCAACAAACACGGCATCAGGGTCCCTGTTCTCTGAAATGTTAAGAGGCAAGTATGAGCGATAACCACCGTCTTTTAATCGCTCAGCAAGTATTCTTTATAGATACTTCATGTGGATCATACATGGAAAGGCAAGTAGTAATAAAGTAACAATGTAATTACATCTTCATTTATAAATGACAGCATTATATATAAGGATAAAACAGAACATAAGATTTTACCTCATACCTGAGAGGTCATATCATTCTTCCTCAGCATATTCTTAGTCTACCTTCCGTACTTGATTACTAATCCATCTTATGCTAAGGTCATAACTTGCATTCATCACATCTACGTATATGATCTTCCTTAATCGTCTTAAGGCATAATGTTCGTACAAATATTCTAATCCTCACATAAAGGACATGATCATGACGTGATGCATCAAACATAGCTTTTCATAAAATGACTTTTCGTAAACATGACTTTTCATAACATGACACGATCTTCATAACTTGCATAACAGAACATTTTCATGACATGAAGACATAACATTTTCATCGTTGGCTATAGCACTTTTCATAAGAATAATAACGCACGACATACCGAATGATTCCCCATCTAGTACATGTACAACATAACATATGAACATCGGTACATGTGCTAACGGTGACGCATTATGACTGAGATCCCGTGTCCCAGACCCGGTGTTACACCTAGCCATAACGTAAACATGGGCCCCTGACACCTACCACTCCGGTCCCGATGTCAGGACAGCGCTACAACATAACATAACATAACATGGTCATAACATAACATGGGTCATTGGAATCATTTGTCTCGTGTTTATTATTCCTATGCATATGAACTTTAAACATGTGATTCAAAAACATAACTTGTCAAACTTTGATTTCATGCAACATGAGACTCGGTCAATTGAAGGTACCTTGGTCATTCTACATTTTATAATATCATCACTTACTTAATTCCCTTCTACGTATCACGACTTAAAGAAATACCATTTTAACCTCCAACTAAATACCATTCGGCTATCACACTAAAACAGCCCTCTTTTTCCATTCTCATCATAAAATAATTTGGTAACTTCTGTCCCATACATACATTTCATAATTCATAACTTAAATGCCTACATCATAAAAATTTCTAATTTCTTTACATTTCATCTAAGATTTCATGACTTACATTTTATCATAACCTATCTATGTTAGTATATATATAACGTGTAACATATCATGTACGTACATTGTAAAAGTTAGTAGTCTTATACTTACGCCCACATAAATGTGAACTATTTATGTTTCTTACTTTTCATAACATAATACATAAATTACATACTTAGCCTACTTTCATATCTTAACATATTTATCATATATACATCTATACTTACATAAATATGATGAAATTATCTTTGTCACTAAAGGCCTAGAGGCCGAACCTATATGTACATAGTGTATACATATATAAGTCATTTTGTGATATATTATGTAATATCCAAAAATTATTCATTTTCATATCTTAACATATTCATCATATATACATATATACTTATAAAAATATGATGAAGTCATCTTTATTACTAAGGCCTAAGGGCCGAACATATGTGTACATACTATATACATATATAAGTCATTTTGTGATATATTATGTAATATCCAAAACTTATTTATTTTCATATCTTAACATATTCATCTTATTCATTTTCATATCTTAACATATTCATCATATATATACATATATCTTATAAAAATATGATGAAGTCATCTTTGTTACTAAGGCCTAAGGGCCGAACATATATGTACATACTATATACATATATAAGTCATTTTGTGATGTATTATGTAATATCCAAAACTTATTCATTTTCATATCTCAACATATTCATCATAATATACATATATATATTTGTATGAAATATATTGAAATCACTTGTTGTCAATTAAGGCCTAGTGGCCGAATGAGTATATATATGGTGTATATATATATATAAATCATTTTATGATATATTGTATAACATCCAAAACTTATTCATTTTTACATCTTAACATATATGTTATACATACATGTATACATGAATCATGTAACAACATATTTTAACCTTAATGGTCTTAAAAAAGCAAATTTTCACATATTGTATATACATATATATAATTTCGTGTATACATATCTATATATATATATACCTAAAATCATTGAGATACATGTATGTATGTGTGTGTATAAGCCGTGTGGTATATATTGTCTATACATATATAACTAGGCATATATACATACATCTATAACTACTTATACATATACCTATATATGGAGATCCGTATACATGTAGATTCATACACTTATACATATATATAACAACATACATATTTTATAATGTGTATATACAGCGTGGTATATACATAAGGTATATACATGTATATAGCGTATGTGTATATGTGTATATAGTGTATATAAGTATAAGTTTATTACTCAACATAGATCTATAATTTCTCGAGAAGAAATCTTAAACATACTACATGATGATCCAACTTTGATATGAACATAAATATTAAATTTGAAATCCATGAAGGATCTAGGAAGAGTACTTGCCTTGGTTCACCTTTCTTACACTTAGAAGATGTTTCCTTCACTTGGTTTGGAAGAGAGTTCTTCTCCCTTCCTCCTAGGTATACATGGTTTTTAGGGTTTTAAAAGAGGGTTAGTGAGCAACTTATGAAACTAAGTATATAGAAGAATCAAACTTAAACTTCATAAAGTTCTTACCTTGATTGCTTTTGATTCTAGATGCTACAATCTTCTTGAATCTTTCTTGGTTGATTGAGTGTTCATGATACTTGATTTGAGTGATGTTGGTATGAAGAAAGGAGAAGAAAATCTTCTCCTTGTTGGGATAGTAACTTTTGGCAAGAGGTGTGCAAGGAGGGAGTTGGAATGTTTTTTTTGGGTTTTCTTGAAGATAGGATGAAATTGTTTGGTTGAAGATGTATTATTTGAGGGGTTGAAGAAGAAATAAAATTCCTTCTTTACTAGAGGTGTGGGGGCGGCCAAGCATGGAAAGGAATGGGGTGGAGACAACCTTTAGACAAGTATGGGTGTAATGAATGGGTTTTTATGACAAGATTCCTAAGCATGCTATTTTTTTATGCTAAATGTTTAAAGTGTGAGACAAGTTGTCTTCACCTTCTTTTTATTTTCCTTTTTTTTTCTTTCATGTATGTATTTTATTTTCTTTTATTTAAGGTAGTATAATATTGTTGTGTCATGTATTTCTTTTTGATTTAATTTATACTAATAGTTTAAGTTGTTACTAACTAAGTTAATTTGAGCTTTTATTGTGTGGATTCAAACATTTATGATATATTTACTAATGAATCGTACACCTATGAGATTATGTTTACGGTATTGGAGGTTGATAACGAATTTTCCGGGCTGTAACATTCTCCCCCCTTATAGAAAGTTTCGTCCTCGAAGCTTACGTACCTCATACAAAGAGTTGTGGATATTGTTTCTGCATTTGCTGTCCGGCTCCCAAGTCGTCTTCTCTTTCTGTATGATTACTCCATTGTACTTTCACGAAGGGAATGTCCGTTTCCTCAGCACTTGTTCCTTTACGGTCCACGATCGTGTAGGAACTTCTTATACGTGACTCATCCTTAATAGTTACGGGTTGCTGTGCCAGTATATGATCCGAATCGTGTACATATTTCCGCAACTGAGATACGTGAAACACATTATGTACCTGGGATAATGTAGGAGGTAGGGCCAACCGATATGCAACTGCTCCAATTTTCTCTAGTATCCTCATAAGGACCAATAAATCTAGGGCTCAGTTTTCCTTTAATCCCAAATCTACTCACGCCCTTGGTCGGTGAAAACCCGCAAATATACTTCTCTTCTCGCCTGCATCAAACTCATCGGTCGTCTTTTGTATCCGCCCAGCTTTGCTACGTCTTGAGCAGCCTTCAATCTTTCACGTATCATTTTAATCTTCTCCAATGTCTGTCTACCAGTTCTGGGCCCATAATGGCTCTCTCGCCAACCTCATCCCAGTACAACGGAGAATCGACACTTTCTTCCATATAATGCTTCAAATGGTGCCATACCTATAGAACTGTGATAGATGTTATTGTAAGAGAATTCAATCAACTTCACTGATTTGTCCCAGCTAACCTTGAAATCTAAAGTGCAAGCGCGTAGCATATCTTCCAATGTTTGTATGGTACGTTCTGACTGTCCATCGGCTGCGGATGGAATGCTGTACTTCATCCGGAGTTCGGTACCCATGGCATTTTGGTAAGATTTCCAAAATCGCCGAAGGTAAAACGTGGATCTCTATCGCACACGATACTGACAGGTGTTCCATGTAGGCTAACTATCTCATTTCATATACATACTCACCAGCTTTTCTATGGATGTCTGGATTGACATGGATAAGAATTGTGCCGATTTAGTGAGACGATCCACAATTACCCAAATCGCATCATTACCATTGCGAGTCTTAGGAAGTCCGGTAACAAAATCCATCGTAATATGCTCCCATTTCCACTCCGAATCTCTAATGGCTGTACTAGTCCTGCCGGCCTCTCTGATGTTCTGCTTTAACTTGTTGACAAGTATGACATCTCTCCACAAACTCCGCAATGTGACGCTTCATGCCGTTCCATCATAATTTTCTTTTAAGATCCTGATCATCTTTGTTGCTCCCGGATGTATAGATAACCGGTGAGTTGTGAGCTTCTGTCATGATCTCACTTTTAATTCCATCACTGTTTGGCACACACAATCTCTCTTGAACTAAATACTACTGCCATCATTATGTAACTGAAAATCCTTCACCGGTCGTTCTTCAAACTGCTTGACAATGATCATTAACTCAGAATCATTCTTTTGCGCCTCGTTAATCTATCAATTAAAGTGGGGAGTGATCATTAATTTAGCCAATATTTGCAGTTGAGTCAACCACATCCAATCCAAACTCGGCTATCTCTCTCTCTAGAGGCGTCTGCCTAGCATGGCTTGACTTCCTATTCCTCAATGCATCTGCCACTTTATTCGCCTTACCCGGATGATAATGGATAGCGAGATCATAGTCTTTCATCAACTCCAACCATCTTCGTTGCCTCATGTTTAGTTCTTTTTGGGTGAAAAGATATTTCAAGCTCTTGTGATCCGTGTAGATTTCGCATCTCTCTCCATATAAATAATGTCTCCATATTTTAAGCGCAAATACAACTGCCGCTAATTCCAGATCATGAGTAGGATAATTCTGTTCATAGGGTTTCAACTGTCTTGACGTATGCGATTACTCGTTCTTTCTGCATTAATACACAACCTAGTCCATTCTTCGAAGCGTCGCTATATACCACGAATCCCTCTCCTGATATTGGTTGTGCTAATACCGGTGCCGATGTCAATTTCTTCTTTAATTCGGTGAAGCTCTGTTCGCAATCAGAAGTCCAATCATATCGCGTCTTTTTCTGCGTCAATCGAGTTAATGGAACTGCAATCTGTGAGAATCCCTCAACAAACTTCCGATAATAACCTGCAAGTCCTAAGAAACTCCTGACCTCAGTCACATTTGTCGGCCTCGGCCATTCCGTAATAGCCTCAATCTTTTTCGGATCTACTGAGATACCATCCTTAGACACAACATGACCCAAAAATGCAACACTATGGAGCCAAAATTCGCACTTGCTGAGTTTAGCATATAACTGCTTCTTTTTTAATACATTCAGTGTTATTCTTAGATGCTCTGCATGGGTATCTTCATCCGGTGAGTATATTAGAATATCGTCAATAAATACCACCACGAACTTATCCAACTGATCCCGAAATACTGTGTTCATTAAATCCATGAATGCTGCTGGTGCGTTGGTCAATCCAAATGGCATTACTAAAAACTCATAATGTCCATATCTTGTATGAAAAGCAGTCTTAGCGATATCTTCTGACTTGATCTTCAATTGATGGTAACCAGAGCGAAGGTCAATCTTGCTGAACACTTTAGCTCCCCTTAATTGATCGAACAAATCGTCGATTCGAGGCAGTGGATATCTATTTTTGATAGTGATCTTATTCAGCTCTCGATAATCGATGCAGAGTCGCATGCTGCCATCTTTCTTCTTAACGAACAACACTGGAGCTCCCTGGTGATACACTTGGCCGTATAAACTTCTTATCTATCAATTCTTGCAACTGTGATTTCAATTCCTTTAATTCGGCTGGGGCCATTCTATACAGTGCCTTTGAGATTGGTTCAGATCCTGGAACGACATTAATCTCGAATTCAATCTCCCTGTCCGGAGGAAACCGGGTAGATCATCTGGAAATACATCTGTGAACTCCTTGACTACTGGAATACTGTCAATTGATGGGGTCTCGGAATCCTTGCCAAGAGCATACACAAGGAATCCTTCGCTACCCTTCTTCAGTAATTGAAATGCTTTTGCTGCCGTCAGATAAATATCCTGTGGTATCTTTTTCATCTTGGAGTTCCCTTGATAAATCACTTCTTCTTGCATTGGATCCTTAATCATTACACGCTTACCACGACAATCAATGTAGGCATGGTGTTTGAACAACCAATCCATGCCTAGAATAAGGTCGAAATCCCCAATCTGTATAGGAATTAGGGTAACTTCGAACTTCTGTCCTCCCATTTCTATCTCGCAATTCTTATATTATGATGTGAAATGATCACTTGATCACCAGCTGCTTGAACGCGATAAGGCGTATCCAGCCTAGTCGGGCAACTATCAAGGTTCTTAGCAAACCTTTTTGATACAAATGAATGGCTTGCACCACTATCAAATAATACGTTGGCAGGTATGTTGTTTGTTAATATAACACCTGAGACAATTCATAATTCAAATATGCAATCCCGAAGCAAGCAGATAATATCATAAACTTTTCAAAATGAATTATACCTGTCACAACGTCTGGGGCTTCCAGAACCTCTTCATCTATCATCACATGTACTCTGGCATTGGCCCTTGGGCCATCTCTCTGCTGAGGTGCGGCCCTCTAGGGTCCCTTCCTGGGTTCAGGACAATCTCTGATCATGTGTCCAGTCTTTCCACAATTGAAACATGCTCCAGTCTTCAATAAACAGTCTCCCCTATGTTGTCGCTGACAAGTGGCACACTTAGGTATCGCAGCTACCTGTGGCGGAGGTTGTGGCTTCGGTGGCTGAAAATTTGGTTGATGTGCACGTCCACCATCTCTTTTAGCAGTCTTAGTCCACTTACTGGATTGGCCATCTCCAAACTCTTGGGGCCTTTTGCCTCGGCTGTCAGAATCACGCCTGATGATGTCTCTTTCTACTCGATAACAGGCATCCAGCAATTCACCAAAATCCTTCGGGTTGGCATCCACAATCCAGGTGCGAATGCGTGGGTTCAGTCCTCTTACAAACTTAATCATTTTCAGTTGTTCATCTCCCATAATTGCTGGAACATATCTTCCCAATGCGGTAAATCGGTTGGCATAGTCCGCCACTGTCATTCCTGACGTCTGCATTAGAGACTCAAACATCCCTATTTTCTTCAAAGTAACTGATGGTGGAATGTAGAATTTGCAGAACTCTCTCAAAAATCGTTCCCAAGTAATTGGAGCTGGCAAATGCTGCAAATTGGTGGTCCACCATTCATCGGCTTCACCAGTCAGAAAAGGCTTGATAACCTGAGCTTTTATCTCCTCTGATATTTGAATCAGCTCAAAATTATTCTGTACTTCTTTTAGCCATTTCTCGGCTATGTCAGGGTCAGATCCACCTTCAAAGTTAGGAATGCGGGCCTTCTTCAATTCCCCGTAAAAGAAAAGAGTACCCTGCTGTGGTGGAGGTGGTGGCGGTGGCAGTGGAGGTGTCGTATGATTCTGGTGGTCGTTGTTACCTACCGCCTGTCCTATCTGTACCAAAGCTTGCAGAACAGCCTGCTGAAAATCTCCCTGACCCTGTTGCTGTGGGGGTGGAGGCACCTGTTCAGTGTAAAATGGGGGGTAACTGTGCAGGTCTGTCAGCACGCGGTCTTCCTCTAGGTCGTGGAGACATCCTATTGAATGCAGCATCATTAGTAATAATTTACAATTGAAATCAATTTGTCTTCCTAACTAATTCAAAATTTGTAAAATTAAAAAAAATTTATTTGGGAACTTAATAATCCAAGCAAAACTTTTAAATGTTATTTAACTATCCCTAACTATTCTAAGGATTCTAATCTAGGGATATCACTCTTGGTCCAAGATCATAACTTAAGTTCTAGGATCGTCACTTAACTTCTAAATGCTTACTTTACTGTTCCCGCCGTGGATCTAGAGCCATGCTCTGATACCAACTGTAGCGCCCCGCCCGAAACCAGAGTTCCGGCTTAGTGCACCCGCCATACTCTACTCCATAGAGTACAAGGCGTCGATACCATACATGTGCATGTCAACATGAATTGTAATCGATATAGCGGAAGCAACTTGTAATAAGCTCACGACACACATAATATTATTACAAACCGTTCAAATCCACACAACCACAAATACAGCTTCTCACGATAACTTTATTACATCACCATAAAATAAAGCTCACACAACAGGTACATAGCGTCAGCCTACATCTTCGCTCACGGATACTCTATCTGGGGTTCCTCCTCAACGAACATGGCATCAGGGTCCCTGTTCTCTGAAATGTTAAGAGGCAAGTATGAGCGATAACCACCGTCTTTTAATCGCTCAGCAAGTATTCTTTATAGATACTTCATGTGGATCATACATGGAAAGGCAAGTAGTAATAAAGTAACAATGTAATTACATCTCCATTTATAAATGACAACATTATATATAAGGATAAAACAGAACATAAGATTTTACCTCATACCTGAGAGGTCATATCATTCTTCCTCAGCATATTCTTAGTCTACCTTCCGTACTTGATTACTAATCCATCTTATGCTAAGGTCATAACTTGCATTCATCACATCTACGTATATGATCTTCCTTAATCGTCTTAAGGCATAATGTTCGTACAAATATTCTAATCCTCACATAAGGGACATGATCATGACGTGATGCATCAAACATAGCTTTTCATAAAATGACTTTTCGTAAACATGACTTTTCATAACATGACACGATCTTCATAACTTGCATAACAGAACATTTTCATGACATGAAGACATAACATTTTCATCGTTGGCTATAGCACTTTTCATAAGAATAATAACGCACGACATACCGAATGATTCCCCATCTAGTACATGTACAACATAACATATGAACATCGGTACATGTGCTAACGGTGACGCATTATGACTGAGATCCCGTGTCCCAGACCCGGTGTTACACACCCAGCCATAACGTAAACATGGGCCCCTGACACCTACCACTCCGGTCCCGATGTCAGGACAGCGCTACAACATAACATAACATAACATGGTCATAACATAACATGGGCCATTGGAATCATTCGTCTCGTGTTTATTATTCCTATGCATATGAACTTTAAAACATGTGATTCAAAAACATAACTTGTCAAACTTTGATTTCATGCAACATGAGACTCGGTCAATTGAAGGTACCTTGGTCATTCTACATTTTATAATATCATCACTTACTTTCCCTTCTACGTATCACGACTTAAAGAAAATACCATTTTAACCTCCAACTAAATACCATTCGGCTATCACACTAAAACAGCCCTCTTTTTCCATTCTCATCATACAATAATTTGGTAACTTCTGTCCCATACATACATTTCATAATTCATAACTTAAATGCCTACATCATGAAAATTTCTAATTTCTTTACATTTCATCTAAGATTTCATGACTTACATTTTATCATAACCTATCTATGTTAGTATATATATAACGTGTAACATATCATGTACGTACATTGTAAAAGTTAGTAGTCTTATACTTACGCCCACATAAATGTGAACTATTTATGTTTCTTACTTTTCATAACATAATACATAAATTACATACTTAGCCTACTTTCATATCTTAACATATTTATCATATATACATCTATACTTACATAATATGATGAAATTATCTTTGTCACTAAGGCCTAGAGGCCGAACCTATATTTACATAGTGTATACATATATAAGTCATTTTGTGATATATTATGTAATATCCAAAACTTATTCATTTTCATATCTTAACATATTCATCATATATACATATATACTTATAAAAATATGATGAAGTCATCTTTATTACTAAGGCCTAAGGGCCGAACATATGTACATACTATATACATATATAAGTCATTTTGTGATATATTATGTAATATCCAAAACTTATTTATTTTCATATCTTAACATATTCATCATTATTCATTTTCATTCTTAACATATTCATCATATATACATATACTTATAAATATGATGAAGTCATCTTTGTTACTAAGGCCTAAGGGCCGAACATATATGTACATACTATATACATATATAAGTCATTTTGTGATGTATTATGTAATATCCAAAACTTATTCATTTTCATATCTCAACATATTCATCATAATACAATATATATTTGTATGAAATATATTGAAATCACTTGTTGTCAATTAAGGCCTAGTGGCCGAATGAGTATATATATGGTGTATATATATATATAAATCATTTTATGATATATTGTATAACATCCAAAACTTATTCATTTTTACATCTTAACATATATGTTATACATACATGTATACATGAATCATGTAACAACATATTTTAACCTTAAATGGTCTTAAAGCAAATTTTCACATATTGTATATACATATATATAATTTCCGTGTATACATATCTATATATATATATACCTAAAATCATTGAGATACATGTATGTATGTGTGTGTATAAGCCGTGTGTATATATATGTCTATACATATATAACTATGCATATATACATACATCTATAACTACTTATACATATACCTATATATGGAGATCCGTATACATGTAGATTCATACACTTATACATATATATAACAACATACATATTTTATAATGTGTATATACATGCGTGTATATACATAAGGTATATACATGTATATAGCGTATGTATATATGTGTATATAGTGTATATAAGTATAAGTTATTACTCAACATAGATCTATAATTTCTCGAGAAGAAATCTTAACATACTACATGATGATCCAACTTTGATATGAACATAAATATTAAATTTGAAATCCATGAAGGATCTAGGAAGAGTACTTGCCTTGGTTCACCTTTCTTACACTTAGAAGATGTTTCCTTCACTTGGTTTGGAAGAGAGTTCTTCTCCCTTCCTCCTAGGTATACATGGTTTTTAGGGTTTTAAAAGAGGGTTAGTGAGCAACTTATGAAACTAAGTATATAGAGAATCAAACTTAAACTTCATAAAGTTCTTACCTTGATTGCTTTTGATTCTAGATGCTACAATCTTCTTGAATCTTTCTTGGTTGATTGAGTGTTCATGATACTTGATTTGAGTGATGTTGGTATGAAGAAAGGAGAAGAAAATCTTCTCCTTGTTGGGATAGTAACTTTCGGCAAGAGGTGTGCAAGGAGGGAGTTGGAATGTTTTTTTTGGGTTTTCTTGAAGATAGGATGAAATTGTTTGGTTGAAGATGTATTATTTGAGGGGTTGAAGAAGAATAAAAATTCCTTCTTTACTAGAGGTGGGGGGCGGCCAAGTATGGAAAGGAATGGGGTGGGAGACAACCTTTAGACAAGTATGGGTGTAATGAATGGGTTTTATGACAAGATTCCTAAGCATGCTATTTTTTTATGCTAAATGTTTAAAGTGTGAGACAAGTTGTCTTCACCTTCTTTTTTATTTTCCTTTTTTTTTCTTTCATGTATGTATTTTATTTTCTTTTATTTAAGGTAGTATAATATTGTTGTGTCATGTATTTCTTTTTGATTTAATTTATACTAATAGTTTAAGTTGTTACTAACTAAGTTAATTTGAGCTTTTATTGTGTGGATTCAAACATTTATGATATATTTACTAATGAATCGTACACCTATGAGATTATGTTTACGGTATTGGAGGTTGATAACGAATTTTCCGGGCTGTAACATTCTCCCCCCTTATAGAAAGTTTCGTCCTCGAAGCTTACGTACCTCATACAAAGAGTTGTGGATATTGTTTCTGCATTTGCTGTTCCGGCTCCCAAGTCGCTTCTCTTTCTGTATGATTACTCCATTGTACTTTCACGAAGGGAATTGTCCGTTTCCTCAGCACTTGTTCTTTACGGTCCACGATCCGTGTAGGAACTTCTTCATACGTGACGTCATCCTTAATAGTTACGGGTTGCTGTGCCAGTATATGATCCGAATCGTGTACATATTTCCGCAACTGAGATACGTGAAACACATTATGTACCTGGGATAATGTAGGAGGTAGGGCCAACCGATATGCAACTGCTCCAATTTTCTCTAGTATCTCATAAGGACCAATAAATCTAGGGCTCAGTTTTCCTTTAATCCCAAATCTACTCACGCCCTTGGTCGGTGAAACCCGCAAATATACTTTCTCGCCTGCATCAAACTCAATCGGTCGTCTTTTGTATCCGCCCAGCTTTTGCTACGGTCTTGAGCAGCCTTCAATCTTTCACGTATCATTTTAATCTTCTCCAATGTCTGTTCTACCAGTTCTGGGCCCATAATGGCTCTCTCGCCAACCTCATCCCAGTACAACGGAGATCGACACTTTCTTCATATAATGCTTCAAATGGTGCCATACCTATAGAACTGTGATAGATGTTATTGTAAGAGAATTCAATCAACTTCACTGATTTGTCCCAGCTAACCTTGAAATCTAAAGTGCAAGCGCGTAGCATATCTTCCAATGTTTGTATGGTACGTTCTGACTGTCCATCGGTCTGCGGATGGAATGCTGTACTCATCCGGAGTTCGGTACCCATGGCATTTTGGTAAGATTTCCAAAATCGCGAAGTAAAACGTGGATCTCTATCGCACACGATACTGACAGGTGTTCCATGTAGGCTAACTATCTCATTCATATACATACTCACCAGCTTTTCTATGGATGTCTGGATTGACATGGATAAGAAATGTGCCGATTTAGTGAGACGATCCACGATTACCCAAATCGCATCATTACCATTGCGAGTCTTAGGAAGTCCGGTAACAAAATCCATCGTAATATGCTCCCATTTCCACTCCGGAATCTCTAATGGCTGTAATAGTCCTGCCGGCCTCTGATGTTCTGCTTTAACTTGTTGACAAGTATGACATCTCTCCACAAACTCCGCAATGTGACGCTTCATGCCGTTCCACAATAATTTCTTTTAAGATCCTGATACATCTTTGTTGCTCCCGGATGTATAGATAACCGTGAGTTGTGAGCTTCTGTCATGATCTCTCTTTTAATTCCATCAATGTTTGGCACACACAATCTCTCTTTGAACCAAAGACTGCCATCATTATGCAACTGAAAATCCTTCACCGGTCGTTCTTCAAACTGCTTGACAATGGTCATTAACTCAGAATCATTCTTTTGCGCCTCTTTAATCCTATCAATTAAAGTGGAGTGATCATTAATTTAGCCAGAATATTTGCAGTTGAGTCAACCACATCCAATCCAAACTCGGCTATCTCTCTCTCTAGAGGCGTCTGCCTAGCATGGCTTGACTTCCTACTCAATGCATCTGCCACTTTATTCGCCTTACCCGGATGATAATGGATAGCGAGATCATAGTCTTTCATCAACTCCAACCATCTTCGTGCCTCATGTTTAGTTCTTTTTGGGTGAAAAGATATTTCAAGCTCTTGTGATCCGTGTAGATTTCGCATCTCTCTCCATATAAATAATGTCTCCATATTTTAAGCGCAAATACAACTGCCGCTAATTCCAGATCATGAGTAGGATAATTCTGTTCATAGGGTTTCAACTGTCTTGACGTATGCGATTACTCGTTCTTTGCATTAATACACAACCTAGTCCATTCTTCGAAGCGTCGCTATATACCACGAATCCCTCTCCTGATATTGGTTGTGCTAATACCGGTGCCGATGTCAATTTCTTCTTTAATTCGGTGAAGCTCTGTTCGCAATCAGAAGTCCAATCATATCGCGTCTTTTTCTGCGTCAATCGAGTTAATGGAACTGCAATCCGTGAGAATCCCTCAACAAACTTCCGATAATAACCTGCAAGTCCTAAGAAACTCCTGACCTCAGTCACATTTGTCGGCCTCGGCCATTCCGTAATAGCCTCAATCTTTTTCGGATCTACTGAGATACCATCCTTAGACACAACATGACCCAAAAATGCAACACTATGGAGCCAAAATTCGCACTTGCTGAGTTTAGCATATAACTGCTTCTTTTTAATACATTCAGTGTTATTCTTAGATGCTCTGCATGGGTCTCTTCATCCGGTGAGTATATTAGAATATCGTCAATAAATACCACCACGAACTTATCCAACTGATCCCGAAATACTGTGTTCATTAAATCCATGAATGCTGCTGGTGCGTTGGTCAATCCAAATGGCATCTAAAAACTCATAATGTCCATATCTTGTACGAAAAGCAGTCTTAGCGATATCTTCCGACTTGATCTTCAATTGATGGTAACCAGAGCGAAGGTCAATCTTGCTGAACACTTTAGCTCCCCTTAATTGATCGAACAAATCGTCGATTCGAGGCAGTGGATATCTATTTTTGATAGTGATCTTATTCAGCTCTCGATAATCGATGCAGAGTCGCATGCTGCCATCTTTCTTCTTAACGAACAACACTGGAGCTCCCCATGGTGATACACTTGGCCGTATAAACTTCTTATCTATCAATTCTTGCAACTGTGATTTCAATTCCTTTAATTCGGCTGGGGCCATTCTATACGGTGCCTTTGAGATTGGTTCAGCTCCTGGAACGACATTAATCTCAATTCAATCTCCCTGTCCGGAGGCAAACCGGTAGATCATCTGGAAATACATCTGTGAACTCCTTGACTACTGGAATACTGTCAATTGATGGGGTCTCGGAATCCTTGCCAAGAGCATACACAAGGAATCCTTCGCTACCCTTCTTCAGTATTGAAATGCTTTTGCTGCTGTCAGATAAATATCGTGGTATCTTTTTCATCTTGGAGTTCCCTTGATAAATCACTTCTTCGCATTGGATCCTTAATCATACACGCTTACCACGACAATCAATGTAGGCATGGTGTTTGAACAACCAATCCATGCCTAGAATAAGGTCGAAATCCCCAATCTGTATAGGAATTAGGGTAACTTCGAACTTCTGTCCTCCCATTTCTATCTCGCAATTCTTATATATATGATGTGAAATGATCACTTGATCACCAGCTGCTTGAACGCGATAAGGCGTATCCAGCCTAGTCGGCAACTATCAAGGTTCTTAGCAAACCTTTTTGATACAAAGAATGGCTTGCACCACTATCAAATAATACGTTGGCAGGTATGTTGTTTGTTAATATAACCTGAGCAATTCATAATTCAAATATGCAATCCCAAGCAAGCAGATAAATCATAAACTTTTCAAAATGAATTATACCTGTCACAACGTCTGGGGCTTCCAGAACCTCCTCATCTGTCATCACATGTACTCTGGCATTGGCCCTTGGGCCATCTCTCTGCTGAGGTGCGGCCCTCTGGGTCCCTTCCTGGGTTCAGGACAATCTCTGATCATGTGTCCAGTCTTTCCACAATTGAAACATGCTCCAGTCTTCAATAAACAGTCTCCCCTATGTTGTCGCTAATAAGTGGCACACTTAGGTATCGCAGCTACCTGTGGGGATGGTTGTGGCTTCGGTGGCTGAAAATTTGGTTGATGTGCACGTCCACCATCTCTTTTAGCAGTCTTAGTCCACTTACTGGATTGGCCATCTCCAAACTCTTGGGGCCTTTTGCCCGGCTGTCAGAATCACGCCTGATGATGTCCCTTTCTACTCGATAACAGGCATCCAGCAATTCACCAAAATCCTTCGGGTTGGCATTCACAATCCAGGTGCGAATGCGTGGGTTCAGTCCTCTTTCAAACTTAATCATTTTCAGTTGTTCATCTCCCATAATTGCTGGAACATATCTTCCCAATGCGGTAAATCGGTTGGCATAGTCCGCCACTGTCATTCCTGACGTCTGCATTAGAGACTCAAACATCCCTATTTTCTTCAAGGTAACTGATGGTGGAATGTAGAATTTGCGAACTCTCTCAAAATCGTTCCCAAGTAACTGGAGCTGGCAAATGCTGCAAATTAGTGGTCCACCATTCATCGGCTTCACCAGTCAGAAAAGGCTTGATAACCTGGCTTTTATCTCCTCTGGTATTTGAATCAGCTCAAAATTATTCTGTACTTCTTTTAGCCATTTCTCGGCTATGTCAGGGTCAGATCCACCTTCAAAGTTAGGAATGCGGGCCTTCTTCAATTCCCCGTAAAAGAAACGAGTACCCTGCTGTGGTGGAGGTGGTGGCGGTGGCGTGGAGGTGTCGCATGATTCTGGTGGCCGTTGTTACCTACCGCCTGTCCTATCTGTACCAAGCTTGCAGAACAGCCTGCTGAAAATCTCCCTGACCCTGTTGCTGTGGGGGTGGAGGCACCTGTTCAGTGTAAAATGGGGGGTAACTGTGCAGGTCTGTCAGCACGCGGTCTTCCTCTAGGTCGTGGAGACATCCTATTGAATGCAGCATCATTAGTAATAATTTACAATTGAAATCAATTTGTCTTCCTGACTAATTCAGAATTTGTAAAATTAAATTTATTGGGAACTTAATAATCCAAGCAAAACTTTTAAATGTTATTTAACTATCCCTAACTATTCTAAGGATTCTAATCTAGGGATATCACTCTTGGTCCAAGATCATAACTTAAGTTCTAGGATCATCACTTAACTTCTAAATGCTTACTTTACTGTTCCCGCCGTGGATCTAGAGCCATGCTCTGATACCAACTGTAGCGCCCCGCCCGAAACCAGAGTTCCGGTTCAGTGCACCCGCCATACTCTACTCCATAGAGTACAAGGCGTCGATACCATACATGTGCATGTCAACATGAATTGTAATCGATATAGCGGAAGCAACTTGTAATAAGCTCACGACACACATAATATTATTACAAACCGTTCAAATCCACACAACCACAAATACAGCTTCTCACGATAACTTTATTACATCACCATAAAATAAAGCTCACACAACAGGTACATAGCTCAGCCTACATCTTCGCTCACGGATACTCTATCTGGGGTTCCTCCTCAATGAACACGGCATCAGGGTCCCTGTTCTCTGAAATGTTAAGAGGCAAGTATGAGCGATAACCACCGTCTTTTAATCGCTCAGCAAGTATTCTTTATAGATACTTCATGTGGATCATACATGGAAAGTAGTAATAAAGTAACAATGTAATTACATCTCCATTTATAAATGACAGCATTATATATAAGGATAAAACAGAACATAAGATTTTACCTCATACCTGAGAGGTCATATCATTCTTCCTCAGCATATCCTTAGTCTACCTTCCGTACTTGATTACTAATCCATCTTATGCTAAGGTCATAACTTGCATTCATCACATCTACGTATATGATCTTCCTTAATCGTCTTAAGGCATAATGTTCGTACAATATTCTAATCCTCACAAAGGGACATGATCATGACGTGATGCATAAACATGCTTTTCATAAAATGACTTTTCGTAAACATGACTTTTCATAACATGACATGATTTCATAACTTGCATAACATGACATTTTCATGACATGAAGACATAACATTTTCATCGTTGGCTATAGCACTTTTCATAAGAATAATAACGCACGACATACCGAATGATTCCCCATATAGTACATGTACAACATAACATATGAACATAGGTACATGTGCTAACGGTGACGCATTATGACTGAGATCCCGTGTCCCAGACCCGGTGTTACACCAGCCATAACGTAAACATGGGCCCCTGACACCTACCACTCCGGTCCCGATGTCAGGACAGCGCTACAACATAACATAACATAACATGGTCATAACATAACATGGGTCATTGGAATCATTCGTCTCGTGTTTATTATTCCTATGCATATGAACTTTAAAACATGTGATTCAAAAACATAACTTTTCAAACTTTGATTTCATGCAACATGAGACTCGGTCAATTGAAGGTACTTTGGTCATTCTACATTTTATAATATCATCACTTACTTAATTTCCTTCTACGTATCACGACTTAAAGAAAACCATTTTAACCTCCAATAAATACCATTCGGCTATCACACTAAAACAGCCCTCTTTTTCCATTCTCATCATACAATAATTTGGTAACTTCTATCCATACATACATTTCATAATTCATAACTTAAATGCCTACATCATGAAAATTTCTAATTTCTTTACATTTCATCTAAGATTTCATGACTTACATTTTATCATAACCTATCTATGTTAGTATATATATAACGTAACATCATGTACGTACATTGTAAAAGTTAGTAGTCTTATACTTACGCCACATAAATGTGAACTATTTATGTTTCTTACTTTTCATAACATAATACATAAATTACATACTTAGCCTACTTTCATATCTTAACATATTTATCATATATACATCTATACTTACAATATGATGAAATTATCTTTGTCACTAAGGCCTAGAGGCCGAACTATATGTACATAGTGTATACATTATAAGTCATTTTGTGATATATTATGTATATCCAAAAAACTTATTCATTTTCATATCTTAACTATCATCATATAACATATATACTTATAAAAATATGATGAAAGTCATCTTTATTACTAAGGCCTAAGGGCCGAACATATGTGTCATACTATATACAGATATAAGTCATTTTGTGATATATTAGGTAATATCCAAACTTATTTATTTCATATCAAATATTCATTTATTCATTTTCATATCTTAACATATTCATCATATATATACATATATACTTATAAAATATGATGAAGTCATCTTTGTTACTAAGGCCTAAGGGCCGAACATATATGTCATACTATATACAATATAAGTCATTTTGTGATGTATTATGTAATATCCAAAACTTATTCATTTTCATATCTCAACATATGCATCATAATATACATATATTCTTTGTATGAAATATATGAAAATCACTTGTTTGTCATTAAGCCTAGTGGCCGAATGAGTATATATAATGGTGTATATAGTATATAAATCATTTTATGATATATTGTATAACATCCAAAACGTATTCATTTTTACATCTTAACATATATGTTATACATACATGTATACATTAATCATGTAACAACATATTTAAAACCTTAAATGGTCTTAAAGCAAATTTTCACATATTGTATATACATATATATAATTTCTGTGTATACATATCTATATATATATATACCTAAAATCATTGATATACTGTATGTATGTGTAGTGTAATAGCCGTGTGTATATATATGTCTATACATATATAACTATGCAGATATACATACATCTATAACTACTTATACATATACCTATATATGGAGATCCGTATACATGTAGATTCATACACTTATACATATATATAACAACATACATATTTTATAATGTGTAGATACATGCGTGTATATACATAAGGTATATACATGTTATAGCGTATTATATATGTGTATAGAGGTGTATATAAGTATAAGTTTATTACTCAACATAGATCTATAATTTCTTCGAGAAGAAATCTTAACATACTAACATGATGATCCAACTTTGATATGAACATAAATATTAAATTTGAAATCCATGAAGGATCTAGGAAGAGTATTGCCTTGGTTCACCTTTCTTACACTTAGAAGAGTTTCCTTCACTGGTTTGGAAGAGAGTTCTTCTCCCTTCCTCCTAGGTATACATGGTTTTTTAGGGTTTTAAAAGAGAGGGTTAGTGAGCAACTTATGAAACTAAGTATATAGGAGAATCAAACTTAAACTTCATAAAGTTCTTACCTTGATTGCTTTTGATTCTAGATGCTACAATCTTCTTGAATCTTTCTTGGTTGATTGAGTGTTCATGATACTTGATTTGAGTGATGTTGGTATGAAGAAGGAGAAGAAAATCTTCTCCTTGTTTGGGATAGTAACTTTCGGCAAGAGGTGTGCAAGGAGGGAGTTGGAATGTTTTTTTTGGGTTTTCTTGAAGATAGGATGAAATTGTTTGGTTGAAGATGTATTTTTGAGGGGTTGAAGAAGAATAAAAATTTCCTTCTTTACTAGAGGTGGGGGGGCGGCCAAGTATGGAAAGGAATGGGGTGGGGAAGACAACCTTTAGACAAGTATGGGTGTAATGAATGGGTTTTATATGACAAGATTCCTAAGCATGCTATTTTTTTATGCTAAATGTTTAAAGTGTGAGACAAGTTGTCTTCACCTTCTTTTTATTTTCCTTTTTTTTTCTTTCATGTATGTATTTTATTTTCTTTTTATTTAAGGTAGTATAATATTGTTGTGTCATGTATTTCTTTTGATTTAATTTATACTAATAGTTTAAGTTGTTACTAACTAAGTTAATTTGAGCTTTTATTGTGTGGATTCAAACATTTATGATATATTTACTAATGAATCGTACACCTATGAGATTATGTTTACGGTATTGGAGGTTGATAACGAATTTTCCGGGCTGTAACATTCTCCCCCCGTATAGAAGTTTCGTCCTCGAAGCTTACGTACCTCATACAAAGAGTTGTGGATATTGTTTCTGCATTTGCTGTTCCGGCTCCCAAGTCGCTTCTCTTTCTGTATGATTACTCCATTGTACTTTCACGAAGGGAATTGTCCGTTTCCTCAGCACTTGTTCTTTACGGTCCACGATCCGTGTAGGAACTTCTTCATACGTGACGTCATCCTAATAGTTACGGGTTGCTGTGCCAGTATATGATCCGAATCGTGTACATATTTCCGCAACTGAGATACGTGAAAACCCATTATGTACCTGGGATAATGTAGGAGGTAGGGCCAACCGAATATGCAACTGCTCCAATTTTCTCTAGTATCTCATAAGGACCAATAAATCTAGGGCTCAGTTTTCCTTTAATATCCCAAATCTACTCACGCCCTTGGTCGGTGAAACCCGCAAATATACTTTCTCGCCTGCATCAAACTCAATCGGTCGTCTTTTTGTATCCGCCCAGCTTTTGCTACGGTCTTGAGCAGCCTTCAATCTTTCACGTATCATTTTAATCTTCTCCAATGTCTGTTCTACCAGTTCTGGGCCCATAATGGCTCTCTCGCCAACCTCATCCCAGTACAACGGAGATCGACACTTTCTTCCATATAATGCTTTCAAATGGTGCCATACCTATAGAACTGTGATAGATGTTATTGTAAGAGAATTCAATCAACTTCACTGATTTGTCCCAGCTAACCTTGAAATCTAAAGTGCAAGCGCGTAGCATATCTTCCAATGTTTGTATGGTACGTTCTGACTGTCCATCGGTCTGCGGATGGAATGCTGTACTCATCCGGAGTTCGGTACCCATGGCATTTTGGTAAGATTTCCAAAATCGCGAAGTAAAACGTGGATCTCTATCGCACACGATACTGACAGGTGTTCCATGTAGGCTAACTATCTCATTCATATACATACTCACCAGCTTTTCTATGGATGTCTGGATTGACATGGATAAGAATTGTGCCGATTTAGTGAGACGATCCACAATTACCCAAATCGCATCATTACCATTGCGAGTCTTAGGAAGTCCGGTAACAAAATCCATCGTAATATGCTCCCATTTCCACTCCGGAATCTCTAATGGCTGTAATAGTCCTGCCGGCCTCTGATGTTCTGCTTTAACTTGTTGACAAGTATGACATCTCTCCACAAACTCCGCAATGTGACGCTTCATGCCGTTCCATCAATAATTTCTTTTAAGATCCTGATACATCTTTGTTGCTCCCGGATGTATAGATAACCGTGAGTTGTGAGCTTCTGTCATGATCTCACTTTTAATTCCATCACTGTTTGGCACACACAATCTCTCTTTGAACTAAATACTGCCATCATTATGTAACTGAAAATCCTTCACCGGTCGTTCTTCAAACTGCTTGACAATGATCATTAACTCAGAATCATTCTTTTGCGCCTCTTTAATCCTATCAATTAAAGTGGGAGTGATCATTAAT
>AP025048.1:26730841-26816029 GCA_036186865.1 Eustoma russellianum
AACTTATGAAACTAAGTATATAGAAGAATCAAACTTAAACTTCATAAAGTTCTTACCTTGATTGCTTTTGATTCTAGATGCTACAATCTTCTTGAATCTTTCTTGGTTGATTGAGTGTTCATGATACTTGATTTGAGTGATGTTGGTATGAAGAAAGGAGAAGAAAATCTTCTCCTTGTTGGGATAGTAACTTTCGGCCAAGAGGGGTGCAAGGAGGGAGTTGGAATGTTTTTTTTTGGGTTTTCTTGAAGATAGGATGAAATTGTTTGGTTGAAGATGTATTATTTGAGGGGTTGAAGAAGAAATAAAAATTCCTTCTAGAGGTGGGGGGCGGCCAAGCATGGAAAGGAATGGGGTGGGAGACAACCTTTAGACAAGTATGGGTGTAATGAATGGGTTTTATGACAAGATTCCTAAGCATGCTATTTTTTTATGCTAAATGTTTAAAGTGTGAGACAAGTTGTCTTCACCTTCTTTTTTATTTTCCTTTTTGTTCTTTCATGTATGTATTTTATTTTCTTTTATTTAAGGTAGTATAATATTGTTGTGTCATGTATTTCTTTTTGATTTAATTTATACTAATAGTTTAAATTGTTACTGACTAAGTTAATTTGAGCTTTTATTGTGTGGATTCAAACATTTATGATATATTTACTAATGAATCGTACACCTATGAGATTATGTTTACGGTATTGGAGGTTGATAACGAATTTTCCGGGCTGTAACAACATGTGTATGTATTGATTGTGTGTAAATATGTGTGTGAATGGATGTATAGGTTGGAAAAAACTGAGCCTATATATATTTTTGTATGTGACTATATTTACTGAAATTTAAACTGTTTGTATAAACTATTTATATTTATAAGTGGATTTTCAGATTTATTTAATTAATTAATATTTAAAATGTTTTTTATAAATTATACGGTTTTATATATGTATTTTCGTATTTAATTATTTATATATGTTGGAAACGGTTTTTTTATACAATTTATAAGTATTTATATATGTTTCGGATTTAATCAAATACATATTGAAAAACTGTTTTTTTTTATACAAACTATGTGGAAGTATATATGTATATTCTATATTAAATTATATACATAAAATACAAACTTTTTTTTTAGGAATTATTTGTACATATTTACTGTTTATGTTATATATTTATACATAAATGATGATTTTCAGAATTATATACTTACATATATATTTACTGTTTTCAAAATTATACATTTATACACATACTTACATACATATATATATTTGGAATTTTGTACATATATTAATATACTTTTTTTAGAATGCTCTACAAATGTTATACCATTTTTCAGATTTATATATATATTTACGTCATTTTCCAATAGAATTAAATATTTATTTACATTATTTTCAGATTTTAAAATATATATAATTATATGAATTGTTTTTAGGTAGAAATATATTTTATTTATAATATTTTTGGTTTTAAAAATATATATAATTATATAACTCTTTTCAGATAAAATTATATATTTATTTGCAGTATTATCATATTTAAAAATATAAATGATTATATAAAATATTTTTTTGAATAAAACTATTACTTATAGCATTTTGGATTTAAAAATTTATATTATTCTATAAAATGTTTTTTAGGAATGATATATTTATTTATATTATTTTTGATTTAAGTATGTATAATTATACAAATTGTTTTTTAGAAAGAATTATATATTTTCTTCAGTGTTAAGAATAAATATAAATATACAAGGGATGAAATAAATATATTTATATTATCTCCGGAATCGGAATATCTGTATATATTAGTGAATAAGCGTTTCGGTCGAGATTATATTACGTATATTATTTGTGGAATTGAAATATATGTTTATTTATGTTATTTCCATAATCAAAGGAGTATATATAATGTATAAATATTAAATCGTACTAACCAGAATGATATGTGTTTTATAAATTTATTTATTTACTGACAGAATTAAAATGTATTTATTGGTGAATAAACTACTTGGACCGATTTTCATGTAGGAAATTGTGTTTGAAGTGAGTATAGTTTTATGAATGTGTGAAGTGGGTTTAGAAAATAATTATTGTTATATGATATATGGGAGTATGCATATACGTATATATGCATGTATATGGTGCGGGCATATATATGAATATGGATGCACCGGATTACGTATAATTATGCATTTGCATCCATAGCACGAGTATTGCATTGGCCCTATGAGGCATGTGGTCCTACGGGACGTGTGGCCTAACAAGGCATATGATGGGTGCAAGGTGATAACGGTCACCTACACTCGATAGGACCCGAGACATTCATAGCATATCATAGTTGAGAAATGTACATGTCATATTGCATTGTTGTACCTCGCCCAAAATTGGTACGACATCTAGGGATGGGGTAAAGCAAGGCAAGTGAACGATACCTCGAAAGGGAGATATCTTCGACTTACTTACGATTATTTAAGGGTAAAGGGAATTAGAATACCCTCAAAGTGTAAAATGTGAAACAAGCGAGCTGTTGGAAGTTATGTAAGAAATACTAAATTGATTGACCTGAGAAATTTAGAACGATTAGAAGAAGCATAATTTTTTTCTGGGGCAACTTTAGATGAGAAGTCGGACTACGTGGCACGCCCATATACATATGGGATGAGCGTGCATCTGGATATACATATATACCACAGGATGGACTGTCATATGATAAGGGGATTAATGGATTATGGTCCATGGGAAGTATGCGTAAGGGAAAGCCCATATTAATACACAAACACGTGCATCTATATAGAATATAAAGAAAAAGGAAATAGGAGCCTGGGTAAGATTCAATTGAATTACATATACCCACAAATAATTTTCGGATAAGGGGTTCTAAGGATAGAGTTCCTTGTACAAACTCCGAAAGATGGGCCTAATTAGGCCCTTAATAAATTGAGAACTCTCTTCATCCATTCCCAACATGGCCGCTGGATATCATTTTGAGGTAAGACCAAAGGAACTTTAGCCATTAATTAGAGAAATTCTTAAGGTCTAGTAGGACACATGACACGTTGGTGTAAGCACTGGATGTATATATATATATATAGTGAGACGTACGAATATGTGTATGTGTACCGTATAAAGTGAAAGCTACCATGTAATAAATGACTCAAGGGGGTTACAATGCGATGAAAAGTCCACTTAAAAGACCGTATAGAAGAGTATGCGACTCTAGGTATCTTTCTGATACTTCATGAATTTCAAAGACCTAAGCCTACGTTTATACCAATGTGGATCATCAATGTTTAGATTTTAAGGTGCAACAACAAGATCTGAGATATGGACAGATTATGAATAATATGCGGGTATACATATCGGTATACATTTATATATACGGATCTAGACATATATATATATATATGGCAATAGAATGATTTTCGGAGAAGTATGTTATATGTTTTTTTTTTATCAGAAGAGAGATATTTTATTGAGATACCCTCACTTGTGGCGGAGGAAAACTCTTTGTACATATTACATGTCATCATATGCAAAGTGTGAATATAACGCTATGATAATTTGCGCTCTCCAATCATATATGATATGTCGCATTAAAACCTTGCCAAGTAAAACCACCCTTGTGGATAAAACCTTGGCGAAGGAAAAAGCGTGCATATTTATATGATAGGAGTGTATATCTATAATAAGAGACATATAATAAATCCTATTTAAACAACAGTGCAGTGGCTTGGCGCATGAGAAGGGACCCAAGTTCATGTGATCCAATATGCATTGTCCTCCGTTGAGTGAGTATGAAGTTTCTGAGTGTGCTGCTCCTTGACCCGTATAGCTCCTCCTTTTATCTTGTGTACTCCTTTCCTCAATGTTGCATTCCGAAGTCCATAACTCAGTGTATCCACATAAAGCGCAGCAAATGTACGTCATATGCAAAGAAAGCAAAGCATTAATGAATTTAATTGTGTAAAGCTTAATTATGAGGGAATGAGGCAATGAACAGATAATACCCGGTCTGCCCGTATCACGAGATACGGACAGGACATATATAGTTTGAGAGGAATAATCAAGAATAGGAAAGCAAAGTATAGAGATTACCCATACTGCCTGTGTCCATGGTTGACACAGGCAGCCAAGCGAAACTGATTGCTGTGCCTTCGGCATATTAAACTCGTATGTGCGGTATTGAGACATCTGTAAGTAGGGCCCCTTTAACCATAGGAGGCAGCATAGACAATGTGTAAAATTGATGAAATTTTTGATGTAGCTGCCCAAATTGAGCCAACAAGTGTGCCACCTCATTTTCCTGGCGTGGTATATGTGATACCATAACATTCCCATGGATGAGTAGACTATGAAGAAGTGGAGAAACACTCTCAGATTAAAGATACTCTACCACACCCTTTGAGTCTAACTCCATATCGACTTGCCTATAACGCTGCAGAAAATACAAAAGTGCCATACTAGCTGCTTGTAACTCCGCTTGAAATGGGGAAGACAATGGGAGATAAAATACAATTGCCTCCTTTAAATTGCCTGCTGTGTCTCTCAACACTGCACCTCCTGATGCCGTAATTGAACCATGTGCTGCATCTACATTTAGTTTCAATCTTCCCTGAGGGGGCGTACACCATTTGACAATTTGTGGCCGCCGAAGTCTCATTTTTGGCGTCAGTCCAAACATAAATAGATCATGTTCAGTATTGACAAATTTCCTGCCATGCTGTGCACAACTCCAAGTATAGATATGACGTCTAATACTCTCTTTTAGCTGGCCAGAGTGATAGTGCTCTTCTCCAAATATCATTGCAGAGTAAGCCTTCCATATTTGCCATACCACAATTCCTGGTACAATGATCCTCAACACTCCTTTAAAAGACTTCTCACTCGTAGATGTCCACCATGACATAAGATACTGGAATAAATGCATGTTGCCTGGCTGTGGTCCGTCAACCATTGATGCATAGTATGTCCATATCTGCTGAATATGTGGGCACTTGAAAAACAAATGCGCTTGTGTGGCTGAAGAGTTATGACAAAAAGGACAGCATGTTGGACATATGGCCATGAATCTACGCAAATTATCTTCAATGGGTAATGCATGGTGATATAGCTTCCATAGTAGTATTTGATTATTCGGTTGCTGCAACCTGTGCCATATAAACCTGTGAGAAAGATATTTTGGTCCAGAGCTCCGAATCAAGTCAAATGCAGATTTTATTGTGAACTGCCCAGTCGGTTCCAAAGTCCATGTCTGTGATCGATTTTGTCCAACGGCATTTGCAGAGCATAAGTCATGAACTGAGCAAATTCTTTTCCAAGTGACAGTATCAGTAATGCATGGTATATAATGTTGGCGATGGCCATACTTAGAAGAGAGAAAGGCTGTCCATAAACTATTCTTGTTATGATATGACCACCACAATTTACATGAGTATGCCTTAGTCAAATCCTCCAACCTTCGAAGGCCGAATCCCCCTTCTGCCTGTGGCATAAATAATGTTTCCCAGCTAACCCAATGGTATCTTGGTGCTGTGCCTTGTATTGACCAGATGAAATTACAAATTTTCTGTCGAATAGCTGTGATGATACTCTTTGGTAGTTTATGTGCTGCTACGATATGTGTTGGTATAGAGCTCAAAACGGATTTAACCAAGGTTAATCTTCCTGTAGGGGATAAAAATCGATTATGCCATCCCAATATTCGTTTATCTATACTAGTTAGGAGATCTGTACAATGGATTGGCCTAAGGCATCCTCGAGTCAATTGGACTCCCAGATACTTCATGGGCAATGAGGCAGCGTGTATTTGAAGGTGTGCTTCCATAGCACGAAGCTGACTTGGCATGACATGCTTAGATGTAATAAATCGGCTCTTACTCAGGTTGACCTTTTGGCCGGTGATCTCCTGATATAGATCCAAAAATTGCTTAAATCTCTTCAAATTAGCTGGCAATCCATTGAGAAATACCAACAAATCATCTGCAAAAGCAAGGTGAGTAATTATGGGTCTTACTCTGCCCACTGCATATGGCTTAACAATACCACTTTCAACCAATGCGTTAATTCCTCTGGAAAAGGCCTCTGAAACCAAAAGAAATAGTATGGGGGAAAGGGGGTCGCCTTGCTTTACCCCGCGCGTTGGCTTGAAGAAACCACATGGGGCACCATTGATGACAATAGATAACGTTGTGCTCTCTAGATGGCTAAATATTAGCTTGATAAAATGTACCGAGAACCCCATGTGTTGCAGTAAAGCCCGAAGAAACTTCCAATTCACTCTATCAAATGCTTTCATCATATCCAACTTAAGCATAATGTTGTAACCTCTAACTTTTTTATCCAGCACATGAGTGAGTTCCTGCGCAGTAAGCACATGTTCTGTGATATCCTTTCCTTTCATGAAGCCCGCCTGCTCCTTAGATATAATGCCAGGCAAGACGTGAGACAGCCTAGTTGTCAAGATACGCGTTCCAAGTTTGGACATGAAGTTTGATAGTGATATAGGCCGAAATTCTGCAAATGTAGTTGGATTCTGAGTTTTTGGGATTAAGACAATTAGCGTACTGCCCATGGCTTGGGGAATTCTGATGCCAAGGTAATACTCCTGTACTGCTTTGTGGACATCATGGCATATGATTTCCCAGCAATGTCGAAAAAAGAAGCCATTATAGCCATCAGGACCAGCTGCACTATTCGGGTCAAGCGACCAGACTGCTGATTTAACTTCTTCTAGCGTAGGCATTTGAGTAAGTGCAGCATTCATTTCAAGAGTAATCATCTCAGGGACATACTGCAATAATCTGTCAGGATTCAGAACCTCTTCCTCCTTGAATAGCTGAGTAAAATATGAAACCGCCTCAGCCTCAATGGCCTCTTTAGTCTGACATAACTCTCCTGCAGTGGTTTTAATTTGAGTGATACTCTGTCTACGGTGTCTATCTTTTACTAGGTTATGGAAGTATGCAGTGTTTCCATCACCATGCATAAGCCATTTGCAACGAGCTTTCTGTTCCCAAAACTTCTGCTCATAAGTTGAAACTTTCAGATATTCCGCTTTCACTTTGTGATATTTAGCTCTGTTTTCCATTGTAGGATTCAAATCATATATGGCTTCTTGTATGTTTGCCTCTCTTTCAACAACCGCTAATTTATCAAAGATATTTCCAAACACATGTTTATTCCAATGCTGCAAATCCTTCTTTAAATTCTGCAATTTATTATACATACCTCGCATTCCCCCAATTGTCGGATAGGTAGACCATTGGCCAGCTACAAATTTCAGAAAATCATTATGCTCCGTCCAAACATTAAGAAAACGAAACGATCGTGGTGTTGTGTCAGACTGAACATTAAGATTGAGCAGCAATGGTGCATGATCCGAAGTGATCCTTGATAAATGCTTAACCTTAACCATTGGGAACTGATCATAAAACCTTTGAGAGCATAGTATTCGATCCAATCTCCTTTTGACAATACCCAAACCACGGCCCCCAACCCATGTGTAAGGAGATCCATCATAAGGTAAGTCAATCAGAGAGCACTGTGATACACATTCGACAAACTCCTCCAGCGATGACATCTGTGGCATTGAGGTACCATGATGTTCCTGAACTGACATATATGTATTAAAGTCCCCTCCAACCAACCACATATCATGAGCATGATGTGTATATTGGAGCATCTGCAACCATAATCTCCTCCGGTCTGTTACAGTATGCCTTCCATAAACCGGGCTTATAGAAATGTGTTGTCCTAAATGGCCTGTGCAAAATTGAAACAAACTAATTTGTTCTCCATGAAAAACACTATCTAGTTGAAGACTGGAACTCTGCCAAAACACCCAAATGTGGTCTGAACATGTGACTATAGAGTTTGTGAATGATAACTTCAACTGAAGTCGAATTATTTTATCTGCCGATTGTTTTGGTTCAATTAGAATCAGCAATTGAATATGATGCTTTTGGACCAAACGCTTAAGACGATGTAAAGAGGTCCGAAGTCCACCCACATTCCAGATTATGTACTTCATTGGGTAGTATGAGTGGTTGAGCTTGAAGGATCTTGGACACAAGAACGGGTAACGATAGACGATGGAGGTGGAAGTGGTAAGGCACTTCTTGGCCTTCTGTTTCTTCGACTTATGGCTGGCTGTGAAGTCAATTGCATAATCAAAGCTCCTTCACTATCACGCACAGCGTCCCTTGCTTGTATATCTGTAGGTTTATCAACATCCTGATAGTTGATGGACAATTCTCCTAGCCAAGAATTATATACTGTTTGGTATACTTGCTCCTTAATTACATTTGCAGAATATTGATCATTCGGGGATAGCGTAGCCATAAACTCAGCAAAACGATTATATCTGTCTAAAATTATTGGCTCTGTGTCTGAAACATTAGCCACAATCATATCATCCTCTTCTGCCACATTGATTTCTTTTGATGCTCCTAGCTTTGTTAAATCTTGCTTATCTGTAACATCTATGGGTTGCAGATCCTCAATCTGAGTACTATGGTGGTCAACTACTTCTGCAACATTAGCAACACTATCAGTCTGTTCTTCAATCGGAGCTACAGTATGAGCAGGTTGCTCTGCCTGGGCTTGGCCAGGATCTTTTGATCGCGTTAGAATTTGCATTGATACTGGCGGATTTTTCCTTGGAGTCCATCGCTGCTTTTTGTCAGGATGCTTTGTTCCATCCCCTATTTTAACTACCCGTACTGGCTGCTCATCATGATGTGTAGTCTTTCCTTTACAGTTTGCAATTTCATGACCCAACATTCTGCAGTCTGTACAAAATTCTGGCACCTCCTCATACTCCACTGTTGGGTAGAATTCATATTGTCCTCCCTGTACATGCAGCCTAGACGGCCGAGGTTTTGAAATATCAATTTCGATACAAAGCCGCACCACTGAAGGCCGTAAACCTTGCATTGTTGCTGTATCCATTCGCAATGGTGTGCCTATCATATGTGCTATATCCCATAAAGCTGTCCGATTATGCAAAAACAATGGCAATCCTTTAATCAAGACCCATACCGGGACAATAGGCGTGTCACAATTCGGATCAAAGTCCGGTGTCCACTTCGTAACTCGCATATGATATCCATGCAAAACCCATGAACGACGTAAAAAGCATCGTTGATAATCATCCTCATTCTGAAAGGTTATGAGAATATGTTGGGCATCTAAATGTCCAATTTTAGGCGTAACCTTGAATCCAATACGTTCAAAGGAGATGTTTAATTGTTTCATAGATGGGCGGCCATTCCAGAAGGAGCCGATTAAAGAGAACCGATATGGTTGAGAAAACGTATAAACCTCATCTGCAGAAAATGATATAGAAGGCAATCCTTTATACCTTTGAATAGCACGTGGTTGATCCGGCCTTGTTAAAGATTTTGGTGCCACAACCTCAGAAAAAGATGGTTTTTTTTGCGTTGGCAATTGCTGATCCTCCATATGATTAAATGAATTCGTATATGTACACCGCTTGGAATCATGAACCAATGAAGAAAACTAATGTAATGGAAAGCAGATGTAAAACAGTGATATGGATTAATTGCCGGAGACTCCATTGCTATCGCCGTATGTTATATGTATATATATACACACCCATATGGTTAAATATATGCATATGGATGTATACGCATCCACTTAGCATTTCCGGATATAATGTGTATTTTTTTTAAGGTTTATGGTTTATTTTAAAAGGAAATATAGATATATACATGGGTGTGTATGCGTGTATATATACGGATATATATATAGCTATACACTTATGGATAAGAATTATGAGAAATATAGGTGGGATATATGTACGTGTATATATATCGGTCATATGAATAGAAGTGCAGCAAAATGAATTGTGTTTATGAAAAGTACACTTAAATGATGGAGATATAAGATATATATATATACACACACACACACACACACACACACACACACAAACATATACATATATGGTTATTGAGGGAAAGGTATATACATGGAATATATATGTGTGTTTCGGCCATAAGGCCTTAGGGGGATAAGCCATTACATTCAAAACTATTAAGGAACCTTGAATGAGCAATATAGTTGGGATGCATGATGGTTGTCATTGAAGAGTGACTTTCCCTCTCCCCATGAAAAAGCCGTCGGCTGCATAACTAAGGGGAGGGAGTTAATTGCCACCTTCCTTGCTACAAGAAAGTCTTTTCCCTATCTACTTAAATGAAAAGACATTCAAGAGACTCTCTCAAATAGAAAGTGATCCTTCCTCTTCTCTCAAAGGGCCGGCGGGAATAGGAGCTAAGAAGAGTCCAAGACTTCTACAACCTCAAGGCTTATCTAGGTAAGATCACCCTTCACAATCCTTAGGAAGTTACACTAGAAGGAATGAAGCTTACATAGCATCACTCTTTTGACAAAACCGTGAACTACATGGTTTAGGCAAAGGTTTTCAAGACACCAAATCAAAGTAGTGCCTTAACAAGAGTGGATTGTTCTCAACCCTTTCAAGATGCAAATGGTAAGATCATCTAACCCTCCACCTAGTTAAATTATGAAAAATAAAGAAGTGGCTAACAAATACTATGCACCGAATGTAATAGGAGAAGATGGGAGGAAATGCTCCTCATACCAACAAGTACAAGCAAAATCCAAGGACTTCAAAGGCAAGCAAAAAGGCAAATACATTATACTCTTTGTGGCTTGAATGTGAGAGTGTTTGCATGAATGGCTAGATAAACTTAAGATTTAATCTTAGTTGTGATGTGCTAAGTTTTGAGGCCTAAACTTTCGGCCTAGGGGCCAAATGGTGTGTAGGCATGAGTTTTGTTTAAAGATGGAATCTTTGTGGTTTTTATGCACCATTATGTATTAATTCAAGTTGAACATGCTAAAGATCTTTTCTTTTCCATGAAAAGGGCATACGGTGGAGATGGTTAAGGAAATAGGGGTGGTTTTGGCATGAAACGATAAATTATGTGATAAAATGGAGACAAAGTTATGCTTTAGTGTGATAAGTCTAACATGTTCCTTGTGGATGCATTATTTTGCCTTGCATGTACCGAAAAAAAGGGGCTGTTGGTGACTAGGGTGCGTATGCACCAAAATTGTTGTTAAGGTTGAATTAGTGGAAATGTGGTGTGCTTGGCCAAAGAATGATGCATGTACAAACTGTTTTGTAAGGGGTTTGCATATGATGTTGTAGCGTGTTGCAAAATTTCCCATAAGAGGGTGTGTTCGAAAATTAATAAAGGGTTTATGCTAAACAATACAAGTTAGGGCCATTTAGGGATGAAACATGACCAAATCTGAAAATTACTGGAGCAGGGCAGAATTTTGGGCTGTTTTGTGAGACATGAAAAGAGACCTTAGGAACGTTTAATTTAGCTGATTTTTGGTATGACACTAGCCTTATGTGTATATTAGAGGTGAGAGTTGGAATTTCGTTAAAAAGAATTTCGTTAAAAAGAGTTACGAATCATTTTTAGTGAAATTTTTACTAAAACTGGTCATGCTGGAAAGTTTTACTGGACTGGACTGATTTTATATGACATGAGGAGTCACCTGAAAATGGACCTTAGGAATATGAAATTGGGCTAATTATCGGCATGATGCTAGTTCAAGGTGTCTACTACGCTCGAGAGTTGGAATTTCTGAAAAAGGAATTACGGTGTGGTCACACTAAAATTTATAGTAAAATCGGTCACTCCAGAAATCTGCATGTAGCGGTTTTAAGGAAATGAATAAATGATACCTTTAACGATATTATAAATCCGCAAAATTTATTTACCGACTACTTAAGACATAGGTGAACCCATATAAGTAAACCACTCATTTTTAGAGCGACTAATTGAAGGGTATATACTATAAATAAATGGACGTCACTAATCTGAGATTTTGGGGCAGAATTGAGGAACTTATTATAAGGCCTTAATCGAATGGGTTTAGGCTAGTTACACGACTTGGGCTTACAACCACCAATTAATAGAGTGTTATAATAAGTTTTCTAAGCTGGCCCAATTTAAAAGAGGTTTAAGGGGCTTATCTTAAAGACCAAAGAAAAAGGGCGCTGGATTACCGAAATTCAGCGGCCTTGTTTCGTGATTTATTAAACTAAGTATCTTAAGCATTTTTGTATCGTCACGAGAATTTTTTTATGAACAAATAAGGCATTTTCATGCATACGCATGACAAGCATTATTGTTAGTGGGCCTAACCACAAGGGTCTAGGGCCGAAGGTACGGAGTGTTCATGCTGGAAAATTTTTCCAGCATAAGCGACGAGTTGAACACGTGTGTATATGTAACGCATTATGTCATGGTTTTCATAATACATGTCATGCATTGCATTATCGTCATTTACATGATTTGTCGCATTGGTTTATGCAAAAGAAAAATGAAAAGCGTTTTTAAAGAAAGATTCTGTTTTAAAAGAAAGCTTCCCACCGGTACCGTGTGTGTATGTGCCTGGCCAGTAATGACCATTCGGGCCTGGAGAGAATAGACCCGATAAGTGATGACGCTACCGTTCCGAATCCGGGAGTAATAGATTCGAAGGGGAGACGTTACCGACTCAGATCCGGGAAGATAGATCTGAACACTCTGTTGTTTTCTGACGATGATGATTTGAAAGAAAAGTATGAAAGATCATATCCTCATTTCTATCATGATGCATCACACGTATATATGTATGCATGTCACGTTCATTAAAGTCATCGTGTAGTGACACAAGATACTTAGACTAAGTTGTTATAGCTGGGTAGCTCCTAGGTATGACCTCATGAAGTGAAGATTCTTGTTATGTTACGAATTGATGCAAGTTACAGTCTTTTATTGTTATGTTCTTTATTAAGCAACGATTTTGTTTAAGTTATGATATTGATGGATTAAGTGTTGATCACTATCGAGTATTGGACGGAGGACAGGTGTGTTTCTAAACCGAAATTTTTGGGGTTCGGTTCTTGTATGCACTTTCCATTTAATCCTCAAATATTATAGTATACTTGCTGGTGACTTTGTCGCTCACCCCCTATTTTTCCTCCCAGAGGCTACAGGGAACATAGTAGAGTGGATTGAGGATGAACCTAAGGTCCCCTACCCGTGAGTGCAGTGAAGAACGGACGGATTTAGGAGACATGGCTGGCCAGCTATGATTGATGACTGATTATGATGGGAAACATTTGTTTTTGTGACTTTCGATATTTTTGATCTGGGTTGTAAACTAAGAATAGTCTTGTGGATGTTTTTAATTTGAGGTTTTAAATTCTGCCATGGTTTTGCTCACTTATTAACGTGTAAGCGCGAAAATCCATGCATTATATCATGGATCATGACATGTATGGAACGACGCTTAGTACTCTCCTTAGTGAAGTACGGCGGGTGCACCGGTTCCGGCTAGGCCGGGATGCGGGGCGCCACATGCATGGTTTGATGTTGTTGGGTGTGACATGATTTTAAAAGAAGGAATGCATCATACAAATATGGCATTGAGATTTGGGTTTAGTGAATGTTTAATTTATATTCGTTGATGAGATTATGTTGATTTGACTAATATTGTTGTTTGACTATGTAAGTTATTTTTCTTAACTTTATTTTCGAACGAGGATAGGTATGTTTTGTATAATTTATTTTATCATGTCTTTACCATATCCTCTCGTATATGATCCCATAGTAGATACATGTCGGTACTTACGGGCGACGCAAAAAGCTCATAAATCGTTGTTTCTATTTTTCTTTGCACAGGATCCAGGTCATGATATTTTATTCATAGAGCATGAGGCCGAGCGGCCACAATGGGATCTATAGTGGTAATTGTATTAAATTTTAGGATATTTACGTTGGGAGATTTTTATTAAGGTTTTAAATTTCATGTCGTTTCTATGTATTAATTTCTGCGTTAATCAATGACGTGTAAGAAATTCATATCGATGCTTTGTAGTTCTCGTAGTAGATTACGACAGGTGCATCGTCCCCGATGCTAGGGTTCGGGACGGGGCGCTATAAATTTGGCCAAAAATAAGTTCTTGACAAACACCACAGACGCGCTTCCTCCAACTCTCTCTCGTTGCACATCCTCTTTTTGCAATTATGCTCCTTTGACCTCATCATAAAGGACTTAATCCTTTTTATTTCTATTTAAAATTTTGGAAATGAAGTTTTTGATCGGAACAGAAATCAACAAGAGTCATGTCATGCAATATGTCCCTAGACCTATATGCAATGTATGATCCCGGTATTGACTAGATGTCTATAGACCGTACACTACAATCCACCCTGACCGATGTCCGTAGCCCGTACACAAAGATCCATCATAACTGATGCCCATGGCACGTACACCATGATCCACCCAATACGAGCGTCTGAGACCCGTACATCTTAACCCACTCCAAATGCAATTGCACGTGCCATGAATGCAACAACAAAGTCGCATGGGCATGTACGCCATTCTCACCATCTCCGGCACTCAATATTTGGTTTCGTAAATTTCTAAATACTGTAAAGTTGTTATTTATCATCACCATTATTTTTCCTTAGATTGTATTAATTTTCTACTAATTTTTCCTATTATTTCCTTATTTAACTCTATTTATTACTAATTATTTTTGATTACTTACATTTACCAAAATTCATAAATTAAGTGAAAATAATTTAATTTTAACATTTTATATTTTCTGAAATTTATTTAGAATTTTCGGATAATTTATTATATTTTTCTGTAATTTAAAAAGGTTTATTTACTATTTTCTAAATTCAGAAATTATGAAACAAAATAGTTAAACAGTTTCCTTTTTTTCTTCTCTAGGCGGGCTGGCCTTACCCTTTACCTACTTCTGGCCGCGATCGCTGCACTGGCCCATGCCATTGTGAAGCCTGTTGCCAGCCGCCCACTACCCCCTGTTCTATTTTTTCACACATTCAATTAATTGGGCCGGCAAGCTACGGCCCAGTTTGCTGGCCATCCGGCCCAGTCCGGTCGCTAGCCAGCCCCCTTTTTTTTTTATATAAATGGTCATTGGGCCCGGTGCTGCAGTCCGCCATCCACCGGCCCGTTAAGGGTCCGGCCCGCTGGCGCGCGCTGCAGGCCGGCCCTAAATTTTTTTTATAATTTAGCGGATTTTCTAGCAGCAACGCGTGGGAGCCCACGCGCGCACATGAGTGCAACACACGGCCACTTCAGCGGCGCGTGAGGCACAATCTCAACCTCCATTTTCTCCTATTTCCAGTATATAGGAACCTATTCTAAGGCCAAAACGCAAATTTAAGAGGCTCAAAGTATGAAAGTTTTCCACTTTTCAGTCTCATTCAAGGTTATTTTTGATTCAACAATCCAATCCAATCTTATCCCAATATTCATCCACATACACGCACATAGAAAATAACAAATTGGCAATCTCGTGCTAGTCAACATAAAGCAACATAAAAGCAAGATCTTCAAAAATCAAAAACACTTAATCACATTAATATATCATCAAAGCATGCATGAAATATACCCGTTTGAGGGGAAAAAGACACCTACCTCAACTTGTGAATTATAGTGATAACTAGATGAGCGTTTGTTGGTGATGTACGGTTACCCCTTCTTCTTCTTTTTCTTCTATATATATATATATATATATATATATTCACCTTAATTCCTTTTTGCTCCAAGATTGAGAGAGTGTTTTCTTTTCTTTTTCTTGTGTGGAGGGGGACGGCTGGGGCATTAAAAAGGGGGAAGGTGTAGGGTTTTGGGAGGAAAAGATAAAGGGGAGGGGTAGGAAAATTAGAGAGAAGTTAGGATTTGATTGGGAGAATTTATGAAAATAAGATAATGTAATTATCTTAATTAATTTGAATTTGATAATTTGTTTCCCTATCCCCTCACCGATTACACACACGCACATAGTGTGTATATTACTATTTTATTTTATATATATATATATGTGTGTGTGTGTATATATATTTTACGGTTATAATATATCATACGTCACGGAGCATCAGTTTTAGAGTAATAAGAGGAAAATATATGGGAAAATAGGTCTCAAGAACATTTTGATTGAAGAGGCAGCAGAAAGAAGAATGAATGATCTAATTGTGGGGGGTGATCCTTCACTTTCTGTATCATCTGATGCATCAAAAGCTAGTGTTGGATTTGATGCTGGTCAAATTGCAGAAGTGAAAACCTGGCTAGAATCCCAATTCGGAGCTGTTGGAAGAGATATACCGGAATTTGAGTACACACCTCGAAGCATTGCTTATTTGCACAATCTTGCTTCCATTTCCCAAGCAAAGACTCAAGCTGTATCTATTGTTGCGAATGATTTCTGTCAGAAAGCTGTTGAATATCATGCATAAGGTTTTTCGGTTCACCGTGTACTTGCCCCAGTTTATTGTTTTAAGATTAGAGTTTTCTTTTTTCCTGGAAAATGGTGGGGAATGGAATTGTCATTGTTATGAGGTTTTTCCCCCCGCTACATGTAGCTGTTCTATTGATTCCTATCTTTCAGAAGGCTAGCGTTATTATTTTTCTTTTTCTTTTTTTGGTTTATTTGATTTAGTTTGCTTGTTATTATCCTTATTATTGTTCGTTTTTGTTCTCGTTATTAATACTTTCTTTTTTTGTAAATATTATTTTTCTGATTTCTGTATGTTTCAATTTGTAGCTGCAAGGATAAGAGAGATTTTGGAACATTTTTCTTTTTCCTGGAAAATGGTGGGGAATGGAATTGTCATTGTAATGGGTCCCCCCCTCACTACATGTAGCTGTTCTATTGATTCTTCTCTTTCAGAAGGCTAGTGTTATTATTTTTCTTTTCTTTTTTGGTTTATGGTGGTTTTTTTGATTTTTTTTCCGATTTCTTTATGTTTCAATTTGTAGCTGCAAGGATAAGAGAGATTTTGGAACATGTGGGATTGGCCCAGGAGAATTTACCTTCAAATGGATTGTTATGCATGCAAGTTCTTGCTAGTGTTGCTAATTTGCTGAACATTAGAGATACTGAACTTAGTAGGTAAATTTTATGTCCTCTCATATCTCAATGATTTCTTTTTTCGACATGTACTGGTATACTTAATGATTTATGTTTTTAACTCTTTCGAGGAAATGCTTTAGTTTTTTTGTAGCAGTGGCAGATATCTCTTTAAGAAAGACAGCTGTGGTAGAGAAGAGGGTGCAACTGCAGCATGAGTCTAAAGTACTACTTGATTACACTCGCAAGACAATATCAAGATTAACTTATTTGAAAAGGTGAATCCTCCATGTACGAACAGAAAGCATGTTCTTTTCTCCAGTGAAACTGTTGAGATGTAGCTATATTTGATCTAAGTAGCACTCGTCTAGATTTGTGGTGAAATTGTCTGATTTCCTTGTTTTTTCTGGTCTTATAGAACACTTGCTCAACTGGAAGACGACATAGCTCCTTATAAATCAGAAATGGAAAGCCGCAAAAGAAATTTAGCAATTATGGACCAAAAAGAGCGGCAATATGTGCAACAGTGTTCAAATTATAAGGTAATTTATTTTCAAGGACTTCTTGGAGTGCAAAATGTCTAGTGTTTCTTGTACCTTTCTGCTTCTGCACCCAGGTCAATGGGTGGTGTGTTTTCTGTTCCCTTTAGGAATAATTTGTTGTTTTATGCCTTCTATTTACTAAGATGTTTGTGTTGATCAGCGGTTAGGATGTGTAAAGATATAAATGTGTAAATTGCTATTCTATTGACAAGCTTAAGATTTTAGATGAGATGGTAATTTAAGAAGATATTAGAGCTTCAAGAGCACCTGGGTCTGCCCCCTTCTATGCAACACAACATCAAACATAGGCCGTCCATATGAATCAATAATTTCTTGCGTTTTATTTATTTATTTATTTTATTTTTTTTATATGCGCTTGCCCAATTTTCATTATAGGTCATCGGGAAACTTCTGTGTGTTTCTAACACATGGATATGGTTGCATACATCCGCCCTCCTATTGTAGAGATAAGGGGGTTTGAGTGATTTCAAAATAAGTGACTTAAATGCATGATATATATAAACGTGTACATGTATGCATGATACTTTGCCATTACTTGCCTTATTTAGCTTATATATTATGTTGCCGTACTAACGAGCCATGAAGCGTTAAAGCTTACATCATATGGCAAACATTTGTTGTGTTTATACTATTTCCAGGTGCCACCATTAATGAACTAAACTAGTTCATCAAGTGAAGTACTTAGTTTAATAAACTAAGTAGTTCATTAAAGGAAGCCACATTTGGAAAAGGCACAAAGGCAACAAGGCTAAGGAAGGAAAGTTTTCTCCTCCTCCCCTCTTTAATGATACACGCCTATATACACATATATTACATATATTTTCAGATTTTTTGAAAAAGGCACATACACATGTATTCCAACGTACTACCGACACGTTATATATTTTACGTACGTACGTTAACGTCACACCACAATATTTAACTCATATTTATGAGTATATTCAGGTCTTATATCATATGATATAAGATATGGTGATGACAAATCTAATACGACACGATAAAAGGTTCTAAACCGAAAATTGTCGTATCGGGCGAATACCGAAACTTCGCCAACGTGTCACGTACTTGCCATAAATAAATGGCCAGCCCCTATACCTCAAAAATTGATGAAAATTCCGTGCACATGACAGAAAATTCAGCCAAAAATACTTTCCATGTTGGCACACACAAATCACCCCACATTAAGGCCAAAATGTGAAGATTCCAAGTTTAATTTAGTCACATGTTAATGGTACCACTTTAGACCAGCCAAGTGCTGAGATTTAAAGTATATATTATACATATTATGTATAACATAATATATATAGCATGTGCAAAAGTTGGAATTTAAATTAGAGAAAAATCGGGTAATCGACAAATATCAAAAATTCGGTTTTCTACGCACACAACACATGGAACGTTTTTGGTACATCATGTGACACGTATCTAGACACTTTTTACATATGATTTACATCTTAAAGTGTTTTAGAAAATTAAATTAAGGGCTGATTGGAATATAACATGTGTGTATTATTAAATGTGCATTATTTTACAAAGTTAGCAAAAATAAATTTCAGCACATACACATACTCTATGAAACGCCACCTACAGCTGAGATGGAGCTTATTTGGAGCCTTGTTGGCATATTGATTGGTCAAGAATCAATCATACAATGTTGATGACAAGAAGGAAGGAGCTACAAAAGGTAACATTTCAAACAATGTCACATCTGTAGCACATGCTGAAAGTTTCAGCATGTGTGCATTAACATGGGCGATTTTCTCACTTTAAATGAGCTACATTTTGTGTCTTGTATCATGAAGATTAATTGAGGATGTTATGGAAATGATTTGAATATTATTTAAATTAATAAAGTGTGATATTCTACATATCACACATGCTGAAATTTTTCAGCATGTGTGAAGACATGGTATGGCCGAATTTTAGAGCATAAAGATGTCCATATCCATTTCTCATGTGATAGGAATAATTACCATAAATTGGTGATTCATTTTTTAAAGAAAAATCAAAGTAAATTGGGCATTATTTTGAATAAAACTGAATGATGCACATGCTGAAAATTCAGCATGGCAACAAGCACTTGATGGCCGATTTTTGCCTTAGTTGAGAAGGATTTTTGTCTTGCAATTTATGTGATGTATCTCATGATTTATGGAAGTTATTTTGTGATGATTTTGGCACATGTTTAAGTGTAATTCTCAGATTTTTTCCAAGTCATCAATGATGACAACATTCATCCAATGAGAAGGTGCCAAGTAAGCGAAGACTAAATGATCATCCAATAAGAAGATGCCAAGTAAGCAAGACCTTGTCACTATGATGTCTTACACTCTCCCAAGGACTTAAAAGATAGTTTTCAAGAGGGGGATGCTACACAAGGGGACGGCATGCATCATTAAAAGAGAAGAGAAGAGAGCAAACAAAACAAGCAACAAGCATTGCAAATCAAAGTGATCAAAAAGCCTAGCTCTTCTTCTTCTACATCCTCTTTCTTTCTCTCTTCTTGTAAGCCTATTGTATTCATATCTTTCAATCTTAAATAGGCTTGATATAGACCACCACTCATTATATATCTTTTTAAAAGATTGATCAAGGTGTGATCAATCTTCAATCTTGCAAGGTGGTGGTGTTCGTGTGAATTGTACTCGTCATACAAGGTTTGTAAAGGGTTGGAGTTAGGTGTAACTCTATCAACCCTGTGGTAAGGTGTATTGCGTGTGTGTGATTAGTGTGAACCAAGGAAGGTGTTCCTTGAAGACTGGAGTAGGTTTTTTATAACCGAACCAATATAAAATTCTTGGTGCCATTTACTTTCTGCATTTACTTTCCAGTTACTGCACTGATTACCCTTCTTGTTCGCATTCGTAAAAATAGTTAACGAATTTCAAAAATCACGAAAATTTCCAGAAATATACTCACACGTTCTAGGGTTAATTTGGCACAAGTTTCAACCCTTTTGGATAAGTGTAAGTCAATCAAACATCAAAAGTTCTGAGACTAGTGCAGTCTGATTTTCAGACTTGCAAAGGTTGAGACTTTGATTGTAGTTGACCTACTTCCCAAAAGAATTTTGCAAAACTGTTTCAACCCACTTAAATATTTTATATAAGGAGTTAGTGGTCAAATTGTCAGAGCATTTGGACGTTCACACAAATAGGAATAAATTTTTCAAAACCATCTACCGTTTCTGGCAGATTCGAGCGATCTGAGTACCAATGGTTTTTGAAGGGGTTAAAGGTTGAATTTTAATTTGAAATTTTTAGGAGACCCTCATAACATCTGAGGCTAAGTTCTCTCAAAATGTCATAATTTTTGGAGACCTATAACCTGGTTTTAAAAACGTTTTAAAACTGGTCCTGAAAACAGAATCTGTTTTCAGAAGTTGAATTGTTCAAGTTTAAAGAAATTTTAAAAACCACACTTTCCGCACTATCTATTCAACCCCCCCCCCCTTCTAGTGGTGCCTTGCAGATCCTACAAGTGGTATCAGAGCACAGGAACACTCACTTCAAGGAATCCAACAATTCAGTGAGATGGCATCCACAAATCTCAAAACCGAGCAAGAAGGTATGTCGAGCCAAAGGCCTCCACTTTTTGACGGTGAGTCGTTTATTTAGTGGAAACTTAGAATGAAGCTTTTTCTTATGGCTATAGATATAGATCTTTGGTCAATCATTGAAGATGGTCCTTATGTCCCATCTAAAGTATCCACCGTAGACGGAGTCACATTAGAAGTTGTTAAAACTAGACAAGAATATACGAGTGATGATAAAAAGAAACTTAGTATAAATGCTAGGGCTATGCAATTGCTTCTAAATGGATTAAGTAAAAGTGAGTCTAGTTATGTGTCAAACTGTTCGAGTGCACAAGAAATGTGGAGGATACTAGAAATAAAACACGAAGGCACGAGTCAAATAAAAGAGTCAAAAATAAACATGCTTATGTCCACACTTGAGTCGTTTAAATTATTGCCTAATGAATCTATTGTTGATATGGATCTTCGTCTGACTAACATTTACAACTCTCTTGAGTCTCTTGGTAAAGCTTTTACCACGCAGAAAAAGGTACAGAAAGTCCTACGAAGCCTTCCATCCGAATGGGATCCTAAAGTGACCGCTATAGAAGAAAGCAAGGAAACTAAGTCAATAAAGATGGAAGAATTAATCGGATCACTTAAAGTTTATGAGAATAAACTCACCATACGGAAATCGGAGTCATCTAAACAAGGTAAAGCTATTGCTTTTAAATCAAATGAATATGTCTCCCCTCCCTCCGATCACGTAGATGATAGTGATTCTGAAACGGATAACGATGACTTAATTCTATTGGCTAAAGGCTTAAGGAAATTTATGAGAAGGTCATTTAGAAACAAAAATAAGGGTACTACAACCAAGAGAAATAAAAAAAAGTCAAATGATAAAGACGTTAAATGTTATGAATGTGGCAAACTCGGGCACTTATCATATGACTGCCCCAATAAAGAAAAGAAAACAAATAAATACCCTGACAAGGAGCGGAACAAAAATAGACTCGTCTCAGAACCCAAACAAAGGAAACGTGCTCTAAAGGCCTCCACCTGGAGTGATTCATCTGATTCTGAAACTGAGACCGAAGAGGAGACTGCACAAGTATGCTTTGCATCCAAAGCATCTAATGAGGTATCATCTGACTCTGACTCTGACTCTGAACCCTCCTATGAAGATCTTTTTAGTCAGTATTTGGAACTGCATAAATTCACTAAGACTCTCGCTAAGGAAAAGAAGCGATTAATTGAAGACAAGAAACTGTTAGAATCTTCTAACGAGAATCTTGTCGCTCAATTAAGCGATTCAAAGAAAGAGTCATCATGTGTCATTACTGCATTAAAGACAGAGATTTCATCATTGACCACTCAAAATAATGAAATAAAATCCGAGATTTCAAGTTTGAAATCAAGGAATACCGATTTAGAGAAAATGATGAAACAGTTTGATACGGGGTCCAACATGCTGCATCGCATTATATTATCACAAAAGCATGGCAGCGACAAAACGGGTTTGGGATACGTTGATATAAATGAAGTATCAACCAAACCAACCAAGTTTGTGGTGTCTAAGAAAGTAGACACCCCTAAGCCTCAAGTGGCGTCTAAGATGACGCATAAGGCGCCCCTTTCCTCATCACGCCCCACTTCTTCTTCATATCATGTGAAATATAACTTTATACCATATAGATATGAAAAGAAAAGAACAATGCATACACGAAATTCATATCATCCACGCACTACGCACACACACACAAGGACATATCAAAAACGTCCTTCATTTAGTGAGTATAGAGGAATCCTTGGGCAAAGGCCCAAAGTGCATGCACCACATGTCTACTATATCGCACCTTCATCTACATTCTTGCCATTTGATAGACCGAGAAGGATCACCCAAGTATGGGTACCGAAAGGTACTTTTACCAATAGGTGATTAACTAACTCGAAAGGACCCAAAGTTAAAAGGGTACCTAAATCATCTTTGTACATTGCAAGGAGCCCACACATCGAAAGATACATCTATTAAGTGGTTCCTTGACAGTGGATGCTTGAGACACATGACAGATGACCCGAGCCTGTTCACCAAACTAAAGAAGGTCACAAAAGGCGGATCCGTGACCTTTGGAGACAACAACGAACGCAAGATCATCGGAAAAGGTACGATTGGAGATCCAAATACTCTCCAAATCTCCAACGTCTTTTTGGTAAGCAACTTATCTTACAATCTTCTTAGCATTTCTGAATTTGTTGACAATGGTTTCAATGTGTGTTTTACTCACCCTTATTGCAACATAATAAATAAAAATGGAGAAACCGTTTTAAAAGGAAAACGAGAAGGTAATATTTTTACGCTTTCTATGGATGATGTAGTAGATGCTAAAGTTAAGTGTTTTATGTCAAATGAACCCAATGTGAATTTATGGCATAGACGTTTAGGACACATTGGCATTTCCACACTAGAAAAGCTTCAACGAAAGAACCTAGTACGGGGATTGCCTAAGCTTGATTTAGACAACTTTCAGTTGTGTGAATCTTGCATAAAAGGCAAACAAACACGTGAGTCACTTAAGCCTAAAAACGAAATAAGCACGACTAGAATCTTAGAACTATTGCATATTGATTTGTTTGGTCCTAGTCGCACTACAAGCCTTGGTGGGCGCCACTATGCATGCGTAATTGTTGATGATTTCTCTCGTTATACTTGGACTTTATTTCTTGCACATAAGGATGATAACGCCATTGAAATTGCAAAATTAATTAGACAACTTGAAAATCAATACGGTGTAAGTGTGAAAAAGATAAGAAGCGATAGAGGCGGTGAGTTTAAAAATAAAGAGATGATTTCATTTTAAGAAGAAAAAGGAATCAAGCATGAGTTTTCGCCACCTAGAACTCCACAATTAAATGGAGTAGTAGAAAGAAAGAATCGTACATTACAAGAAATCGCTAGGACTATGTTATGCGAAAATAAATTGCCTAGATTTCTGTGGGCGGAAGCCGTAAATTGTGCATGCTATATTGTAAATCGCCTATCTATAAGAAAGAAAATAAACAAGACGCCTTATGAGATTTTGAATGATCGCATGCCTAAGATTGATTATTTTTGTGTGTTTGGATGCAAATGTTTTGTTTTAAATACAAAAGATAATTTAGACAAATTTGAATCCAAATCAATTGAGTGCATTTTTGTTGGATATTCTATAAATTCGAAGGCATATAGATGTTATGATCCTCTCACTAGACAAATCATGGAATCTATTCATGTGAAATTCAATGAATTTGGTGAGATTGATAAAGATAAGGAATATGAAGACGACTTTGAATTGAAACCCGTGTTGAATGAAGATGATGATTCTTTTGATATGCATGATATGAATGACACACTAGAAATGCATGATCACATAGAAATGCATGATAACATAGAAAATAATCAACCAAGATGGCATAGAGATCACCCACATGATCTCATCATAGGCGACCTCACTCACGGTGTGCGACCACGTAGAAGAATTACATCGGACGAAATAAATGAATTTCATGCTATGATTTCTGAAATTGAACCCAAAAATGTGCATGATGCTTTGAGTGATTCTTCTTGGATTGATGCTATGCATGACGAACTTAATCAATTCATTAGAAACGATGTATGGGATTTAGTGCCACGACCACAAGATAAGACTATAATAGGCACAAAGTGGGTGTTTAGGAATAAAATGAATGAAGAAGGAAAGGTCGTTAGGAATAAAGCGAGACTTGTAGCACAAGGCTATAATCAAAAGGAAGGAATTGACTACGATGAAACATTTGCACCCGTAGCACGATTAGAAGCTATACGACTCTTACTTGCTATTGGTTGCATGAAAGATTTTAAATTGTATCAAATGGACGTAAAAAGTGCTTTCCTAAACGGATTCATACAAGAAGAAGTATACGTGAAGCAACCACCCGGTTTTGAAGATTTGAAGCATCCAGATCACGTGTACAAACTAAAGAAGGCACTATACGGCCTAAAGCAAGCACCGAGAGCATGGTATGATCGTTTTGCTACTTTCCTTTTAGAAAATGATTTTAAACGTGGTACTATAGACAGTACACTATTTTTGAAACAAGATAAATCAGATTTACTTATTATCCAAATCTACGTTGATGACATTATTTTCGGCTCTACCTCACATAGACTTGTTAAAGATTTTGAAAATTGCATGAAATCTGAATTTGAAATGTCTATGGTTGGTGAACTTAATTATTTTCTTGGCTTGCAGATTAAGCAAACGAGTAAAAGGATTCACATAAGTCAAGCAAAATATGTAAATGACATGATTAAAAAGTTTAACTTTGAAAATCTGAAACCATCCCCCACCCCTATGAGTGTTACTACTAAATTAGACAAAGACGAACATGGTAAAGACGTTCATAATGGCTTATATCGATCTATGATAGGTTCTTTGCTATATTTAACTGCTAGTAGGCCTGATATCATGTTTAGTGTATGCATGTGTGCACGATTTCAGAGTCAACCTAAGGTGTCTCACTATAATGCGGTAAAAAGAATATTCCGCTATATTAAGCACACGCCCACCTTAGGAATTCGGTACGATAAGGATTCTACTTTAACTTACATGCTTACACTGATGCAGATTATGGTGGCTGCAAAATAGATAGAAAAAGCACGAGTGGAACTTGCCAATTTATAGGAAGCTCACTCATTTCATTGTTTTCCAAAAAGCAAGCAAGTGTTGCTCTGTCTACTACCGAGGCTGAGTACATGGCACTTAGCCTTTGTTGCACACAGTTGTTGTGGATAAAACAACAACTCTCGGACTTTGGAATTACCGTAAATAGAATCCCTATATATTGTGATAGTATGAGTGCAATTAACTTGTCTAAGAACCCCGTATTACATTCTAAGGCTAAGCATATAGAAGTACGCTATCACTTTCTTCGTGATCACGTAAACAATGGTGATATCGTCATAGATCACGTACGCACAGAAACACAAGTAGCAGATATCTTTACAAAAGCCTTAAATCAAGCCACGTATGAATCTCTTCGTTCTAAATTAGGCATGATTCCCGTTGATATGATTTGATTTGACGTGATTTGATTTACTTTCCTTTTTTGACAGGAATCTTTTGATTTACTTTCCAAAATAAAGGGGGGGAGAAAAGCATGATTTAAGGGGGGGGAGAGAGACACTAATTGATACTAATTACACAAATCAAGGGGAGCCGCATTTGAAATTCGAATTTCAAATTTCAAATTTGTGCATGTTTCAAGGGGAGCGATAGCATTTAAATCATGTGCATAAGTTATTTTGAAAATCATCAAAAGGGGGAGATTGTAGAGATAAGGGGGTTTGAGTGATTTCAAAATAAGTGACTTAAATGCATGATATATATAAACGTGTACATGTATGCATGATACTTTGCCATTACTTGCCTTATTTAGCTTATATATTATGTTGCCGTACTAACGAGCCATGAAGCGTTAAAGCTTACATCATATGGAAAACATTTGTTGTGTTTATACTATTTTCAGGTGCCACCATTAATGAACTAAACTAGTTCATTAAGTGAAGTACTTAGTTTAATAAACTAAGTAGTTCATTAAAGGAAGCCACATTTGGAAAAGGCACAAAGGCAACAAGGCTAAGGAAGGAAAGTTTTCTCCTCCTCCCCTCTTTAATGATACACGCCTATATACACATATATTACATATATTTTCAGATTTTTTGACAAAAGCACATACACATGTATTCCAACGTACTACCGACACGTTATATATTTTACGTACGTACGTTAACGTCACACCACAATACTTAGCTCATATTTATGAGTATATTCAGGTCTTATATCATATGATATAAGATATGGTGATGACAAATCTAATACGACACGATAAAAGGTTCTAAACCAAAAATTGTCGTATCGGGCGAATACCGAAACTTCGCCAACGTGTCACGTACTTGCCATAAATAAATGGCCAGCCCCTATACCTCAAAAATTGATGAAAATTTCGTGCACATGACAGAAAATTCAGCCAAAAATACTTTCCATGTTGGCACACACAAATCACCCCACATTAAGGCCAAAATGTGAAGATTCCAAGTTTAATTTTGTCACATGTTAATGGTACCACTTTAGACCAGCCAAGTGCTGAGATTTAAAGTATATATTATACATATTATGTATAACATAATATATATAGCATGTGCAAAAGTTGGAATTTAAATTAGAGAAAAATCGGGTAATCGACAAATATCGAAAATTCGGTTTTCTACGCACACAACACATGGAACGTTTTTGGTACATCATGTGACACGTATCTAGACACTTTTTACATATGATTTACATCTTAAAGTGTTCTAGAAAATTAAATTAAGGGCTGATTGGAATATAACATGTGTGTATTATTAAATGTGCATTATTTTACAAAGTTAACAAAAATAAATTTCAGCACATACACATACTCTATGAAACGCCACCTACAGCTGAGATGGAGCTTATTTGGAGCCTTGTTGGCATATTGATTTGTCAAGAATCAATCATACAATGTTGATGACAAGAAGGAAGGAGCTACAAAAGGTAACATTTCAAACAATGTCACATTTGTAGCACATGCTGAAAATTTCAGCATGTGTGCATTAACATGGGCGATTTTCTCACTTTAAATGAGCTACATTTTGTGTCTTGTATCATGAGGATTAATTGAGGATGTTATGGAAATTATTTGAATATTATTTAAATTAATAAAGTGTGATATTCTACATATCACACATGCTGAAATTTTTCAGCATGTGTGAAGACATGGTGTGGCCGAATTTTAGAGCATAAAGATGTCCATATTCATTTCTCATGTGATAGGAATAATTACCATAAATTGGTGATTCATTTTTTAAAGAAAAATCAAAGTAAATTGGGCATTCTTTTGAATAAAATTGAATGATGCACATGCTGAAAATTCAGCATGTCAACAAGCACTTGATGGCCGATTTTTGCCTTAGTTGAGAAGGATTTTTGTCTTGCAATTTATGTGATGTATCTCATGATTTATGGAAGTTATTTTGTGATGATTTTGGCACATGTTTAAGTGTAATTCTCAGATTTTTTCCAAGTCATCAATGATGACAACATTCATCCAATGAGAAGGTGCCAAGTAAGTGAAGACTAAATGATCATCCAATAAGAAGATGTCAAGTAAGCAAGACCTTGTCACAATGATGACTTACACTCTCCCAAGGACTTAAAAGATAATTTTCAAGATGGGGAGGCTACACAAGGGGACGGCATGCATCATTAAAAGAGAAGAGAAGAGAGCAAACAAAACAAGCAACAAGCATTGAAAATCAAAGTGATCAAAAAACCTAGCTCTTCTTCTTCTACATCCTCTTTCTTTCTCTCTTCTTGTAAGCCTATTGTATTCATATCTTTCAATCTTGAATAGGCTTGATATAGACCGCCACTCATTATATATCTTTGTAAAAGATTGATCAAGGTGTGATCAATCTTCAATCTTGCAAGGTGGTGGTGTTCGTATGAATTGTACTCGTCATACAAGGTTTGTAAAGGGTTGGAGTTAGGTGTAACTCTATCAACCCTGTGGTAAGGTGTATTGCGTGTGTGTGATTAGTGTGAACCAAGGAAGGTGTTCCTTGAAGACTGGAGTAGGTTTTTTATAACCGAACCAATATAAAATTCTTGGTGCCATTTACTTTCTGCATTTACTTTCCAGTTACTGCACTGATTACCCTTCTTGTTCGCATTCGTAAAAATAGTTAACGAATTTCAAAAATCACGAAAATTTTCAGAAATATACTCACACGTTCTAGGGTTAATTTGGCACAAGTTTCAACCCTTTTGGATAAGTGTAAGTCAATCAAACATCAAAAGTTCTGAGACTAGTGCAGTCTGATTTTCAGACTTGCAAAGGTTGAGACTTTGATTGTAGTTGACCTACTTCCCAAAAGAATTTTGCAAAACTGTTTCAACCCACTTAAATATTTTATATAAGGAGTTAGTGGTCAAATTGTCAGAGCATTTGGACGTTCACACAAATAGGAATAAATTTTTCAAAACCATCTACCGTTTCTGGCAGATTCGAGCGATCTGAGTACCAACGGTTTTTGAAGGGGTTAAAGGTTGAATTGTAATTTGAAATTTTTAGGAGAACATCATAACATCTGAGGCTAAGTTCGCTCAAAATTTCATAATTTTTGGAGACCTATAACCTGGTTTTAAAAACGTTTTAAAACTGGTCCTGAAAACAGAATCTGTTTTCAGAAGTTGAATTGTTCAAGTTTAAAGAAATTTTAAAAACCATACTTTCCGCACCATCTATTCAACCCCCCCCCCCCCTCTTCTAGTGGTGCCTTGCAGATCCTACACCTATACCCCGCTATAGGCGTGAGTCTCTAAGGCAATGAGGTAATGTTGTTGTTGTTTGTCTGTTTTTGAGTCGTAACCTAAATCCTAGCCTCCTTGTGTCTCCTAGTACCTGATGTATGATATACGCCTTTAGAATACGTCTATTTCAAAAGTATCATGTAATTTCAACCATGAATCCCACTGCTGTACTTTTTTTGGAAAATTTAGTACTACTGCTATTCTGCTTCTACTAATATTGTTGCTGCCTGCAACACTACTGTGCACGTGTGAAAAGCCCACCGGCGAGGGAGCTTGTTAGATATAAATATGAATTGTTACTCCTTCCCAACAAGCTTAAGTTTTTTAATGAGATGGTAATTTAACTTGTGCTTTGTGCATGAGAACAAGTTACTTTAGACATGGATTGTATAACCACGAAGGAAAAGTTTTCAACATTAAGTGATTTTAGCTCCAAAAGGAAAAATGCGATAGTTTAGATGTTACCTTTCTGCCTCTAGCTGTGTTTTGCAAGTTAGATTGGTTACATAATTATGACATGTTGAATATTATTGTAGCGCCCCGCCCGAAACGAGGGTTCCGGCTCAGTGCACCCGCCGTACTCTACCCCATAGAGTACAAAGCGTCAATACTATACATGTACATGTCGACATGAATAATGAATCGATAAGCGGAAGTAACATAACATAAACAAATCTTCATCGACATGCACTGTACTACATCATAAACTGTACAATCATCATATACAGAATACTGAAATCATATATCATACATCATAATCCGAAACTTAATTCCTTCGAAATAATCTCTCAGTATGCTCTTCGTTATCAATGGTCTATCTAGCATGTCTTCAACGAGCCTGTATATTGATACCTGTTATCTGGAAAATTATAAATGAGGCAAGTATGAGCGATAGCCACCGACTTTTAATCGCTCAACAAGTAGTCTTACCAGATACGACATGTGGATCATACATGGAGAGACGGGGTGACAAATCATAATAATCATAAATTTTGAATATAATAAGCACGTCTCCTTTCTATCAAGTAAAGTATCATATCATATCTGTAAACTGCTGTAAACTGAAAGCAGATAAATTAGGAAGATTTCAAAGCATAATAGCATAACAGCATCTCATTCTGCTTAATACAAAACATCATACTATATCCATACTTAACTTCTAATCCATAACTTATACCATCTTTGCATATCTTACATAAACTACATTCTCATGCTTAACACTATATTGTCCACTGTAGTGCTATCATATACTTAAAGAATTCTTAATCATAACCCTAAGGTGACATGGTCATGACGTGATGTATAAAACATGACTTTTCATAAACGTGACTTTTCATAACTTGACATGATTTTCATAACTTGCATAACATGACATATGCATAACTTGCATAACATGACTTTTTTCATAACATGAAGACATAACATTTACATCATTGGCTATAGCACTTTTCATAAGAATAATAACGCACGACATACCGAATGATTCTCCGTATAGTACATGTGCGACATAACATCATGAATCATATGCACATGTGCTAACGGTGACGCATTATGACTGAGATCCCGTGTCCCAGACCCGGTGTTACACTAAGCCATAACGTAAACATGGGCCCCTGACACCTACCACTCCGGTCCCGATGTCAGGACAGCGCTTCAACATAACATAACATAATCATGATCATGAACATAACATAACATATCGTGTCTCATCGGAATCATTCGTCTCGTGTTTATTATTCCTATGCATATGAACTTTTAAAAACATGAGATGTGACAACATAACTTTGCAAATCTTGTTTTCATGCAACGTGAGACTCGGTCAAATACGGGTATCTTGTCATACTACCACTAGTAACATCACTCACTTAATTTCCTTCTACATATCACAACTTAAACAAAATACCATTTTCACCTACACATAAGTACCATTCGGCCATCATACTAAAACAGCCCCCTTTTTCTATTATCATCACACAATAATTTGGTAGCATCTATTCCATACATGCATATCATAATTCATAACTAAAATGCCTACATCATGAAATTTCTAATTACCTTAACATTTCATCTTAGATTTCATAACTTACATCTTATCATAACCTATTATGTTAGTATACATAACATGTAACATATCATATACATACACTATAAAAGTTAGTAATCTTATACTTACGCACACATAAATATGAACTATTTATGTTTCCTACTTTTCATAACATAATACATAAATTACATACTTATCCTACTTTCATAACTTAACATATTCATCATATATACATATATACTTATAAAAATATGGTAAAATCATCTTTGTCACTAAGGCCTAAAGGCCGAACATATATGTACATAGTATATACATATATAAGTCATTTTGTGATATATTATGTAATATCCAAAACTTATTTATTTTCATATCTTAACATATTCATCATATATACATATATATACTTGTATAAAAATATAATGAAATCATTTTTGTCACTAAGGCCTATTGGCCGAATGTGTATATATACATGGTATATATATAAATCATTTTATGATATATTGTACAATATCCAAAACTTATTCATTTTCATATCTTAACATATTCATCATATATATTATACATGTATACATACGTATACAACAAAAAAAGTTTATTTTCTCATGAAAATCTTAAGGCCGAAAATAAATCATGTATATATATATATATATATATATATATATATATTTATATATATTTGTCTTATAATATATTATATACATTCAAACTTACTCATATTTCATTACATAGTATATCTTAACTATTGAAATATACTATTCATAAAATTAAAGTCAATAAGGCTAACAATTTTATTCATGGCCGAATATGTACCTTTTCATACACAACACTATATTTATTTATATGCATCTATACATCTTCACCTATATATATATACACACACATATATATAGATCCGTATATATACATATGTAGATCTATACACTTATACATATATATATATCAACATACATATTTTATAATATGTATATATGTGCGTGTTTATATATAATGTATATATATGTATATAGTGTGTGTGTGTGTATTGTGTATATATGTATATACTTATTACTCAACATAGATCTATACTTTCTTGAGAAGAAATCTTGAACATACTACATGATGATCCAACTTTGATATGAACATAAATACTTAATATTTGTAAAACCATGTAGGATCTAGGAAGAATACTTGCCTTTATCACTTAACCTTAGTATGAAAGTGAAGGTTTCTCCACTTGGCTTGAAGACAATCTTCTCCTCCTCACCTTAGCAAACCCACGGTTTTGAAAGGCCAAAATAGAGGTTAGTGTGCAATCACAAAGATGAAGAAATTGACAAAGATATTCTAGTATAATTAGTGTCCTTACCTTGAGTATTCTTGGTTCCTAACTCCAAACTACTTTGTATTCTTGATGCTTGGTTGTATAAAGATATTGTAGTAAATGGTTTTGTGAAGAATGAGATGAAGTGAAAAGAAGAAAACAATTCTTCCTCTTGCTTGTAGGATTCGGCCATGAGGAGTGAAGGAGAAGATGAACATATTATCTTTTGTAAAGGAAAGAGGAGAATTGAGTTGAAGTGTAAGATGTAGTAAAATAAAATAATAGTAGGAAGGAAGAGGGTCCTTCCTTTGAAATTTTCGGTCACAATAAGGCCAAGAAGAAGAAGGTAATGTGAGTTGAAGGAGCAAGAATAATGGAGTGTAGTGGTAGAAAAAGGTAAAAGAAATGATAAGGTTTGAAAGATGGAGTGGGTAGAATGATTAAACTAAGAGAGTATTCTCTCTTTCTTGGGGTGCCATACGAAAATTTCAAGGAAAAGAGGGAAGAGAATGTGGGCATGTGAAGAAAGGTAGGGCATGTTGGAGTATAATAATGAATTGGGTATTTTAAATAGACAAAAAGCAATATTCCCCTTTCTTTTCTTGGAGCATGCCGAAAGTTTAGAGAAAAAGGGGTGAGGGATTATAATTTTTTATTTGTGAGGGGTGGCAAAGGTTTGGAATTATTAGGTGTAATGTAAATGAGAGTGGGAGAAAAATGTGTAGGAGGGAATAAAAGAAATGATGGTAGCATGTGGATAGGGTAGGGTGGCCGCCTATGGGGTTTTGGGGAGGGTGAGATTTTATCTATTATGCCATGTAGGATAAGACAGGAGAAAATGTGATAAAAGCGTGTATTGGAATTATCGTATCGGGTATTTTTATTTGGTTTGATTTATATTTATCGAGTTATGTTGCTACTGACTAATTTATTTAAAGACTCTGTATGTTCGATACAGTCATTAGCTAATCTCATCCAGTCTCGTTATATCCGTTAACTTATCTTACGGTTATTTTTCCGAATGTTTCTAACCCTGATATTTAATATCGACGTCTTTATTAATTCTAAATAAAATTTTGAATTCCACAGAAAATCTTATCGACATCGCATTTGTGTTCTATTTTCATCATTTTCACTAGCCCGGAATCTCGGGTGGTAACAATTATTGGGTTGATTTTGGTTAGGGCTTGTTCTTGATGATGTTGGTGATTTACTAGAGTGCGCCTACGTCGCTTTTGTTTCATTATTTGTAGTTTTATCTTTTTGTGGGAAGGTCGGTGTGGGGGTCAATTTTAGTACTTTTGGCTGTCATCACCACCAGGGCTTAGAATTCAAGCTTGTTATGATTGAACCCTTTTTTGTGGCGGTGAAGCGATTTGGGAGCGCAGATGTCCTGTAGAGGTATAAAATTTAGTGAGAATTTTAGGTTGTTAGACCGGAATCACGGTTGAGATGATATGATATTTTGAAAAAATCATATTTTTGAGAGGTGCGTATATGCATTAGAGTTTTCCTTCGGCAAAAAAATAATAATAATAATAATAATACTAAAAAAATAATAATAATAAAATAAAAATAGAGATAAGTGCAAATTACATGGTAATTAGAGTTACATTAGGAAACCTAAACCAAAATCTAAAAGGAAAACCTAAAATCTACCCTAGCTCCCCCTCATTATATATACACACACAATACAAAAAAAAAAGCAACCCAAAACCCTCCCAAGCCCCTGCCGCCACTCTTCCCACAAAAAGAAAAAAAGGGTGAATCAAAATTCCCCAACCCAAATTCGTGGCCGCCCCTTAATTCATAAAAAAAACAACTCTAAGCCTTGCTTAGCCAGCCGAGGTTAGGAAGCAGAAGAGGAACGCGCATATGAATTATATCCGTCAAAAATGTATGTGCATCTTCCCTCTCAAACGGGTATAATCCATACATACTTTGATGGTATATTTATGTGAATCGTGTTTTTATTTGTTTAAGATATTAATTTTGCATATGTTTTACATGACAAAGCATGAGATGATTTTTATGCCTGCTACATATGTGTATGTGTATGGATTTGGTGGTAGAATTGTGTTAGATTAAAAATACCCTCAAATTAATACAAAGATTAGAAATTTTCATAATTGTAGTTGTTTAAAATTGCGTTTTGGCCTTAGAATAGGTTCATCTAGCCCGGAATAGGTTGGGATTGGGTTGGAAGTCGAAAAACGGGTCTGATGGACGCGTTTTAGGAGGGTGGCGCGTGGGGCCCACGCACAGCCCCTGACGGCGCGTCCGGACATGTGATGACGTGTCCACCTTCAGAAAATGCGTCTCGTTATAATGAGTCCAATGCAACTGGTTTGAGGTCAATCGGAATTAAAACGAAGATTTTATAGAGGTTAGAAGAAAATAGAATCTAATTAAAAAATAAAAAAAGAGAATGCTATTGGACCGGCCAGGCTGCCCGACCGGACCGGATGGCCAGCGGACCGGACCAGATAGCAGGCCGGCCCAAACCGAATATTAAAAAAAATCTGAAAATTAATTTCTGAAATGAATAAATAATCAATAATTAATTAAAATTATTTTAAAATTCCATAAAAATATATTTAATTATCAAAAACTTCTAAATAAATTCCAGAAAATATAAAAGGTTAAAATTAAATTATTTCCACTTAATTTCTAAATTTTGGTAAGTGTAAGTAATTAAAAATAATTAGTAATAAATAGAATTAAATAAGGGAAAAAATAGAGAAATTAGTAGAAAATTAATACAAGCTAAGGAAAAGTAAGGGTAATAATAAATAACAACTTTCCAATATTCATAAAATTTACGAACCCAAATATTGAGTGCCGAAGATGGTGAGGATGGGCGTACGAGCCCCAGACGACTTTGTTTTTGCATTCATCGCATGTGCATTGCATTTGGAGTGGGTTGAGATGTACAGGTCTCAGACGCTCGAGTGGAGTAGATCATGGTGTACGGGCCATGGGTACTTGGTTATGGTGGATCATGGTGTACGGGCCATGGACATCGATTATGGTGGATCGTGGTGTACGGGTCACGGGCATCCGTAAGGGTGGATTGTAGTGTACGGGCTACAGGCATCCAGTCAATCCCGGGATCATGCATTGCATATAGGTCTAGGGGCATATTGCATGACATGATTCTTGTTGCGTGTGACACGTTGATTGAGCATGCATCACGTACTTGTACATTTTATGTGGAGTGCTTTATTTACCGCATTTATTTTATCTTATGCATGTTATAGCATGTTTATGTGTTATGTGGCTATCTACTGGAAGTATTTGTCACTGGAACCTAGTTTTCTATTCCTTAGATGGATGTATTGTTTGCCTGTCTCTCACCTCTCTAGATCAGCAGGCTTTAAAAAGTCAAATACTTCCAGTAGATAGCGGAATAGGAATAGGCTTACAGGAGGCAAGTCTTGGTAGCTTCTCAATGTATCAAGAATAGGTTTAGTTTTCTTTTCCAAATCCTTCTTATGCTTTGCCATTTCCACCAGTACACCATGACTAATGTCCGGGTTGTATCCAACACGATTGAGCACCGCCTGCATTGGGAATACTTTTGAAATGATTTGCAAAAGCAAGGGCAGCGCGAATTAAATATTCTAGTCAAAATGAGCAATGTAAAAATGTCATCATGACAAACAAATAAACAGGCTAGTCAAGCTCTTAAGTTCAAAAAACCATATAGAAAGTAATTAACCACAACTTATCGAGCATCATCATATTCGGTATCTTTTGGATTTGGAAGCAACTAAATTGAGTAAGAAATTGGTACTCGCATTACATAATCCAATTGCACCACACAAGTACCTGCCAGGTATCACATGAGTGGGCAAAAGAGTAAGACAGAACGTGACTAACTCTGCATTATGCATTAGATGCCTTAACGAAATAATGAAACAAATTAAATTCTATGTTTTTAAATGATAAATTGAACTCTAAGCCAACCAAACTACACTCAAATGAAGCACACTTCACCCATTTAAAGGTCAAAATCCAGTCCTGCATGCAGATGTGTTTGAGTTTATGGTGGAACAGTAGCATCCTACCCAAGATAAGATGTGAAGAAAGAAAGACACCAGGTTTGCACATTTCTATACCCAATCAATACCAGCCTATCACACATAAAAAGGCATAGTTTGAGCAAACTGCTCCCAAATTGCTTACAAGACAACACCACCATTCATGTACTTTTCCGGCTATATAAATCACTTATTTCTCTTTAACTTTAATCCTTTTATTTATTTACTTATTTATGTAGCCTAAATCATATCCTCCTTGTGTGTCCTCTTATACCTAATGCATATACGCACCTCTAAAATATGATTATTTCAAAATATCATATCATCTGAACCGTGACTCCGGCCTAAGTACCTAAAATTCTCACTAAATTTTATACCTCTACAGGACATCTGCGCTCCCAAAGCGCTTCACCACCAAAAAAAAGGTTCAATCATAACAAGCTTGAATTCTAAACCCTGGTGGTGATGCCAGCCAAAAGTACTAAAATTAACCCCCACACCGACCTTCTACCCACAAAAAGATAAAACTACAAATAATGAAACAAAAGCGATGTAGGCACACTCTAGTAAATCACCATCATCATCAAGAACAAGCCCTAACCAAAATCAACCCAATAATATTCAACATGTCATAATTATGTAACCAATCTAACTTGCAAAACACAGCTAGTGGCAGAAAGGTAAATCTAAACTATCGCATTTTTCCTTTTGGAGCTAAAATCACTTAATGTTGAAAATTTTTCCTTCGTGGTTATACAATCCATGGCTAAAGTAACTTGTTCTCATGCACAAAGCACAAGTTGTTAAATTACCATCTCATTAAAAAGCTTAAGCTTGTTGGAAAGGAATAACAATTCATATTTATATCTAACAAGCTCCCTCGCCCGTGGGCTTTTCACACGTGCACAGTAGTGTTGCAGGCCGCAACATTATTAGTAGAAGCAGAATAGCAGTAGTACTAAATTTTCCAAAAAAAGTGCAGCAGGGGGATTCATGGTTGAAATTACATGATACTTTTGAAATAGACTTATTCTAAAGGCGTATATCATACATCAGGTACTAAAAGACACAAGGAGGCTAGGATTTAGGTTACGACTCAAAAACAAACAAACAACAACAACATTACCCCATTACCTTAGAGACTCCCGCCTATAGCGGGGTATGGGAGGGCGGATGTACGCCGCCATATCCATGTGTTATAAACACACAGAAGTTTCCCGATGACCTATAATGAAAATTGCGTCAAGCGCATATAAAATAAAAAATAAAATAAATAAATAAATAAAACGCAAGAAATTATTGATTCATTTGAACACTGCTGCCTATGTTTGATGTTGTGTTGCATAGAAGGGGGGCAGACCCAGGTGCTCTTGAAGCTCTAATATCTTGTTAAATTATCATCTCATCTAAAATCTTAAGCTTGTCAATAGAATAGCAATTTACACATTTATATCTTTACACAGCCTAACCGCTGATCAACACAAACATCTTAGCAAATAGAAGGCATAAAACAACAAATTATTCCTAAAGGGAACATAAAACACACCACCCTTTCACCTGGGTGCAGAAGCAGAAAGGTACAAAAAACACTAGACATATTGCACTCCAAGAAGTCCTTGAAAATAAATTACCTTATAATTTGAACACTGCTGCACATATTGCCGCTCTTTTTGGTCCATAATTGCTAAATTTCTTCTGCGGCTTTCCATTTCTGATTTATAAGGAGCTATGTCGTCTTCCAGTTGAGCAAGTGTTCTATAAGACCGGAAAAAACAAGGAAATCAGACAATTTCACCACAAATCTAGACGAGTGATACTTATATCAAATATAGCTACATCTAAACAGTTTCCCAGGAGAAAAGAACATGCTTTCTGTTCGTACATGGCGGATTCACCTTTTCAAATAAGTTAATCTTGATATTGCCTTGCGAGTGTAATCAAGTAGTACTTTAGACTCCTGCTGCACTTGCACCCTCTTCTCTACCACAGCTGTCTTTCTTAAAGAGATATCTGCCACTGCTACAAAAAAAACTAAAACATGTCCCCGAAAGAGTTAAAAACATAAATCATTAAGTATACCAGTACATGTCGAAAAAAGAAATCATAGAGATATGAGAGGACACAAAATTTAACTACTAAGTTCAGTACCTCTAATGTTCAGCAAATTAGCAACACTAGCAAGAATTTGCATGCATAACAATCCATTTGAAGGTAAATTCTCCTGGGACAATCCCACATGTTCCAAAATCTCTCTTATCCTTGCAGCTACAAATTGAAACACACAGAAATCAGAAAAACAAATCAAAAAAACCACCATAAACCAAAAAAATGAAGAAGAAGAAGAAAAATAATAGCACTAGCCTTCTGAAAGAGATGAATCAATAGAACAGCTACATGTAGTGGGGGGAACCCCATAAGGCCATAACAATGACAATTCCATTCCCCACCATTTTCCAGGAAAAAGGATGTAGCGCCCCGCTCCCGAGCTCTAATATCAGGAACAGTGCTCCCGTCGTATCTCGCTAAGGAGAATACAAGGCGTCGAATCAATCTCTTACATGTCAGAAATGACGTAGAAATTTTTCCGGAAACGTAAAACATAACTTGAATTAACTCGAATAATTGTTATTACATCAGTGAATAAAAGGAAATCTGATAATCAAACAATAAAAAAGTCTGCGAAAATCCCCAAAAGATAACCAAGAACAGTCAGCTGCAGAGTCCCATCATATCCTAACTGCAGCTATCAACCGGCCCACTCTGCTATGTCCTTCCCGTCCTCAACGAGGATGCACTCGTAGTCCTCTTCTGGCTCACCTGGGAAGTAGGGGTGAGTGACAGAAATCACCCAGTAGATGACCGCCTCAAACAAATACAAAACGTGCATACCGAAATGATATAATCACATAACACATAAACATGCTATAGCATGCATAAGATAAAATAAACGCGGTAAGTAAAGCACTCCACATAAAATGCACAAGTACGTGATGCATGCTCAATCAACGTGTCACACGCAACAAGAATCATGTCATGCAATATGCCCTTAGACCTATATGCAATGCATGATCCCGGGATTGACTGGATGCCTGTAGCCCGTACACTACAATCCACCCTTACGGATGCACGTGTCCCGTACACCACGATCCACCCCAACCGATGCCCGTGGCCCGTACACCACGATCCACCATAACCGATGTCCAAAGCTCGTACACCATGATCCACCATAACCAAGTACCCATGGCCCGTACACCATGATCTACTCCACTCGAGCGTCTGAGACCCGTACATCTCAACCCACTCCAAATGCAATGCACGTGCGATGAATGCAAAAACAAAGTCGCCTGGGGCCCCTACGCCCATCCTCACCATCTCCGGCACTCAATATTTGGGTTCGTAAATTTTATGAATATTGGAAAGTTGTTATTTATAATTACCCTTATTTTTCCTTACCTTATGTTAATTTTCTAGAATTTTCTACTAATTTTCCTATTTTTTTCTTATTTAATTCTACTTATTACTAATTATTTTTAATTACTTACACTTACCAAAATTCAGAAATTAAGTGGAAATAATTTAATTTTAACATTTTATATTTTCTGGAATTTATTTAGAATTTTTTGATAATTAAACATATTTTTATGGAATTTTAAACTAATTTTAATTAATTATTTATTATTTATTCATTTCAGAAATTAATTTTCAGATTTTTTTTAATATTCAGTTTGGGCCGGCCTGCTACCTGGTCCGGTCCGCTGGCCATCCGGTCCGGTCCGGCAGCCTGGCCGGTCCAATAGCATTTTCTTTTTTTATTTTTTAATTAGATTCTATTTTCTTCTAACCTCCATAAAATCTTCGTTTTAACTCCGATTGACCTCAAACCAGTTGCATTGGACTCATTATAACGAGACGCATTTTTGGAGGTGGACACGTCAGCACGTGTCCGGACGCGCCGTCAGGGGCCGTGCGTGGGCCCCACGCGCCACCCTCCTGAAACGCGTCCGTCAGACCCGTTTTTCGACTTCCAACCCAATCCCAATCTATTCCGGGCTAGATGAACGTATTCTAAGGCCAAAACGCAATTTTAAACAACTACAATTATGAAAATTTCTAATCTTTAGATTAATTTGAGGGTATTTTTAATCAAACACAATCCTACCACCAAATCCATACACATACACATATGTAGCAAGCATAAACAAATCATCTCATGCTTTGTCATATAAAACATATGCAAAATTAATATCTTAAACAAATAAAAACACGATTCACATAAATATACCATCAAAGTATGCATGGATTATACCCGTTTGAGGGAGAAGAGGCACCTACCTTTTTGGCGGATATAATTCCTATGCGCGTTCCTCTTCTGCTTCCTAACCTCGGCTGGCTAAGCAAGGCTTAGAGTTGTTTTTTTTTATGAATTAAGGGGCGGCCATGAATTTGGGGTGGGGAATTTTGATTCACCCTTTTTTTTCTTTTTGTGGGAAGAGTGGCGGCAGGGGATTGGGAGGGTTTTGGGTTGCTTTTTTTTTTGTATTGTGTGTGTATATATAGTGAGGGGGAGCTAGGGTAGATTTTAGGTTTTCCTTTTAGATTTTGGTTTAGGTTTCCTAATGTAACTCTAATTACCATCTAATTTGCACTTATCTCTATTTTATATTTTATTATTATTATTTTTATTTAGTATTATTATTATTATTTGCCGGCTGTAACATCCTACCCACCTTACAAGAAGTTTCGTCCTCGAAACTTGGCGTACCTTATTTGAAAAGCTGTGGATATCTCTCTCGCATTTGCTCCTCAAGCTCCCAAGTCGCCTCACGCTCGGTCTGATTTGTCCACTGGACTTTAACATAAAGGATGACTCGGTGTCTCAACACTTGGTACTAGCGGTCCACGATCTTGATAAGGGTCTCCTCATATCTCGTGTCTGGCCGAATCCTCAATGCTGGCGCGTCTAGAACATGGCTCGGATCCGACACATATCTCCTCAACTGAGAAACATGGAATACGCTGTGTACCTGGGCCAAGGCAGGGGGTAAGGCCAGTCAGTAGGCCAAAGTACCAACCCTCTCGAGCACTTCGTATGGACCAATGTAGCGAGGCTTCAGTTTTCCCTTCAAAATGAATCGTGAAACCCCTTCATAGGTGACACCCTCAAGTAAACCTTCTCGCCCACAGTGAACTCTAGAGGACGTTGCTTCGAATCAGCCCAGCTCTTGCTCCTATCTTGAGCAACCATGAGTCTATCATGTATCAACTTCACTTTCTCTCTAGTCTGCTCAACCAACTCAGGACCAGTAATAACGCGCTCACCAACCTCATTCCAATGAACAGAGAACCTGTATTTACGTCCATAGAGCACCTTCAAGGGTGCCATGCCGATGACACTGTCGTGGCTGTTGTTGTAGGAGAACTCAATTAACTTCACCCTACCATCCCCGTTCCCTCTGAAGTCTGGTGCGCAAGCCCTCAACATGTCCTCAAAAGTCTGAATCGTCCTTTCCGACCACCTAGCAAGTTGGGGATGAATTACAGTGCTCGAACGTAGCTCCGTCCATTACATATATCAGCATGCGCCAGTATTAATATATGTTGTCATTTTAATTGTTAAGTTGTTAAACATGTTTTGTATAGACATATAGTATGTTGTGTATCCTTATGTTAAACGCATGTATGACTTACGTGTCATATGTAGCTCATGGATTCATAATCGTTATATGCAGTTTGTCACGTGTATTATATTTTTATTACTTGTTAGTTGAGTTTTAAGCGGTACACACGCTATGCGTATTCATTTTAGTCTTTGTTTATCGTGATCTTTTTTTTACACTTATGTTAGTCGTTAATAATAATTATATATATTTTTTGTTACCTGTACTCTATTTGTTTCCGCATAGCTTATCCTATTATTGTATAAATATCATTGTATATATATTTCCGAAGGAAATGTATAAATGCATAGATATTACTATAATTTATTTGGGTGTTGAAGTTGATAAAAAAATTTTCCTGTTATTAAGTTATTTACATTTTAATCTATTACTATGCCGTCATGCTATACTATGTCGTTCCTAACTTGTAATTAGCATGCTCTTCAATTGTGTATGTTAATGATTTGTTTTGAAACCGGTAGATGTATGCTTATTTTGTAACTCATGACTAGAATGAAAAGTATTTGTGTTATTGTATTGTGTTGTTTGTTGTCATTATATATTATGATGTTTATTACTGTTTTATTGTATTAGTTATGTTGCGGTGTAATTGAAATAGTTATATGTATACTTGTGCATATTTACTTAGCGTTATTTAGTTACTTTTGTTTCATGTATCTATTTGTATGTTTTCTTAAATCGACTTATTTACGTTATTAATGTTGTAACAAATTGTGTTTGTCTATATGCCTTTTTATTGTTGTAAGAGACTGAGTGTTTTCTCTCTTTTTTTTGTGTAGTGGTCATTTAGCACATATACTCCTGTCTTATCGTATATTTTTTGTATATTCGCTACTCCTATGTTGTTATCGTATTCTATATATGTTGTAAACTTTTATCTATTACTTTGTATTTTCATGTTGTTGCTTGTATGTATAGGTATATGTGTATATGAACATTTGTTATTTGTCTTTCGCACTTATACTGTTTGTGTTTTATGTGTTGATAACATTATATGGTTTAATAAGTTGATTGGTTCATTACAGCTCACAGAGTCATACTGCTGTAAGGTGCATACATTTTAGTAGTTAGTATGTCTTGTGCATATTTTTTTGTATGTTACAACAAGCTGGTAACTTTTTCTTTTTTTCATATATATATATGGTGGTTAATTTAATTAATTTCATTTTTTTTCAACCAATTTTTTTTTGCACTTTTATGGTGTTTATTGTTCATGTTATACTTGAATTAGTAAATTTTATTAGGCATGGAGTGGTGGCATGTGATGGTGGGGAAAGGTATTGGTTTTGCAGATGTGACTGTGATTTTACTACTAACGACGTAAGTTATTTTGTTTATATGTTATGGTACGTTATATATTTGTTTGTGTCGTGCATGAGTATGGTGTGCATTATTTTGTGCACCTGGTTTTTTTTGGTGGTATATATATATATAATTTGTTGAATTATGTTGGTGTATATGCATAGTATATGTTATGTGATATCTCTTTTTTTGTACTGTGTTATGTTTGTTTGTGTAGTTGTGTTGGATTTTGTATGGTTGATGTTCTAGTACGTGTTTGATATGTGGAAATATGTCGTTACGGTATGTTGTATTAATCAGTGTGTGTATGTGTAGTTAATTAGCAAGATTGTGTATTATGGTCTTGTGCTTAAGTGTTTTTTGTTTTTTTTGCTCACCGAAACTTTGATGAGATTAACGGTCCACTCGAACTTCGGCTTCTTCTGCTTCCGTTTGCTCAGGGCACCAATATCGGCGAGAATTCTTCAACATATTTTCCGTAGCAGCTGGCCAAACCAAGAAAACTCCTTCCTTCAGTCACCTTGGTCGGTCAGGGCTATTCAGCGATATTCTTAATCTTATTCGGATCCACTGAGGTCCCCTCTTTTTGAACTTATGCGACTTAAGAAAGTCATGATTCCAGCTGTGCAACTCTGATCATTTATCTCTGACTGACATCCCATGTGCTGATGATGAGTCATTGATACCTGGTCGCCGGTGGTGGAACTCTGTTATGACATCGCCATCCTCCCCGAAGTCTGCATCACTCATCACATGGATATGGGCATGACCCTTGCTTCCCTTTATGTTGCTCCTGATTCTGATGTGATGGTGGTACTGGTCTCTGCTCAGTGCTCTCTCGTAAAATGTCCCGGTTGTCGCACTCATACTTGCATAATGCCCCTACACTAACCAGAGTATGGCATCCACAATGAGCACATGGCGGTGGCGGTGGTCGTGCTCTCCTCCACGGCTATACTTTCGTCATGGGCGGTCCTACGATTATTAGCGGCCATGTCGCATATCTCCGACTCCTGAGGTGAAGGGTCCTTCTGAACATCGAATTAGGGACATCCCACATTTCCCCGTAGTAGAACCTCAGATCCGGTGGCCGCAGTGGTGGAAACTGTTGGTTCAACTATTGCTGCTGAGCGGTCTACTGTTGCTGTTGTGCCAAAATGGTGGCCAGAGTGGCCATGGTGTTGGCCAATGCATGAAGGATGGCCCCCTGATCTGGGTGGTCATTACCACATCCACTGTTGCCTCCTTTGCTAGAGTGTTCACTGTCCAACGGTATTTTCTTGGATTTCATGCGAACATTGCCAAGAATTCAGATTGAATAGGAGTAATCGAGGGATTTGAGCATTTATGGGGCTCATGCGAAGGTTTGGAGGCATAACGGTAATTAAGTAAAGAAAGCTCACCAACGGCACACACCTCCCATAACCCGATCATAACTTAGGTCTAAGATCATCGCTTAAGTCTACTTTGTTTATTAGGATAAAATCGTAACTTATGTCTAATTGTTCTAGTTAATCCTGCGTTTCCGAGGCGGATCTGAAGCCTGGGCTCTGATACCACGTGTAGCGCCCTGCTCCCGAGCTCTAATATCGGGAACAGTGCGCCCGCCGTATCTCGCTAAAGAGAATACAAGGCGTCGAATCAATCTCTTACATGTCAGAAATGACGTAGAAATTTTTCGCGAAAACGTAAATCATAACTTGAATTAACTCGAATAATTGTTATTACATCACTGAATAAAAGGAAATCTGATAATCAAACAATAAAAAAGTCTGCGAAAATCCCCAAAAGATAACCAAGAATAGTCAGCTGCAGAGTCCCATCGTATCCTAACTGCAGCTATCAACCGGCCCACTCTGCTATGTCCTTCCCGTCCTCAACGAAGATGCACTCGTAGTCCTCTTCCGGCTCACCTGGGAAGTAGGGGTGAGTGACAGAAATCACCCAGTAGATGCCCGTCTCAAACAAATACAAAACGTACATACCGAAATGATATAACCACATAACACATAAACATGCTATAACATGCATAAGATAAAATAAATGCGGTAAGTAAAGCACTCCACATAAAATGCGCAAGTACGTGATGCATGCTCAATCAACGTGTCACACGCAACAAGAATCATGTCATGCAATATGCCCCAAGACCTATATGCAATGCATGATCCTGGGATTGACTGGATGCCTGTAGCCCGTACACTACAATCCACCCTTACGGATGCCCGTGGCCTGTTACGACCCGAATTTCCGGATCAATGGAAATGAAATAATGTAATGGAAAATAGAAAGCAAATGACATGTTGTCAAAATTTCGGTGGAATTTAAATTTTTATTTAGGATTAATAAAGACATTGACATTAAATATCAGGGTTAGAAACGCTCGGAAAAATAATCGAACGATAAGTTATCGGATATAGCGAGACTTGACGGAACTAGATAACGAACCATTCGGACATAAGATATGATTTAAATAAGTTAGTCGGTGGCAACTTAAGTCGGTAGATGTAAATCAAACCAAATGAAATACCTGATACGATAATTCAAATACACACTTTTATCATATTTTCTCTCACTTTACCCTACATAGCACAAAAGACAAATCCCCACCCTCCCCAAAAACCCTATGGCCGCCCCCTACCCTCTCTCTAGTCACTATTCCCTTTTCTTTTTCTTACACCTCTTACACCCCTCACATCACTCTTTACACCTAATACCCACTACACTTTTCTTTCTCTTTCCTCCCCTCCTTCTCACCACCCACGGCAAACCCCCTAATTTTCCTTCCCTCCACCGAATTCACCAAGCCAAAAACCCATCTTCACTACTTATCTTCCACTCCTTTTACACTTCATTTATATTTTCTTTCTCTTTCATCCATCTTCAACCCAACTTCCTCTATTCCTTCAACAAACAAGTCTTCATTGTCTTCTTTCTCATTTGGCCGAAAATACAACCAAGAACAAAGGAATAGATTTCTTCTTCTTCATCCTATACAACAATAAATCCATTTACAACAAAATCCTCTCTTTTTCAAGAACACAAACAAAGTTCTCCTACACCATTTTTTTAATATAGCCATGAGTTATACAAAGCCAAGGAGAAAATTTTCTTCTCTTGTTCATCTCATCTACACATATCTAAGATCAAGCTCCAACATTTTTCTTCATACAACCTCAAGGCCGAGTTTTAAAAAGTTAAAAATCAAGATCTAGCAAGGTAAACACACCATCTAAGTCAAGTTAGATTTCTTCATTTACTTAACTTGATAAGTTGCTCACTAACTCTCTTATTTTCCTCCCAAAACCGTGGCTTTCAAGACAAGGATGGAGAAAGATTTTCTTCCAAAACTAAGTGAAGAAATCTTCACTTTAAGTGTAAGAAAAGTGGTAAAGGCAAGTTTTCTTCCTAGATCCTACATGGATTTTAAAATGTTTAGTATTTATGTTTATATTAAGTTGGATCATCATGTAGTATATTCAAGATCTCCTTTCAAAAATATATAAAATCTATTTTTGGTGATATATATTTGATATATATCTACACGGCTATACTAAAATATATGTACATATGTATATATAGATATATATGCGGGTATGAGTGTATAAACTATAGGAGAGTATATATGTAAAATATATATAGAATAATATACGGCCCTATATTTGTTTATTTGTAAATACAATGATTTTTAGTGGGTATTTATACATATATACATACTTATATGGAAATATTTGTACTTGTGTGTATATATTAAAATAATATAGACACACACACACACATATATTATATATATATATATATATGAATTTATTTTCGGTCAAAAAAGGCAAATTAGAATTAAAATGAATTATTTACACTTTATAAATACATATATGTATATAATATGAAAGTATGTATAAGTAGACATATATGGAAATATACCCATACACACGGCAGTGGGTTTTTTTTTTGTTTTTTTTAAGAAATGACTTTAGTACACTATATATGCTTATATATATACTATATATATGTTAAAATATAAAATGGGTAAAATATGTTCGAACTATAATATGCCATAATTTATATTATATATATATATATATATATATATATATTATGTATTTCGGTTACAAGGTCTCGAAATGTTGGAAAAGGTGTTACTATATTATATTGACATATACTTATATAATACATATGTTAAAGATATGAAAATGAATAAGTTTTAGATATTATATAATGTATTATAAAATGATTTTATATATGTATATACAATACATAAATTTCGCCACTTGACCATTTATGATAAAAGGACTTTATTATTTTGTATACATATATACATGTATAATATATATGTTGAAATATGAAAATGAATAAGTTTAAATATTATATAATGTGTTATAATATGATTTTACATATGTATATACAAAACATAAATTTCGGCCATAAGGTCATTAAAATGCTAAAAATATGGTTAAATAAGTTTTAAGTATGAATTTTTGTTTAATATATATATGTTATATATGTTAAGATATAGAAATGAATAAGTGTTGGATATTATATAAAATATCACAAAATAATTATGTTCATGTATATATTATATATATTTTCGGCCACTAGCCTTTTTGGAGGCTAAAAATAATTTTTAGAAGTATTATGTACACATACAAGTATAATATATATGTTAAGATATGAAAAATGGTCACTTAGAATATTTTAGAGATATATATATATATATGTATATGTAGAACATATAAATTGTTTTACAAGGATACATACATATACATATATGTATTCGGCCATTAGGCCCTAAATGATAAAATGACTTTATCAATTTAATACACATGTATATATGTATGATGTATAAGTTAAGTTACGAATTATGAAAGACAAGTGTAGTTTAGACCTTAAGAAAGTATGGTTAAGGTATTTTCCTAAGTTAGGATAAGTAGACTTTAAGTAAGTAGGTGATGTTACTAGTGGTAGTATGACTAATATACCCTCATATGACCGGGTCTCATGTTGCATGAAATTAAAGTTATAAAATTATGTTGTGTGTCACATGTTTTAAAGGTTCATATGCATGTGAATAATAAACGCGAGACGATTGATTCCATCGACACCCACGTGTTATGTTATGATTATGTTATGTTCGCCAGTGTGACATCGGTACCGGGGTGGTAGATGTCAGGGGCATATGTTTGCATTAGGACCGAGTGTAACACCGGGTCTGGGACACGGGATCTCCGTCATAATGCGTCACCATTAGTACATGTACTTATGTTATGATGCTTATGTAGTACATGTGCTATATGGGGAATCAGTCGGTGCGTCGTGCGTTATTATTCCTATAAAGTGCTATAGCCATCATGAAATGTCATGTTTTCGGATTATGAAACGCAAGTCACGTTATGAATCATGAAACGACAAGTATGTAAGTTCAGAGGAGAATGATGATATGTCATGAAAAGTCATGTTATGCATTACGTCTTGTTCATGTCACTTTAGGGTTATGATTAAGAATTCCTTAAGTTTATGATGGCACTAAAACGGTTAATGTAGTGTTTATGCATGAAAGTGTAGTACCTATAAGATATGCAAGATGGTATAAGTTATGGATTAGAAGTTAAGTTATGGATAGTAGACGATGTTACGAATTAAGCAGAACGAGCTGCTTCTATGTTAAATGAGAAATTTTCTGTATTTACTTGCTTTTAGTTACAGTTATGCGATATTGATTTAAAATGGAGACGTGCTTATTATATTCGATGTTCATGGTTATTACATTTTGTCACCCCGTCTCCCCATGTATGATCCACATGTCGTATCTAGTAAGACTATTTGCTGAGCGATTAAAAGTCGGTGGCTATCGCTCATACTTGCCTCATTTATCGCTTTCCAGATAACATGTATCACTATACAGGCTTGTTGAGGACCTGCTAGATAGAGCATTGATAACGAAGAAACTTGTCGAGAGATTTGCTTTGAAGGCATTAGATTTTGGTTTATGATGTATTGTAGAAGATTGCAGTATTCTGTATATGATGACTTATACAGATTATGATGTAGTGCATTGCATGTCGATTATGATATGTTTATGTTATGATGCTTCCGCTGATCGATTCGTTATTCATGTCGACATGTACATGTATAGTATCGACGCCTTGTACTCTATGGAGTAGAGTACGGCGGGTGTACTGAGCCGGAACCCTGATTTCGGGCGGGGCGCTACAGTTGGTATCAGAGCAAAGGCTCCAGATCCACTGCGGACACATATGTAAACAACGACGTGTATTTAAGCAGTGATATTATAATTTAAGAAATGATCATAGACGTAAGAAACGATCTTAGACGAAAGTGACAGTCTTAGTATAAGAAAAATAGAACGGTAGTAGACAAATATGAATTGAGACGTAAGAAGTTAAGAGTTAAACAGTATAACACGCATTGGTCAAAGAACTCATCCTCTCTCGTAGTTGTTGTGAGTTTCCAGTATGAAAGATTTTTTTGAAGATTGATAAGGTTTTAGTGTATTGCTGAAGAGAAACCAGAGAGTATAGCTGAATAGGAATATAAGTAGGTCGTTTAGGTGTTCCAACATTTATCCATGACCAGTCACTAGAATACCTCAATTCTATTTTCCTGTTAGTAACATAGTAGTCATAAACTATAAATTTCATAATTTCAGGTTCAACTAGAATTGTAGTAAGATTTGGAGATAGTGATAGAATTTCATAGACTGATTAAGATACGATATGCAGTAGAACTATAAGCAGTGGTTTATAAGAATTATGACGATTAGAGTTTTACATTGCGCAAATAGTACGAGTAGGATTAGGACGATGAATTTAGAAATTTTTGGAGTAGGTCAAGGATGTTAGTCGCATTAGAGATGTAATTTCATAGTGATAAGGATACGATTATATAAATAAGGATAAAGATATAATGAGCCACGTAATATCAGGAATTAATTATAAAAATCTGAAGGACGTTGGATTATCTGGTTGGAATTAGTAGGTGTAAGTTGAATCCTAGTAAGCACAAATACGTAGAAGATGATGTGATATAAGATTTAATCAGATGAGAATTAGCAGCTGAAATTGGTAAATATTAAAGTTACTGTAACGTGAAGAAATATGAGGTTGTAGAATACCTAAGCGGATTAATAGAAGGTATACGGAAATTGTGAATTAAGAAAAATTTTATCATAAGACGGTGAATACTAAGTTGAATCATAGGCGATTAAGAAATGACGCTAGAAATTACGTGTTTAAATCTTTATGTGTAAAATGGATACAACCCTAAGTTTCGAGGACGAAACTTTTTATAAGGGGGGAAGAATGTTATGACCCGAATTTCCGGATCAATGGAAATGAAATAATATAATGGAAAATAGAAAGCAAATGAGATGTTGTCAAAATTTCGGTGGAATTTAAATTTTTATTTAGGATTAATAAAGACATTGACATTAAATATCAGGGTTAGAAACGCTCGGAAAAATAATCGAACGATAAGTTATCGGATATAGCGAGACTTGACGGAACTAGATAACGAACCATTCGGATATAAGATATGATTTAAATAAGTTAGTCGGTGGCAACTTAAGTCGGTAGATGTAAATCAAACCAAATGAAATACCTGATACGATAATTCAAATACACACTTTTATCATATTTTCTCTCACTTTACCCTACATAGCACAAAAGACAAATCCCCACCCTCCCCAAAAACCCTATGGCCGCCCCCTACCCTCTCTCTAGTCACTATTCCCTTTTCTTTTTCTTACACCTCTTACACCCCTCACATCACTCTTTACACCTAATACCCACTACACTTTTCTTTCTCTTTCCTCCCCTCCTTCTCACCACCCACGGCAAACCCCCTAATTTTCCTTCCCTCCACCGAATTCACCAAGCCAAAAACCCATCTTCACTACTTATCTTCCACTCCTTTTACACTTCATCTATATTTTCTTTCTCTTTCATCCATCTTCAACCCAACTTCCTCTATTCCTTCAACAAACAAGTCTTCATTGTCTTCTTTCTCATTTGGCCGAAAATACAACCAAGAACAAAGGAATAGATTTCTTCTTCTTCATCCTATACAACAATAAATCCATTTACAACAAAATCCTCTCTTTTTCAAGAACACAAACAAAGTTCTCCTACACCATTTTTTTAATATAGCCATGAGTTATACAAAGCCAAGGAGAAAATTTTCTTCTCTTGTTCATCTCATCTACACATATCTAAGATCAAGCTCCAACATTTTTCTTCATACAACCTCAAGGCCGAGTTTTAAAAAGTTAAAAATCAAGATCTAGCAAGGTAAACACACCATCTAAGTCAAGTTAGATTTCTTCATTTACTTAACTTGATAAGTTGCTCACTAACTCTCTTATTTTCCTCCCAAAACCGTGGCTTTCAAGACAAGGATGGAGAAAGATTTTCTTCCAAAACTAAGTGAAGAAATCTTCACTTTAAGTGTAAGAAAAGTGGTAAAGGCAAGTTTTCTTCCTAGATCCTACATGGATTTTAAAATGTTTAGTATTTATGTTTATATTAAGTTGGATCATCATGTAGTATATTCAAGATCTCCTTTCAAAAATATATAAAATCTATTTTTGGTGATATATATTTGATATATATCTACACGGCTATACTAAAATATATGTACATATGTATATATAGATATATATGCGGGTATGAGTGTATAAACTATAGGAGAGTATATATGTAAAATATATATAGAATAATATACGGCCCTATATTTGTTTATTTGTAAATACAATGAATTTTAGTGGATATTTATACATATATACATACTTATATGGAAATATTTGTACTTGTGTGTATATATTAAAATAATATAGACACACACACACACACATATATTATATATATATATGAATTTATTTTTTGTCAAAAAAGGCAAATTAGAATTAAAATGAATTATTTACACTTTATAAATACATATATGTATATAATATGAAAGTATGTATAAGTAGACATATATGGAAATATACCCATACACACGGCAGTGGGTTTTTTTTATTTTTTTTAAGAAATGACTTTAGTACACTATATATGCTTATATATATACTATATATATGTTAAAATATAAAATGGGTAAAATATGTTCGAACTATAATATGCCATAATTTATATTATATATATATATATATATTATGTATTTCGGTTACAAGGTCTCGAAATGTTGGAAAAGGTGTTACTATATTATATTGACATATACTTATATAATATATATGTTAAAGATATGAAAATGAATAAGTTTTAGATATTATATAATGTATTATAAAATGATTTTATATATGTATATACAATACATAAATTTCGCCACTTGACCATTTATGATAAAAGGACTTTATTATTTTGTATACATATATACATGTATAATATATATGTTGAAATATGAAAATGAATAAGTTTAAATATTATATAATGTGTTATAATATGATTTTACATATGTATATACAAAATATAAATTTCGGCCATAAGGTCATTAAAATGCTAAAAATATGGTTAAATAAGTTTTAAGTATGAATTTTTGTTTAATATATATATGTTATATATGTTAAGATATGGAAATGAATAAGTGTTGGATATTATATAAAATATCACAAAATAATTATGTTCATGTATATATTAGTATATATTTTCGGCCACTAGCCTTTTTGGAGGCTAAAAATAATTTTTAGAAGTATTATGTACACATACAAGTATAATATATATGTTAAGATATGAAAAATGGTCACTTAGAATATTTTAGAGATATATATCTATATATATATATATATATATATATATATGTATATGTAGAACATATAAATTGTTTTACAAGGATACATACATATACATATATGTATTCGGCCATTAGGCCCTAAATGATAAAATGACTTTATCAATTTTATACACATGTATATATGTATGATGTATAAGTTAAGTTACGAATTATGAAAGACAAGTGTAGTTTAGACCTTAAGAAAGTATGGTTAGGATATTTTCCTAAGTTAGGATAAGTAGACTTTAAGTAAGTAGGTGATGTTACTAGTGGTAGTATGACTAATATACCCTCATATGACCGGGTCTCATGTTGCATGAAATTAAAGTTATAAAATTATGTTGTGTGTCACATGTTTTAAAGGTTCATATGCATGTGAATAATAAACGCGAGACGATTGATTCCATCGACACCCACGTGTTATGTTATGATTATGTTATGTTCGCCAGTGTGACATCGGTACCGAGGTGGTAGATGTCAGGGGCATATGTTTGCATTAGGGCCGAGTGTAACACCGGGTCTGGGACACGGGATCTCCGTTATAATGCGTCACCATTAGTACATGTACTTATGTTATGATGCTTATGTAGTACATGTGCTATATGGGGAATCAGTCGGTGCGTCGTGCGTTATTATTCCTATAAAGTGCTATAGCCATCATGAAATGTCATGTTTTCGGATTATGAAACGCAAGTCACGTTATGAATCATGAAACGACAAGTATGTATGTTCAGAGGAGAATGATGATATGTTATGAAAAGTCATGTTATGCATTACGTCTTGTTCATGTCACTTTAGGGTTATGATTAAGAATTCCTTAAGTTTATGATGGCACTACAACGGTTAATGTAGTGTTTATGCATGAAAGTGTAGTACCTATAAGATATGCAAGATGGTATAAGGTATGGATTAGAAGTTAAGTTATGGATAGTAGACGATGTTACGAATTAAGCAGAACGAGCTGCTTCTATGTTAAATGAGAAATTTTCTGTATTTACTTGCTTTTAGTTACAGTTATGCGATATTGATTTAAAATGGAGACGTGCTTATTATATTCGATGTTCATGGTTATTATATTTTGTCACCCCGTCTCCCCATGTATGATCCACATGTCGTATCTAGTAAGACTATTTGCTGAGCGATTAAAAGTCGGTGGCTATCGCTCATACTTGCCTCATTTATCACTTTCCAGATAACATGTATCACTATACAGGCTTGTTGAGGACCTGCTAGATAGAGCATTGATAACGAAGAAACCTGTCGAGAGATTTGCTTTGAAGGCATTAGATTTTGGTTTATGATGTATTGTAGAAGATTGCAGTATTCTGTATATGATGACTTATACAGATTATGATGTAGTGCATTGCATGTCGATTATGATATGTTTATGTTATGATGCTTCCGCTGATCGATTCGTTATTCATGTCGACATGTACATGTATAGTATCGAAGCCTTGTACTCTATGGAGTAGAGTACGGCGGGTGCACTGAGCCGGAACCCTGATTTCGGACGGGGCGCTACATGGCCCGTACACCACGATCCACCATAATCGATGTCCATGGCCCGTACACCATGATCCACCATAACCAAGTACCCATGTCCCGTACACCATGATCTACTCCACTCGAGCGTCTGAGACCTGTACATCTCAACCCACTCCAAATGCAATGCACGTGCGATGAATGCAAAAACAAAGTCGCTTGGGCCCGTACGCCCATCCTCACCATCTTCGGCACTCAATATTTGGGTTCATAAATTTTATGAATATTGGAAAGTTGTTATTTATCATTACCCTTATTTTTCCTTAGCTTGTATTAATTTTCTACTAATTTCTCTATTTTTTCCCTTATTTAATTCTATTTATTACTAATTATTTTTAATTACTTACACTTACAAAAATTTAGAAATTAAGTGGAAATAATTTAATTTTAACCTTTTATAGTTTCTGGAATTTATTTAGGATTTTCTGATAATTAAATATATTTTTATGGAATTTTAAAATAATTTTAATTAATTATTGATTATTTATTCATTTCAAAAATTAATTTTCAGATTTTTTTTAATATTCGGTTTGGGCCGGCATGCTATCTGGTCCGGTCCGCTGGCCATCCGGTCCGGTCGGACAGCCTGGCCGGTCCAATAACATTTTCTTTTTTTTATTTTTTTAATTAAATTCTATTTTCTTCTAACCTCCATAAAATCTTCGTTTTAACTCCGATTAACCTCAAACCAGTTGCATTGGACTCATTATAATGAGACGCATCTTCTGGAGGTGGACACGTCAGCACGTGTCCGGACGCGCCGTCAGGGGCCGTGCGTGGGCCCCACGCGCCACCCTAGTGAAACGCGTCCGTCAGACCCGTTTTTCGACTTCCAACCCAATCCCAACCTATTCCGGGCTAGATGAACGTATTCTAAGGCCAAAACGCAATTTTAAACAACTACAATTATGAAAATTTCTAATCTTTAGATTAATTTGAGGGTATTTTTAATCTAACACAATCCTACCACCAAATCCATACACATACACATATGTAGCAGGCATAAACAAATCATCTCATGCTTTGTCATATAAAACATATGCAAAATTAATATCTTAAACAAATAAAAACACGATTCACATAAATATACCATCAAAGTATGCATGGATTATACCCGTTTGAGGGAGAAGAGGCACCTACCTTTTTGGCGGATATAATTCCTATGCGCGTTCCTCTTCTGCTTCCTAACCTCGGCTGGCTAAGCAAGGCTTAGAGTTGTTTTTTTATGAATTAAGGGGCGGCCACGAATTTGGGTTGGGGAATTTTGATTCACCCTTTTTTTTCTTTTTGTGGGAAGAGTGGCGGCAGGGGCTTGGGAGGGTTTTGGGTTGCTTTTTTTTGTATTGTGTGTGTATATATAATGAGGGGGAGCTAGGGTAGATTTTAGGTTTTCCTTTTAGATTTTGGTTTAGGTTTCCTAATGTAACTCTAATTACCATCTAATTTGCACTTATCTCTATTTTTATTTTATTATTATTATTTTTTTAGTATTATTATTATTATTTTTTTGCCGGCTGTAACAAAGGAAAACTCTAATGCATATACGCGCCTCTCAAAAATATGATTTTTTCAAAATATCATATCATCTCAACCGTGATTCCGGTCTAACAACCTAAAATTCTCACTAAATTTTATACCTCTACAGGACATTTGCGCTCCACAATCGCTTCACCGCCAAAAAAAAAGGGTTCAATCATAACAAGCTTGAATTCTAAGCCCTGGTGGTGATGACAGCCAAAAGTACTAAAATTGACCCCCACACCGACCTTCCCACAAAAAGATAAAACTACAAATAATGAAACAAAAGCGACGTAGGCGCACTCTAGTAAATCACCAACATCATCAAGAACAAGCCCTAACCAAAATCAACCCAATAATATTCAACATGTCATACTTATGTAACCAATCTAACTTGCAAAACACAGCTAGAGGCAGAAAGGTAACATTTAAACTATCACATTTTTCCTTTTGGAGCTAAAATCACTTAATGTTGAAAACTTTTCCTTCGTGGTTATACAATCCATGGCTAAAGTAACTTGTTCTCATGCACAAAGCACAACTTGTTAAATTACCATCTCATTAAAAAGCTTAAGCTTGTTGGGAGGAATAACAATTCATATTTATATCTAACAAGCTCCCTCGCCCGTGGGCTTTTCACACGTGCACAGTAGTGTTGCAGGCCGCAACATTATTAGTAGAAGCAGAATAGCAGTAGTACTAAATTTTCCAAAAAAAAGTGCAGCAGGGGGATTCATGGTTGAAATTACATGATACTTTTGAAATTGACGTATTCTAAAGGCGTATATCATACATCATGTACTAGGAGACACAAGGAGGCTAGGATTTAGGTTACGACTCAAAAACAGACAAACAACAACAACATTACCTCATTGCCTTAGAGACTCCCGCCAATGGCGGGGTATGGGAGGGCGGATGTACGCAACCATATCCATGTGTTAGAAACACACAGAAGTTTTCCGATGACCTATAATGAAAATTGGGCAAGCGCATATAAAATAAAAAATAAATTAAATAAATAAATAAAACGCAAGAAATTATTGATTCATATGGACGGCCTATGTTTGATGTTGTGTTGCATAGAAGGGGGGCAGACCCAGGTGCTCTTGAAGCTCTAATATCTTGTTAAATTACCATCTCATCTAAAATCTTAAGCTTGTCAATAGAATAGCAATTTACACATTTATATCTTTACACAGCCTAACCGCTGATCAACACAAACATCTTAGCAAATAGAAGGCATAAAACAACAAATTATTCCTAAAGGGAACATAAAACACACCACCCTTTCACCTGGGTGCAGAAGCAGAAAGGTACAAGAAACACTAGACATTTTGCACTCCAAGAAGTCCTTGAAAATAAATTACCTTATAATTTGAACACTGCTGCACATATTGCCGCTCTTTTTGGTCCATAATTGCTAAATTTCTTTTGCGGCTTTCCATTTCTGATTTATAAGGAGCTATGTCGTCTTCCAGTTGAGCAAGTGTTCTATAAGACCAGAAAAACAAGGAAATCAGACAATTTCACCACAAATCTAGACGAGTGTTACTTATATCAAATATAGCTACATCTAAACAGTTTCCCAGGAGAAAAGAACATGCTTTCTGTTCGTACATGGAGGATTCACCTTTTCAAATAAGTTAATCTTGTTATTGCCTTGCGAGTGTAATCAAGTAGTACTTTAGACTCCTGCTGCACTTGCACCCTCTTCTCTACCACAACTGTCTTTCTTAAAGAGATATCTGCCACTGCTACAAGAAAACTAAAGCATTTCCCCGAAAGAGTTAAAAACATAAATCATTAAGTATACCAGTACATGTCGAAAAAAGAAATCATTGAGATATGAGAGGACATAAAATTTACCTACTAAGTTCAGTATCTCTAATGTTCAGCAAATTAGCAACACTAGCAAGAACTTGCATGCATAACAATCCATTTGAAGGTAAATTCTCCTGGGCCAATCCCACATGTTCCAAAATCTCTCTTATCCTTGCAGCTACAAATTGAAACATAAAGAAATCGGAAAAACAAATCAAAAAAAACCACCATAAACCAAAAAAAGAAGAAAAATAATAACACTAGCCTTCTGAAAGAGAGGAATCAATAGAACAGCTACATGTAGTGGAGGGGGGGACCCTTACAATGAATATTCCATTCCCCACCATTTTCCAGGAAAAAGGAAAACTCCAATCTTAGAATAATAAACTGGGCAAGTACACGGTGAACAGAAAAACCTTGTGCACGATATTCAGCAGCTTTCTGACTAAAATCATTCGCAACAATAGATGCAGCTTGAGTCTTTGCTTGGGAAATGGAAGCAAGATTGTGCAAATAAGCAATGCTTCGAGGTGTGTACTCAAATTCCGGTACATCTCTCCCAACAGCACCAAATTGGGATTCTAGCCAGGTTTTCACTTCTGCAATTTGACCAGCATCAAATCCAACACTAGCTTTTGATGCATCAGATGATACAGAAGGTGAAGGATCACCTCCCACAATTAGATCATTCATTCTTCTTTCTGCTGCCTCTTCAATCAAAATGTTCTTGAGACCTATTTTCCCATATATGTTCCTCTTATTAGTCTAAAACTGATGCTCCATAGAGTATGATATGACCTGGAAAAATTAACAAAACTTGATTCTCTGAGGCTGCCAGCAGATATCTGAAAAAGACTAGTAAAGGCATTTTTTAAATAATACTGCAAGCACGCTTATATATCTAGACATAATTTCTATGAATAAGAAAATCCTCCTTTTCTAACACAATCCCTTCCAACCTTTCAGATAGCTTTAATCATTAATTGAAAATATCATCCATAAGAACCAGTTGTGCATATTCTAGTTCAATGAAAAAGGACCAAGAAAAAAGCCAGGGATGGGGTTTGGAACTCTAAGAAATCTTATGGAGGACTTATAAAAATAAAGAAATTTTCGAGGAGTGTAACACCATGCAGCAAACAACATGTACCAAATTTGTATATTCTTTGTCTCTTCAATAAACAATTAGGTGACAATATGTGCACTGATGGAACACAAAGCTGCATAGATAAAGGATTAGACATTCCTTATGGGATGATTAGTCAAAAAAAAAAAAATTAGGTGACAATATGTACTCAAGATAAAGTATGCACCCATTTTTATGGTTATTGGCTTAATGGGGTTCGCTTTTTTGCATTAGCTTGTTGCCTAAAGAATTTAAAGAATTACATAATACAGAAATACATAAAGATATTGAATTGAAGGCAGATGTGTAAAATATCATACAGAAGCTGATATATATATATATATATATATATATATATATATATATATATATATATGGTGCTTTTAGCATTTAAATTATTCGTGCTTCTGACGTGTGAATTACACATGCTTATGGTATTTCAACTATCAATACTGCAGGTATATCAATCATTCATTTTTCCTAGCCACTATTCATACTGCGGGCATGTCATCTATTCATGCTTTGAGTAGGTCATGCTTCAGGCATGTCAATGTTTCAATCAATTGTTTATGCTTCAGGTATATCTACCTATTCATACTATAAGCATGATAACTATTCATGAAAAAAAATTTATGCTTCATGCATAACAACTATTCATGCTTCGAGCATGTCAACGATTCATGCTTCAGGCATGTCAAACGATTCATGCTTCGGGCATGATAACAATTAATGATTTAGGCATGTTAACGATTCATGCTTTGGGCATGATAAGACGATTTATGCTTCAGGCATGTTAACAATTCATGCTTCAGGTATGATAAAATGATTCATGCTTTGGGCATGATAAAATGATTATTGCTTCAGGCATGATAACACGATTCTTGCTTCGGGCATGATAACAGTTAATGCTTCATGCATGTTAACAATTTCATGCTTCGGGTATGATAAAATGATTCATGCTTCGGACATGATAAAACGATTCATGCTTCGGACATGATGACAATTAATACTTCAGGCATGTTAATATTTCATGCTTCGGGTATGATAAAACAATTCATGCTTCAGGCATGATACAATTAATGTTTCAGGCATGTTAACAATTCATGTTTTGGTCATGATAAAATGATTCATGCTTCGGGCATGATAACAATTAATGCTTTAAGCATGTTAACAATTCATGATTTGGGCATGATAAAAGTTTATCTATATGGCTGCAAGCCATATACTATTCTTCTTCTTTCAAAGTAAGTCTAGACTTCAGTCTAGATTAGTTCTTTTACAAATATTTCGAATATAAGATAGAAATAGGTAACAAGAGAAACGAAACAAATGAACAAATCATAATTCTAAAAAAATTTCGGCAGAAAAATCAGTCTCGGAAATTACCATTTTGGTCAGACCTAGGAGTGTCCAAAACACATCTCCACCGTTCAAAACATATCTTTATGTCTTAGGAGTAACCTGTCAAAATTTGGTGATGATCCAACGGTGGATGACTCGGAAAATTTAGTTTCCCCGAACCTGCGCAAGGCTGGCAGCACCTGCGAAATTTTAAGGATGTTCTCCCTCTTTCCCTTCTTTCTATAATACTTATCTTGACTACTTGTTTTTGTTTCTTTGGACCAATTCGTACTGATAACGTGTTATAAACTCAATCAAAAATATAGAAGAGAAGAGCTCAAAGGTGTGTCTTTCATATATGATATGTGGTCCTGTTTATATGACTCATGGAGTGAAGATAAACTTGGACAAACCCTGATATATAATACTTTGGATATCCACATCTAATATAATGTCTATCTCTACAATGTGTATCAACGTCATGTTTATCTTTGAGACTCCAATATATCCATAACAAGAAAAACCTATTTCAAAAAAAAAAAAAAAAGAAAAAAAGAAAAAAAGAAAGGCTACCGAAGCTTAGTATGTTCTACCCTCTTCTACAGCCCTAAACCTAAAGACGAGTATACCCCAATTCCCATTTCCCTTATTTCGTCACTCCCAGCCCCATGTTCCAGCCATCCTCCATCTCCAATCTGAAAGTGAATCTACATCTTTAATTCTCGACAACTCCCTTTGCTCTCTGCTGCAGCCTGCCTGCCTTCTCCCTTCTCCCTTCTCCCTTCCCTGTCCTGCTGTCCATCCCAACCCTCACTGCTTCCTCAGGCGACGGATTACCAGATTCAGGCTTCAGCAGCTCCTCGTCGCTTCAACACCCACCACCACTCCAAATCCTTGCCATCAGTCCACCACCACTCCTAATCCTTGCCATCACTCATCAGGGCTGCAAGCTGTAAGTCTTTACCCGTTTACTTTGTTTCTTCAATATTCTTTCTTTACATATTCAGATGTGAAGATGACTGCTTCAAATGTGTGATTGTAGGAGATGTAGTAGTAAGAAAGGCTTTCATGTTCATTTGCTACAACAAAAACAAGTTCCCTGCTGTAAGTCTTTTCTGTTACCTCAGAAAATTGAATTATTTGCTTTGTCCGTAACTTCATCATGGATATGTAAACAATATTAGTTTGTTCAAACAGAATGGTTGGTGGTTCTTGTGTTTCTTGGTTTCTCCTCTTCCAAGTACTCATTGGGTTTATTGTCTCTAATGCCTTCACTATGTTCCCAATATTCTTCAATTTCAGGAACCACGCATGAAATTGAAGAGAAAGTTTATCTCAATAAAGATAGGAAGTCTTCATCTATACCGAAGGTACGATATCTTTGATGGGGTAACACGTCAGATGTTTAATTATACCATTTTTCTAAACCACTCTCCTTGGAAGGGTAACCCAGAACATGATGATTTGGTCAGCATATTTGAGAATTGTGGTTTCTAGTTCATCTTGCTAAGTTTTTACAGTGAATGGACTTGGTGTCCTTGTAACACCAATTGCAACTGTTGTGTTAATTTTTGAATTATTTATTAGTTTGTTTTGAACTTCTCTGTGGTTTTGATTATTTCTGATTCTTCATTTGTGAATAATTTATATAAGACGGATACAGATGAAAGTCACAAAAACAGACAAATGCTCTTAGGTTTGTTGGTTCCCATACAATTTAATATAGCAATGGAGTTGGCTTGTGATGCTATATCTGATTGTTCTGTCAACTAGTTGCCAATACATTTGGATTCATTAAGTGCCATCCTGTTTCGACTTCTTTCTGTTTACTAGTTGCCAATACATTTGGATTCATTAAGTGCCATCCTGTTTCGACTTCTTTCTGTTTATTCACCAAAATTAAGCTTTTGTTCATTGCACTGATACTAGTAGTGCTACAGTCGTGGTTTGGATAAAGCAACACATTGGCCTTTTAAAATACTGAACTTTCCCTAAAAGCATTGTACCTTGTCAAAATTGTTAAATTCCGACTGGTAGGATAAGCTAGTCACGTCTTCTCAAGATGCGTAGTTTAAGTAGAATCAGAATCCTTGTTTTGTATTGAATTTTATGTTTACTCTCTTTTTAACAGATTTGACATGTATGTTCATGATGAGTGTTTGTGGTTGTTTCCCATTTGATATCTTTCTTCCTCTTCCTCTTCCTTATTATCTTCATATAATGTTTTTGCTGGAATTTCACTTTTCCTGCTAAATATAGTTTTGTCTTTTATCTTCTTTCATGTCACCTGATAGCAACTTAATTTTTGTGGCTTTTTCAGGGTTTCAAATTTATTATAATTGAATAGTCAGTCTTGTTCGAAAATCCGATACGCTTAGGAAACTTGACGATTGGGTGTTTAAAGTAACTGAACATATGAGAATTAAAGAGGCATGTGATGCTTATTGCTTAGGTGCAGACATGCAGTTGTGTACATTGCGTTAAAAGAAATTTTGCAAACCGGTAAAAACCGGAACCAAACCAAACCAAATTGGACCGGTCAAACAGTTTGTTGACCAGTCCCGGTCCAGTTCGGTTTTACAATTTCAAAACCGTTACAAACGGTTTGGTTTGTTACATGTCTAAAAACCGGCCGAATCGGACCATGTACACCCCTAGCTAACCCTGTTGTCGAATCTGCTCTCTCGCTACGGAACCAAAAGTTCTTCAGCTTTTGGTTCTGGTTTCTTCCTTAGACGCGGATAACTGAAAAGCTGTCGGTTTTTTTGATTCTCAGTTCTGCAGGCTCGATTCTCTTCACCATGTAATTTTGCTCTTCTCCAATGAAGTTATCATTCTGAATTAATCTTTCTACTTTGCAATGTTTTTGTTGTCTTTATTTACATGCCGTGTTCATTCTCATTTAGCTCTAGTTCCAGCTCTAGTTCCAGGGATTGAGAAACAGTGCTTGATTGGATTGTCTTGAAGCTGATTTAAACCGTTTTGGGCTGTAAGTCTTCGTTTCTGTTTTTCTTTCTCTTCTCTTCTTGCCCAGAAATGGCACCTTTACTCATTATCCACCAACATGTGCAGTATTTGTAATTGAAGTATTGGAGGTCTTGATGATTCTCATGATTTACACCTTGTTGTTTTTCATATTGTTTTCTGTTACTTTGTATTTCTATACGATTGACGTGTTTAGATTTCCCTTTCACTGTTTTACCTTAGAATTGCCTAAATAGGTTCACAAATTCCCTTGAAATAATGTTCTCAATGCATTCTTAAATTTCATGAGCTTAGCTTGATACCTTTGGGGGTGGCTTCAATTATGTGGGGAAGATATATAATCTGTATTTTCTATTGTTTCCAGAGCCATGATAATTGTGACTTAATTAGTGTTTGGACTTATGTATCTAAAATTTAAACTCGATAACAATTGCGTTAGTTTTGTAAGCATCTCATGCTGGCCACCTCACCCACACCATCCCCCACCCGTTTCACTGGCTGACCATATCAATCCTCTCATGATCAATTGTCGCAGTAATTTTCGCACAAATGAACACAACTATCTTTCTAAGGGTTCGCATTTATTTTCCATTCATCTTTCTGTTTGACATCTCATTTTGTATGTTTGCGTGATTTCTTTTTTTTTTTTTTTGTTTTTTTGACTAATCATCCCATAAGGAATGTCTAATCCTTTACCTATGCAGCTTTGTGTTCCATCAGTGCACATATTGTCACCTAATTGTTTATTGAAGAGACAAAGAATATACAAATTTGGTACCTGTTGTTTGCTGCATGGTGTTACACTCCTCGAAAATTTCTTTATTTTTATAAGTCCTCCATCAGATTTCTTAGAGTTCCAACCCCCCCCCCCCCCCCAACCTCCGGCTTTTTTCTTGGTCCTTTTTCATTGAACTAGAATATGCACAACTGGTTCTTATGGATAATATTTTCAATTAATGATTAAAGCTATCTGAAAGGTTGGAAGGGATTGTGTTAGAAAAGGAGGATTTTCTTATTCATAGAAATTATGTCTAGACATATAAGCGTGCTTGCAGTATTATTTAAAACATGCCTTTACTAGTCTTTTTCAGATATCTGCTGGCAGCCTCAGAGAATCAAGTTTTGTTAATTTTTCCAGGTCATATCATACTCTATGGAGCATCAGTTTTAGACTAATAAGAGGAACATATATGGGAAAATAGGTCTCAAGAACATTTTGATTGAAGAGGCAGCAGAAAGAAGAATGAATGATCTAATTGTGGGAGGTGATCCTTCACCTTCTGTATCATCTGATGCATCAAAAGCTAGTGTTGGATTTGATGCTGGTCAAATTGCAGAAGTGAGAACCTGGCTAGAATCCCAATTTGGTGCTGTTGGGAGAGATGTACCGGAATTTGAGTACACACCTCGAAGCATTGCTTATTTGCACAATCTTGCTTCCATTTCCCAAGCAAAGACTCAAGCTGCATCTATTGTTGCGAATGATTTTAGTCAGAAAGCTGCTGAATATCGTGCACAAGGTTTTTCTGTTCACCGTGTACTTGCCCAGTTTATTATTCTAAGATTGGAGTTTTCCTTTTTCCTGGAAAATGGTGGGGAATGGAATATTCATTGTAAGGGTCCCCCCCTCCACTACATGTAGCTGTTCTATTGATTCCTCTCTTTCAGAAGGCTAGTGTTATTATTTTTCTTCTTCTTTTTTTGGTTTATGGTGGTTTTTTTGATTTGTTTTTCCGATTTCTTTATGTTTCAATTTGTAGCTGCAAGGATAAGAGAGATTTTGGAACATGTGGGATTGGCCCAGGAGAATTTACCTTCAAATGGATTGTTATGCATGCAAGTTCTTGCTAGTGTTGCTAATTTGCTGAACATTAGAGATACTGAACTTAGTAGGTAAATTTTATGTCCTCTCATATCTCAATGATTTCTTTTTTCGACATGTACTGGTATACTTAATGATTTATGTTTTTAACTCTTTCGGGGAAATGCTTTAGTTTTCTTGTAGCAGTGGCAGATATCTCTTTAAGAAAGACAGTTGTGGTAGAGAAGAGGGTGCAAGTGCAGCAGGAGTCTAAAGTACTACTTGATTACACTCGCAAGGCAATAACAAGATTAACTTATTTGAAAAGGTGAATCCTCCATGTACGAACAGAAAGCATGTTCTTTTCTCCTGGGAAACTGTTTAGGTGTAGCTATATTTGATATAAGTAACACTCGTCTAGATTTGTGGTGAAATTGTCTGATTTCCTTGTTTTTCTGGTCTTATAGAACACTTGCTCAACTGGAAGACGACATAGCTCCTTATAAATCAGAAATGGAAAGCCGCAAAAGAAATTTAGCAATTATGGACCAAAAAGAGCGGCAATATGTGCAGCAGTGTTCAAATTATAAGGTAATTTATTTTCAAGGACTTCTTGGAGTGCAAAATGTCTAGTGTTTCTTGTACCTTTCTGCTTCTGCACCCAGGTGAAAGGGTGGTGTGTTTTATGTTCCCTTTAGGAATAATTTGTTGTTTTATGCCTTCTATGAAGCAAGTCTGGTCTATCTGTGAAAGCAAGGAGTCCCTTTGGGTCAAGTGGGTTCATACTATCATTCTCAAGGGAAAGTCTCTTTGGGGGATCGAACCCAAGCAGAGTGATTCATGGATATGAAAAAAACTTCTTTGGATTAAGACCCAGTTCGAGCCTTTCATCAGGCGCATTATCGGGAACGGTACCTCAACCTCGTTCTGGTACGATCCTTGGCACCCCTGGGGCATTTTGATTAAGCGGTTTCCAGGCCTTGACTAAACTGAGCATTCCTTTAGATGCAAACGTTTCGGATGTAATCCAAGAGAACCAATGGAGACTTCCTTATGGTAGGGGATGGGATAGCCAAGTTATTGACTTCTATCAATCATGTAGATCTATTCCCATTCCGGGTGGTGTTGACAGATGGGAATGGTCCCCTTCCAAGAATTTTTCATTACATAGTGTGCTTTGGGACACATCTCCCCCATCTTCACCTGTGCCATGGGCTACTGTTGTCTGGAGTAGGAAGCTTCTCCCTAGACATGCTTTCATTCTCTGGATTGCATTTTGGGAGAGGCTCCCTACTCTTCAAAAACTTGTCCATTGGGGTATTGTGGACTCTAATGTTTGTCACCTATGTCATAGTCACCCGGAGAGTCAAGCTCACTTGTTCTTTCAATGCTCCTACTCTAGGAAAATCTGGATGTCTATTATAAATAAGCTTAATTGTAGAACCATTGAATTTCAATGGAATTGTCTCTTGGATTGGCTCCTCTCCACTAATTGGTGCTCTAAATTCCAAAAGGACTTGATTTTCCTAAGTCTCTCTATCACCATTTACCAGCTTTGGAATGAACGTAATCTTAGATTTCACACCAACACTAGTAGGCCGGAAGAATTGATCCTGACTGAGATTTTACAAAACATTAGGCTGACTGCAGCATCTTGGAAAAAGGTTAGGAAATCATATAATAACTGGGAAATTGCTCTTAATCTTGGTCTTCAATTCTCTATTTTTTATAATGGCTAGTCTGTTATTTATACTTCTGTTCCATAAGCTCTCTTGCTTCCAGTCTTCTGCGGTTACTCGTGTTTTTTCAGGTTCCTTCCTCAGTACTTTCTTACGGTGCTGGGTGGCCTCTGTGCCTTGGTTACGCGATGATTCCATTCGAAGTTTACGGGAGGTTTCTGTTATGGAGATTGCTCTTGGTTCCTCTATGTGTTTTGACTTATGCTCCCTGAATTCCCTGTGGGCCTATCTGGATTGTTTGGGATGTCTTGGCACTGTTTTTTTGCGCTGCTCATCAGCTCTTCAGCACACCTCTCCTGCGCCTATTTATGGGTTACTGCAAATTTGCATCTGCTGTCTACGCCTGCGGCCTTTAGTTTCTACTCCTCGACACTGCTGGTTCTTGGTCTGGGCCTTCGTTTATTCCTTGACACTGCTGCTTCGCTACATGCCTACCTGCTTGGATCACTTTTTGAAGGCTTTGAAGATTGGATTGTTTTTTATGCTGAAGATAACTCGGATGATCCTACTGTGTTGAAATATGTCATGATCTTCTGTTATTACAGTTTGCATCTTTTAGATCTAGATTAGCTTGCTTCTTTGTTTTGATTGTGGTTTTCCAAACCACTTTTTGCCAGAGGTGGGCTCTTGTTTAGTAAAATTTGTATGCCGCCTCTACTCATATGGCTGTGATTCTTCTTTTATCCAGCCTTTTCCCTCTGTAAATTTGCCATTTGGCTATTTATGAAAATTTAAATTACAAAAAAAAGATGTTTGTGTTGATCAGTGGTTAGGCTGTGTAAAGATATAAATGTGTAAATTGCTATTCTATTGACAAGCTTAAGATTTTAGATGAGATGGTAATTTAACAAGATATTAGAGCTTCAAGAGCACCTGGGTTTGCCCCCTTTCTATGCAACACAACATCGAACATAGGTCGTCCATATGAATCAAAAATTTCTTGCGTTTTATTTATTTATTTATTTTATTTTTTATTTTATATGCGCTTGACGCAATTTTCATTATAGGTCATCGGGAAGCTTTTGTGTGTTTCTAACACATGGATATGGTTGCGTACATCCGCTCTCCCATACCCCGCCATAGGCGGGAGTCTCTGAGGCAATGGGGTAATGTTGTTGTTTGTTTGTTTTTGAGTCGTAGCCTAAATCCTAGCCTCCTTGTATCTCCTAGTACCTAGTGTATGATATACGCCTTTAGAATACGTCTATTTCAAAAGTATCATGTAATTTCAACAACGAATCCCCCTGCTGCATTTTTTTTGGAAAAATTAGTACTACTGCTATTCTGCTTCTACTAATAATGTTGCTGCCTGCAACACTACGTGCACGTGTGAAAAGCCCATGGGCGAGGGAGCTTGTTAGAGATAAATATGAATTGTTATTCCTTCCCAACAAGCTTAAGCTTTTTAATGAGATGGTAATCTAACAAGTTGTGCTTTGTGCATGAGAACAAGTTACTTTAGCAAAGGAAAAGTTTTCAACATTAAGTGATTTTAGCTCCAAAAGGAAAAATGCGATAGTATAGATGTTACCTTTCTGCCTCTGGCTGTGTTTTGCAAGTTAGATTGGTTACATAATTATGACATGTTGAATATTATTGGGTTGATTTTGGTTAGGGCTTGTTCTTGATGATGTTGGTGATTTACTAGAGTGTGCCTACATCGCTTTTGTTTCATTATTTGTAGTTTTATCTTTTTGTGGGTAGAAGGTCGGTGTGGGGGTCAATTTTAGTACTTTTGGCTGGCATCACCACCAGGGTTTAGAATTCAAGCTTGTTATGATTGAACCTTTTTTTTTTGGTGGTGAAGCGATTTGGGAGTGCAGATGTCCTGTAGAGGTATAAAATTTAGTGAGAATTTTAGGTTGTTAGGCCGGAGTCACGGTTGAGATGATAAGATATTTGAAAGAATCATATTTTAGAGGCGCGTATATGTATTAGGTATAAAAGGACACACAAGGAGGATAGGATTTCGGCTACATAAATAAATAAATAAATAAAAGGATTAAAGTTAAAGAGAAATAAGTGATCTATATAGCCGACTCCACATAGTGGGAAAAGTACTTGAATGATGGTGTTGTCTTGTAATCAATTTGGGAGCAGTTTGCTCAAACTATGTCTTTTTATGTGTGATAGGCTGGTATTGATTGGGTATAGAAATGTGCAAACCTGGTGTCTTTCTTTCTTCACATCTTATTTTGGGTAGGATGCTACTGTTCCACCATAAACTCAAACACATCTGCATGCAGGACTGGATTTTGACCTTTAAATGGGTGAAGTGTGCTTCATTGAGTGTAGTTTGGTTGACTTAGAGTTCAATTTGTCATTTAAAAACATAGAATTTAACTTGTTGCATTATTTCGTCAAGGCATCTAATGCATAATGCAGAGCTAGTCACGTTCTGTCTTACTCTTTTGCCCACTCATGTGATACCTGGCAGGTACTTGTGTGGTGCAATTGGATTATGTAATGTGAGTACCAATTTCTTACTCAATTTAGTTCCTTCCAAATCCAAAAGATACCGAATTTGATGAAGCTTGATAAGTTGTAGTGGTTAATTACTTTCTATATGGTTTTTTGAACTTAAGAGCTTGACTAGCCTGTTTATTTGTTTGTCATGTTGACATTTTTACATTGCTCATTTTGACTAGAATATTTAATTCGCGCTGCCCTTTGCTTTTGCAAATCATTTCAAAAGTATTCCCAATGCAGGCGGTGCTCAATCGTGTTGGATACAACCCGGACATTAGTCATGGTGTACTGGTGGAAATGGCAGAGCATAAGAAGGATTTGGAAAAGAAAACTAAACCTATCCTTGATACATTGAGAAGCTACCAAGACTTGCCTCCTGTAAGCTTATTCCTGTTCCGCTATCTGCTGGTAGTATTTGACTTTTTAAAGCCTGCTGATCTTGCTTAGGGTGGAATTCTTATGATGTTTTTCTACTGAAAAAATAAAATATAAAAACTAATGTTTTAAAATTTGCATAGGACAAAGCGTTGGCTGCTTTAGCAATAGAGGACAAAAAGAGGCAGTATGCTGTTGCTGAGAAGCACCTCGAGGATATCTTGCAGTCTGCCCTTGCTTCCTCTCCCTGAACAATTCTGTTCTTGTTTTCGGGAAAATTGTTTTGTCTACAGTTTTGTGTTTACTAGCTATTTAGGTAAGAAACAATCAGTTTATTCTTTATGAAATGCTTTCATTTGCCTTTGTAATTTGGCCATGAAACACTTCTGTTTCTGGTCATTTTTTACGTCAACTTCTGTTTGTTAGGAAATCTAACGAGATCACTGCAAAAACACGCAGCGAAAAACAAAAATTGATCTCTGATTTCCTACCAAGGATCCATGTTGTTCGTTTAATTCGACAAAAAAACAAAAAGTACCTCCGTAGATTCGAAATCTGCAGATGGAAGAGGTGCGAAAATACGATCACCCTCTGTCGGTATCCACACGAACGCTTCCGCCCGGAGTGCTAGCTCTTCAAACGGCGCGGCTGAAGAACTCGTTTTTCTCAAAAACGATTCTAGGGTTTCGTTTTCTGTTCTTTCGTTTTCTAATTGCTTGGTGTATTTTTGTGTGTATAGTGTATACGAGATACACAAATAAATAGACATCAAAATCCGAGTCCTAATCGGATTAGTTGATGCCAATCAAAATCCATATCAGATACGGATTCTATCAGGATATTCAAAATCTATATCAAATATGGATTCTGTCGTTATTATCCGATAACACACATGTATATATAATCACCAAAAAAACGAAAATAATAATAATAATTAATATCCAATATTAATATTATTAATATAAAAAAACGATAATAATAATAATAATTAATATCCAATATTAATATTATTAATATTATTAATCTCAGCCTTACGCATTCTTGTGTGTGACCCGATAGGCCCATATTAATTGGCAGTTGATTAAATCTCTATTAAACCAACAAGTCGTAATTGGCCTCTAGCAAGGCATTACAACTACCCAATTAATACGAGTAAAGTCTAACTAGCCTAATAATAGTACATGCATTAATCCATTTGTCACACGATATCTAGTTTGAACATAAGTCATGGTCAGCGTCATACTTATATTGTTCAAACATATGATTACTCGATCTCTAAGTGGAATGATAAAACAAATGATATTGATCACACTATCAATTCATTTGAGCACGGCCATGCATTTCACAGTCTCACTAATCGAGGGGCCCAAAGATATCTCTTTCAAAAGAGAGGGACAAATTCTATCTTGATTGTTCAATATCCTCTACATAATTTCTATCACATTCAATCATGACCTTTATTATTATCCAGTTACGGATAACGTTTGATCATGTCAAAATATAATAGTCCTTATGTTGGAAACTATGACAATCTCAAGTCAAAGGATTAAAACATGACTATCATGAGATTTACTTATGACGCTAATCCATGTAGCAATCTCATGATGGGTCTATCCAATACACTGTTCTCTAACAAGTATCTATGAGATTGATTCGTATCACCATACACATAATCATCTCATGATTATCAAATCAATACTCATACTGATTATAAATTATTTTATCTCCATAACAATAATGAATCAGGGACATATATCAAAATTGTGTAACATACTAACCAACAATAATGATAATGAAACCTCTTTTATTAATAATAAATGCATAACATAAATATCCAAATCATGGTCTAGGGCACATACACTAACACTGTTTTCCATAGTTGTCCTTTAGATTTAATTGTGTTGTAAGAAATTTGTGGGTTTGTGTTAAAGGTCTAATCTCTGTCATGAATCCTTTCAGGAATCATGAATTTGACGTAGTGTTTGGTTACATGTCGGTACATATAGAGCCGGATGCCTCACAAGTTTTCTATTCCTTGGATGGAGGTATTGTTTGCCTGTCTCTCACCCTCTCTAAACCTTAGCGATAGTTTTTGCTGTTGTTGGGATATACTGAGTATGGTGGTTGTATTTGCTCAGATGTAGACTTCTTCCTGATCATATCATATTGATGTCATGATGAACCTAATATGGTACTTATTTAAGACTAATGGTGAATAAAGTGAGGACTTGAGGTCTGTGGGATTGTATACCAACACATTATTTGCAGATTTTGGTTGCTTAATCAATAAAAAAATTCAGAAGGTTTCTCATCATCTGTGGATTTGACGATGAAAGTAAGTACCTGTAAGGGCACAGATGCTAGATCATCTCATGCTTTTGCAAATTGTTTTACGTCATTTGAGTACCAAGAACAAGGACATTTGGATATAACATTGTAGATTCTACACATATTAGGCATGGTTATTGTTCGAATATTTTGGATCGCGGTTGCCAAGAAAATCATTCAATTTTTTCTGGTTTTCTTGTAGGTAGGTAAAATATCTGGATTAGGACTGCACACTTATATGCGAATTGGTAGTTAATCTATTTAGTAATTTAGTAGACCTGGATTAGGGCAGCTAAAGAGAACTTTTTGAATCTTAGGGAGGGATTCTTGGCAGTTCATAACATAATTATATCGGGATCCTGTCTTATGACTTGAATCTAATCAACTTAAGATTGCCCCATTTTGCGATTTTAGATGATGCACGGGGTTGGAATAATCTATATAGCTCAAAAACTATTTCTTACGTAGTCGCATTATATACAGAAAGTACTTAGAAAGGATTTGGATCCCTTGATCCAATTTCTATCTCATTTTCTGTGTAATTGATTGAGCACATATCCAGCGTGACACGACTTCATGATCAAACTAAATGGCAATATGAAGTTGCAGCCAAAGAAAGAATTAGTAAGGAAGACCATTACCGAAAGATGGTTGAACAAATATGACTCAAGAGATTAACGAATTGTTGGGCTTCTGAGATCAACGCCTATAACAAAGTGGAGAAGAGGTAGCATAAGACTGAGGTTGAAATCTGACATATGAAACAACTACTACATAAAATAACTTAACCCAGAAGAATAGAAGGTGACTTGAGCAAAAAAAAATTTCTCTCTGAATTTCATCATATGTTCTTTAAATGTAATGTCTTTGTTCATTCTATATGCATTTAAGTTTGTTTTTGTAATTTGGAATGCGTAATTTTTTATAAGAATTCTGATGCGATATACACCTTGTTTATGGGTATCATATACATCGTATTACTGTGTATGAATAGACCTTGTACGTTTGTTGATTTATAGCAATAGGTGGTAAGATAATCATCGTATTACGGCATCTTATAAATTGTAATACTGTGTTTATAAACGAAACATAGATATTGGAATTTTAACACGTCCTACTTGCATAATATATGTGAGTTCAATTTTTTCGTTCGAATGCACTACGAGACTTTTGAAACACACCTTCACCCAGTGCACGTCTTTTCATTAACAGCTATCTTAAAGAAATGCTATTTAGTGTGCTCTGTATAATTTGTCTCATCTTTTGGGTTTCCTTAAAATTATTCCGCATAAAATCACATCGCTTTATTAGTTTATCTGATGTAATATTATTTCAAGTACGCAAATTCTCTGTTTTAATATATTCGTCTTAAGACTTTCTCCATCTATGATAAGAATGATGGAAAGAAGGATCAGAAAAGATATAATTGAGATGGTAACAAATCAATCATATCATATCAAATTATATCATATCCAATTTAAATCAAACATAACATAGATAGACTCAGTATGTAATTATAAATTGAATATATTGTAAAGTATTGGAATCAATGAAATACAAATTTTCATACCTAAAATTACTTTTCTTCATGATATTAGAGTAGATTACGTGATCTGTAGGACTCAGGGAAAAAATATACAGATTCTTCATCGTCCTCTTTCTTTCTCGGATAATTTGAACTCAAAATTCCTTTTCCTCATTATTCAAGGAAACCTTTTCCGGCCAATAATCACACTTACTACCCAGGAACTCTGAGACAGTATCTCATCACTGTTCCCAGCGTTTTACCCGAATAACCCGAGCACAACATGAACTGTTCTTTAACCCCTACACATGGCTGAAACATGAACCTCAGAATCAGAAAACAATGTTTAGCTATACAGTTGGTCAACCTACTGAAAAACAGTATTGGTGTGCAACAAACAGCGACTAGCTCTAAAGGCTTGTCACTGGAGTTCAAATTCAATGGTGAAAACTACCCGTCGTGGACAAAGCTTATCAAGAAAGTAATCGGCAGCAGGACACAACATATCACGGGTGTTCCTCCACCACCATATGTCACAGACCAGTCATACCCTCGATAGGAACAAAATAACCATTGGGTGTTCACGTGGTGATTAAGAACATTGAACCTAGCCTAGTGAACAACGTGTCCCAGTATCCGACCGCCAAAGCTATGTGGGATGGTCTTGTGACCACCTATGGCTCAGGTGGGGATGCTCTTCAGGTATTTGACCTTCACGGAAAGGAAAATTCCATCAGGCAAGGAGGAGGATCCCTGGAAGACTGTTGGAATCGACTCCAGGAAGTGTGGATGACAATAGATAGCAGGGACCCTAATCCTAGGATGTCTTCATGACCTAGAGGGAGACTGCGTAGTGACATGCACGACAATTTTGTAACAGCTGTTGATAAAAGACAAAAAGAAAGAGGACATGCAATAAGAAAAAGCTTGATCGAAGACTGTTGTTTGACTGAAAAAACATTATTCGACCAAAAAACACAAAACTTCTACTCTTCTACCACTTAGGCTCTGATACCATGTTGGTTTTTCACATTAAGCTATCAATCGTGAATTAGGCAACACAATGAAGGAACTGGAAATAAATGAAGGAGATGAAGCAATAAAATTGAAGAAGAATAAATCTCTATTCATTCCTTTCAAACACTCTCCGATAAACCAATGTTTATGTTAGTAAATATAAATTTAAACAATATATAGAAAGTGTAAAAAAACCAAAAAGCCAAAGAAAACATAACACAAATCAGCATGACATAACACGTGTCATATTTTTTTGTTACAAAATATTTCTTCTGTTACTGAAATGGGTCCATAAACTTCTCTTAAAAATATACAGTATGACACCTACACAAAGCATTGATAGAGTATAACGGACAATGGTCCTAAAAGAGCATTATCTTTCCACGTGTAGCTGTTGTGATCAAAGAATAGTTATTATTTGGCTAGCTAATTGATTAACCATGAACATATACATAACTAAAGGAATAGTGGCCTAACAAATATAACAAAAGAAAAGTTGTTGCGAGAAACGATTATTGTACATTTTTTTTTTACTTGTGCAAACAAAAAAAATGTACTTACCAACAAGTTGTTGTAATTTTTTTGTGGTTCCACAACGGGAGGAGTTCGTGAAGAGGTTATTGTACTTACCAAGAGCTAATCTCATTTTTCTACGGTGGACTATTAGACTAGATGAGAGATAACTATCGATGTAAACCTGGGTACAGAAGCAGTATGAGGTGATCCCATTCGGTCCTACACTGGTGAATAGTTGATGATTTCCTTCACTGTGTGAAGCTGCATTTTCTACTTTAAAGACGCGCAATTAATTCGTTATCTTCTTCGTCGGCCTCTTCGGAATCGACATGTCACGAGTCCATAAACCAAAAATTGTCACATCGGGTGACTACCGAACCATCACTAATATGTCACGTACTTACCATATAAAGATGGTCAGTCTATACACACTCAAAATACTCAGACATTTCGTGCACCACATGTCAAAATCAGCCCCAAAGTCATACTATGTTTACACACATCAATCACCCACAATTTCGCTTGATTTGTTGAAAAATTCAAACTTAAATATTTTTGTCATATGGGGCGTTTTTAACCTCAGCCATAGGAGCTGAAAATACACTTTATTTTATGTTATTATGTGTGACATAACATATATTACATGTCTAAGAAGTTTGAGATTAATTGGAGAAAAATCGTATAATCGATGAAAGTCGAAAATTCAGTTTTCTATACTAATGCATATATGAAACGTTTTTGTCTTGATGTAACATGTATCTAGACACTTTTTACATATTTAAGATATATTCGAGTATTCTAGAAAAATAAATAAAGGGTTGATTGCAATTTACTATTTGTGTGAAGATTATGCATCATTATTTGACAAAGTTTACCAAAAGAGAATTCAGCACATGGTGCAGGCGATATACACGCCTCCTACACATAATTTAGGGCCTAGGTGGAGCTTGTTTGACACTTTGATTGGTGAAAGATAAGCCACATGTGATAGGTGACATTAAAGAAGGCAAGACACACATGGAAATATTTTAAAATCAAACAAGTGCTGAAGTTTCAGCACATGTCTAATGTTGGCCAATTTTTGGCCTTAATTGTCTTCCAATTTTCTTCAAAAATTGTGGAGCAATCACATCTTGATTGATTAAAACTTAACTTGTGTGTAGTTGAGCATGTGTTTCAGATTTTTTGGTTACATTTCCAGCTATTTTATAGAGTGCCAAGGTGGAAAAACGATGACCTATCATGAAGTGACAACTAGGTGAAGACAAGTCGTTCGTCCAATCATATTTCGCCAAGTAAGCAAGGGAGTGTCACCATATTATACAAGACAATCTTCCAAGGCCTTCAAGATAAATTTCAAAGGGAGAGGTCAGCCATAGGGGCGTGCCATTCACCTATATAAAGGAGACAAGATGATTCAAGAAAAGTTAAGTCAAAGTTCATATCTATCTATATCAAGCAAGACCATTCTCTTTTTCTCTTATTCTTTTCTCTTGCTCTTAGCCTCAAGTCTATCATTCTTATCTTTAGAATACTGTATAGGCTATGATTATACCACCCACATACGTTTATTTCTTGTACAAGGTTGATCAAAGTGTAATCATACCTTCATTTGTTTAGTGGTGGTGTTCGTTGTGTTGTTTTTGTTTGTTTGATTGTAGAAGGGTGGAGTTGGTGTTTAACTCTAGTCACTTTTGTGTCAAGGTATTATTTGTGATAAATAAATACCAAGGAAGGTGTCCTTGAAGACTGGAGTAGGTCGATTTGACCGAACCAGTATAAAAATCTTGGTGTATTTACTTTGAATACTTTTACTTTCACTTTTCAGTTTTCTACGTTGTATTCATACTCATGGAAAAATAGCAAACATTTTCCAAAATCACAAAATTTTGCAGAAACATAGACATACATCTTAGCTTTCATTTGGGATAAGTTTCATCCAATTGGGATAAGTATAAGTTAATCAAACGTTCATAGTTCTGAGACTAGTGCAATCTAATTCTCTGATCTACCTAGATTGAGAATATCAACGTGATTGACATACTTACTAAAAGAATTTTGAAAAACTGTTTCAAACCATTACAATAAATATATTAAGGGTCATACCATAAAATTTTCAAGTCATTTAGAGTTGTCAATAAATTTTTCATTTTGAAGTACAGTTTCTGGCAGATTGACACAATTTGTGCAGTTTATGTAACCACGGTATCCCTCTGTCACATGTGATGACTCTAATTAATAAAATCCCCAGGCGGTACCTCCCGTCCTTCACCAAAATATATATTTTTTTATGGAAGGACGGGGGTACTGTTCGGGATTTTATTTATATAATAGGCCATCACTTATGGCAGAGGAATATCGTGGTTACATAAAATGGCCTCATATATACGGGAGACTCTCCCAAAATTAAGACATCAATACAAGAGTCTAAAAATAAATGAAATCCATGAATAAATGAATACATGAGTAAATGAAAGACATGTAAAAAATATATACTAAACTGGATAATGATAGCGCACGAAGAACTGGGATACTGCCGATAGTGGTTTGATCTCTGCGAAGAAGACAGCCCCGTGTAGCACAAGTAGCCAAAAGAATGGTCAAAATATGACAAAAGCATAAAAAATATTAGTGGTGGAAATATAAGTAAATAAGCCACGTACCCACATCGCCCTGGTCAATAGCAGACCAAGGGAACCAGCCAAGCGAAAACGCCAACCCAAATGGGAGACTCAGAATGGTGGATGCCCATGAAAATGTTCCTCAGAAAGCAGGTAAATGAAAATGTACAAGTAAATGAAATAAGATGGAATATAAAGCAAAGAGAAGAAACAGGAAAATAAGTGCGTACCCATGTTGCCCGTAACCAAATAGACCACGGGCAACAACGGCAGAAAAGGCTAACCCATTTGGGAGACATGGCATCAATACTGCATTCATGGTGACTGTGATCCATAATGTGTATGAAGACTAGGATGTCGAAAAGTTGGCAACGTGGCATCTGCAATGATGTGGCCTCGAATATATAAAGGCAAAGAGTTGAATGCAGCGTAGGACGTGAAGATCTGAGTGGAGAGAGCGAGCTGCGCCAATAGATGAGCCAGCATATTGGTTTCCCGAGGTGTGTGTATAAGAGGCAGAGATGTTTATTGCAGCAGAGTACGCAATCGAACCAAATCGGGGGCTAACATGGAAGAGACTAAGGCAAGAATCGACAGTAATTCAGCACAATCAGCCTCGAAAATGATGCAATCATAACGTGGAATATAATATAAACTTGCTAGTAGTGCAACTTGAGCTTCAATCCGCAAAGGCATATCCAGACGAAGAGGGAAGGATATCCCATGTATGAATGTACTAGTAGAGTCTCGAAGGATAGCACCTCCACTTGCTTGAGTCCGACTAACTGCGGCATCCGTATTTAGCTTAAGTCTACCAGCTGATGGTGGTAACCACTGTAAAAGTCTTGGACGAAAAATGCGTAATGGGGGAGAAAGGCGAGCTGCGACAAGGTGTGGCACTATGGATGCGATTTTGGAGCCAGACATCAAGGACGTCCATGTATAAAGATCCATGCGAACAGAGCGAATAACCAAATGAGGAGACCAAAAAGCATCATCAAAAGTAATGGAAGCATACGTTTTCCATATATTCCACAACAATACCCTAAGAAAAATGATTTGCATTCCTCCCAAGAAAGTTGATGGAGCCGAGCACCAAATAAGCATCAGATAAGAACGCCATAAACCACCAGTAAATGGATGAATATAAAGCAAAGCGACAAAATATGACCATAACATGCGTACCTCAGGACAAGCTAAAAATAAATGCAGTGTAGTAGCACTAGCCGCGAGACAAAATGGACAACGTGATGGCAGAGCATGTTCAAAGTGAATGAGCTTATCTGGCAATGGGAGGGCATGGTGATAGAGGCGCCATAGGAACAACTGTATAGCAGGGGTTGTGTGCGATGCCATATGTAATCATGCGATAGGAGGGCTGGTCGAGACAGACGAAGCGCAGCATACGCAGTCCTCAATGCAAACACCCCTGAGGGTGTAGGCCAGATCGGAACAGAAGAGTATGTGGTGAGAGTAGATCATAGTGAATGTATGGCACAAACCCATTTCCAGCCAGGAGAGTTACATAAACACGGTAGAAAATCATTATGAGAACCATAACGAGCGCGCATGTAACGTCCTTATAAAGAATCACTACAGTGATAGAGTTTCCAAACTTTACAAGAAAAAGCGTCCTGAATGGTTGACAAGTCTCGAATACCCTAACCGCCTTCCTGTGTAGGCAGATACATGTGCACCCAAGAAACTCAATGATGTCGATTAGGCCCCTAGAAGAAGCGTGCAAAGCGGGCCTCCAGTGCCTTAATAACCCCACGAGGAAGGTCAGCTCATGCCATAATGTGCAGAGGAAACAACAACAACAATCATACCCAGTATATCACAACGACAGCAAAAGCTGTTGCTAGGATATGGGGAGGGTAAGAGGCAGGAAAACAATACCTCCATCCCTAGGGATAAAGAGTTTGATTTCAGTGAGACTTACGACTCTATATGTATCTGCATAGATAGTACAATAATAGGAATATGTAGTAGTGAATGGATTTTATTAAATATAAATCAAAAGCTTCCGATATGAAAATAGTCAACAGTGGAAATGCGCAAATAGTTAAAAGACAAAGATCACAACAAAACAATGCAAGTCAACCTAAAGTGTAGAGACTATCTAATCCTCTAAGTATGCTCTAAGGTGTCCCTATATCCTGTCTATCCCTCCTTAACCTTAATCTTCTGCCTTCATGAACTCTTATCCTGGACTATGTCCTCAGAGAGGTGCAACTTTAGTAAGTCATGCCTAATCTGCTCATCCCATGCCAGTTTGGGCCTGCCTTTACTCCTCTTCCCTTCTACAGTGAGGCTTTCAATTGCTCTGACAGACGTCGTTGCCTGTCTCTACTTGACATGCCCAAACCATCTCAGTCTTCCCTCTCTTATCTTATCTTCTATACTAGCAACCCCTAACCTTTCTATATATACCTCATTCTTATCTTGTCTAGCCTTGTATGCCCACACATACACCTAAACATCCTCATCTCTGACACTTCCATCTTCTGCGACTGTGTCCTTTTGATGTCCAAGCAGTCTGTTCTATATAACATTGCTGCAACACTGTCACCCTATAAAATTTTTCCTTTAATTTAGTTGGAAAATTCTCGTCACACAGCACCCCTGAGGCCGCCGTCCACCTACACCAACCTACCTAGACTCGGTGTGCTACATCACTCTCTATGTCCCCATCCTGGTGTACAAATGATCCTAGATACATAAACTTACTTACCTTTGGGACCACTTGATCCTCGATAGTGGGTTGGCTATTTTCATCGTCAGTTGCACCGCTGAAGTCGCACCTCACCACTATTCTAGTCTCATACTCAGGTTATGGCTGTTTTTCGCGACTAATACAATATCGTCAGCAAAAAAGCATATACCATGGGACTGTCTCTTGGATCAGCTTCGTCAACTCATCTAGGACAACTGCAAAAAGAAATGGGCTCAAAGCGGACCCTTGATGGAGGTCTACCTCCACCAGGAAGAAGTCCGTACTCCCTACAGGATTATGGACAGTTGTTTTCGTCCTGTCATACATATCCCTAATTATGCCTATATACTTCATGGGAACCCCTCTTGCATTCACACTATCCCATATCAGTCTACGTGGCACACTATCATACACTTTTTCAAGATCGATGAAAACCATATGTAGATCGTGCTTCTTCTCCCTATGTTTCTCTATCAATCTCCTTAAAATGTGTATTGCTTCCGTAGTTGACCATCCAGGCATAAAACTAAATTGGTTTACTGTAACTTGAGTTTCTCCCATAATTCTAGTGTCGATTACTCTCTTCCATAACTTCATAGTATGACTTAGCAATTTAATCCCTCTGTAATTCCCAAAATACTGTGCACCTCCGTGTTTCTTATATAGAGAGACCACTACACTCCTTCTCCACTAATCTGACATTTTTTCTATTTTTAAAATAAGGTTGAACAGAGTAGTTAGCTATTGAACGCCTTCCTCTCCCGAATACTTTCACGCCTCAATGGGTATGTTATCCAGGCCAACTGCCTTAGCTCTTCCCATCTTCTTAAGTGTTATCTTCACCTCTTCTTGTGTGATGCTACGACAATCGCAGGTATTATGTTGTCATTTTTGGGTAGTGATACTTTCTCTTTCTTTGTGGTCGACCGTTACGCCGCTAAAAAGGTTTGAAAGTATGTTTACCATTGCCTCTTAATGTCTTTTTCTTTGACTAAAACATGTTCATCTTCTCCCTTTATAAATTTCACGACTCCTAGGTCTTGCCTCTTTCGGTCTCTAGCTTTGGCAATCTTAAACACATCACGCTCTCAGTCTTTTGTTTTTAATCTTTTGTACATCCTTTTATAGGTTGCATTCTTTGCCTCTGTCACTGCCTTCTTCGTCTCCTTCCTAGAGATTTTATAGTTCTCCCTTACTCTCACTTTCTCCTCCCCGTCAGTGCAACTTAACATCTTTCTAAAACTTTTTTACTTATTTCTTATTTTTCATTGCACTTCCTCATTCTACGACCACGACTCATTACATACGACTGTCTTTCTTGTTGTTACCCCAAGAATTTCACTTTCCGCATAGTAATGGTAGTCGTCATAGCCTCCCACATCTGGTTTGTATCCTCAACTAGTGGATCTGATGTCGTCAGATGACCTTGTCTCTAAATATGTTAGCTTTTTCGTCCTTTAGAATTTCTCATCGAATCCTGGGTGGTAATTTTCTAACCATTGTTCTCATCTTTTGGCCCAAGGCTATAACTACGACTAGAAAACGGTGATGTGTCACTACTATCTCCCCTGGTACAACATTGTAATCCTTCCACAACTGCCGGTTTTCACGTCTCATCCGAAAATAGTCGATCTGTATGTTACATCTTTCCTGCTAAAAGTTATCAAATGTGATTTCTTTTTCTTAAAGAATAAGTTTATAATACCTAGGCCGTGAGCCACCGCAAGGTCCAGCAGATCTCTACCTTGCTCGTTTCTATCTCCATAGCAAAACTCGCCATGTGTCGACTAAAAACCATCGGTATCCTTCCAGTGTGGCCATTAAAATCACCTCCTATACAAATTCGTTCCTCCATAAGTATTATGCTCAACACTACATCTAAGCTATCCCAGAACTCTTTCTTCTATTGTTCTCCTGGTCCCACTTGGGGTGTGTGGCGCAAATCACTGCCGCCACCTCCTTATTTAATATTAACTTCAGCACCATAAGTCTATCATTATATCTTATCACATCGATCACGTTCGTGTATAATTCTAACTTTACTAGAAATCCTATCCTATTCTTGGTCCCATCGGGCCCCGTGTAGAGCAACTTATACCCATTATACTCTTTACCTTTATTCCTCTTCCACCTAGTCTCTTGTAGGCATACTACATCGATACTACGTCTCTTAGAGGCAATGAAGATAAAAACAGACTTAATGAGAACTACTCTACCTGCTGCGCCTAGAAGCTTCTGTTGCCAACTCCCAAGGCGTTATCAATATACGAGAGAAGATCCACACAATGAGAAGTATGTATAATATCCTTATGCAAATATGAACCCAAGTATTTTAATGGCAAGGATGATTGTCGCATGTCCAATTGTGCTAGCAAGTCCCGCCGTCGCCCATTAGAGATTGCAGAAGAAAAACCTACGGTACTCTTATGATAATTAATGGCTTGTCTGTAGGTTTGTTCATATGTAGTGAGAAAAGTTTTGACGCATCAGAAATTTCGTCTATCAGCTGCCACAAAAAGGAGGAGATCATCCGCATATGATGAATGTGAAATAGTTAATGGAAGCAAGCCAAGAGGGAGGGGCCGGATGTAACCGTGATTGATATGAGAATGAAGTGTCTGAGTAAAAACCTCCGCCACCACAATAAATAGCAGTGGTGAGAGGGGATCACCTTGTTCCCCCCACGAGTTGGCTGAAAAAATCTACTTGATACACCATTGATTAAAACTGAAAAATAAGTGCTGCTAAGATGATTACGTATTAATTTGATGAAGAATGCCGAAAAGCCAAATCGAACCAATACCAAGTGTAAGAAATGCCAACTCACCTGATCAAAAGCCTTAGCAAGCCAAGTTTAATCACACAATTTGTTGAGCGAGGAGAATGGTCAAGCCAATGAATCATCTCATTAGCCAGCAATACATGCTCTGCAATGGCCTTTTCTTTTTGGAAGCCTGCTTGCTCTGATGAAATAATGGTAGACAATATCATACTCAATCGAGTATCTTGTATATGGGTGTATATCTTGCTCAAGAAAGTACTAAAGTAATCGTCTTGTAATCAACAAAAATATTTGAGTTGAGCCTTTGGAAATAGAACAATCATGGTGTGGGCCACTGCTTTTGGAAGTGGAAAACACAAGAGAATTCTTGCACAGCTTTATAAACATCGGCCTGGATAATTTCCCAATATGTGCGATAAAGTAGCCATTGTATCCGCCTGTCCCAGCAGCACTTGATGGTCAAGAGCCCAAACCGTATCTCGAACCTCTGCCTTGGTTGGCACAGCAGTAAGACAATCATTATTCGAAGCATTTAGAAGATGTGGAATTGCATTAAGCAAGTCATAATTATCCTGAGTGAGATGAGCAGTAAACATACACTTATAAAAATCAACTGCAGCATGCTGAATATCATGCTGAGTGTCACATAAGGTGTCGTTGTCCCAGCGTATGTGATGAATATACTGCTGTCGATGACGGTCCCGAACAATAGCATGATAATATGCTGTATTGGTCTCACCTTCTTTCAACCATTTAATTCGGGCCTTATGCTGCCAATGTGAGGATTCCTGAGCACAGGCAAGGCAGAAATCAGCCTGTGCAGCATGATAAGCTAGCCGGGTATCATCAGATGGGGAAGCATCATAAGACGACTTAGCATGTTGTACGATGCGCTCTGTATATTCTACTTTCCTAAGATATTGCCAAACACCTACTTGTTCCAAATAGATAAATCACACTTTGGCATGCGCAATTTTGTACAGAACACACGCATACCACCTGTTGTTGGGTAGGATTCCTATTTATTACGAGTAAAAGAGAGAAACTGAGAGTGAGAAGTCCAAATCGAAAGAAATTGGAACTGTCTGGGAGAAGCATTCGTAGTTGATAGAAACTGAAGCAATAATGGGCAATGGTCAGATGTGAACAGCTCAAGTGATGGAGCTTAATATGAGGGAACATATCGTAGAAAGCATCATTACAGAAAGTCCAATCTAAACGGCATCCTACGCGACCCAATCCACGTCCACATAGCCAAGTAAAATGCGTAACCATATGTGGAATAATATGCCATGCTAAGTGATCAACAGTGGCATTTAAATCAGCCAAAGAGGATAATGTAGGTCGTGCAACGCGCTTATGATCATCAAGAGACAGAAAAGTATTGAAATCACCAGAT